>JASMMZ010000004.1:15072392-15403261 GCA_038502455.1 Anisogramma anomala | reverse complement strand
TCCTAACACGCCAGTCGAGGCCCGTCGACTTTCGTATAGATCTAATCCTGAGGATCTTACATAGACTTTCATGAGATTCATGGAGCACAATCAGAAGCGAGAGGAGAGGGTCACCGACCACAGTTATGGTCTTCCGGATTCTTTGTTTGTGTGTTGGGTTGGGCACACAACTGACCAGTCCGCACACAAGGCGACAGCGGCAACTTGGACGAGACTGGCTGTCTGACGTTGAACGAAGTTGCGGAGACTCAAAACAGAGCGTTCGGGATCAAGATCATCAAGGACACGTACTGCATAGTGCATGCGTTGAACGCTCAATGCGCCCTCTCTGATGTGTGCCAAGAGGGCCTTGCTTGCTGTTTAGAGGCATCATGACTACCTTCAAGCCCAAATTGCGGCCTATTACT
Organism: Anisogramma anomala; assembly: GCA_038502455.1. NCBI lineage: Eukaryota > Fungi > Ascomycota > Sordariomycetes > Diaporthales > Gnomoniaceae > Anisogramma > Anisogramma anomala. The sequence goes on along the minus strand of JASMMZ010000004.1, from coordinate 15,402,854 downwards.
TCGAATATTCTCTATGCAATGACGAGTAGCCGAAGACGCCCTTGTGCTGCGATGCAGTGCACATCATCACCATCAGCTGCTCGCATCATTGCGAGACCTCCTTGACGCTCCACAGCTCCTTCGACCAGCCCATTTCGCGCATCTTCTTGGCGCTCGTCTGGCCCGCTTTGCCGGTCTTCTTCTTCTCCTTCTCGGGCTCCGCCACCAGAGCCTTGCTGCACGACGCGAACGCCTCGACCAGCTCCGTCATGCGGCCCGTGCTGACAAACAGCGCCGCAATGTCCGAGCCGCGCTGCGCGATGGTGGCCGCCAGGTCCATGGCCTCTAGGAGGTTCTCGCGCGTGAGCTGGCTGCCGGCATACTGCAGGGCAGCCACATATGCGATGATTGCGTCGGGCAGGTAGGCGGCACGAAGATCGGCGAACTCGGTCGCGTCTCGTTCATTGTTGGTCTCGAGGAGCCAGCCCGCGAGGACGGGCTTCATACCGGTTTTGGCTACACGGATCGCCTGGCCAAGCTTCTCATAGAACTCTCGGTTCAACGTGGTGTTGGGACCAGACCTAGATGGCTTGTCAGCTTTGTCGTGGATGGATCTTGAGCCGTATTCGACGTACTCTCGGGCAAATTCCGTTATGGTACCGACGGTCTCGATGCCGTCAAGGGCCATAACGAAGCTCTGTAACTCCCACATATTCTTGACTGCGAGGGCCAAGAGCCTCTGATTGGAAGCCTTCTCCTCATCGCTAGCGAACTCGGCCTCACCCGGAAGAACAGTCTCGTCACTGGTGAGCTCGTGGATGAAGTCCTCTGCGGACTCTTCCGGATCTCTGTCTGCAAGAACAGATATGAGGTCCTCGACCTTCACCCGCTCATAAAGGTCGCGTGCGGCTCCTAGGTGCTTGTATTCTGTAGTGCTTGTTAGAGGTTGCAACAGCGATGCAGAGCGTATTCACTCACTCAAAAAGTACATGTAGATCTTGACGCCGTACTCGCAAGCTGTGAGTAGGTTGCCCTCGCCTGAAAACAGCCATTCCAAGGAGCGAATAAGATTTTCATGGAGCACCTCATTGCGGCCATCGCCACCAATGAAGTCCGGAATGATACCCCGTCCATATATAGCATCTGGCTGACTGAGTTGAAGAATCTTGAACAGGCCGTTGGCAGGATAGACGTCTTCGGCATCCTCAAGCTGATTCAGGAAATGTTGAGGTTGCTCCCGGAGGAAAGTCCCTATGTCCAAGCCGACTCTGCGGATCTGGTTGAGCAGTGCAGCCTGTTCGTCGCGACCTCTCACGTGAATCACGTTGAGACTGAGCGTCTCGTATTGCCGAATGCCCGTCAACTGAGCGCAATAAAGCGGGATCAGCAGCTCAAGTCGGGCCAGGCGGAGGAAACTGATGTAGGCGGCGATGGCGTTCTCCCCGATCGTGTTCCTGCGGGGATCTCCCACTTCCGGGCCTTTAGTTGCGCATTGCAGGGCGCGGATCATGATGACGATATGTGCGATGACGCGAATTCCATCATGCTCGGACATCTTGTTGTATTTTGAAACGTTTCCGTGGGAAGGGCCCAGGTTCTCATCATGGAAGAGGAATGACCTGGCGCCCTTGTTGGCTTCAGTAGACAGTGCTAGGCCCTGCTGGTAAATGTAGTTGTCGAGGTTGTTCGAGATGATGGCCCCTTGCAACGCTTTGCCAGCTGTGTTGGCTTCTTTGTGCGCCTGTCGGAAATAGGAGCCATCCGACTCAATTTGGTCGACGAGCTTCTTCGCGACCTTTGTTCCATCACCAAGATACTGAACGGCATCAAATGAAGGCAGTGAAGCTGATGGTGCTACACCAGGTCCAACCAGATTGACCAAGTAGGAGTCGAACTGGGTGCGGAGGAGGGCGTTGTAATGGGCAAAGACGAAGTCATCCCAGGTCTTGCAGACCGCAAGCACGCTGTCTACATCGCCGTGCAGCAACCCGTAGACTGCGCGCTCCCAGTCGTCTGTGCCTCCTGACTTGACCAGGGCATAACACATGCGTCGCCAGAGGATGAAAGAAGCTGGGTCGAAGTCTGGGATGTCATCATCGCCCAGAGTCGACAATGGGAGAGCCGAGATGGTTCCAGCTCTCCAGATCTCCGTTCTCTCCGTGCACCAGTCACGTATCTCGGTCATGGTGCAACCTCTCCGCAGCAAGTGAAAGCACCCTAACCAGATGGCCCGCTCGAAATACTCGTCGTGTAGTTCCAGTTTGCGTCCCTGCCTCGTCATCGCATCGGGGTCGAGTTGTGTGATGTGGGGGAAGCTGGACGCATCGGAGAGGTCGGGCTCCAGGACATGGGGTATGGCGTTGATGCCCTTGTGCAATTTTATCGCTTCTCGGGTGTGAAGCCAGCCGTGTGCCACTAGATCGCCGCGGTCTGCCTTCAGTTGAAACTCGTGGACAAGATCGTCTATGGGAGGTCCAGCGCTCGCAGTGGACTGCAGCCACTCCAGAACGGCCTTACGCTCCTGAGCAACCGAGCTCGACAAGATGAACGCATCCCAGTATTGGCGTCGTGTCCGAGGTGTCGCGTGGGGCCGCGGCGGTGTTTCGGACGGGTCTGGGTGTCGCAGCGGCAGCAGTCGTGCCAGAAGGCCCCAAGTCTGTGCCTCCAATTCCCACTTGGTCGCCTGATCCACACCCGGGGCGCCTTGGGCCTTGTCCACCTCCATGTCGTTCGCGTCGTCACTTGTATGTTTCGGGTCCCACCGACGTCCCCGGGCCAAGCTCTCCAGGGTTTTGCGCTCCCGCAGGACAGTGGCCTTCTCGTGAGCGAAGTCATGGAATCGGTTGACGAGGGTGAGGATTCGCTTGCGGGTCTTGTCGGGTGTAGCGGTGATCAGGCCGCACTCGTCGAGCCATTTTCCGAAATCCTCGACCTCGGGGCCTGCCTGGACGTGGCTCTGTTGGTAGGTGTCTTCGAGTTGTGCCATATCGTCATCTGTGAAGTCCCGTATGAGAGAAGGAAGCACCGACTATGGCAGGCGATAGCGGGTTGGGAGAGAGAAAACGAACCCTCGTCGCTGTCGTCGTAGCCAAACGCTGGGTCAGGCAGTCTGCGACGCGCAGACACGGGCAGGTGGTCACCCTGCAGTTGTAGGAAGAGGGTTGTTAGTGAGACTCGGTGGACAAATCAGTTTGGGCCGCAGCGTTCCACAGCGTTTGCAGTCTGGAGTCTGGAGTTTGAAGCTTGGAGCTTTGCAAAGCTTGGAAGTTGTTGGGAGACAAGGGAACTGTACTGTAGACACATTCAGACCTAGCGACATGCTAGCTGCACGACGTTTTGGCGGACAGTGGTCGAGCGGATGGGTCCCATGCAGAGTGGCAGGCAAGCCTTGATTGGCGTTGGGGAAAAGCCTTTGGTACTTTGCCCGCAGAATGCAGAATGCAACAGCGGATTGGAAGTGGTCGCAAAGTACGATGAGCTTCAGAGATGGCTTGAAATGAAATTGTCACAACCACCAACTTGGATGCGAAGTCCAGGAGTCGCAGATGAAAACCAGCGCTGCCGCCCCGGTACTTGTAACTGGATCCACAACGGGATATCTTCAGTTTTCCCAGCAATGGAGCCCTTGAAAGTGTCAGAATCTACGGAACTCGCTCTGTATCTGTGCCGAACCTTGCAGTACACTCTAGTTCTGCAGCAAGATGGGCGCAATGAGAATGCAGGCAGCCTTGTCGCGATCTACTTCCTGTATGTACATACATAGTAGTAGATAGGTACTACGTAGGTACCCAGGTGGCAGGGGACCCACCCCCAGAACCACTGACCAATCAGAAGCGGGGTGCAAAAAACGCGTACATACAAAACTGAGTTTTTCGTGTGCCGCTAGTTGGCGGTTTTACCCCCTTCCAACATAATGTCACGGCCTTCATATTAGAGTCTCGGAGCAAGACTGTCACTACTTGCTCAGGTCCACGGGCCTCTTGCGCGCTCAATGGATGCCTAGATTGATTTCGCTATCCTTTCCAGCCTGTCTGAATTTCTCTGTTCGGGTCGGCGTCTGTTTCGGATCAGTGGCACATCCCCTCTTCTGCAGAGAACCTTCTGTTCTCATCCATGTGATCACCTCACGACTCCACAACACCATGCCATGCGCCGGCTCCTCAGCGATCGTGATCTATGTTATTGAGACATGGACTGTATTTACGAGCTGCCCTGTCTCTTCTTGATCATCCTAAGCTTCAGCTTGAGCAGGTCCGGCTGGGGGCACGGAGCTGCTCTGGCGCTCTCTCCATTCCGCTCGTAGAAGGCCTGACAGCACTCGTACAGTGAGTTGATCACGTCCTGGCACTTATGCTCCTTGAAAGTATTCCGCTTGAGGCAGTCTGCAACAGCTCAGCCTGCATGCTTCGCACGGGTGTTGGGGCCTCCACAGATCACATACCTTGAATTGCGCACTGGCGCGGACGCGTTAGCCTCCCTTGTGATCCACGGGCCCTGGAAGGCCTAGAAGGGAAGACAACGTACAGCTCGTGGATGGCACGGGGGCTTTGAATCCAGATCTTCGTTGAGGCCCTGCTTCGTTGTCAACTACTGGATCTGTTGGATTTAGACCGCAATAGGCACTTGCCTACTCAAGTACTGACCATATTTGCTTCCGTCACGAAGTGCTTGTGCAAAGTATTTAGCCACGCTGGCAAGCCCAGGATTTCCAGGGCAGGGCTTGCTTGTTGGATGATGTCAGCGTTTCCGTTCTGTCTTCCACGTGGCATCTCTCTTTCTGCATACTACTAGTACTACACAGCATACATGGGCTTGTTCTTTGGCTTTTTTAGAGGACCATACTTGGTGTGTTTCTTTGTCTATTCCCGCCTTCCTACAACACTGTCTTCAACAGCTACCAGATATTGTGAATACTTTGGGCTGCTTTGTTGTCAGTTTCATGAGCTGTGTAGAGAGCATTTATCACTACTACGTAAAGCAGACTTTGGTGTAGATACAAGAGGCCCTGCAAAAAAGCAGACATCCACTTCTTCGCCATAAATGAAGGTGCATCTGCAAATAGGAGCCTTGACAGGATCCTCAGTTCCTCCACACGAGCAAATTATGAAAATGTCCAAGATTAGCAAGAACTGTGAATCAAGTATCATTTTGGCTGCAATTGATAGGCACACTGTGCAGCACAGGTTTTGCCTTTCACCGAAAAACACAGGGCTTGACAGCTAAACTTTCTGCCCCACTGCTGACCCCTCCCTCCCCAGTTTGAATTCGCCCCCACTCAGATAAAGATCGGTCGTGCACACCTTGTCCTGATTTCTTTCAAAACACCACGCTAACCCAACATTGTGATCCCCTCAGCCAGCATCTAGACCTTCCATCCCCGTCATCCTCGTCTCCTATTGCTGACTTGTTGGGATCTTTGCCCACCTCTGCCACAAGCTTCCAGGTAATAGTAAGTTTATCCATTCCCTTCTTTCCCTCTGGTCCTCAGTTTTGCAAGCTTGGAGTTCCAATATCCTCGCCCCCAATGGAATGCATCAACATCTCAAATATACCCTATTGACTTGGGCCCTACTCCTCCAGCGTTTCCCTTCTTTCAGTTGCCGGCGGCGCTCTTCGAGATCTTCTTAGAGGTCATTTCCATCGTCAGCTTCTACTACCTGATCTACCTCGTCATTTTCGTCACTTCGGTCGAGATCTGGGAGCACTACCACCCCGATTCTGGCCCGACAGACACCCAGCAGAGCGATCAAGCCAACACCGAAAACAGAAAGGGAGACGGTTCCGACTCAGAAACTGGCACCAACCCTGTCGACAAGCCTGACGACTCTTGTGTAAGACGCAAAGCAACCCACAATGGCCGACAACCAGGAGAACGGATCCCCCCACCCCCATGTGGAGGAAGGCAGAGATCAGCAGCACCTGAACATCAAGGTCACCGACAACAACAACGAGGTCTTCTTCAAAATCAAGCGGTCTACCAAGCTCGAGAAATTGATGAATGCTTTCTGCGACCGCCAGGGCAAGACAATAGCATCCGTTCGGTTTCTGTTCGAGGGCCAGCGCGTCCAAGCTTCCGATACTCCAGACTCTGTAAGTGGCTGCACTTCCCTCGCGTTGTTGACGTGTCTTCCCGATGGAAGACCGCACAGCACGTCTCTGCCCGCCACTGCCACCTTCCCTCGACAGAATAGTTGACGCATCGACTGATGTCATCTCAACTTCAGCTTGAGATGGATGACGGCGACTGCCTCGAGGTTCATCAAGAACAAGTGGGAGGCTACGCTACCCTTTACTAAGTCCGCAAAATGGGCATGGAGAGGGGAGGAGGCAATTGATTTTCGTCCGTCAAAGTTGTCATGGGCGCGGTGGAGGGCAGGTCATCTCTTTGTTGCGTTCGCTTTTATGTTGGAACGGACTCCCAAATATGATACAAGGCATGGGGTTCTCTACGGAGTCTCATACGTCGGAAAAGGGAGTTTTTGATTTCGATTATGTCCACATCACACGAAGAGGCTCTCGGTTTCTTTCCTGACTTGGGATCGACAAAGCAGCCTTGCGTTCCTGCAGGGCGGTGGAATCCTGTATGGAGGGAGATGGCACTGTGCCATCTTTTCCTAGCCTCGTGTCGTGTTCAACGGACAATATTTTCGCAATAACCCCATTCGTTTTGCTCTGCGCGTGAAGCAGCCTGCCGAGATGCGCGGCAAGCCTCTCTGCCTCTGTTTCCATGTTGCAGCCACCTGCGCGGCGCCTACCTTATTACACTGGACCCCGGCGGCCGACGCAAGGCGACAAGGGCGCCGCCGCACCGGTGCAATCACAAGAGCAGCACGTGCCTATGTCGATTTCGCACGCACAGACGTGCACGACGTGCACGCCGTGTGCACGCCTCCATGAATCCTCCGGCGACCGTCTGCACGCGGCCGTTAAGCCAGCCCGGCCGAGCCGTGATCCAGGCACCTCCTCCAATCTGTCTGAATCCACCGCTTGTCTCGCTCGCCCCAACCAAGTTCTGGTATCCACTCTGGCTTCATGTTCATTCTCCTCGGGAGTTGCATGACACACTGAACACCTAGCCACCATCTCGAGTTCGGATGGCCACCATGCACTGGCCATTGGGTCCACGAGCCGTACATTATTTCCAACATAGCCCAGTCGGGACTAAATATATCCAACTGCCTATCTACCTACCTACCGGCTCTCTGCAATACTGCTTGCTGTGTTGCTTCGGGTCACAGGTGTTGTGCAGACTGGTCAGAACACGCAAGACCACGGCCACGATATGTGATAACACAACAAATCTAATATCCATACCCCGCCACATGTCCGGCCGTCACCCTGTGACCAACACCCCCCTTAATGTAGTTGAGCGACCAAGGTGCTGACAGGATTGCTTTGAAACTGGCAGAAAGACCCAGGCCCGAGGCGTGTTTCTGGTGTTTGGGGGAACGCAAAGGACTGCGTCGGCTCTGCGATGTCGAGGCTTGCAGGGGGAACGGCCTGTCCAGGTGTCACCACGCATGTGATTCCCTACTATTGGTGTTGGTCGAGGATATGAGCGGCTCTACTAGGCCGTGACAGCAGCGTGTTTGACGAAGGTCAGGGCGTGAAAGGAAGGCAGTCGCGGTCCATCCAAGTACTAGCTGGCTCGCTTCTTTCTCGGAAAAAATACCCAGAATATTGGTACTATTGCATTGGCTAATGCAATACCAACTGTCAGGTGTTGCGTGTATGCAACTAGTGAAGTGTCCATTCACCTAATGGGCACGGACCAACGTTATCCTGTAGCAAATTAGGTGGGAACCGACAAACGGTTCCCTCAACTAAGAATTTATTATAATTCACTTCATTAATGCAATATATATTACTTTGACGATTCAAGTCGATAACAAAGCTATATGAAAACTTACCTACACGAATTAGTGATTTACTAGGTTAAATATAGATGAATTAGGTTAAAATAATACGATATTTGTTGATAAGCCTTATTTGATAGGCCTTTAGACATTGCAATGTTGTCGATACAAATTGTAGTTGAAGTAATAGTAGTATTGCGTGGTTAAATGGCGGATGTATTGTTTTAAATTTGGCAAACCGCTAACCAGTCTATACGCTAATTTGTCTGGTTAATTACTTAGCCTATACCTTAGTTAGAAATGTATTCATACTGTACTTGATTTTACAGTTAATATAGTTAACCTATAAGACAATATATTTAACTTGCAATTAGTATAGTTAATTTACCTAATATTATGATTAACTAATTGTATTGTAATTACTACTGTTTTAATACTGGCGGCTTTTTATTTTGTACGCATACGCTAGTACAGTCGACTATTTATTTATAGTAGCCTTTAAAGTGACTTTTCGTCAACCGGCCAAACCTCTGTTAATTTCCATATGTTCTGTACCAAAATTCACTTCAATTACTTACTTTTGCTTTATGGGTTCAAACTTCGACTTTACACTTAACTGTATTAATTAATCAAGTCGCCAACTTCAATTTCCTAGCAATTTTCCAATCTGCTAATGTATCACTACTTCTCTTCTTACTTGTTAACACGTAACCTAACTTTGCTAGATGGCTTTGCAATGTAACCCTTAATATAAACACGTAACCTAACTTTGCTAGATGGCTTTGCAATGTAACCCTTAATATATATAGTAAATTTGTTATTATTTACAAAACTTTTCAAAGTCTTGTTTGATACCAACTTCGTTATAGCATCCGCTGGGTTATCTTTACCGCCAATCTATTTGAACTTCTTGATTTCCTTTTTTTGTAAGCTTTGCGGAATGACATCACGTTAATTATTAGGTGTTTTTCCCTTATTATTGTTAATTTCGAAAGGTATTTCAACAGGCTTCTCGATTCAGTAAACATTATAACTGGGATATATGAAATCTTCGGTTGTTTGGTAACGATATTAAAGGTCACACATATCGTTCTTTCTATGTTAAAGTCGGTTATTATACTATAGACCTTCGAAGCCAGTACGTTTTACGTTTTTTTTTTTTTTTTTCATTTAATGGAAGTTTAAAATTTTGATTTTTTGTGATTTTAAACTGGTTTTTTTATGATCTTTTGTTATTAACAATTGGTATAAGGAATTCTATTTGTAACGATAAATTATTACTTTTGGTAAAAGAACCATTCGTAAATTTTTGAATTAGCTTTTAATAAGTTCCGTAACCCAAGCTTTTCATTTGCTTATCCAACCTTTTATTTAGTCGATTATAATCATTATTCGTTGGGTTTTAAATTTGTACCGTAATCGAAATATCGTAGATGTTGCTAGGTCTTTATCGTTTCAATGTAGTCGATTTGAATCACTGGAGTCTAAGTAACTGGTGCTGTGTTGATATTGTTGATTGAGATGTGTTGGTTCCAATTTTGGCAAACCGCTAGCCGGTCTACACGCTAATTTGTATAGCTAAACGCTTTAGCTTGTACCACACTTTGAAGTGGGCACCTACTGCACTGTACTTGCAGTCAATATAGTCAACTTTACTTATAGTAAAGTTGACTGATTACACTGCAATTGACTTGCGAAAAATAGCAGCTAATATTATTTTAACACTGACAACTTTTTGTTTTTTGTCTGCGCACGCCAGTGTGGCCTGCCACCAATTAATGGCAACTTGTGAAATCACTCCTTAATCTACATTCCAAATCCCTGTCAATTCTAGTCAATTTGTACTGAGATTAACATTAATTACGGCCCTTTATACCCCCTTTTTTCCATCTCTCCGAAACTTCTGTTCCTTACCTCCCGTACATAGGTTTTTCGCCATAAACCTATACGCATTACGTATTTCACCACTTACATACCTTTTACTAGTAGTTTAAATTACTGCTATTGCTACCTTTGCCATTGCTACCCTGGAAATCTTTCAGTTTACCAAGGCATTCCTGCTCCTCCACATGATTTAGCCTTTACCAGGTAGCTTTAACAGGTGGTTTTACATTAACCGATGCCTTTAAAGTGTGTATTTAGACCTTAATAGGCTTTCCGAGCCTTCCAACCCTGTTAAGCCTATTATGCCTGCTGGCTCTGTTGGGCTTGCTAAGCCTATTGCGCCTATTATACTTATAAGTCAACCTTTAGGACTTATTGGGCTTGTAATGCCTGTTTTGCCTGTGCCTTAGCCTTTTAGATATACTAAGCTTAACTAGTCTATAACATCTGTATTTTAACCTCTTATTCAGTTACCTAGTCATCATTTTAAAGATCTTTAGGGGGTAGGCTTATCAGGTCATCAAAAGGGTCCTTATCTTAAGGAATTTAAAGGTTTTTGGCTTAAAAAACTTAAAGGTTTTTAGTTTAAGAGACTTAAATGTTATTGTTTTAAGGGACTTGAAGGTTTCAACTTAAGAGAAGTCTTTTTTGTTTAGAAAAAGGTCCTTAGGATCTTCGTGTATATATTAAGAGTCCTTATCTATAGCTTATTCGTAAAGTACTTTTACCAAATCACTTTTCTTTCCTACTTTTCTTAGTATCAGAATCTCTTGTTTACGTAGGTCATCCCATAACTTAACCTTAACCGACTTCTCTGTCTTTTTCCACATATTCAGGCTCTATTTTCTAAAGTATTCTTGAAAATCATCGTACTCTTTTGCGCTTCGAACGGTTCAAGTAGGGTTTAAATCGAGAATTAAGGAGTCGATTTCATTAGTCAGGTGCTTAATTAATGAGTTTTTATTGACGTTCGCAAACCCGAGGTCTTTATTATCGTGCTTCGCGAAGGTGGCACCGAGAGTCTTAATCACTTCTTTCCTAGTAAGGTTTTTAACATAATTAATTTCATCGTGTTTTAAAGCCATCGTAACGAATATTAAGGAGTGTATGTAAAAAAAAAAAAGTGGTATAGAGTGGTAGGTTATAAGTTTGCCATCAAAGTTGGTATAGTTAAAGGTCGTAGGACTTGATCATTTTTTGCGATTTGTAGTAGTAATACCCGCAGTAACAGTAGCCACAAAAGTTCTAACTTATCTATTTGTTAATTAGCTGTTTACTAACTTGCCGATTTGATAATCTTCAAGACTTTTAGGCGGTTAATCTCAACGCTTTTTAAAAAGGATCTTTAGTGAAGATTTCGTGGTATTTTTAGTAGCGATACCGTTGTTTACTTATAGATTGCCGCTAACAACCAACACAGCCTATAAGCCTTCCCTACTTATTTCCGCGAATAACCGATACAGCTTATAAGAGCCCTTCGCACGAATCTTTCCTCTACCTTACCTAAACAAAGCATAATAACCGGAAAGTAGCTTCTTCATCTATTTAGCTAATCTGTACTTAACCTAATAAGCACCGATCAGTGTTGGTAGGCTTTTATTGTTGCAACGTAGTCGATTCGAATCACTGTGGTCGAAGTAACTGGTGCTGCATTGATATTGTTGATTGAGATGTGTTGGTTCTAAGTTTGGCAAACCGCTAGCCGGTCTGCATACTAACTTGTATGGCCAAATGCTTTGGCCTGTGCCCCACTTTAAAGTGAGCACCTACTGTACTACACTTGCAGTCAATACAGTCAACTTTACTTATAGTAAAGTTGACTGACTATACTGCAATGAACCTGCTAAAAATAGCAGCCAATATTGTTCCAACAGATAAATTTATTGTGACCCTAGAAAAATTTGAATTTTCAATATTATAGGTTGTCAGAGTTCGACTAATTTCACTAAACGTGATAATTCATTTTTTCTTTTCGTTATGGGTCTGGTTTATTTGATTATGAACCCCTTATCGAATATCAAAATTCTTGGTATACTATCATTCAAGTTTTGGTTTAGTCGATCTTCATTAGTGTAAGTATACTTTGATGAACGTACGGCGATGGTTTTAAATATCGCGCTATATTGTAAGGGGTTTTCCTGCACAGAGTATGGGCTTTTAATCCACTTCCTTTAGACGGTTATTACTACTATAGTTTTATATATTCTTCTTTATTCTACCGAAAGTTGGTATATCAGCCGTGGGTAATAGGGTTTCGAGGAACAGGTTATAATTTTGTTGGGCGTCGCAGCTAGAGCGGTTGCCCCATTTTATAGGACTTAGTTTAATATCGTCGCCTTTAAGGACGCTGGTTTATCCTCTGGTAAAATGGTTTTAAAATAGTCATGTTTACGATTCACGTTTTATTTAAGGACTAGTAATGTCAGATATCTCTTTATTAAACATATCACGGCATTATTTATCGTTTCACCGTTATGGGTTACGTATTTAAACTTTACGATTTTAATAATTTGTGAAAGTTTGTTTAATTATCTTTTATATATATTTAGGCAATTTGTACAGTTCTGAATGGTTACAACGACGTTTTTATATGTTTTCGCCGATTTGAAGAACTTTTTACAACCACGCCGTACGAATTATAAAATAGTTTAGTTTAAGCTACATTTACTTATGTCAAATAGGAAGTTTATTACCTTTCCACAGCTTATATTCTTATTATTACGGTATTCCTCCAGGTGTTTTGATTGTTTTTTAAGCGAGCCAATTAAAGAAATTTCCGTCCCAAATTTTAATGATTAATATGCTAACTTCGATCTAAACTATATTATGATATTCATCGACGAATTTAAATAACTTTGTAGCAGATAAAAATACGTCGGATACAGGTATATAGTTTTTTTATAATGGTAATGTTATTATAAAAGGATCCGGTAAATTTTACCTTATTACTTATATTTTAGATATGAAGGTTATAAAAACATTTCAGCATTTGAAAATGGTTACCTATATTTTGATAAAAAATATTATTGTTATACATTACTTGGGGGGTACATACATAGAAAAGTAGGAAGGTACTGGTACCTGCCAGTACACCTGGCTACTATATACTTAGCCCCGCTGAGCTTCGCTTCTAGTTCTAGTTTCTTCCTCTTCCATCGTTAGAATACTACACTATTTCAACGTTACATTTCCGCCCTACACAGGTACCAACAATTGGTACCTGTAAGAAAAAAAGTTGCAAAGCACCAGACCTACTTTTTACCAGTCTGAATAAGAAAAAACGGAAGGAGCGTTACTAGTTCTGCTATTTTGGCAAAAACAAAAACAACAACCCCCCGCTCCGCCAAACCTTTTTTCCTGCTTTTTAATTCTACGATCCTTAACCTCTTCCCTACCAACTAACACCATCATTAACTACTTATTAGTGTTGCCAAACCCCTTATCCTTTTTCTCATTATCGTCGTCGTCATCGTTATCGTTATCGGTATCGTTATTTTACTCGTATTCAAGCCGCCGCCGCCATCATCTTTTGCCGCTGCCGTTAGTTACCAGCGCTATTTTCTTAGTTTCGCCAGCGTCGCCGCCACCTTCACCACTACCGTTTTCGACGTAGAGATTATTGGACTCGCCGTTACCAATATAGTTTTCGCCATAACCGCTATTAATCTCGTTGCTTCTTCGCCAATTAGTTGCTAAAAATAAATGCGAGTTACGTGCTTTAGACTTTGATCTTATAAAAACACCTGCTACTTTACGTTATACCTATAACAAAACTAATAAGGTTGTCGTCCCCTTAAGTATTTTTAACCTGCTTCAATTATTTTGCCCATTACCTGTCCACACCTTTATACACCAGTTAATTGTAGCAATATGAATTTATCCTCGAATTAAAATAAGTTAGATGCCTATAGCAACAAATAACGAAGATAAGTACAACTTTTAATAAACACCTTACAAATATTAATATAGGGTTGTAATAATAAATAAATGATTATCAAACGATTACAACAAGTCGTTTTGAGGCATTTATGCGTAAGAGAAATAAATATCTTCGCTCTCGTAATCCTTATCCTTAAAGTCCAAGTCCAAGTCCTTATAACTTTTCATCTCATCCTTAAATTCCATGTCCTCGTAGTAATCGGGTTACTCCGGCTTTTTAATTTTCTCTCCCTAATACTTTTCGCCGCTTAAAAAGGGAAGAAATAGGCGTTTATAACCTTAAGTGTTACGATCTTCATTACGATCCTCTTAATATAGGTATTGTTACAGTAGGCTATAACATTATTTTTACTAACTTTTGAAACTTTTAAATTCGCTTCAAAAGCTTTACCAAGTTTAACCCCAAGATAAAAATTCAGATCGTATTTATATTCAATACCTTATTATAAGGTTCCGTTATCTTTTTGTAAAATATAGAGATTTTTGACAAAGAACGCTTAGAGTTAACTTTCTTAGGTTTGAAAGCTATTGTAAGGATATTAATTCAACGCTTTTAGATAAATCTAGCCGAGCTATTAAAAATTCTTGAGAATTAAACTTTATTTTAAGAAACATTATACAAAACGAGTACAGTCTAAAAAAGTATATTTAAATCAAGCTAAGGTATGTACGGGTAATAGGTTGTTTTAATAGACGTAACAAAAATTGATAGAGGGTTATAATTAACATTTAATCTTTATTTAACTCAAGTATTTAATAAAACCTTCGCCCTTTAAATTATAAGTAAAACCTCCGCGAGTATATATGTTAAATTGACGAGTTTAAAACCATTTTTCTAACGTTCGCTAACTGAAACTACTCTTATTACAAGCCTATTATTAAGGATAGCCGTGAAACGCATAACTCGCGGTATTTTTAAGAAAAACCACAATACGAAAAGGTCAATTCGTACAAAGACAAAAAAAGGTATAATAAAAAACCAGGAAAAAGTAGTTACCGTATTCGCAAATACAATCGCATACCTCACGATCGTAAGCGTAAAACTTGAGAGGCTAAGAATAAACCTCGTGAAAAGCGTCGCGACAATAATCGCCGCGGCGACCGTAATAGTCGCCATTGCGATGGCGATGGTTGCCGCAAATGCATTGCCGTCATAAACAAGTTAACAATATTTCATTGGAATCAAAAGATGTTAACTATTCCAACTAAAGCTAAAACGAGTTTGAACGCTCCTCTTCGCTCTCCTAAAAAAGTAAAGTAAACTTTATAAACGAGGCTCCAAGTCTTATTAACGAAACATAACCAAGTCGTTGGATATACACCTATTATAGGCAAATTTACGAATCTCGTAACTTTCTTTTTAAAGATCTTTAATATTATCTATAAATAAGTATCTTATCTTCGCGATATATACTGAGAAAGATACGTTATATAAATCACTCGGCGCACAACTATAAAGACGTCGCTCTGCTTACAGAAAATGAGGAAATTATTGTAGTTAAGTTAGTTAACGAGGAAGTCGCCCTTATTATAAGCGGCTATCGCTTTCTATAGGTTACCGCGCGCATCACGCTTACTAAGTCAAATTACATGTTGTATTTAGATACAAGTACAAGTAAAAATCTCGTTGTTAAAACTTGGTTAAATAAGTATTTTCCTAACTATATCGAGATAAACGTCTTGTAAGCCAAGTTTTGAATAATATTAAACGTTATAGAACCTTTCGTACAACTTACCACCCAAACTCACTTAACTTTTACAGCTCTTAACCATAAATCTGATAAAACATCTAGTCTTTTTTCAAAAAAAATCTAAAACTTAGGTAATAAACCGCCCGAATATTAGCGCTTTTTTTCAATAATTAGCTAAAGATTCGTGAAGAGGACATTTTCATGTTAAAAAATGTTATTTGCTTTAAAAATAGCAACTTCGAAGTACTATTTTTAATTTATAAGGTAGCTACGAATCCAATCATACGTAAAGTTCATATTAAAAACGTAGCTAAGATATTATTAACTAAATGGTATATCTTCCAATTAAGTATATTAAACTTTCCAAAGTTCGTTTATATATCTCTTCCGCTTAGTATACATAAGCGTTAAGTGTAATTTAAAATTTTTCTACGCCTTATATTATTCAACTTTATAATGCTACTACCACGGCTATTAACATTTATAAATATATACGTCTTGAAACTATTTAAATTGTAAAAACACGGTGTTGAAATAGTATTGCCAGGGTATTTCATGCAGTACAGTAGGTCAACTTTACTGTAAGTAAAGTTGACTGTACTGCAAGTGCATTGCTTTGTGCGAACTTACCGCATTAGGTGTAAGTCGAGTGCAGTACTCTGCACTTCACTCCAGGGCACGGGCCAGACACTTGGCTATACAAATTACAGTGTAGACCGGCTAGCGGTCTGCCAAACCCAAAACAATACATCCACCATTTGACCACGTAATACTACTATAACTTCGAAGACTAATCGAATCAATAACGTTGTAACGTCTAAGACCTACCAATACTGATTAGTGTTTATTAGGTTAAGTACAGATTGGCTAAGTAGAATAAAAAAGCTATTTTCTGGTTACACTTTGTCCTTTTTAGGTAAAGTAAAGGAAAGGTTTTTGCGAAAGGCTCCTATAAGTTATGTAATTGTTTGCGGCAAAAAGTAAGGAAGACTTATAGATTGTATAGTTATTCGCGGTAGTTTATAAGTAAGCGACGGTATCGCTACTCGAAAATACTAAGAAATCTTTATTAATCCTTTTTAAAGACGTTAAGATTAACCGCTAAAAGTTTTAAAGATTACTAAGCCGGTAAGTTGGCAAACTGCTAAGTGAATTGCTATTGAAGGTATTACTATTACAAATCGTAAGAAAAATGACGAAGTCTCTATATTAAATAACCTCCACTATTAATAACAACCTTTGACCGCACTACCTACACTAAACCTTTACCTTTACTTTACTCTTTTTCACTCCTTTTACCTCACTTTAATCGTTAAATTCATTATTCCGAACGAGGAATTACTAAGTCGCGTAAAAAAAACCACGTCGTACAACTCCACGGTTGAAACACCAAGTCTCTACGTCCCCAAATCGCCAAGTCTATTACCACCAAGCCTTACACTAGTTACATCGTCACAAGGGCTTTAGAAAGTATTATAATTGATATCGTGACCAATACCGTTAGAAAGGAGGTAATTATTACCTTTGGCTTCATTTTTGCAAAGAACTACGATGAGAAGCTTTGGTTTACCGATCCTATTAAAGAATTTACCTCAGAGTACCTGGTTAACGCAATCTGCCACTTCGTTTTCGAATCAGACCCTAAAAAAGTCGGCCGTAAATCTATGGCCTTCGATATCTTTTAAGACTGATTTCCCGACTAATACATAAATATGTAGAAGAAAGCTGATATGTAAGTAAAGACGAAAGTAAAAATTAAACTATTTATTCGAAGAGTCGAAATTTTTACGAAAAGAGGAAAGGAAGGTAATCTTACCATCATACTTTACGACTACGCCACGGATAAAAACCCCTAATATACCTTAACCAAAGGTAAGGAGACTATTAATAACGGTAACCCATAACGCCTACATATACGTTCGTAAAAACCTATCTAAGTCTAAATAAATGGATGTAAAAAATCAGTCGACTTATATATCGTAAACCCCTAAATCTATCAGTTAATTAAACAAGAAACTCGCCGAACCCCTTAATACTAAAAAGATTATCGCTAAGTCCCCCGCGACGGAAACCCTTAGGCTAACTTTCCCTAGGTTTCTCAATAAGTCCAGTTCCAGCAGTTAAATTAAGGAAGGATTGGCTTTACATACGAGCCTATTATATGCACGACTACTAGCTTTTTCTCTCTAAATTCTGCTAAAGGTAACTATCCTACCTACTGATATTAATAGAAACCTTAATCCTTTTACTAGCCAGGAAATATAAAAGGTTTATGCAACTAGTAAATTACACTTCCCCTTCGATGCGTTCTTATAAAGGATATGGACTGTACAGTAATTACCACATTTGTCAAGATTTAGGAAGGTAAAAAGAAGTATAACGGTAAGTTGTATAACCTTTTCGACGTCAAGTTACGCCCATTCTTCAACATTTTCCGTTGGATAAAAGTTAAGTTGCCAGGATTTCACTCGTTATTTCCCAGTATCCCGGTTAAGTTAAGGATTACTTCCTCCGATACCTAACGAATTGTGCCTTTTTCCGCGAAATCTATAAAGGCATAAAGGTTTACTTCGAATACGATGTAAATTTTGCCTAATATTATACTGATTGGAATATTATTAAGTGGTTTTATATATTGGATTACAAAAAAGAGTCGAAGAGTAAAATGGATCTTTTAAATCAGATACTTAACAGGCCAATACTTTACCAACAAGTAATGGGGAATATGAAAGCTGACGAAGGCACCCTACGTTAGTAGGTCTGACAAGCAGTTGCAAGCTATAAAAAGTTCGAATACGCCATACAATACCTTAATACCACATGTAAAGGTTTTTTTTCTACTAATTGCGTTCCTCGTTGACGACCGTAATTGCTCGAGTTCCAGGTTCGACTGTTATATACCTATAAGCTCCGGAATTTAGTAACGAAAAAGACCCTTTCAATTCGTATTGTATTAATCGACAATAAGGACGGCCTGACTAGTATGGCTAACGGAAGGTATAAATCTTTATCTATAGAAAAGGGTATTCTTCTTTTTTTAGGGTTTTAAACAGACTAAGCAAGTTTACACCAAGCGCTAAAAGATACTGGATTTTCGGTAAATAACAATGTTAGTTAATATGTTATATTGCCGCCGAGCGTAAAGTAAAATAGGTAATGTATTATACTTAGTTTTCCTTTACCTTGAACTGAGATTACATTAAATGAGTTACATAATTTAACGCAAGTTAAGATAAAAAGGAGGAAAATAAGTTAAAGGTTATCGGCTGGTACGAAAATACTGGTACCGGTATTGGCTCAAAGGTTATGTAATAAATAACCGACTACGCCTTTTTGTACCGCCTTATAGGCGAAAACCCCTACCGCTGCTTTAACTATGAAAAACCTGGCCTTACACACTTCTTTACAATTTGAGACCGGTACGTGAAATAAGTCTTTTAGGGGATTATACCGGATACAGGGGTAATACGATACTTAATCGGAGGATATTAGTAATATATAGCGTTGCTAAAGGATACTACTACTGTTACGTAATTTGACTACAAGGACGCTGGTAAAGATAAAGTTGGCTTCGGCCTTAAAAAAGAGCTATCTTTATTAGGATCGATGACGGTGAAGATTGTTATTAGCCCTATTGTTTTCTATATTTTAAAATCCCCTAGCATTTTTTCCCCTTACCTAAAAGATATAAAAAACCTCGGCGTAAACGTTAACGTTTACATTAATAAATTAATATAAGTTAAAGCCGATAAAAGGTTTTTACTTAGCTTTAATTAAGGCTATCTTTTGTTTTATTTTTAAGTATTAGAGGTAATAGTGTTAAACTTAACGAAGTTAAAACTTTATTAACTATATCATGGTTTTAATTACCCAATAATTAATAGGCTTTATAAAGTTTCAAAGATAGTTAGCTATAAATATGTGGATTTGCTAATACTAAAGACAGTAAAACGCTTTTGCCACGATAGCCAAATATACTCCTTAGCTTCCTTAAGGTTTAAATTTATATTAAAGAAAGCTTAATAATTTAATTCGAAAGTTTTTGTAAACGTGTTTTACCTAGACGGCAAGCTAATATTATATGTTATAGACTTCGCCACGGCTTTTTACGGCATTAAATCTTTTTAACTCATTATGATGAATGAAATATGAAAGGTATTACGTACTTTATGGATTAATACGTACTTTAGCCCATTAAACGTGCTAATTTACGATGTTAGTGCCAACTTTATTACGATGAAGTTTTAAGCTAATGTAAAGTTAATAAGGATTTAATACAAATAGGTCGTCGTTAAAACTTATTAAGGTATTGGTAAGGTCGAAAAAATATACGATCTTTTATAAAGGGTTTATGATATCCTTATACTAGAAATCGGAAGCTTTACAAACCAGAAGATACGGCTTTAAATGACTGTAAAAGGTTTTAACTATACTATTATCCTTAACGGATTTATACCAGTTTTGTTGGTATTAAGAGCTTAACCACATATAATAGCTAAATTAGTACCTTAGTTAAGTATCTAAAATCGTATTATAGTATATAACAAAGACTTAAGGAAATTAAGGAAGAAATTGGCATACCGTTAGGTTAATAATGCCCTTAATACTAGGAACGAACCTTTAATAATAAACGTGTTTTTAATTTCCCTTTAAAGTAAAGTCTTTAAGTAACGCAAGTTAGGTAAATAAGATAGACCGTATAAGATATTAAGTATTACCAATTTAAATGTAGTGATTAAAAATACTAACGTCACTGTGATTTTTCGAGTTATATAAGTTAAATCGTACCAAAAACCCCTTAAGATTAATAAAAATCCTAACGTCAATAACTTCCGAACCGAACAAATCAGCTAATATAACCCTTGCGAGTCGACCATTAATAAGCCAATAAAACATTGATGGCGTAGAAGACTACTTAAAATGAGAATATATATTAAAGAAGGAGAGGATGGGGATTACGGGCCTGGTAAGGTATATACAATAGCGTGGGTATTTTAGAAGGAGAAATTTGACGGAGAACTTACCTTTAGGCTATGTATCGAAGGCATTATTAATACACTAGGTAAGCCCTTGGAAAAAACTGACAAAATGGAATTAAACGGTTTTTTGTTACGATAGTTTGTATAGTTTATGTCTAAAACGTAATTTAAAGGGTAAAATATTATTATCTTTAAGTCGAAAATAGTTTACGAAGTTAAAGGTAAGATTACGGACTAGCCATACAAAAAGTTACGACTAATCGTTTAAAAATACGGTAATAAAGATAAAGATTAGATCTTTACTTAATCGCCTATAATTTGAAAGATTAACCAACATTTAATTGTCGTTATTATTACCAGTTTAACTTCTAGCATAAAAATTTAATTTATATTTAATAGCCTAGATATTACGTAAGCGTATACGTAATTTGCCACCGATATTTAGCGGATTATATGGTTGGAATTACTATAAAAACTAGGGGACAAGTTTCTGACTGGCACAATAATGTATTGTATTAAGACTTTATATGGATTAACCGAGGTTAGAGTTTACTAGTTTTTGACGTACCAGGTATACTTTGAAAATAAATTGGGTATAAAGATTTTAACATATAATCCGTGTTTATTAATTATAAAAGGTAAAAACTTTGGTATCGTAGGCAAATAAATTAACGATACCCTATTTTTTATAGATATTAGGTTTGTAGTGGCGTAATAACGTGTTCTTAAAAGTTAGGCTTTTAAAAGTATAACTTAATTAAAACGTTGGCTTAAAGCACATAACTTAAATTTAACGGATTGTTACTTCATATCCATTATATTAAGTTTAAAAGCGGCATTTATATTAGCTTGCGTTAAAAGGGGCAAGTTATGAGCCTGCCGATTATCAATAAGTCTGATGAGGTAAGGGTACAGAGATACTTGAAGCAAAGGGCTCGTACGGATTATATCGTCATGCTGTATTAACTGGAGGTATTGTACGACCTTTTATTTGTGACATAGGCCCAAAACCCGTAAAACGAAAATTTTAACAAATTAAATAAACGGATTTAGTAGCAAATTGATCACATAAAAAGAGGAATTAATATAATCTTTTCGAACAGGTTATTTGCTAATAATACTAACTATATATCGAAAATCGGATTCCTAATAATACTCGTTAACGAAAATAAATTTAAAAGTTAGTTTACGATTATCGGAAACCTTATATATTAGATATTTGAGAAGTATAAAAGCGTAACACAAAGTATATTAGCTTTGAAAGCCTATGGTGTAATGACAGGTTTTGATATTGGTATAGTGATTAACGGCACATTAAAGATTGTTACCAAACAGCTAGATTTGTTACCGATATCTATAGTAATGTATATAATTTCCTGGAGTCTTTACGAATACCTATTAAATTAGGCATGACCAATAAAAAACGCCTGATAATAGACGTAATAGCGTTAAGTAAGGTATACGAAGCCTGAGAAATCGATAAGTTCCAGTAAATCAACGGCAAACATAACCCTAACGATACTATAACTAAGGTCACGCCTAATAGCGCTCTAAAAAGGTTTATGGATAGCAATACGTTGATTATACGAATCGAGAGATACATAGACCGCCCAGTACGTGATGTGGAGGAACAGGGTCGCTCTGGAAAACTGGAAGACTATTAGGGTAGAAAGGGCAATAGTGGCTATGGCAGTAGTTTAGACTACTGGCAAAAGGTACGTAAGTGATAACATACTTGATTTACACATGTCTGTAGCGAAAGATCTGTGTACGGGATTTGAGAAATGGAGGCCTCGGAAGGGTAGAGAAAAAGGGCTACAAGGGGCCATAATTAAGGTTATTTTCAGTACAGATTAATTGGAATTAACAGGGGTCTAGCTTGTGGATTAAGGAAGGATTTAAAAGGTTGCCACCAATTAATAGCAAGCTATACTAACGTATAGGCACAAAACAAAAAGCCTCTAGTATTGGAATAGTATTTTAAAGGTATTGCATGCAGTACAGTAGGTCAACTTTACTATAAGTATAGTTAACCGTACTACAAGTGCATTGCTTTGTGCAGACTTACCGCATTGAGTGTAAGTCGAGTGCAGTACGCTGCACTTCACTCTAGGGCACGGACCAAGCACTTGGCCATACAAATTACAGTGAAAACCGGCTAGCAGTCTGCTAAACCTAGAATAATACATCCATCATCTGACTACGAAATACTACTGTTAATTCGAAGACCAATCGAATCGACAACGTTGCAACGTCTAAGGCTTACCAACACATGGCTTATTTTTATACCATTTGGAACGACGCTATACAAATGTTATTGTGAGTAATTAAAATCGGAAATATAGCCTCTAGAATTACTTATCTTATTGATAATGATATTAGGATTTTTTTAATGACTTTCGTTGTTACAAGCAACTTGGGCTTCGAAACCCTAGCAATGTGAGCCAAATTTCGATTAGACTTTTATACTGCTGAAACAGTAAAAAAAATATAGTTTCGCCTTTTTTGTAAATTTTTCGTTAACTTATAATTCAAGAAGCCAATCCTAAACGCTATTACTGAATGAATTGAAAACTCGATACGAAAATTAAAAGGATATTTAGCGAAAATATATATAAAATGCGAAAAAACTAAATCTCGTTAATTAATAGGATAAGTTTTATTTTGAAACCTTTTCGATTTTTTCGACATTGAAACTCCAAATTACGCACTAATGTTAAAAGCTAAATACGAAACTTGTTGGAATAGCAGTCAAATACAGTATAGTTAGGTCAATTTTACTTGCAGTAAAGTTGATTGTACGTACTGCAAATTGACTGCAGTTCGTGAGATTTGAATACACTGCACTACAAGTGCAGTGCGGTAGGTGTCCACTTCAAAGTGGGGCATATGCCAAAGCGTATTACCATAAAAATTAGTGTGCATACCGGCTAGCGGTCGGCCAAACTTAGAACTCGCACATCAATCAACAATATCAACGCAGTACTAGTTACTTCGACCACAGTGATTCGAGTTGACTACGTTGCAACAATACAGACCTACCAACACTAATCTTTGCTTATTAGGTTAAGCACAAATTATCTAAGTAGAAAAAGAAGCTATTTTCTGGTTACGCTTTGTAATTGCGCAAGGTAGAGGGAAAACTCTTGCGAAAGACCCCAAGGCTACGTCTACTGTTTACAGGTAGCTAAAAGGAAGACTTTCAAGTGAATCTGCTATTTACAGATACTTAAAATTAGCAACGGTATTGCCATCATCGAAAACACCAAGAAATATTCACTTAATCCTTCTTAAAGACGTTGAAATTAACTGTCAGAAGTCTTAAAATTCGGCAAATTAGCAAACAGCTAAGTCAGTACTACCATATGTACTACTACTATAAAAAGAACGATTAAGTCCCCACACCAAACAACAAACAACCTTCGCCCTCTATTACTAACAACGACCTTTAACCTTACCTTCTACACCAAAATTTTGCCCTACTTCGCTCTTTTTACTCCCTTACACCAAATTAATCGTTAAGTTCGCTGCTAGAAGCAAAAATACGAAGAATCGTTAAGTCTCGCAAAAAAAGCCATATTGCGCGACCTTACGCCAAGATCACCAAGTACCTTGCTTTACACATCCTATACAAGCTAGAACGTCAAGATAGCTACCGCCAACGCTTAGTTTAAAGCTATCACCAATCCTATTAGGATGGACGCAATCAAAGTTCTTAATGGAACCTTCAAAAAAAAAATACAACGAAGAACTCTGATTTACCGATGGCACTGAAAACCTAACCCTCGAACACCTTACCAATTACATCGGTCACTTTATCCTCGACGTCAACTATAACGATTAATATACGAGCGGTTAAGCCCTTTTCGATTATATTGAGTTCTTTAGGAATTAAACCTTCATTATGTGAAATAAAACCAAAAAGTCAGTAAAGTTAAAGTTAAAGACGGACCTACGTAAATAAAGGATTTCACTACCCTTAAAGGTTGGCAAAAACAGAAACTTCGCCGACATACTTTACGATTACGCTACGAATGAAAAACTGTAATGGACCTAAGAAAATAAGGAAAAAAAGATTATTAACAATAATAACCCTTAACGTCCATACATAAGTTCGTAGGAACTTACGCGTAAACGTAAAGAATAAATTAACCTATACCTTACAAGCCCTTAAATCCACCAATTAATTAAACAGAAACCTCGACGGACCCCTTAACACGAAAAGGATTATCGCTAAGTCCCCCGTAACGAAAACCCACCGGTATATTTCTCTTAAGCTCCTTAATACGTCTAGTTTTAACAACTAAATTAAAGAAGGACCGGCTTTACATGTAAGCCTACTATAGGCACAACCATGGGCTTTTTTCCTTCAAATTTAGCTAAAAGTAATTATTCAACCCACTAATAACCTTAGCCTTTTTCCCAGGTAAGGGATATAAAAGGTCCCTATGACTAGTACATCACATTTCCTCCTCGACGCATTCCTATAAAGGATACAGATTGTACGGCAATTACCACGTTCGTTAAGGCTTAGAGAAAGAAGGAGAAGTATAACGGTAAGCGGTACAACCTCCTAGATATCAAGTTACGCCCATTCGTTAAAATTTTCCGCCAGATAAAGGTTAAACTACTAGGTTTTCACTCGCTATTTTCTAATATCCTTACCGGATAAGCCGAGGATTACTACCTCCGATACCTAATGAATTATACCTTCTTTCGCGAAATCTATAATAGCCTAAAGGGCCATTTCGAACACGATATTAATCTTCTCAAGTACTATACCGACTAAAACATTATTAAGTAGTCGTATATACTAAATTATAAAAAAGAGTCAAAAAGCAAAATGGATCTCTTTAATTAAATGATCAATAGGCTAATGTTTTGCTAAAAAGTAATAGAGAACGTGGTAACTAACGAAGAGAACTTACGATAACAGTTCCGATAAGCAGTTACGAGCTATAAAGAGTTATAATACGCTCTTTAATACCTTGATACCATTTGCGAAAGGTTTTTGGGCCAATTTCATTCCTCGTTAGCGACCGTAACTACCTAAGTCTTCGGTTCGACTGGTATATACCCTTAAGCCCCGGAATTCAGTAACGAAAAAAAAAATCCTCTTAATTCGTATTACATTAATCGATGGTATAAAAGGCCCGGCTAGTATGGTTAACGAAAGGTCTGGATCTTTACCTATGGAAAAGGGTATTCCTCTTTTTTAAAGTTTTTAAACAGGTTAAACAAGTTTACATTGGGCTCTAAGAAATAATGAATTTATAGAAAATAAGGCTTCTAATTAGCATGTTATACTGCCGCCGAACGTAAAGTAGAATAGGTAATATATTACACTGAATTATCCTTTACTTTCAACTTGAACTACATCGAATGAGTTATATAGTTTAAAGTAAATAAAGATAAAAAGGAGAAAAATAAGCTAAAGGTTATCGGTTAGTACAAAGATACTAATACTAGAATTATCCTAAAAGCAAAATAATAACTAGCCGACTACGCCTTTTTCATTGTCTTATAAGTAAAGACCCCTATTACCATTATGATGATAAAAACATTAGCTTTATACACCTCTTTACCATTCGAAACCGCTATACGAAGCAATTCCTTTAGGGGATTATACCGGATACGAAAGCAATACGGTACTTAATAGGAGGTTATTCGTAATATGTCGCGTTGCGAAGGAATACTAATATTACTAAGAAACTTGACTACGCGAATGTTGGCAAATCTAAGGTTGACTTTAGCCCTAGTAAATGGTTATCTTAATTAAAATCAACGACGGTTAATATCATTATTAACCTTATTGATTTTTACATCTTAGAATCCTCGATCTCCTTATTCCTTTGCCTAAAAGATATGAAAAACCTTAACGTTAATATTAACGTTTAGACTAAAGAATTAATATAAGTTAAATCCGGCAAAAGATTTCCACTTAACTTTAAATAGAGGTATTTTTTTTTATTTTAAAGGCTAAAAATATTAGTGTTAAACGTAACGAAAGTAAAACTTCGTTAATTACACTGTAGGTTTAACTACCTAGTAACTAATAGGCTTTACACAGTTTTAAAGGTAGTTAGCTACAAAGACATAGAATTATTAATACTAAAAGCAGTTGAAAACTTTTACCACTACTGCCAAACGCATTTTAAAGTTACCCTAAAGTTTAAGTTTATATTAAAAGAGGATTAAAACTTTACCTAAACGATAAGTTAGTATTATACTTTATAGATTAAGTTACGGTTTTTTACGACGCTAAGTTCCTTAGAACAATTACGGTGCAGAGAATATAAAAGGTATTACGTATTTTTGAAATTAACACGTACCTTAGCCTATTAAACAATCTAATTTACGATACCAATACTAATTTTGTTACGATAAAGTTTGAAGTAAATTTAAAATTAATAAGGATTTAATATAGATAGTTCCTGATTAAAATTTACTAAAGTATTAGTAAGGTCGAAAAAGTATATACCTTTTTACAAAAGGACTACAATATCTTTACATTAGAAATAAAAAGCTTTACAAGTTGAAAAACATGGCTTTAAAGGGCGGTAAAAAGTCTTAACGATATTATTAACCTTAACGAACTTTTACCAACTTTACTGGTATTTATAGCTTCTCCATATATAACGACTAAGTCGATACCCTAGTAAAGTACCTAAAAGCGTATTATAACATACAATAAGCCTTTAAAAGAATTAAAAAAGGAATCGGCACACCGGCAAGTAAATAATACCCTTAATACCAGGAACAGACCTTGATTAATAAACATATTTTTACTTCATTTTTAAAGTAAAGTCCTTACGTGGTACGAACCAGGTAAATAGGATAAGCCGTACAAGATTTTAAGTATTATCAGCTTAATTATAATGGTTAAAACTACTAACGACCCCGTAACTTTTTGAGCTATACAGGTTAATCCGTATAAAAGAACTCTTGAGCCTTTTAAGTCTAATAAAGATCCTGACGTCGATGACTTTCGAGCCGAGCGAATTAGTTAATACAACCTTTCTAGCCGATTATTAATAAGTTAATGGAATGTCGACGGCGTAAAAAACTACGTAAAAGGAGGGTTTATCTTAAAAAGAAGGACGATAGGGATCACAAGCCCAGTAAGGTATATATAACGGCGTAATTTTTTTAAAAAGAAAAGTTTAACGCAAACCTTACCCTTAAGCTACGCGCTGAGAGTATTATTAACATATTAGTCAGCCTCTTTAAGGAAAGTGATTAAGTGGAAATAAACGGCCTTTTATTATAGAGGGTTCTACAATTTATATTATTAAAGTAATTGAAAAGATAAAACATCATTATCTTTAAATCGAAAATAATTTGAAAAGTAAAAGGTAAAACTACGGATCGGTTATATGAAATGTTACAGCAAATCATTTAAAGATACGATAATAAAGGTAAAAACTGAATCTTCACCTAATCGTCTATAATTCAAAGGATTAGCTAACGTTTAATCGTCATTATTACGATAAATGTAACTATTAACGTAAAATATCGGTTTATACTTAATAAACAGGATATAAAGTAAACGTATACGGAATCCGCCACCAATATTCAACGGATTATACCATTAGAATTGCTAAAGAATAATTAAGAAACAAGTTTCCAATCGACATGGTAATACGCTATATTAAGCCTTTAAATAGATTAGCCGAGACAAACTTTTAACCCCTACTTATTAATTATAAAAGGTAAAAACTTTAATATCGTAAATATATAAATTGACAATACCATTTTTCTCGAAGATATTAGGTCTATAACAGTGAAATAACGTATTATCCAAAATTTAGGCTTTTAAAAGTATAAGTTAACTAAAACATTAGTTAAAGATATATAACTTAACGTTAACGAATTATTACTTCGCATTTATAGTATTAAGGTTAAGAGCGGTACTTACATTAGCCTACGTTAAAAGGGGTAAGTTATAAACATAACGATTATTGATAAAACTAACAAGGCAAAATTATAAAGATATTCAAAGCAAAGGGTCCGTACGGCTTATATCGTCAGGTTATATTAATTGAAAGTATCTTACAATCTTTCCATTATAACATAGGCATAAAACCTATAAGATTACAACTTGAACAAGTTAAACAAACGGATTTAATAAGAAATGGATTACATAAAAAAAAGGAATTAACATAGTTTTTGTAAATTTAACGAAAGCGAAACTAATAATCTTTACGGACGGGTTATTTACTAATAATAATGACCTTATATTGTAAATCAGACTTTTAATAATACTCGTTAATAAGGATAAGTTTAAAGGGCAATTTACGATTACTGAAAACCTTATATACTGAATATTTGTGAATTATAAGCGCGTAACCCGGAATATACTAGCCTAAAAAGTTTATAATATAATAGCAAGCTTGAACATCGATATGGTAATTAACG
The DNA here is from genome assembly GCA_038502455.1 of Anisogramma anomala. Classification (NCBI taxonomy): domain Eukaryota; kingdom Fungi; phylum Ascomycota; class Sordariomycetes; order Diaporthales; family Gnomoniaceae; genus Anisogramma; species Anisogramma anomala. The sequence continues at coordinate 15,374,108 of JASMMZ010000004.1, read as the reverse complement.
GCACATTAAAAATTATCACTAAACAACTGGGATTGCCACCGATATCTGTAATAATATATACTGAATTTCGAAGTCTTTACGAATGCCTATTAAAATTAGGTACAACAAATAAAAACCGCCAAATAATAGATGTAATAACGTTAAAAAAGGTATAGAAGCCCGGAAAATCGATAAGTTTCGATAAATACAGGGCAAAAATAATCCTACTAATGCCATAACTAAGGCCACCCCTAATAACGCCTTAAAAAAGTTTATGGATAGCAATACATTAACTATATGAATTGAGGGATACGTGGATTGCCCCAGTACATGACGTGAAGGAACAGGGTTACCCTGGAAAACTGAAAAATCATTGGGAGAATAGTGGCGATAGCAATAGTTTAAACTATTAGCAAAAGATACGCAAGTGGTAACGTACCTGATTTGTGCAGGTTTTTAGCGAAAGATCTGTGTACGGGATTTAAGAAACGGAGGCCTTGGAGGGGTAGAGAAAAAGGGCCACAAAGGGCCGTAATTGAAGTTGATTTCACTACAGATTAATCAGGATTGACAGGGATCTAGCCTGTTATTAGCTTGTGAATTAAAGAGGGATTTTAGAGGTTGCCACCAGTTAATAGCAAACCATGCTGACGTGCGCAGACACAAAAACAAAAAGCCGCCAGTATTAGAATAGCAGTCAAATGCAATACAGTCAAGTCAACTTTACTTGCAGTAAAGTTAATTGTACATACTGCAAATTTACTGCAATTTATGGGATTTAAATACACGGCACTGCAAGTGTAGTACAGTAGGTGCCCACTTCAAAGTGGGGTATAGGCCAAAGCGTTTGGCCATAAAAATTATTGTGCAGATCGACTAGCGGTCTACCAAACTTAGAACTCGCACATCAATCAATAATATCAACGCAGCACCAGTTACTTCGACTACAGTGATTCGAATCGACTATGTTGAAACAATAAAGCCCTACCAACAAAACTTATATTAACGTAGCGAAAAAAATTAAAGCTTTTAAATTCTTAAAGATTTACGATAAATTCTCTGATGTCTAGTATAATTTTAGGTTTATTAAGTCTTCTCTTGATTAAACAATGAAGGTATTTCTCATAAAAGGCTGGCAAAATACAAAACTTCATTGTTATTGTTACCCAGTTTTTCGACAAGACAAGACTTTCTTAAACCAATGATTTGACAATTTATATCACTTAAACCGTATAGACTTTGAAAACGATATCTTACGCCTACTAATCTTCGTAATATAAAAGAAACTTTATAATATTAAAAAAAGCCGCATAATGGTTAACCTTAAGCCCTTTAATAAATACGTTATCTGTTGGTAGAGCCTTAGATCGTTGCAATGTTGTCGATTCGAATCTTGGTCGAAGTAACAGTAGTATTACATTGGTTAAGTGTTGGATGTATTGTTCTAGGTTTGGTAGACCGCTATCTTGTCTGCACTGTAATTTGTATGGCCAATTGCTTGGCCCGTGCCCTAGCGTAGAGTGTAGCATAATACACTCGTCTTACACCCAATGCAGTAAGCTCACACAAATAATACGCTTAACTTACAGATAAGTATAGTCAACTTTACTGTAAGTAAAGTTAACCTACTGTATTGTACGTAGTACTATTTCAATACTAGCGGCTTTTTAGTTTGTATGAACACGCTAGTGTGAATAACTAATCTTTTCCGGTTAGCGCTCAATAGCGATCTCGTCAACTTGCTATCCTCTGTCAATTTCAATTGACTTCCATACTAAATTGCAATCAATTGTATATAAATCAAACCCATTTAACCTTAATTGCTCCGTTACTCCGAGATTCGAGTTTATCAACTCCTACAAAAAGTTCTTACAACATAGCCCTTCTTAAGCCTCCACTTCAACCGTGCCAGTCGAACAGATCGCTATCATATCCTTTAGTTCCCTGGTAGTTTCCCAGTCTGACACCACAATCCTGGTCGTCAGCACATTACTTGGGCTTGCCAAACGGTCTATTAATGTAGCTCTCGATACGTATGATTAGCCTGTTTCTGTCCATACACCTTTTCAGGTTTTTTTTTAATACTACCCTCATTATGGCATTTGCGGGATTTTTTTTGCTGTTAATCCATCGGAATTTCCTAATCTTCCTCCCTTCGTACGATTTACGGAATGTTATTACATCGATTATCAAGCTTTTTTACTGGTGGTTCCGATCTTCGGAAGGCATTCGAATAAGCTTCTGGAGTTGGTACAAATTACCACTAGAATAGAAAAAATCTTTAACTACTTAATAATAATGTTAAGGGTTTTTTAATAATATTATACCTATATTAAAACCTATTATACTTAACAATGGTTTAGTGGATTAGGTTGCCTATAATAATAAACTAGTCTTTCTACTTATTTTAGTTAACAAGAGTTATTAGAAAGCCGATTCGTAAAAATAAGTTGATATTGTTTGTAAAAACCCCGTCCGTAAAAATTATTAACTTAGTCTTAAACAGGTCGATTAAGACCATATTAATTTTTCGATCTAGATTTCGTATTTATTACTTGAACATTTCATTTATCCGGTTAAAGTCCTTATTTACCGGATTTTATATTTATATAGCGATAGAAAGGTTGTAAAGAATCTTCAGTTAACATAAGATAGTAATATAGTTATTCTAAATACGTTATATTAAATATCATTAAGCCTTAACTACATTTGTTTTCTTGATTATAGATAAAACAATGAAATAGCCATTTTAAAGAAAGAAAAGGCTGGTATTAATACCAAATATACGAATTAACAATCTATTAAAGTTAAATTTACTGCATTTTATCAATGTTGTTACTAGTTTGTACTTTTTAAATTTAAAGTCTTTAATCGCCTATTATTTCAATACTGTAAAGCTAGCCGTTCCGACGAAAATAGTATCGTTAATTTGTATATCTACTACCACCAAAGTTTCTTTTTTACGTTACTAGCAAATATGGGTCGTGAATTAAAGACTTTATCGTTAGCCGTAATTTAAAACGCGACTAATAGGTGAAGAATTAATAAACGCTTACTTGAACTAGTCCGTATAGTAGTTTAATATATCGTATTACCGTATTTAAAAGGTAAATAACACGTTGTTTATTGGAATAGTATTACATGCAGTGCAGTTGGTCAACTTTACCTACAGTAAAATTGACCGTACTGCAAGTGTATTGCTTTGTGAGGACTTACCGCATTGGGTGTAAGTCGAGTGCAGTATGCTACACTTCACTCTAAGGTACGGACAAAACAATTGACCATACAAATTACAGTGCAGACCGGCTAGCAATCTGCCAAACCTAGAATAATACATCCACCATCTGACTTCGCAATACTACTGTTACTTCGACCAATCTAATCGACAACGTTATAACGTCTAAGGTCTACCCACACTGATCAGTGCTCGCATACCTATAGGTTAAGCACAGATAAGCTAAGTAGAAGAAGAAGCTACTTTCCGGTTACGCTCTAGGTCAATAATGACGAATAGGGTAGAGGGAAGATTTTTATAAAGAGTCTCTATTAGTACTGCGTCAGTCCTCAACGGCAGGAAAATAGAGAATACTTCTTGGGTTAGGTTAGTCCTCAACGGAAATCTGGAAGTAGGCGACGGTATAGCTATTTGAAAACACCAAGAAATCTTCATTGATCTTTCTTGAAAGCTTTGAGATTAACCGTTAAAAGTCTCAAAAGATAAGTTGGCAAACGGCTAAGTTAGTACTACTACAAGTGTTAATATTGCAGAAAAACAACTAAGTCCCACAGCCTAAAACAAATAACCTTCGCCCTTTACCACCATCCTTTGCCTTTAACCTATATCAATAACAACCTTCGACCCTACCCTCCATATCAAACCTTTACCTTTACTTTACTCTTTTTTACTCCTTACATCATTTTAATCGTTAAGTTTACTGCTTTAGGCGAAACACCAAGTTACGCAGGAAAAGCTATATCGCGCGACCTCGCGCCAAGTCACTAAATCGTCAAGTTTTCACGCGACTTCATGTTAAAACACCAAGTCTCTACGCACAAGATTACCAAGTTCTTCACCCTCCACACCTATTAAAATGTCTGCCTTTAGCGACCACTTTAAAGTAATCGCCGAGCCTACCCAAAAAGAAGCAATTAAGACCCTCGGATACGCTTTCAACAAATTCTACGACGACGACCTCTAAACACTAGATGTTGACGATAAATCAACCTAAAAACACCTTACTTACTTCGTCGAATTCTTTATCGTTAAACATAACATTAACCACGACCCCGACCGTACTTTTCATGTATACCATGACTTTTTTAAGAACTGGATAATGGATATATAGAAATAAATTTAAAAAAGGGTTAAGTTAAAGCTTAAGTTTGAATTAGGGAAACGAGGAATACTCGTTTAGGTACAAGGTAATACGACGTTAGCCTAAGCTCTTTCCAACTTAGCTAAGCTTAAATAATACCCCCAAGACCCACGATTTAAAGGAAAAGACGTCGAGGAACCTTACAGCCCTTATACACGATTCAGGGGACCTTCCCTTTAGCCTTAACTAATCTAAGCTTCTTTACGAGCTGACAATGAAAAAAACCTATTCGGTGGCCTAGTATCTTTATGTGATAGCACGAAGTACGCTTTTAACGACGGAAAAGCACGCGAAACAAGGGTTTCCAACGCGGATAGAGGTATTGACGTCGGCTCTTTACATTAATTAATTAAGTAAAATCGTTAGGCCTTTCAAAACCTACAAGGCCCTATCGACCCTTAACATTATAATTTCTAAACATATTAAAAACTATTTCCCTTCGGACTTTACGTACGTAAACCAACTATAAGCCTTACCATAGAACTTTACTTATCTGGCTAGGAGACTGGCAATTACTCTTAATACTATGTTTCGGAACCTCCAAAACTTAAGTCGCTAGGAAATACCAATTAAGCTAGGGGTAATTATCACCACCTCCTTTTAAAACTTGTCAGGATAATTAATATTAGTTAAAAGTTGATAACAGACTTCACCAAGATTTGGAATAATATAAAAAAGTATAACTAAAAGCCTTATAACCTTTTCTACACTAATATAATACCTTTCCTAAATATTTAAAAGTGAATAGAGGTCTTACTTTTTGGCTTTTACTTATTATTCCTTAAAATCCTTACAGGTTATACCAACAAATATTAATTAATCTTCTTAACGAACGCAATTACATTTCACGAAATCTACAATTATATAAAGGGTTATTTCGAATACGATGTCCACCTCATGTAATAATATATAATTTAGGCTATTAAGAGGTGAATTATAATGATGGCAAAGAAGAAAAAAGAGGAATGATTAATGTATGTTTTCAATTAAATGCTTAATAAGTTAATAATATATTAGAAGGTAATGGGAAAGGCTTACGCTGGAGAACCCATATTTTATAAACAAATACAGATAGCTGTTACGAGCGTTATTAAATTCGAATACGCATTATAACGTCCAAATGCTACTTATAAAGGCTTTTTTAACTAGTTACGAATTTCGTTTACCATAGTAATAATACGCATACCAAACTCGATCGATATATATTTCTAAGCCGGCAACTTTCTTAACGTAGATAAGGAAAACCTTGCGGTATTTAACTACGTCAGCCGTAAGTACTTCCGCCCATAATGCCTAAGGTTAGGTTTATCAACCTCGGCCTCAAACTGGAGGCAAAACCTATGTTAGCGTTACTAAAATTTAGGCGGACCTATTAACCGTAAATATTATCGTTGTAATAATAATAATAAGATATATTGGATTTGTAATAAGGCCGGTTATTAGTTAATTCGTTACCGCCCGCAGAATGTAATAACAGAAAAGCAACGTATTACGTTTAGTACCCTATTATATCGGAATAAAATTACTTAAATAAGGTTGTAAATATTAAAGGCGACAAGCTAAATAACGTCTCTAACGCTTTAAAATAGATTAAGTGGTACGAAGATATTACTTTCGATACAGTAACCTAGTAATTAGCTGATTATACCTTTTTATACCATTTAAGTGGTAATAATCCTTACGTTTACCCTAATTATACCTTTAACCCCTTATATACCTTTAACTTTCACGATCGTTACGTGGACCACACGTTTTAAGGTATTATATCAGATATTAGAGGAGTAAGGTATTTAATAAAAAGATATTCGTAATACGTAGTATTACGGATAGAAAGTACTATAACTACTAAAATTAATCGTTACGATACTAATAATGCTAAAGTTGGCTTTGGCCCAGACGAATAATTATCGTTATTAAGGATAACAGTAATTTCAATTATTATAAAAGCAATTACATTTTATATTCTTAAGTACTTTTCTACTTTTCTACTTTGGTTAAAAGACATAAATACCCTTAGCTTTAACGTAGACGTTAACGTAAACGAGCTGGTTAAAAACGGCTAAAGGTTTTTACTTGATTTTAAATTGGGGAATTTATGGTTTTATCTTTAAGGTCCGGAAGTAATAGTGTTAAACCTAACGAATCTGGAGATACGTTAACTATACTGGCATTTTAATCACCTAGCTATTAACAGGCTATACAAAATCATAAATTCCGTAAGGTATAAAAATGTAAAATACTCTATTTTAAAAGCTATTAAAAGGCTTTTCCACCACTTTCAAACTTATACCTAAGCCGCTTGGAGATTTAAGTTTACATTAAAAATTATAAAGACTTTAATTGTAAGATCTTTATTAATGTATTTTACTTGGATAATAAGCCTGTTTTTCACGTCGTTGATTACACAACTTTTTTTCCACGTAGCTAAGTTTTTAAAGTCCCTTTCAGCAAAGGATACGTGAAAAACGTTAAGGATGCTATGAGTTTGCACGTACCTAGAGCCGCCTGACGTCGTCGTCCACAATACCGGTATCAACTTTACGACGGCAGAGTTTTAGTAAAATGTTAAAATAATGGGTATTTAATATAAACAGGTACCTGTAAAAGCCTACTAAAGTATTAGGAAGGTTAAAAAGGCATACTCATTATTTCGCCGAACGTATAATATCTTTACGTTGGAAATTGTAAGTTTTACGGATTCGGAGGCACGTCTATCAATAGAAGTAAAGGGTTTAAACGACATTATAGGCCCTAATGGCCTAGTTTTAACGCTACTGGTCTTTAAAGCGTACCCACGCTTAAAGAGTGAATCCTAGCCTTTGGTAAGTACTTAAAAACGTACTATGGCATATATCAAAGCTTTAAAGAAACTGCAAAGGGAATCGGCACACCGTTAAGTTAATAATGCCCTTAATACTAGAAACAGGTTTATAATAATCGACGTGTTTCTTTTTTCATTGTAAAGCGAATTTTTCGTGTGGCGGAAGCCGGGTAAATGGGAGGGACCATATAAAATATTAAGTATCGCAAACTCTAAAGTAGTTATCCAAATTATTAACAGCTCTATGTCTTTCCGAATTATTCAGGTTAAGCTTTATATCAGAGTTACTAACGATAAAAACCTTAAAGTTAAACGATCGAGTTAATACAAACCTCTCCTATCTATTATCAATAAGCTAATAGAACGCCGCTGGCATGGACGACCCCCAAAAAAAAGGAATCTTAAAAAGGAGGAATATACACCGGGCCGCATTTATAATACTATTTGGGTAAGTAGGAAAACAAAGGGCAACGAAAACTTGGTAGTAAAACTTAGGGTATAGGAGATTATTAAAACTTCCGGTAAACCTTTTAAAAAAACGATAAGGTTGAAATAGATGGTTTACTAACCCAAAGTATAATATGATTTATGCCGAAGGCTAACTTTAACCTTCAAGACTCTAATATTACAATCTTTAAATCGAGAATTATTTATGAGGTTAAAGATAAAACCACGGGGCGGCCATATAAAAAGTTACGGCTAATCGCTTAAGGATACGGCAATAAAAGTAAGGACTGGATCCTCATACAGTCGTTAACGAGTTAGAAGATTAATTAACGATTAGTGGTTACCCTAATAATAAGTTTATTAATTAGGATTAAAGGTAAGTTTATATTTAATAACCGCACTATTACGTAAGCCTGTATATAATTAGCAATTGATTTATAGCGGATTGTATTATTGGAATTGCTATAAGAACTTCGTATTATTTATCTATTACAGACGGTTATACGGTGCATAAAATCACTATATAGATTGGCTAAGGTAAAAGTTTATTAATTTCTAACCTAACAGTCGCACTTCAAAGCCTGGTTAACGATGAAGTCCTTGATATACGACCCATACTTATTGGTAACGAAAGAAAAGAACTTTGGTATAGTAGGCATATAAACCAACGATACCCTTTTTGTCTAAACGACTGGCTTTATGGTATAGGAATAGTAAACGATCGAGGACTTTAAGTTCTGGAATTGTAAGCTAATAAAGACGTTAATGGAAAACAACCAACTTAATCTTAATAGATCGTTAATCCGTATATTTGATATTCAAGCCAGCCTAAACTGCCGTCAAAATGACCAAGGTGTTATTTTTGTCATAATCGGCAAGATTAATAAGGCCAGTGCTTAACAGTACTTGGAATAGCGTATATGAGATAGTTTTATTGCGACTTTATATTAACTAGAGGCCTCATACGATTTGCATATTACGGTATGAATATAAATACTAACGGATAAAGACTTTGATTAATTAAATGAAAGGTTGGAGTAATGAATACGAAACTTGGAACGCGGAATTAATATGGTATTAATCGACCTTTTAAAAGTTAAATTCGATAATTTTGACGGACTGGTTCTTTGTAAATAACACCGACTTGTTTTTATAAATCGGCTTTTTAATAACCCTTATTCACGAAAATAGGTGGGAAGATTAGTTTAGCATTACCGCAACCTAATTTAATAAACCCTCATCAAGTATAAGAGGATTATACGAAACGTATTAACTTTAAAGGTTTATAGTATAATAGCGGGCTTTAACATAGGTATAGCATTATAGGAAACCTTTAACCTTATTACTAAGCAATCAAAGATTTATTTTATTCCAGTAGTAATCTATATCCATTTAAGGAGTTTCTTCGAGTACCTGTTAAAGCTCGGAACTACTAGCGAAAAACGCCTAAAAATTAACGTAATGACACTTCTTGAGGCCTACAAGGGGAGGCATATTAAGGAGTTCAAATAAATCGATGGTAAAGATAATCCTGTAAATGCTATAACGAAGGCTACACTAAACAAAGCACTAGAAAAGTTTGTGAATAGAAATAAGCTGACCGTACGTATCGAGGGTTATATGAATAAGCCATCTAAATCACGTAACGGAGGACAGGGATATACTAGCAGATTGGAAAACTTCTAGGGGATTGATGGTAATCTGTTTATGTGGTATATTTGAAGTTGCGAAGGGCTGTGGTAGAAAAACTTTTTATGGGAGTTAATGAACTCGGACCTCGGAGCGGGGGAGCAATTAAGGTCAAATGGGTTTAATTTGTATGAAATTACGTGAAATTCAATATAGAAGTTAATTGGAATTTACAGGGGGTACGAGGCCACTATTTAGCGATAACCGAAAAAGTTTGGTCAGCCACACTGACATACGCGTGCAAACTAAAAAGCCGCTAGTATTAAAATAGTATTATATGTAATGCAGTAGGTCAACTTTACTTACAGTAAAGTTGACTATACTATAAGTGTATTGCTTTCTACGGACTTACCGTATTGGGTGTAAGTCGAGTACAGTACGTTGCACTTCGCTCTAGGGTACGGGCTAAGCAATTGGCCATACAAATTACAAGGCTGACCGGCTAGCATTCTGCCAAACCTAGAATAATACATCCACCATCTGACTACGAAATACTACTGTTACTTCGACCAATCGAATTGACAATATTGCAACGTCTAAGGCCTACCAACATTGTTCTTGTAATAGATTAAATAGTACGATCCGTTATAAATCCGTTACTAATTATGTGTAAGCTTATGTTATATTATGGTCATAAAACGTAAACTTGCCTTTTGTCTTAATTAGTGAATTTAATATTGAAATAACTACTAAACATTAATTAATCTTTGAAATCTTCAACGATTACGTAAGGATTTAGTTTTTGCCTTTATCTCTGTATTAATAAGCGATTAAACGTAACTTTTCGTATAGCCATCCCATGGTTTTACTTTTAACCTTGTTAATAATCCTTGACTTAAAAATCGTGACATTTAGGTTTTAAAGGTTTAAATCGGTTTTCAATACGAATTATACTACTTTAGAGTTAGTAAGCCGTTAATTTCGACCTTTTCGCTTTTCCTAAAAGGGTTACCAAGGTCTTAATAATCTCTTATATCAGGAATTTTAATATTAATTTTTTGTCATCTTCCCCCCCCCTGCTTATCTAAGCAATATTATAGATATGACCTGATATGTATTTCTCTTTTTTATTGTTTCTCTTTTTCAGGGGTCTTTTGCGCCGGAGGTTTTATATTATCTTGTCTATAACGAGGTAAAGGAGGTTCATGTTAATTCGGCCTCTTATATTAAAGGTCTTTATCGTTAGTAGTCCTAATATAAAGTTTGACTTAAGTGGTTCGAAAAGATATAAGACTGTTAGTAATTTTGATAACCACTTCGGAATTTGCGATACTTCGAATCCTATATAGGCTTTTTTATTCACTCGGTTTCTGTTATATAAAAACTTTATTTTGTAACGGCAAAATAAGTACATAGATTTTCAAGGGGCCGTTTTTAGTGTTAAAGGTATTATTGACCTGGCGGCGTATCGATTTCCTTTGCAGTTCCCTTATAGCCTTATCGTAAGCTATAGAATGCTTTTAAGTACTTATTGAGGGTAGAGATTCACTTGTCAGGTGTAGATACTTCCCGAAAACTAGTAGCGTTGGCATTAGGCCGTTAGATCCCACAATATCATTCAGGCCTTTTACCGCCATTTGTCAACATGCCTCCGGATCTGTAAAACTTCCAATTTTTAACGTAAAAATATTGTACGTTCGGTGAAAAAGGCGTACATCCTTTTAACCCTCCCAATGATTTGATAGGCATTTACAGATACCTTTTTATATTAGATACCTGTTATTTTGGAATTTTCTTGAAACTCCGTCGTCGTAACGTCAATACCGGTATTGTAGACAACAACGTGAGGTAGGCCCAAGTACGTATTCATTTATAGTATTTTTCAACGTTCCCCATATATCCTTTGTCGAAAGGGAAATTAGAAACTTAGACCCGTAAAAGAAGGTTGTAAAATCAATGACGTTAAAAACAGGCTTATTATCCAAGTAAAATACATTGATAAAAATCTCGCAGTTAAAATCTTTGTCGTTTTTAAATATAAATTTAAATCTCCGGAGGGTTTGTATATACTTTTGGCAATGGTAACAAAGGTTTTTAATAGCTTCTAGGATAAATTGTTTCAAATTTTTATACCTTACGAACTTTAAACCTTTATATAACCTGTTAATGGCTAGGTGGTTAAAGCGTCGGTATAATTAACGTATTTCCGGCTTCGTTAGATTGAATATCATTACTTCCGGACCTTAAAGATGAAATTATAGGTACCCTTACTTAAGGGCGAAGGAAAACCTCTGGCTGTTTTTAATTAGTTCGTTTAATTTTATATCGACGTTAACAACGAGGGTCTTTATATCCTCTAAACCAAGAAGAAAAGAGGTAAAGAACTGAAGGATGAGGAATGTAATCGCTTTTACAATAGTTTAAAATATAGTTATCCCTCATAACGATAGTTGCTCGCCTGGTTTAAATTCAACTTTAGCTTTGTTAATATCATAATAGTTAATTTCATTAATTGTAGTGCCTTCCCTCCGCAGTATCACAGACTAAGAGGAAACTCTTATTGAGTTCCTTATTGCCAATATATCTGGTATAATACCTAAAAACGTGTAATCCGCGTCAATATAACGAAAGTTAAAGGTATATAAGGGGTTAGGAACTTAGTTGAAGTAAAGGTAAATGTCTTTATCATTTAAATGGTATAGAAAAGCTTGGTTGGCTAATTACCAAGCCATGTTGGGAATAGTATCTTTATACCACTTAATCTATGTAAGGGTATTATCGTAGTAAATTAGCTTATCACCTTCGAAATTCACGATTTAATTTAAGTAGCTTTGTTTTAAAGTGTTATGGTATTAAATATAGTACATTGCCTTCCTATTATTTCGCTTGGCGGGGGGGTATCGAGTTAACCAACAGTCAAAATTGCTAGAAATTCAATATTTCTTGCCATTATTACGACGATAGTGCTTACGATTGACAGGCCCGCCTCAATCTTAGCCTTATTAGCTTTAACATGGTTATTGCCTTTAGTTTTTAATTGGTAAACCAGACCTTAGGCGTTCAAGACACTCATAACTATATTTACAGTCAATATAATTAATTATCGTAAGGTTTTTTTTATCCACCTTAAAAAAGTTGGCGGCTTAGGGGTATATATTAATCGAGTTTGGTATACGAGTTATTAAAGTAGTAAGCGAGGAACGTAACTAGCTAAAAAAGCCTTTATAGGTAGCGTTTAATCGTTATAGAGCGTATTCAAACTCGTTGACGCCCGTAACTACTACTCGTATCTGCTCACAAAGTATAATTTCGCTAACTTTGGATTTCTTTATTGCTTTATAACATAGCATTAACTTGTTCATTATCTGTTTAAGTATATTTATTGGTGTTTCCTTTTTTTTTTTTCCCTTAGCTATTATCGTTACCCATTTCATAATAACCTAATGTATATAGTATTGCGTAAGGTGGACGTCGTGTTTGAAGTGGTCTTTTATACCGTTATAGATTTCTCGAAACGTAATGGCTCAAGTAAAGAAGGTTAGGTAGTAGTCCCTAGTGTATATTGTAAGGATTTCGGGAAATAGTAAGTGAAAACCTAAAAGGGGGACTTCTATTCACTTGAAAATATTTAGGAAGGGTATTATTTTGGTATCGAGAAGGTTATAAAACTTTCCGTCATATTTTTCTACATTGTTATAAATTTTGGCGAAGTCCATGAGAAGTTGGTAATTGATATTAACTATTTGAACAAGTCTTAAAGGCAGGTTACGATAATTATCCTAGTTTTAATTGGTGTTTCCTGACAGTTTAAGCTTTAGAATTTTCGAAATATGGTATTACGGGTAATTGCTAATCGCTTTACCTGAAAGGTAAAGTTTTGTGGTAAAACTTTTAATGGGTTTTCGCATATAGATAAATTTTCTGTGGAAAGGTTTTTAAAGGGTCTTTCGATTAAATTGCTAGAAGGCGATAAGTATTTAAGGGTTTTGAAAAACCTGACGGTTTTTCTTAATTAACTAGTGTAAAACGCCGATGTTAATACATTGAGCCGCGTTGGAAACCCTTTACCTTACGCGTTTTGCCACCGCTAAGTACGTATTTTGCGTTATTATGTAAATATATTTGGTTACCAAGCAAGTTAATAGGTTTCTCATCGTTAGCGCATGAAAAGGCTTTACTTAGCTAAGGGTAAAGAGGAGGTACCCTAAATCGCGTATAATGGCGATAAGGTTTTTTAATACCTTTTTTCTTAGGGTATAGGGTTTAAAAGTATTTCTAAAATTGAGTTAGTTCGAAAAGTTTTATGTTAGTTTTTTATTACTTTAAGTTGGTAAATAAACTACTTATCGTTTAAGGTTTTACTTAACTTTTATTTTAACCCCCTTTTAAACTAAGGTTTACATATTTATGTTTTAGTTGTTAAAAAGGTTATAAGATTTGATAAAAGTGTAGTTAGAGTCGTTAGTATTATAGTGTTTAACTATATAATACCCTACGAAGTTGGTAAGGTATTCTTCGGTTAGATTTTTATAGATGTCCTACCCCTAAAGAACGTAATTATAGTGTTTGATGAATAAATATCCAAGGGCTTTAATTACTTTTTTATTGGTAAGGTCGGTAATAGCTTTGAGGTGATCGCTTACAATAGCTATTTTGATGTATCGGTTTGTGTAAGACGCGTAAGATGAGGGGCTTGGTGATTTTTAGGCGTGGAGACTTGGTGTTTTTAGCGTCAAGTCACCTGGGAATTTGGTAACTTGGCGAATTATTGGCCTGGCGTGAGGTCGGGCGATGTGGATTTCTCAGCGTTACTTAGCGATTTTTGGTGTTTTCGCTCAAGGCAATGATCTTGGTTGTTAAATTGGCGTGGGGAAGTGAAAATAATAAAGCAGAAGCAAATGTTTGGTGTAAAGAGTAAGGTCGAAAATCGTTCATTAGTAGTAGAGGTTGTTTATTGTTTTAGACGTGTGACTTAATCGTTTTTCTTACAGTAATAGCACCCGCAGTAGTATTGACTTAGCCGTTTGTCAACTTTCCAAACTTTAAAACTTCTGACAATAAATCTCAACGTTTTTCTTTAAAAAGAATCTGTGAATATTTGATGGTGTTTTCAATAGCGATACCGTCGCTACCTCTGGTTTTTCATAGAGACTGGCGCAGCCCAAAGGTCTTCTTTACGTACTTCTGTAAAGACTGACACAGTAGTAAAGACCTTTCGTAAGAATCTTTCCTCTACCCTAACGATAACGTAAAGATTAACAACCGGAAAATAGCTTCTTCTTTTACTTAGCTAATCTGTGATTAATACAACAAGCAATGATTCGTGTTAGTAGAGCCTTGGATCGTTGCAACGTTGTCGATTCGAATCGTGGTTGAAGTAACAGTAGTATTGAATTAGTTAAGTGGCGGATGTATTGTTCTAGGTTTAGCAGACCGCTAGCCGGTCTGCACTGTAATTTGTAAGGCCAATTGCTTGGCCTGTACCCTAGAATGAAGTTCAGCGTTCTGCACTCAACTTATATCCAATGCAGTAAGTACGCACAAACAATACGCTTAACTTGCAGTTTAGCATAGTCAACTTTACTTTAAGTAAAGTTGATCTACTGTATTGCACGTAGTAATATTCCAATATTATCCCTAATAATTACCTATTACCTTTTCAAACCGACATTATCGACTCTTTACAGAGATCTTTTAATATCTCGGTCGTTAATATAATGAATTTGTTTTGATTGATTGTGTATTTAAATTACCGAAATCAATTTGCCTTATTAATTTATCGAAAATTTAAACGTTATAAAGCATTACTAATGGGTATGGGAAATTTACTAGCGTTTACGTAAAGGTTTATAATCCGTATTTTTGAATTATACAAATTATTTCGTTGAACTTTTATCGATTATATTATTATCTTTTCCGATAACTTCGAGGACCATTAGCAACATTTAACATAAATTTTCTCTTCATTCATTAAACTTGGAATTTCCTCATCTCCAGAAAATTTCTACATCAGATTTCAGTTTGTCAAATTACTCAGATTCTATATGGACGATTTCGGTTTTTCAATAACCGCTAAACGTATCTAGACCGTTCGCTGTCATTTGTTTCCAACTAATTTTCAAGCGTTAAAAACATATTTAAAAACTATTAACTTTTTACACCCGATTATTCTATATTTTACCCAATTATCTAAGTTATTACAAAAGCTAAAAACTCATTTACTAACCGTTGGCTGCAAAGTTAAACGAATAGAAAACAACAATGGTAGGAAACGAATATATTACATTCCAGCTATCAAAATTTGGCCTACTAGCTAAAAAAAAAATGTGCCTTTTGCCGCGTTACAGGAGTCTTTATATAATAAATTACGTTTATATCATATAAACCAGTCTCAACCACTATTTTTTCAAGTTGATAAAAGTATGGAAAAAATCTTTCGTATAATAATTGTCCAACTTAAGCCTAAATGCATATAAAAACGTAGTAAATTGATTCTCGCTATCGTTCTTTAGCCTATTTTATTCCTTAACAAATACCTTGTTAATGTAAATTTAAACTACTGGCCTTCGGAGGATAAGATGGCATATCTCGTTTAGACGTATAAACGCCTTGAAATAACTTCGGTTAGAAACATATACCTAATTATCGTTTCCACAGAATATAGGTCTACAATAAGTATTATGAACAAAACGTCCTTAAATACAGGTTTTAGAGATCGGGTAAATAAAATACTCATTAATATTATCATTTACCTGAACGCATACAATCTAAACGTCGTGTATCTCCTTAAACGACTTAATTTGGTTTTAGGTACCTTGTTACAACTCTCTACGCTAATAAGCTAGAATATTCGTTCATTGAAAAAGGTACCTGTATTCAATTCAATATTTAATAATCTTCCTTTAGTACTTAACAAGACTAATCTCACATTATATATCATAAAAGCTATATTACCCTAAGATATACGCTTTGTATTTCAGTTTATATGCAAAAAGGATATAATTTGGTAAACGATTATTTTAAATTGAACTCAATAAAACAAGAACCAGATAACGAGATGATTACTAATTATTTTAAGGTTAGTTATCCTTTTCGGTTGCTGAAACTCCTGATTTATAATCAGGACACAAATAGCCATGAAGAACTCGTTATTTTTATTAAACTTATCTTAGATTTTCTTTATAATCCTTATAATAATAGGCATCATTTTAGGCCGAAACATATAATGGTTTCTCCAAATAGCCTACACTTAAGGTATAAACGAAAAATAGTAAACTAATATTATTAACATTACATTTGTTATAGCTAAATACGTAATAAAACTCGAAAACATATTAAACGCCTTTCACTAATATAAACGTTTAAAAAGCCTATATACACCATTTATATAGACTTCATTACGGTTTTTCTATTAGTATTATCGAACAATACTTCTTAAGTATTACCAGGTTATTAAGAGTTTAACACTACCATACCGGATACCTTTAAAACTCTAAAAACTACTATTTCATTACCTGAATATATGATTTAAATAGAAATCTATTGGACAAAGATTTTGTACCATTGCTTATTACTTTTCAATTGGGTATACCCGAAAGAAATCATTTTTAACTCGAATATAAAGTTTCTTTCTATTTTTTGACAATCCTTATAAAAAGGATAATACTAAGCTTTAAATAATAACAACCTATTATCCTCAGGGTAATTAATAGGTTAAAAGAAAAAGACAAAATCATCGAACTTGTATTACGATATTATATCTCTAAATATCTAAAACAAACGTAAACTAATAACATTTTTACACTATAATATAATACTAATAACGTAAATTTTCATATCATCGATTCCAACCCTCACGAATTCTTATTCAGCTTTAAGTTACAAGCTTTAGTAAACTACATTGATCGTTTCTTACTTCGATAATAGGCAGAAATTTGCTTTATAAGAAAGAATCTTCGACGTAACGTTTAACTTATAATAAACTTGGTTACTTATGAAACAAAACGGCGTTACAATAAATATCACCATCAAATAAAATTTAAAGTGGGAGATTATATATAGTTTCGTACCGGAAAATACTACAAACCTTTACATTGGCAAAGTAAATTGTTACCTCCACATTTAGGCCGGTTTACTATGGTAAATCGCATGTAAAAGCTTATATATATACTCGATTTTCCTGTCAATTTACAAATTTACCCTATAGTTAACGTTTAATACCTAACCCTATACGATAAGACCGAAAATAATTCTTTTAATCGTATACTTTCGTTAACGGAACTACTGCAGTACAAAAAAAACTTTGAAAGATAATAAATAATGAATAAAAAAATCGTTAACAAACGCCTAAATTGTCGTCGTCGCAAGGGAAACCAAATTCAATATTTAATTCTTTAGAAAGACTACATTTTAAAGGATGATAAGTGGAAGGCTATAGAGAAATTAGAACATTGTATGAAACTAAACGAGACATACGAAAAGATTCTCCACAAGAAGTGAGTCTCGCGTCTCGCGTCTCGCGTCTCGCGTCTCATGTCTCACATCTCACGTCTCGCGCCTCGTTTCTCGCTCACCTCTTATTATATATATTAGCAATAAGGATATTGCCTTTTCTTTTGGTTCTGGGGACTTGTTGTACATTACTTGGGGGGTACATACATGGAAAAGAAGTAAGGCACTGGCACCTACTAGTGCATCTGACTACTATATTCTTAGCTCCGCTGAGCTTTACTTCTAGTTCTAGTTTGTTCCTCTTCTATCTTCAGAATATTACACTGTTTGAACGTTACGTTGCCGCTCTACACACGTACCAACAATTACAATATATGTCGGTAATACCTCTATGATTTAGAATTTAAAAGCGACCTAATTATCTTGTATTTATAAGTTTTCAATATTTTTCACGGTTTTATCGAGATTGTTTTCGACTTCATTACAGTGAAATAAAGCCTTTTGTATATATATATGGACTGAAACAAGGTCGTGGATAAATTCGCAAATATTAGCGCTAGATCTTCAACTCGCATTTACAACAATAATCAAGTTTGTACCAACGGAGAAAAATTCATATTCAGTTTACAGTTAAAAGTTGTTGAGAACGGGTAATACGTTTGAAAACATATTAAATTGTTCTTGTAATATAAGTATTAAGGATTTATATATTGCATTAAATCAAAATTAAAATTAAACAAATTTCGGTATATAAGCCCCTTTTTATTTTCGTTTTTGCTACCCCGGCTTTTATTATATCTATTTTTAGCGGTAAGCTATATTGATAATGACTTTGCTTTATATTATAGGCGTTTTGAATTCCTCGATTCGAACGAATATTACGTTCTATTGGTAGACCTTTATCGTTGCAACGTAGTCGATTCGAATCACTGTGGTCGAAACAACTGGTGCTGCGTTGATATTGTTGACTGATGTATATAAGTTCTAAGTTTGGTAGACCGCTAGCCGGTCTGCACACTAATTTGTATGGCCAAACGCTTTGGATTGTACCCCACTTTGAAGTGGGCACCTACTGCACTGCAAGTGCAGTGCAGTCCCACAAACTACAGTCAATTTGCAGTACGTGCAATCAAATTGCTGCAAGTAAAGTTGACTTGGTTTTACTGTATTTAAATGCTATTACAATACAGACGGCTTTTTGTTTTATGCCTTTACACCAGCGTAGCATGCTATCAATTGGTGGCAACCTCTAAAATACTTCCTCAATCCGTAAGCCAACAACAAGCCAGACTCCTGTCAATTCCGATCAATCTGTACTGAAATTGACATTAGTTACGGCCCTTTGCGGCACTTTTCCTCCACCCTTCCAAGACCTTCGTTTCTCAAATCCCGTATACAGATCTTTCGCTACAAACCTACACAAATCAAATACACTACCACTTAAGTACCTTTTACCAGTAGTTTTAACTACTGCTATCGCTACCATTGTCAAAGCTATCCTGGGAGTCTTCTAGTTTATTAGGGTAACCCTAATCCTCTACGTTACATATCGGGTGGTCCATATATCCCTCGATTCGTATAGTTAGCGTATTACTATCCACAAACCTTTTCAGGGCGTTATTAAGCGTAACCTTAGTTATAGCATCGATAGGGTTATTTTTGCTAATAATTCACTGGAACTTATTTATTTTCCGGGCTTCGTATATTTCTCTTAACGTTATTACGTTTATTATTAAGCGTTTTTTATTAGTCGTACTCAACTTTAATAGGTATTCGTAAAGGCTCCGAGAATTAGTATATACTATTATAGGTATCGGTATCATTCCTAACCATTTAGTAATAATTCTCAATGTACCATTAGGTACTATACTAATGTTAAAGCTTATTATTATATTATGAACTTTCGCAATTAATATACTCCGAGTTACGCGTTTATATTTGAGGAATATTTAGTATATAAGGTTTCCAGTAATCTTAAATTATCTTTTAAACTTATACTCTTTAACGAATATTATTAAACAGTTGCTTTAGGATGTAAGGTCAGTATTGTTAGTAAATAACTCGTTCGCGAAAATTATTAGCTTTAGCTACATTAAATTTACAAAAATTTTATTAATTCCTTTTTTCACATAGTTTATTTACTATTAAATCCGTTTATTTAACCTATTAAAGTATTCTTCATACGGGTTTTATACCTATATTATAATAAAAGGGTCATACGAAACCTCCAGTTAATATAACGTAACGATATAAATCGTATTTTCCCTTTATTTTAAATATTTTTATAATACTACCTCGTCGGCCTTATTAATGATCATTACGCTTGTTGTTTACTCTTTCAAGCGTAAACAAATATAAATTCCGTTCTTAGAAATAATACTATAAATACGGAATATAGATTTGTTAAAATTAAATTATATGGTTTTAACTAACGTTTTAATCGATTTATACTTTTAAAAGCCTAACTTTTCAATAATACGCTATTTTATCGTTGTAAACTTAATATCTCTGCAAAAAATAAGGTATTGTTAGTTTATATACTTACGATACTAAAGTTTTCACCCTTTATAATTAATAAATACGAATTAAAATTAAAGTCTTTATACCGAATTTATTTCTAAAGTACGCCTAATACGTTAAAAGCCAGTAAATGCCCGCTTCAGATAATACGTATAAAAACTTGATACAATGTATTATCGTAACCGCCGGAAACTTATCCCTTAATTATTTTAATAGTTTTAGTAATCCAATCCGCTCAAGATCGGTTGCATATTACGTGTAAATTAACCTTTTATATCAGTAGCGAAATTAATAATAATAACGAAGATTCAACGTTAACTAATTTTCTAAATTATAAACGATTAAGTTAAAATCTAATCCTTACCTTTATTATCATATCTTTAAACGATTGACCGCAAATTTTTATACAGCCGATCCATAGTTTTACCTTTAACTTCGTCAACTATCCTTAACTTAATAATAATAACGTCTTAACTTTCAAATTACGTTAACGACACAAATTATATGACCCCTAGTAATAAAAGGCTATTACTTTCTATTTAGTTACTTTCCTTGAAATGCTTACATAATATATTAATAATACTTTCGGCGTATAGCTTAAGAGCGAGTTTTTCATTAAACGTTTCTTTTTAAACCAACCACGCCGTTATATATACCTTATTAGGCCTATAATGACCGTCGCCGTCCTCCTCTTCAATGTGTATCTTCTTCTTAGGTAGTCGTTCACGCTGACAACGTTCCATTAACTTGTTGATAATTGGTTTGGAAAAGTTATATGAACTAATTCACTCGGCTCGGAGGTTATGGACGTTAAAATCTTTATTAAAATTATAGTACCTGACGGGTTTTTGGTACAGCTTAACCTATATAACTCGAAAAGTCACGGGGCCGTTAACAGTTTTAACCACCACGTTTAAGTTAATAATACTTAAAATCTTATACTTCTTATCTAATTTAAGTAGTTTACGTTACGTAAAAACTTTACTTTAAAGGGAAAATAAAAGCCCGTCTATTATTAAAGGTTTTTTCCTGGTATTAAGGGCATTATTAACCTGGCGACGTGCTGATTCCTTCCTTAATTCCTTTAAGGCTTTATTATATACTATAATACGTTTCTAAGTACTTAACGAGAGTAGCGATTTGATTATTATACGTAGGTAAACTTCAAATGCTATTAAAGTTGGTATAAGTTCGTTAACGCTAATAATATCGTTAAAACCTTTTACTGCTATTTAAAACCGCACCCTTTAACTTATAAAGATTTAGATTTCTAATTTAAAAATATCTTAAGCCCTTCGTAAAAGGGTATATACCCTTTTAACCTTACAATTACCTTAGTAAACTTTAACGAGAACCTATTTATACTAAATACCTATTAACTTTAAATTAACTTAAAATTTTATCAGAGTAAAGTTAATACCGGTATCTTAAACCAATACATTTGGTAAACTAAGATACATATTAATCTATAAAGTGCGTAATACTTCCTATATTTCCTTCGCCATAATGGTTTAAAAAATGTAACGTTGTAAAAATCTGTGGTGAAGTCTATAACATGTAATATCAACTTGCCGTTCAGGTAAAATATGTTTACGAAAACTTTTGAATTAAAGTTTTAATCTTTCTTTAACGTAAACTTAAACCTTAAAGGAGCTTGGAAGTATAGTTAACAGTAGTGGAAAAGACTCTTAATTACTTTTAATATTAATAAATCTATATCTTTGTAAACAATTGCTTTTAAAACCTTGTAAAACTTATTAATTATCGGGTAATTAAACCTACTATATAATTGAAGAAATTCCGCTTGTATTAGGTTTAATTCTATTATCTTTAGCCTTTAAAAATAAAAATAAAAGTACCCCTAGTTAAAGTTAAGTGAAAACCCTTAACCGGCTTTAACATATATTAATTTGTCAATTTAAATATTAATTTTTACGCCGAGGTTTTTCATATCTTCAAGGTAAAAGAGAAAGAGGGTGAGGGATTTTAAAATATAAAAAACAATAAGGCTAACAACAATCTTCACCATTGTCAATCCCAATAAAGATAACTTTTTTTTCAAAGCTAAAGTTGACCTTAGCCTTACTGGTATCCGCGTAATTAAGTTCCGTAGTAATATCAATATCCCTTTGTAACACGATGTATTACGAATATCCTTTTATTAAATACCGTGTTACCCCCGTATTTGGCATAATCCCCTAAAAGACTTACTCCGCGTAATGGTTTTAAATAGTAAAGAGGTATATAGTGCCAGGGTCTTTATTGTCATAGCGGCGATAAAGGTCTTTACCTATAAAGCGGTATAAAAAAACTTGGTCAGCTAATTATTACGTTACTTCCTAGTTAGTACCGGTGCCAGTATTTTAGTACCAAACGATGACCTTTAGTTTATTTTCCTTCTTTTTATCTTCACTTCCTTTAAACTATTTAACTTGTTCAATATAATCCAAATTAAAGGTCAAGGGGAATTCAATGTAATAAATCTGTTGGTAAGGTCTCAAGACTTAGTATTCACGTGAAATAAGGTCTTCAAAAGAGTAATCGTTAGATTGGTAGTTGTAGTATAAAAGATGATTCTCCAAAAAGAAGCATCCAGAGGTGCATGCTACAGGTGAGGGCTTATAAGCCCTCCATCCAGAGCGTATCACTCTGGAATACTTCTTCTAGACCGATCTATACTTGCTGTCGGCCTGGAATAGTTATTTCAGACCGATTTATACATGATGTACTTTAAGCCTTGTAAGAGTGTAGCTTGTAGCATAATACGTTACCGTGCATCTTCTAGGAGTATACCTTGTAATGTAGTGTACTTATACTTGGCTTATATATACTATTTATAAGGGTAAATGGTAATAATAATATAAGCAATCTTTTTTTTTTCTTTCTTTTTTTTATACTCCATATCTATAGCCTAGTAGTAATAGTATTGTTTGTGATATTAATTGTAAAAGATCCAAATTAATAGTTTCTGTAGTGATAGTTTTGTTGCCGTATTAATCGTAAAAGGTCCAAATTAGCAAGTTCGGCTAAGATTAGTAAAGTTTGGCTGAAGTGGTGATTATAATTTGGGTTTAGTTCGTATAGTTAAATGGGGGCGATATAGTTGGTAATAACGTCTTTTTTATGGTTAATAGGAGTAATTCCGCCAGTTTTATAGGGGTTAATTACGTGTTGAGTTAGTATAAAAAGATGTATCGTTATGGGCCTAGGCAAAACCTTTTTTTTAAAGTCGCGTAATTTATATAGATATAAGTCGCTATTTTAATTTAACCTTTATTCCCTTTAAGTAAACCAAGCCGTATCCCTATTTTCCTTTATTTCCCCTAACTAAAACAAACCGCTTTAATAAGTAAGTTATTTAACAAATACACATAACTAACCTTTCCTTTATTTAGATAACGCATGAAAACTAAACTGCAAGGCGTCGTTTGGCGCGTGAGCGGCGGCGCGCCGCCGCTGCCACCGCTGCTGCCGCTATTGCTGCCTTCACTACCACCATTAACAGTAGCAGCTCGCCTTCCTCGGGCGATATCTTCTCCATTGCCGTTACACCGTCAGCTCTTGCCTTCCCGCTCGTCGTTACGCCGCTAATCCCTGCTGTTGTTGCCGCCACACCGCCCAGTCCTACCGCCGCTACGCCGCCTAGCCTAGCCACCGCTTTCGCCTCGCCCCTCCCCGCCGCTACCACCTAAACCTTCCTTTTCCCCTTTTTTTCTCTCCCTCTTTTCCAGCTCATGGGAGGAATAGGGAGCTTTTAAGGTTATAAACCTTACCCTATCCCTATAGGTAAAGACTATATTACCTGTAGAGGCCCCTTTACACCGTAAGCGTAACTTGGCGTAATTGCGCTAGAGTATGTATATTTTAATCTTTTCGTTTATAAGCTTTTAATTTCCCTTTTTTTATAAATAAGGAGTACGAGGCGGATCTCCCCCGCCGCTTTAAACTTCATATCGTTAGGGTACACTATAAGGCTTCTTCAACGCGTTAATTGTTAAAGAGGCGTACTCGAGTCCGTAGCCTTAAGTCGCCAATGGATACGTTTTACGTATTGTATATCGTGTCTGCAGCCGCGGGTAAGTTTATTAACGATTATTATGAAAGCGGGGGCCGTTCGGCTCGTTATTACCGTTACTAACGAATTGGAAGCTCGTACTCACCCGTTTGGGTGGTTTTAGGGCCGTGGGCCGAGGCCATGTTATATGCCCACCGGCTTTTTAGTAAGTTTTAACCGAATTTCAAAAAAAAAAAAAAACCTTATCTGGCAGGAATATACCATTTAGAGCGATTAGAAAAATAAATCTTCGTAAATAACCAAAATAAGCCAATGTTAATTAGTAATAGGTGTTAACCGGCGAATTAGGGAAACGGTAGCCGCCGTCGTCGCCTGGAAAAGGGGCTTATGTATATATTACGCGGGCGAATTTGACGGCATTATCGTACGTCGTCACGAAAAGGGTGATCCCTCCCTTATACCTTTACCTAAAAGCATAACTAATAAGGTGTAGGGCTATATAATCGCTGGCGTTAATGGCGTTGTTAGCGGTAATGGCGGTAGAATTAGTATAAAGGAGGGGAGCGACAGGGAGGACGGTAGGGACGCGACGACGTCGCCTTTTCCCTTTAGTAGTGGATAAATACCTCCGGTGCCGTGCCGGTGTACCCAGCTATAGTATAGTATGTTGTATATTAATTTTATAGCTTCTTACAAAATAATTCTTCAAAGTAACAAATATAATTTATATCGTTACGATGCTGTAGAAAAATAAAGGAAAACAAAATTACAAATAGACGCGAATAGTCATATTTAATAAAGGTACAATCGGCGGTCGAGGCGAATAATTCGTTTAAATAGAGGTAAATTGTGGATCTATACGAAAGGTATCGATAAGCCGATTCGAGTCGGCGAAAATTTTTGTGGCGTAATGGCCTATTAGAATCGTAAAACCCTTTTAATAACCTTAATAAATGAAGTTTTTGTAAATAAAAGAGTTTTCAATATGCTGTTTGGTATAGCTTTTATTATTTCATTTGTTGGGTTGGATTTTCTACTAATTTATTTAGTTTCCTCGATTTCCCATCGTTTGTAAAATTCGCGTAATGTTATAATATAGATTATTAACCGCTTTCCATTTGTAATACCCAACTTAACCAGGGATTTATAAAGAAAAAAGAGTTAATATAAACGATAAAAGAAATGAGGTGTAAATTAAAGTTAAAAATAATTATTCGGACCATTATCGTTATAATAATATCCGAATCGAAGCTTTTAACTATATTTTGAATTTTGAAAGCTACGACGTTTCTTATAATATTTTTTAATTTAGTAAAGTTTTAGTAAATAATGTTTTTTCAAAACGTAAAGTCGTTTTGGGCTGGTATTTCATAATCAAAGATTAAGATGAAACTGATTTATAAGTTATAGTCGTTATTATTAGTAAAAAATCCGGTAGTAAAAACAAATAGCTTTTTAATACGTATATCTAATAGTATAAATTACTAACCACTTTTTGGATTATGTATTGGTTACGGAAAACGTTTGTTAAACGCTTTGTATGTATCGTCTGTCGGTTCGGTTTGGTATCATATAACAACAAAAAGGTTAAATGCAATTTCTAATTGTATTATAAAGGATAAACTAAACGTCGCATATACGTTAACATCTGTATTCCTCAGCTTTTTTTACTTTATTTAAAGTAACGAGGGTAACTTCATTTATCTGACTATTTTCTATAAGGCTTAAAGTGCCGTTTCGGAGGGTAATAGTAGCATTATTAAAATCAATTACGTTTTTTTTTATTAGGAACGTTTTGAGTTTAGCTTTTAAACCAGTTTTTAAATGTTTTATTTTTTTTAAATAAGAAAAACGAGGAGTTATATAACGCTAAGGTATGGTTTGTTTATATAACCATTAGTGTAAAGCCTTTTAAATGGGCTTTTAATATTAATAGGTATAGGTCGAAGGTAAAACTAGTTATTTCGAGTTATTTTTTATGGTATTTTTGGTAGTTGTTTTATTAATAAACCCCCGTTTCGGATAAGTTATTAAGTGGTTTTATAATACGTAAAATCGTACCGGGTAGGTAGTATTACCTAAGTTTTTTATGTATGTCGGCATAAATCCGTCGTTTTAGCCGTTTTTCGGATTAGGTATAGGCTTACGTTATATTTCGAAGTTTAATATATAGATTATATAAATTGTTAAGGGATGTAATGAACGTAAGAATTATGCGATAACGCGTTCGTTATAATGTAGGTAATTAGATTATAATATCCCTTTTGACTTCGTCATTATAACCTTTTACAATTAAACGGTTTTTTTTGTAAGGCTTTTCGGCTTTATCTTTAACTTCGTAAATAGGGCGGGTTAGGAAGATTTTGTAGGCGTCGTAAATAGCTGGATTAAAGTGTTTAAAATAAAATACGAGTTAATCGATAAGGGCTAGGATTTCCGTTTGAGTAAATTATGTAAATAGGGAACCTAAGGTAATAATAATTCCTTCGCAACAGAGTTTTAAATTAAGCTCGTGGTTTGCGATTTCCTTTTACGTAATAATGGAGTTTGTGGTAAAGTTTTTTAGGTGTTTTTTCATTTTTGAGCCGAAGGGGCGTTTTGGACGTCGAGGTTTTAGCGGGTTTAATACAGATAAGTCGTTTCTATTTGACGTAGTTAGGTTGTATTTGCGTTTTGGGGGCGATGCTGGAGAATTTCGGTTTAAGTTCGTCGTTTAGAGTGACGTTTTCTAGGCAGTTTTGCACATCTTGCGGTTTCAAGCCATTTCTTTCTACCTTTTTTTTATATTTTCGTATCATTATTTAGCGAAACTAATTTATTCCGTTTGGTAAGTTAACAAGTATATTATGTCCTTCAAATCCGTTGATTTTTTAAGAACTAGTCTATCTATATTTTGTTTTTTTCAATCAAAATTTTAAATTATAATAATAAGTTTAGCACGTTAGTTTTACGTGAGCTGTTCCTTATAATAAGCGCCCTAAATACATTATTATTTGCTTATAGTAAGCGTAGGGTTACCATATCCCTAGCTACAGTATTGGCCTTTTATACTATGGATAGTAATAGGGCAGAGTTTATGTGGATCCTCGGATGGATACCAAAGGCAAGGAGCGTGGGAATAAGTTTATTTAGGAAAAAAGTGTTATTAACAGCGTTTACCGTTATTTAAAAGATAGATTCCTTGGAATGAATACTCTTTAGTTTTTTGAATAACATTGTATATGCTCTTTTAGTGGTTTATAATATCGTTTACCCTTTTTAATACCTTATAAAGCTTTTATTAGGATTTATTTATATTCGTTACCGGTTATCCGAGATTTTATATTCTATTCGATGAAATTAAAAGCCGTACAGACGTCTTATGTAATCTAATTTAAAGGTGTGAGGTAAACATTTAACTAGTAATTAACTAAAGCGTCTTAACAGTTTATAATAAAAGCGCTTCATGTAAACTTGGCGGCTTGGAATAATATAGCCGTATCAACGACGTAGAGGACCGGTTGGCTATTTAGGTATATAATATTAATAATCACTACATAATTGAAGTTAATATCGTTTTAAATGCGGGATTTAAATCGTTGTAGGGCCTATAAATGAAGTTAATACTTATAACAAAACTTTTCGATAATCTCGAATACGTCTTTCCCTATATTTGTGTAGCTTACGGCGTAGAATAGACGTAAAAAGCGTTTAGTAGTTAGTTGTTCGAATTGTAGGTATAAAGCTCGTAATTTTGATTAAGTTAAGTAAATAACCTCAATTATACGTGTTTTCGAAAAAAAAACCATAAATAGCAGAATTTGAACTTAAATGGTACGAATACAGTATTTAAGGTGCAGATAAGTTAATTGGTCGTATTCTGGACCTTAATTCCGAACTTATTTATATTAGTTAATAAAAGTAGAAATAACGTTTCAGAATTTATTACGTAAAACTTAATCGGTCCGAAATGCGTATTTATAACGACTGTTCCGAGAGACGTCACCTTACCTTTACTAAATAAGACCTTTCAGTGTTCTCCTATCTGGTTTAGCCGAAATTTCGTAAATTTCGCCGTAAGTACATCGAATTGTTGCTTTCCGGCCGTCGAAATCTCGGTTAAGCTAGTGTCAGGTATAATTCCCTGAAATATGGTTTCGTATTTGTCAAAAAAGGTAAATTACGACGTTATATTAATGTTAAATACTTCGTTTACCTAGTTTAGGCTTGTAATATGTAAGGAGGTATTTTATAAGCTAGTAAAAATACGTTAGGCGTTCTTATCATCGTAGGCTAATAGGTATATATCGTTTTGTTCAAGGTCGTCTTTTTGGGATGTGTTTTTATAAAAGTATACGTTGAATCCGTATTTTGTGTCTGCGTATTCGGTTACGTATATTGCAAAATTAGCTTTTGTCCGATTCTCAAAAGTACACTCGACTCTAAATTGTTGTTCAATCCGAATATGTTCGTAAGCGGGGGGATTCGTAAACTAGCAGCCGATATTACCATATACGATATACCGCTTTTACAAACCTATAGGATTTCGTATATTTTTCCGTAAGTATTGCTATGGTCTCGGTACGTTTTTTTCATTTTCGAACGATTGGCTTTTTTTTTGTTACCAGTGCTTCCCCTTTAGTAATTATACTTTAAGTTTTCGTTTTTCCTCGGGTAAACCTTAAATTTCTGGTCCAAAACGTGGTAAATTATTTCGACGAGGTTTGTTTTAGTAATTTGAGCGTCGTTTCTGGTTTTATCAGTTATAAATATTAATCTGAAACTTGTTTATCGGCTTATAAAGGTTTTCAATAATGTTTTAAAGCTTGTATAAAAAGTCTTTAGATATTTCTCCGGTTTAAAAAGTGTAGAATCGAAATTTGGGTTTCCACGGCAGGTCTTTATTATGACCCAAGTACGTTGGCGGGTCAGAAAACAGGCCAGCATGCAGCTGAGCTACCGGTGAGCCTCAGTGAGTACCGGTGAGCCTCAGCACTGAAGATGGTATGAAGGCCATAGGATATAAGGATACGGCCATCACCACATAGATAGTATTTCCTTCATAGCTCTTCAGTTATCAATCTAAGTATTCAATCTCAGTATATTCTGAATAGCCTCACGGCTTTTGATCATTACTTGCACGGTTGTGACATTGTTCACTCAGCACCTCTGCTACCTTCTTGATAACATAAACCCTCTGACACTTTATATATACTTACTGGTATTTGGTGTGATCATTACAGTCTTTATTACCATTTAAATAAATAGTTTTTCGCTCTTATATTTAAGTCTAAGGGTTGCCTAATACTTCCGGAATCTTTCCTATAGAGCGGTGAGGATTTCCTATGGGTTTTTATTAGCGTTTTTCTATTGGTTTTTCATAGATTTCCATATTATATCGGTTTAGTCTTTATCGTAAAGTTTATGTTTAATTTATGTATCTAAGTAGGATTTTAAGCTGTTGTAATAATTCGTAAATGTATTTATCTATGTAAGGTGTTGAAAATATCATTTTTTAGTTTATCCGGAAAATATACCGGGTAAAATAATATAAAATTAGGATGGCTTAATATTTAGGTTTTTATACGTATTAAGTATAACGTATATTCTATTATTAAATACGTCGTACAGCTTACCGTTATAGTTGTGATTATATTTTATAACCTAGTAAAGTTGGTCAACTTTATAAGGTCGTTCCTATCCGTAAGGAAACGGTATGGTAGGAGGTTATGGTGAGGATCGTGATTTATAGGTATCGTTCCATAGGGTACGTATTAGCGTTTTACGCCGCTCGTCAAATTTAGGTTCGGGTTGTTCTTTTGTTTTAGCCGATCCTTTTATAGTCGATCGAGTTATTTTCGGTGTTTCGGCCGCTCCCACCATAGTCAATTGGGTTGTTTTTGGTGTTCACGAAGTGGTTCCGTGTTCGGTTTTGTTTTAAAGTATGTCTCGTCGTAGGAGTGTATTATATGTTTATGGTAGATAAGGATTATAGTTGTTGTTTTCCCTCGGGGTTTTTATTCCTGGTTTGGAGTATAGGTATAAGATTAGGTTATTTTACATTTCGTCCTCGTCGTTTTAACAACAGTATTTTTTGTTTCGTAAGGTAATATCCTTTTACAAATTCCGTTGGGTAAAAGTCTTTATCTTTTAAGTTTAGTACGTCGATAAGTTATGTTATCTCGAATAAGGATTTTGTAAGGCGGCTATTCTTGCCTTCTAGGGTATTAATATTGCTAATTCGTAGTTAAATCTGTAAGGCTTTAATAATAGTAAAATTCACTATGTACCAACTATATACCTAACATTCAATTTAAAAGGGTTTTATGAAAATTATCTAATAAGTTAGGTCCTTAGGCTTTTCATTTCCAATAACAGAATATATAGGCTAAAATATATGTATTTACCGTATATAGGTCGAGATCTTCAATTGGCGAATCGATGGTGTTATCTCCAAGGCTTAGGTCGATTTTTTGTATTATAGCCTTCCTAATTTTCATATTTTCGACTAAAAGTTCTAAGTTGGCGTTGGCTTCCTTTAGTAATATTGGTCTTAAGGCTATGATTTTAGGTGTTATAAGGTGGCTTTTGAATGTATTGGGTAGGTTAAAGAGATTGAAATTGGTGATTCCGAACCGTAATTAGGTTTCGAATACGTTTAGGTTTAAACGCTTAGGGTAATACTTCCCATAAATAATGAATATAATGTAAATAAAGTAATTACAGTGGTTAAAATAGTGCTCATCAGTATTTTCTAGTGTAAATAAATTTTAAACGGTAATTAAAGCGTAACCACAAATCAATTAAGCGTTTTCAATTGGTTTTATTAACGTTTGATAGCGTTACGTTAACCAAGCAATTGGGAAAACTTAAACGTTATAAAAACTAAATTCAAAATACGTAGTGTGAACTTGGGAAGACAAATAAGGCAAAAGAAGTGTAAGGCGAACAGGGAAAATAGGGGGTATGATTATAAGGGGATACGTTGTATAGTCCGGTATTTGGTAGTCGATCCGAATTGGTATGTCGTAGCCGAACTTGGTAAAGTTATCGGTTTAGTTATTTAGTATATAACCGATGTTATGAAGGCGATCGGTGTAAATTTTCGAAAATAGGATAGGTCCTAGCGAAGGGTTTCGAAACTTGGTGGTTTATGTAATATAATACGTGATAAAACGCTTTCTAAAAATTACTAGGGTACGTTAAAGCGTTAAATAAGGGTTGGTAGTAACGTAACGGGGATTTTAGTAAATAAATCGTTAAATAAGGGTTGATGGTAACGTAATAGGGCTTTTAGTAAATAAAGAGTTAAACAAGGGTTAATAATATCGTATTAAAGTTTTTTTTCTTTAAGTTAATTAGTTTTTATATTCTTTCTATACGTCAGCATATTATTTTTGTAAAAACTAAGTATTAAAATACAAACAGTTAAAACCATTACAACATCTCATTATAAATATTTAACGTGTATTTGTCTCTTTTTTCTTAGGCTATTTGTAGTCGATCGAATTGGTTACTAATTAGGATTGGTAAGGTTTTAAGCCTTAGTAATTATGTGAAATAAGGTCTTTGAAAAAGTAATCATTAAATTGATAATTATGGTATGAAAGATAATTCTTCAAAAAAAGAATTCAGAGGTACACGCCATAGACAAGGGCTTATAAGCCCTACAGCCAGAGCGTATCACTCTGAAATACTTCTTTTAAATCGATCCACGCATTGCCGTCGGTATGGAATACCCATTCTAAACCAATCTATGCTTGCCGTTAGTCTAGAATAACCATTCCAGACCGATCTATGTATGATGCACTATGTGCCTTGCAAGAGTGTAGCCTGCAGCATGACACGTTACCGGACACCCTTCAAGAGTGCACCTTGCAATACAGTGTACTTCTACTTAGCCTATGTATACTATCTATGAGGGTATATAGTATTATCCACAATATCACATATCTTACTTTACGTTTGACGGAAGTATAGCGTAATAACCAAGAGCCTTCTTTGCCGTAAATCCAATATCTTTCAACGCCTAATATAAACTTGCTTAGCCTATTTAAAAACCTTGAAAAAGAAGAATACCTTTTTTTGTGGGTAGAGGTCCAGACTTTTTGTTAGACGTACTAGCCGAGCCTTCCGTACCGTCGATTAATATAATACGAATTGGAAGAATCTTTTTCTTCGTTACTGAATTTCCAAAGCTTAAGGGTACATACCAGTTGAACCAAAATCTCGAGCAGTTACGGTCGCCAACAAGGAACGTAATTGGATAAAAAATCTTTACAAGTGGCATCAAGGTATTAAAGAGCGTATTCGAACTCTTTATAACTAGTAACTGCTTACCAGACCTGCTGGCGTAAGTTGCCTTCGCCAGCTTTTACATTCCCTATAACTTATTGGCAAAATACCAATCTATTAAGTATTTAATTAAAGAAGTCTATTTTATTTTCCGACTCTTTTTTGTAATCAAACATATAATACTACATAATAATATTCTAATAGGTATTATATTACGTAAAATTAATATCGTATTTGAAGTACCCCTTTAAACTATTATAGATTTCGCGAAATGAGGTATAATTCGTCAGGTACTAAAGGTAGTAATCTTTGGCTTAACCGGTAAGGATATTAAGAAATAGGAAGTGAAAACCTGGCAACTCTACCCTTATTTGGCGGTAATTTTTCAAAAATAGGCGTAATTTGACGTTGAAGTTATATGGCTTACCGTTATACTTCTCCTTTCCTTCCCAGATTTTAATGAATATAGTAATTGCCGTACATTCCTTATCTTCTATGGGAATGCGTCGAGGGGAAAGGGTGATATACTGGTCGTAAAGACCTTTCTTACTTAGCTGGAAAAAGTACTAAATCTGTTACTAATGCTAATAGGCAGGATAATTATCTTTGGCTACGTTTAAAAGGAAAAAACTAGTAGTTATGCCCACAATAGGTTCGTATATAAAGCCGGTCCTTCTTTAATTTGACTGCTAGAATTAAACGTGCTAAGAAGCTTAGGGAAAATAGGCCTAAGAGTTTTCATCGTAGGGAACTTAACAATAATCCTCTCAATATTAAAGGGTTCGAAGAGGTTCCTACTTAATTGATTGATATAAAACGCTAATATCAATACATTTTACCGCGTTAACAGCTTTTACTTCACGCGCTCGGCTGCCGCTAATAACATATTCCGCATTATCACTTATGGGTTTTGAACTACCGAACAAGTTGACAGGTTCCTCATCACCAACATTTTAAGAAACCTGACTTAGTAAAAAGTAAAGAGAAGGTCCTATAAAACGTATATGTAGGCGCTGAGATTCTTCAACACCCTATCCTTTAGGTCGTACATATTAAAGGTATTCACCAAATTAAGCCAGGTCAAAAAGTTCCTATACTAGTTTTATTTTAACTTGGGCTGGGAAATAGACTCCTTGTCGTTTAATTTTTACCTTTACCTTTATTTTAACTCCCTTTTAAATTAAGTTCTACATATCAATAGTCTAGTTGTTAAAAAGGTTACGAAAGTTGATAAAGGCGTCCTCAGAGTCGTTAACATTGTGATGTTTAACGATGTAGTAACCGGTAAAGTTTGCAAGGTGTTTTTATGTTGATTTTTTGTCGATATACATCGCCTAAAGATCTTCGTCGTAAAACTTAGTAAAAGCAGTTCCGAGCGCCCTAATTGCTTTTTTCTTAACAGAGTTGATAATTACTTCAAAGTAAACGCTTACTGTAGAAATATTAAGGTTATGGCCTATATAAGACTTGTGAGGCGAGGGATTTAATAATCTTGAGGCGTAGGGACTTTGTATTTTGGCGTGAAGTCACGTAGAAACTTGGCGACTTGGCGTTAAATCGCGCGACGTGACTTTCTTGATGTAACTTGGTGTTTTCACTTAAATCAGCAAACTTAACGATTAAAGTAACTTAAAGAGTAAAAAGAATAAAGTAAGGCAAAGATTTGGTGTAAAGGACAAAGTTGAAGGTCTTTTATTAGTAGTAAAGGTCGAAGGTTATTATTTTGGTGTAGGGACTTAGTTGTTTTTATTACGGTAATAATACTCGCAATAATACTAACTTAACCGTTTACCAACTTGCCGAACTTTAAGACTTATAACAGTCAATCTTAACGTCTTTAAAAAGGATCAATAAAGATTTCTTGGTGTTTTTCAATAACGATACCTTCGCTTACTTCCAGATTGCCGTTATGGACTAACGCAACCCAAAAAGTCTTCTCTATTTTCCTGCCGTTATAGACTAGCGCAATACTAATAAAAGCCCTTTACAAGAATCTTTCCTCTTCTCTAACGATAATGCAAAGCATATCAACCGGAAAGTAACTTCTTCTTCTACTTATCTAATCTGTACTTAACCTAATAAGTACTGATCAGTATTGGTAGGCCTTTATCGTTGTAACATAGTCGATTCAAATCACTGTGGTCTAAGTAACTGGTACTGCGTTGATATTGTGGATTGATGTGTATAAGTTCTAAGTTTTGCAGACCGCAAGCCAGTCTGCACAATAATTTGTATGGCCAAACGCTTTGGTCTATGCCCCACTTTAAAGTAGGCACCTACTGTACTGCACTTGCAGTGCAGTCCCACAAACTGTAGTCAATTTGCAGTACGTGCAATTAACTTTATTACAAGTAAAGTTGACTTGACTGTATTGCATTTGACTACTATTCCAATACGTTCAATATAATGGTGAGCGGGGTGTAGTTTATCTAATATATTACCCGGTTCTTCCAAAAGTTTTGAAACTTTGGCCACAACTTCCTAAAAATAACTAGAATAAAGATATACGCGAAAATTATATATGAAGGGGTTGTTCGGATCTTGAATATATCCAAGTTTTTACTTGAATTACAGATTGTTTTCTGGCAAAAGAGAAAAATTGAATCATGGTTCTAAAAGGCTTACGTTTCCACCCACCAATAATAATAGCATTTTACGACTACAGATGATATTCGCGTTCTATTTTCGCCGGCTCTTAATAAATATAATAACTGATTAAAATTTGTATCCCTTTAATAACTATACTATAGTTATTATTAAGGTTTTCATGGCCATAATCCGTCAGGTTCAACTTTATCGATAAGGTAGAATAGGGTTTGGGAAGGGATTAGAGGTATAGATGAATTTGGCGATAAAAGGGGTGGCGGAGACGGCGACGGGAGTGGCAGAAACAGGTTAGTTTTTGATAAAGTCTGTTTTCCCTCAATTACTGTCGTTTTTATTGCCGTCGTTAGCCTTGGCTCCGCCGGTCATAATTTCCCGCCGCGTTAATAACGCCACGGCTGTAGTCTACACCGCGTCACCTTCCTCCACCTTAATAACGGCATGGAAGGGCTATTGTAAAACAGTTAAACACCCAAAAGACGCCTTTGTAGCGACGGTAGCACGGTAATCGGCTAAGGGTCCGGAGGTATTAACGTTCATGGGTATATAGCCGCCTTTACGTTTGATTACTAATACTAATTAATATTGGATTTTCCCTTACGATACCAAAATAATCAAACTTGTACGAATGTAATGGGAATATTGAATGTTTATCTCTTTTTCGCCAACATAAACTCCGTTACTAACCGTTATGAGGAGGAACTGTATATAACCCGTGAAAATTTATAACTTACGGAGTAAAACGGGGGTAATAAGGGTTAAGTAAGTTGAAGAAAGGCAGAAAAAAGAAAGGAGGAAAGAAGGGGGTTGTTTTGGGGATATATATCACTTTTTGGAATCAAAGGCTTTTTAATGTGGGTTTGGGCGCGATATTACTTAAAGTGTAAGGTTTTCCCTTTTTTAAAGATGTTATTACTTCTATTAATATAGGAACTTTGACCATTATATATGGAGAGTAAAAACTCGTAAGATATATGTTAGTGTAATAGTAATTTGTTATAACATAAAAAAAGATATGAGGTTGGGTTTTATCTCATTAAAGGATCTCTTTTATTAATTTATATTGAGGCCGCAATGTATGGGCCACTACACGCATAGTGGTTCCTTCTCAACAACACTATACAACAATAACCCTCAACGAGTACACGCATATACGACTTATACGCGTTTAACTTCTGCCTTTCATACGAGTTACTTTTTTACTTTTATACTTTTTGGTGCTCACTTTCGAAGCCTACGTGATCGTATTCCCGGCACAAATAGGAGCTAGGCGGAAATTAAAAAGGCCGCGTTTTACGGCGTGAAGAAGGTTACAATTTATATTTCTACCGGTTTTTAAACTATAGGGTATCCTAAGATCTTGATTGAAGGAATAAAATAGGGTTTTGGAAGCCTTTACAGGTTATAGGCGGACTTGAGTTACAATTCCTCCCACCGGTATCTATAGGACTATTTTGTAGAAGGTAGTGTTTTACTTCATAAATAGTATTATCTGATGATATTGAAGTAAAAAAAAAATTGAAATAAAAAAATAATAAAACTTAAAGGCGGGTATATTCCCATTATAGCCACTACCATAGGGCCATTTTCCGCCTATTGGGCTGGTGTCGTCAAGGAGGCGTCGGAAGGGCGCCTGATCGCCCTTCAGCGGTACTTTTGCGCCGCTGTTAAGGCAGCAGAAACGGCGGCGCCCAGGCCGCGGCCGCGGCGCTGCTGGCCGGCCTCTAAGCAGCGCCGGTGTATCTAGCCTCCCGCTCCAATGGTGGCGATGGAATCGACTACATTAAAACGATAAAAGCCAACCAATACAAATCAATGCTTATAATATTGATAACAAAAAATCAAGGTGGAAAAAAAGTTACTTTCCGGTTGTTACGTTTTATTTTAGGTAAGTTAGAGGAAGACTTTTCACAGAGTGCTCTTATAAGCTTTGCACTTGTTCGTGGCAGCAAGTAAGGAAAGCTTGCTGACCGTGTAGCTATTCGTGGCAATCTAAAAGTAGCAATAGTATCGCCTAACAATCGAGGTGTCATTCTTAAACTTATCTTAAAAAAAAGTGTTGAAATTAACTTCTAAAAAGTCTTAAAGTCTTGAAATATTCAAGTTTTTAAGTTGAAAACCGACTACCAAATCTTTTAAGTCACCAAAGTTGGAAAAGAATCAAGTTAATATTAATACTACTATAGATCATAAATCGTAAACCATCAAATTACTAAACCTTTTCAATAATGATGGACAATCATGAACAATCTATAACTTATTTTCTTATATAAATCTTCTACTTTACTATAATATCGCTGATAAAACGCGTGAAAAAAACTTTGAAATAGATACTGTTACTGACTCCGCCATAAAAAAAGGAATTAAGAACCTTGTATTGACTTTCGTAAAGTACTTTGACAATAACCTATGGAAAAACAACGTTGGCTATAACTTTATACAAGACAATTAAACTAATTACGTTGGCTATATTTTCCTAAACTTGAACCTAATAGAAATTGACTTAGAATAAGACTGTAATGATCACACTAAATACCAGTAAGTATATAGAAGGTGTCAGAGGGTTTATGTTATCAAGAAGGTAGCAGAGGTGCTGAGTGAACAATATTACAACCGTGCAAGTAATGATCAAAAACCGTGAGGCTATTCAGAATATACTGAGACTGAATACTTAGATTGACAACTGAAGAGCTATGAAGGAAATACTATCTATGTGATGATGGCCGTGTCCTTATATCCTATGGCCTTCATACCATCTTCAGTACTAGACCGCTGAAGTCGATGTCGCTTCCTTCGGTCCCAATGTTGTCGACTGGACCGCGGGCAGTCCTGTCGGTCCAAACCCTAACCCTGGGTGCTTACATAAGAGAGATCCCTGGCTTGATGTGTTGGGCATCAGGCTTCTGATGGCGCAGCGGACCGCTGGCCTGTTTCATGACCTGCAGTTGATCCTTGGGTTATAACATGTGTATACTACTTTGTATAGGAAATTATTTAGCCCGTGTCCCACATTGAATTATGTATTCTATTGCAATTAACTTGCAGTTCAGTACAGTCAAATTTGACTGTAATACACTGTCCCAACACTGGCGGCCTTTTATTTTGTAGTGCCAATACATTGAGCAAAACAATCAACCATTAATGCAAGTGCTTCCCTGTGCCTTTCTTTTCATTATTTGTGTGATAATTCCACCCCTTAGCACTTGTAATCACGATAAAGAGTGCTTTATTAATTTTGCACCTCAATCCTTTAACATATATCATTTAACCATGCGAGTAGATAGGGTCATTATCAAATAACGCATTGTTTATAACTTAATAGTCTTTCGATCCATCAAGGTATAATTTCCTCCTGGCGTGTTCGTTGTTTCGTTCTTGAACCTTATTGGATAGCATTTTAACGCAATCTTAGATCCGTATAGTTAGCTTATTGTTATTCACAAACTTTTCTAACGCTTTATCTAGTATAGATTTAGTTATGGTATCGGTTATATTATCCTTATTATTTCTTTATTAAAATGTTTTTTGTAAGCTTCTCAAAAGGCTATTTCATCGATTATCACACTTTGTTTCGTTGGTTTTTTCGAGTTTGGAAAGGTATTCAAATGGGTTTTGTAAATCGATATGAATGACTATTGGGATTCGTGCAATCATTAACTATATAGTAACGATATAAAGATTTTTCTACAAAATTATATCTATGTTAAACTTGTTCATTCGAATATAAACTTCATAAAAAAATATATTACTTGTAAAACTTTTATATTTGATAAAGATTCAGTTGATCAAATTACCAGTAATGGAAAACTGGTTATCCTTTGATTCATCGTCGTTGAAGATTAGTTTAATAAATTAGATTTTTGATGATAAGCCATGTTTTTTACAACAAAGCCGTATGTAATAATTATTAATTTGGCTTTCGAAAAGTCAATAAAACCTATGTTAATTCCTATATCTAAATTATTGATCTATTAATTCAGTCTCTTATTGAGGTAATTGTAATCATTATTGGTTAGGTTCTAGGTTTACGCCGTAATCAAAAAATTGTAACATATTTCCAATTTGTATAAAATCATAATAAAATTTCTACAAACGTGTTACTTCAAGTATTACTAAGCCATTATAACTTTGATTTTATCGATTTTAACTAGGTCAATTACTTGCCCAATTTAACGAATTTTGATTCATTTAGCATTAACATAGTTAAAATTATGTATACGGATTCATGATTCGTTAAAGTCTAGGTGTTTGGTTTTAATCAAAGTTGTGATTAGCTTCTATTTCCAGGAGTCTAAGTTCTTAATCGTTTACTACTTTACTATTACAAAGCCAACGGTTTTAACAAAAAGTATATAGTTAATTTGTATACCCATAATACAGATATCTTCATCCGTTTACGTAATTTAGAGGTATATGTGGATATTACCATATATCTCTATAGTTAGTAAGCGGGCATGCTGCAGAGTGCATATTTGCAGAGTGTACAGTAACGTATTACTCTGCAGGGTGCACCTTTGCAGAGTGCATGGTAACGTACCACTTGGCAAGATGCATTCCTGAAGAGTGCATGATAGTATTCCACTGCCCAGAAGGGACATTAGCAGAGTGCATGGTGGAGTATCACTGCCTGAGTGAGAGGTTATAACCTCTCACCTGTGGTGGGCACTCTCCAGATGCCTCGTCTCCCTTCAACTCATCTTATTACTTTAATATACACCAATCTTTACGATGACTCTTATACTCTTTTACGTTTACGTGAATAGGCAGAGACCTTACCGACAGTAAAAGTAATAATTTGAATATTTTGTGCCTATTTCGAATTCGAAGGGCAACTAGTAGAACAGAAATGAAGATATACCTGATTTAACCAGTCTGTATAGTAATTTGACGTACTATTAAACTATTTCTAATATATATTTACTAGGAAGTTCTTGAAGTAACTTTAACAGAATAATTCTTTGTAAGTTAATAGCATATTATATATACGTTTAGTTAATGTTACGCTTATTAAAGATAAACTTACTATTAGCATCCACTATTAAACTTACTTCAGATGTGATTAACAAACGTTGATTAATTTTCTAAATCGTTAACGATCACATAAGAGTGCTGTGTTTAATAATATCACCATATCCTTAAACTATTAATTTTTACCCTTTATACAGTGTATATACGGTTCTTCTTTTAAGTTTATATACTATTTTGAATTTCAAAAAATGAAATCATAAAATTAGGATCGTTAAGGTCAATATCGCGTTTGAATACGAATTAAATAAATTATTGTATAAGAAATCTATCAATTTTAAACTTGTCGTTTTCCTCAAAAAGTCTATCCAGGTATTTAATGAGTTCTTATATACGGAGCTTAACTATCATATTTCGATCGTTTTTTAATTTTTGTTAAACCAAGTAGTTGTATATATATGACCCGGTTTCTTTTTCTCATTATTCTCATCATAATTCCTTTCATTTAGAGGTAGGCCATATCACTGTGATTTTATTTACTTATCAATCACTAGCAAAAGTAATTTGAATTAACTAATTAGCTCAGTTTCGGAGTTTTTACTAGCGATCGCTTTTATATGATATTTAACATAAGTTATACGAAATATTGAAAAACTGTTAACAATACTCAAAATCTTAAATAAATCATTTTATTTCCCTAATTCACATTATACTAGAACTTGATTTTGCAATATTAAAGTTAATACGTTAATCATCGATGTACCATTCCTGGTGTTAAAGGTATTATTAACTTAACGCTTTACCAATTACCTCCATAATTGCTTTAAAGTTTTATTGCATACCATAGTTCTCTTATATGTACTTCCAAATAAATTAAATTTATTCGTTAGATAAAGATATGCCTTAAAAGCTAGTAAGGTTAATATTCAATAATCAAGGCTCATGATTTTATTCAAGATTTTTACCGTTATTCAAAGACGTACCTTATGATCCATAAAGTTTTTAATATCTCACATAAAAATATTATACGCCTTTCGAAGTAATGCGTATGATTTTTAACTCTTTCCAATAATTTGATATTTCATAATATATACCTATTTATATCAAACCCCCGTTATTTTAATATTCATTTGGAATCTATTTACTGCGAAATTATTATTTTTATCGTTAACGATGATATTTACCGATCACATGTTCGTGTTGATTTATAACATTCTCAACGTTTCCAAAGTATTTTATGCCAACATAGACTTAACAAACTCAACGCCATTGAAAGAGGTTGCCGAATTTATAAAGTAAAATATAAGTTCATTATCTGAGTAAAAAATGATAATTCGAATCTAGTATTTCAAGTTTCTATTGTCTTTTAAGAAAAATTTAAAGGTTTTCGGCAATAGAACAGTGGTTGGATAATAATGGCAAATAATTTCCATAAATCAAAATAGAATATAATACTCATTTTCATATGTTGTATACTTAAGGACTTTGTACAGCCCATCTAAATTTGGATGAATGAAACGTTGGTATAATGAAAGAATTTCTAATTTTATTTCATTCATTTCAATTGGTTTGGGGTTTTAAAAATAAAATTATGAGTATTATGATTTAAAGGCGAAAGGAAACCTTCGACACTTTTTAGCACACTTATTAACGTCAACACTAACATTGACCCTAAAAGTTTTCATATATTTCAAATGAAGTAGGAATAGGGTACGGGTCTTCAAAATATTGTATATAAGTGGTTCAATAACCGTTTAGAAAATAATCAATTCAAATAAGAATAGTTACTTACTTTTACCAAAGCCTGTTTTGGCTTTACCGGTGTTTCAATAGTTAATTTTCGTAGTAGTAATATTTTCCTATTATAAAAAGATGAATTATTAACATCGTCTGGTTTATTACGTTATTGGCCTCATATTTCAAATAATTTCTCAAAATGTGTATTTCGTGAAACAATAGTAAACATTTAATATATATAAGTAGTTAATAGTTTAATCAATATGATTATGGTACGGGTTTTCGTTTATTAGATAGTAGAGAAAAACATACTTGGCTAATAATAAGGTGAATTGAAAATTGATATCTCAATATTATATAATTTACTTTAAACGTGTAATCTTCATCGTAGAACCTATTTCAGTTTTGATAATTTTAGATATAATTCAAATACTTCTCCTTTCAACAAGTAAATTATGTGGTATAATATATTACCTAGTATTTGTAACATATAACATCGAGGTAATAACTTAACTAATGGCTATATTTACCACAAATCCAATAAGTTTCATCAATATCATAACGATAGTTTTTATGGTTACCATATCCGCCTATATTTTAAATATGTATTTATTATAATTATAACTCAATCTAGTAGCTTTTATCCAGGTTTTCAATACTTGAACCTATTATACTTACGGTCGATGTAATCTACGATGAAAAGGTTTTCGTTATTTTAATCACGGGATATGTTAATTTAGGGAGACATATCAATTAAGCTTGGTATATATATAATGGACTTGTACGCTGAAACGATATTAAGTAAAATAAAATCATCATTGGTGGTGTTAACACGTTGTAAAGCGTATTGAAACTCGTTAATCGCTGAAATGACTGTTTTAACCTATTTGCAAATTATAGCTTATTTAATTTATGTTTTTTCTATTGCTTATTGGTAAATGATTAACTTTTTAAATGTATAATTAAATATGTTTATTCGTATTAACTTCTTTTTAATTATTATCTTCCTTTAAAATGTTATTGCCCAATCATTATGGTATTATGTAAGGTTGAAGTCATATTCAAAATAACTCTTTATTTCGTTATAAATTTTATGGAAAGTACGTGTTTTGGTTAGGAACAGTTTAGTAGTAGTTTTTTAAGTACCTCATGAGAATTCTTGGACGTAGTAAGTAAAAACCCAAAGGATAGACCTCTATTTACTTGAAGATGTTGAGGAATGGTATTCATTTTTTTATTAAAAAGATTATGAGGATTTCTATCATATTTATTTGTATGATTCTAATTTTAAGATAATTTGATAAAAGGTTAATGATTAATCTTAATCATCTTAATCAGTTTAAAATGTAAGTTATAATAGTTGTTTATATCGTGGATAGTATATCTTGCGGTTAAGTTAATTTTTTATCCTTTAAATTTTCGGTGATAAAGGTAATTGCTAGTGGTTGAACCTGACGGGTAAAGTTTTGTAGTAGAATTTGTAGTGGGCCTCCGCGTATAGGCGTACCTTCCTTTAAAGTGATAATATTGATCTGGATTTTGCGTAATCACGCTTCTCGCGGCCTCATTATCTTGGCAACCTTAATAATTAGTTTAATTATTGTGAGGATTTTCTTTAATTCAATGTTATATTGTATCGATTTTAATTTTCGTATTTCGTTAATAACATCCATTTTACGTGTTTTTCCTCTCTCAAACACTTACTT
The DNA here is from genome assembly GCA_038502455.1 of Anisogramma anomala. Classification (NCBI taxonomy): domain Eukaryota; kingdom Fungi; phylum Ascomycota; class Sordariomycetes; order Diaporthales; family Gnomoniaceae; genus Anisogramma; species Anisogramma anomala. Next base: position 15,330,584 of record JASMMZ010000004.1, on the reverse strand, counting down.
CACACTATCTCGGGCATAGGATAGATCACCTAATAAATTACCAGCTTCTTCTTTGTCAGGTCATAAATAAATGCCTTTAGGGGGTTTAACGTTTAAATTATCCAAGGATTAAAGGGTAGTCACTTAGATCTTATTCAAGGGTGTTGGTAATCATTGGTAATTTTTTTGCTTTTGTTATGTATGTTTTAATGTTAAGGACTTTAAAGGTTATTCTATATTTATACCAACTCGAAAGATTTTTCTTTTCAGTCTGTTTATAATATTATGTGGAATAAAGATCCTACATTTATAAACCTCCGTCTTTAATTTGATCATATATAATTTTAGTCTATATTCCACATATTGATAGTGTAGTCGTTAAAAAACTTATAAAAGTTTTAAAAGGTATGGCGTTATAGCCAAATTCTTCTCCGGGGTCCAAGACGAGGATATATCAGCTTACCAAATTAGTTAAGTATTCTTTGGTAGAGGTTTCGTTAACATTTTTATATTGAAGATGTTTGTCGTAGTGCTTAACAAAAAGAGGTCTAGGGGTCTTGATTTCCTTTATTTGTTTTTTATTATTCGCTATTTTGACGTTGTAACTAACAAATTGATTTTAATCTCAATAAGAGCATGGACTTGTCTATTTGTAAACAATGTGACGTGGTTATTGGTTACTACTTAACGATTATTCGTGTAAAATTATGTTTGTTTGCATATATCTTAACAGTCTTGATATTTTGCGCCCGGAGTAACTATTTTGACGTGTCTAATTACGTGCTTTTATTCAAGTTTTTAATTAATAATCTTGAGTTGGATGGAATGTTTGGTATATAAGGAGAGGTTGTAGATTATTTATCGCTAAAGGTATTGTTCATTGTTGAAGAGCTTTTAGAATTAGAGGTTCGTGGTTTCCAATTTATAGTCGTTGTAGTAGTAAATACTTGCTCGTTTGCCAACTTCAAAGGTTGTGATAAGTTGGTAATAGTTTCTTGGCAATTAATTTTAAGACTTTTGCCGGTTAAGTTTAACGCTTTCCTTAAGCAAGGTTGAAATAAATATTTCTTCATGTTGTTCATAGCGATACCGTCGCTACTTATAGATTTCCGTAAAAACTGACATAATTTAGAAGTCTTTCTTACTTACTACCGTAACAATGAACGAAATTTATAGGAGCCTTTCGCAGGAATATTTTTTTTGCTTTAAAATTGAATGAAACATAAGCTGAAAATAGTTTCTTTTTTTACTTAACTCATCTATATTTAAAATAATGAGAACTAATTAGTGTTGATAAGTTTTTAGACTTTGTAACGTTATCGATTCGAATTGTGGTTGAAGTAACAATAGTATTGCATAGTTTAGATGGTAGATTGTTATTCCTTCTAAGTTTGACAGATCGCTAGCTGGTTTGCACACTTCTTTGTATGGGAAATTGCTTGACTCATGCCTTATATTGAATTGGGAACTTTACTGCAATTGACTTGAAGTTTAATACAGTTAACTTTTACTGTATTGCGTCAGCCCAACAATACTGGTAGATTGAACAACATCGAAGTTAATAATTTTCGTAAACGGTTTTTCTATAAACAATAACAATCCAATCTCTCAGATCAAATTTCTTGTAAAAATCATTAACAAAGATAAATTTGAAGAGCAATTCGCGATTACTAGTAACCTCGTACACCAGATATCCTTTGAGTATAAACATATAATATAAATTATTGGTTTATCTATATCGTTGGAACATACTCGATTCGAATCTCTGTTTGAAGTAACTAGTATCACATTTAACGTGGTAATGTGTTAATTCTAAGTTTAGAAGACTTCTAGCTAATCTACACACTAATTTGTATGGTCAATTTCTTGTCCCGTACCCTAACTTAAAGTAGGTACCTACTATACTTAACTTGAAGTCAATATAGTTCATCCTACAAACGATACAATTAACTTAAAGTCAGTACGATCAACTTACAATTAGTATATTTTACTGAACGGTACTATACCTGACTATTGTTTTAATACTGTTGGTTTTCTAGTTTATGCGTGCACACCATTATAACTAATTACTAATTTGTGGTAAATTCTGAAATACTTCCTTGCTTTGTAAGCTAAACCTCCATCAATTTCATTCTTTATACCTAAATTAACTTCAATTACAACTCTTTGTTCCTTGATTCCAAATTTAGACTTTATTAACTCACATACACAAGTTATTCGTTATAAACTTACATACGTTATAAACTTATACGCCACTATTTATGTACATTTTACCCCATACATCTAAACACGCTTTTTTTACACACCACTATTACTACTATTATCCTAGAAATCTTTCAGTTTGTTAGAATATCCTTATTTATTTACGTTACTTGCCGGGTGGTCCATGTAATCCTTAATCTGTATGATGAACCTATTATTATTTATTAACTTTTCTAAAGCGTTATTTAGAGTAGCCTTGATTATAAAGTTAGTAAAATCATTTTTACCGTTTGTAGACTTGAATTCGTTAATCTTTCGGGCTTCATAAACCTCTTTTAAAATCATTACGTTTATTATTAAACATTTTTTCTTAGTTACACCCAACTTTGAAAAAATGTGTAAAATCTTCGGAAGTTAGTATATATAACTATAAGAATCGGAAGTTATTCTAACTACTTAATGATAATTCTTAACGTAACGTTAGTTATTATACCAATATCAAAACTTATTGTTACACCGTAAACCTCCAATACCAATACTTTTCCTTTTATACTTTTACATTTAACGAATATACAATATACGATGTTACTGGTAGTAGTAAATTACTTATTGAACTTATCCTTGTTAACTAGTATTATAAGGAATCAGATTAACAATATAAAGCTATTATTACGCGTAAAAAGACCGTTCGTAAAAACTATCAACTTAATATTCGTAAAATCCACCGATACTATATGAATATCCTTATCTAAATTATTTATTTACTACTTAATAAGCTTATTTAACCTATCAAATTCGTTATTCTATAAACCCTAAAATTATACCGTAATCGACAGATCGTAAAATGCCTCTCATTGGAACAATGTAGCAATGTAAACCGTACAAGCCCTTTATTTAAGGTATCTGTTGGAACAGTAGTAATTCCAGTATAGTTAATCAATTATATTGTCAAGTAAGTTAACTATGCTAACTCAAGTTAAGTATATTATTTGATGGGTTTGTATTGACTATAAAGTCAAGTACAGTATATGCTCAATTTGGACTAGGGTATGGGCTAAACAGTGAGCCATAAAAATTAGTATGTAGACCGGCTAACAGTTTGCCAAACCAAACACAATATATCTATCACTTGACCATACAATACTACTATTACTTCGACTACAATTTGAATCGATAACGTTGCAACATACAAAAGCCTATCATTGGCAAGGCCTATCAATACTGATTAGTGCTTATTAGGTTAAGCACAAATTAGCTAGGTAGAAAAAGAAGCTATTTTCTAGTTACGCTTTGTGAAAAACCAAAGTAGAGGAAATATCCTTGCAAAAGGCGTCTACGAACTATGTCGGTTTTAATGCCAGTAAGTAGAAAAGATTTCTAGGCTACGTAGGTTTTCATAGAAGCCTAGAAGTGGCGATGGTATCACCATTGAAAACACAAAAAAACTTCATTAAACCTTCTTAAAAACAAACGTTAAGATTGACTATCAAAGGCTTTAAAGATCGGCAAGTTGGTAAACGGCTAAGTTAATACTACTACGGGTACTATTACAGTAAATTTTAAATCGCAAAAACGACTAAGTCTTACGGCCTTGAATTACGAACAATAATAAGAAACAAGCTTCGACTTTACTTCCTACACAAAATATCACCTCTTACATTAATCCTTTCCTACTCCCTTTATATCATGAAATCGTCAATCATTAAGATCGCTACTCTGACCAAAAATACTAAGAATCGCCAAATCGTGTCAAGAAAACTACATTATGCGATTCCTAACCTACAAATCCCTAAGTTCCGTGGCTTAAGCCACTAAGTCTCTATACCACACAAATTAATTTCAACTTGCCAGCTAAAACGTTAAGATGAATGATTAAGAACGAATAAGGGAAATCAAGACCCTTGAACCTGTTTTTTTCAAGCACTATAACAAGGATTCCTAAGACAAAAATGTTCATGAAATATTAGATAAAGAATACTTAACCAATTACTTTAGCTAGTATATCCTCGATTTGAACACTAAGAAAAAGTTTATTCGTAGTATTTACGTTTTACGAAACTTTTAATACCTCTTTTACAACTAGATAATTAACATGTGAAAGACGATTCAAATAGGTATCAAAACCAAGTTAAAAGCAAAAGTTTATAAGCGAAGGATCTTCATCTCAGATAAAATTACAAAAGGATTAGCAAAAACCTTCTTTGAATTAACATAATAGGAGGATTATTTTCAAAATCCTTAGATCGAAACCCCTCCTTAAGATGAAGAAGTTCCTCTTGAAGACGAAAACGAAGACCCTTCTCGTGATTTAACCGAAGACTTCCAAAATCCTCAAACTGAAGACCCTAAAATTCCTCAAAACCAACCCCCCAAACAAATTCAAGAGGCTGAGGTACAAGCGCAACAGGCGCCACAGGCCCAACAAGCCCAAAAGGCTGAGGTACAGGCGCAACAGGCGCTACAAGCCCGGCAAACCCAATAAACCCAACAGGCTTAGAAAACCTAACAGGGCCGGCAGGCCCGGCAAGCCCGTCAAGGTCGAGATGTATACTTCAAAGGCGTTGGTTGATTGAAACGTTATGTTGAAAGGCCACCTGGCAAGGTTAAATTACGTGACGACGAACAGGAACGGAAGTAAGGGTACCCTGGCATATAGGAAGACTGACAGGGACTTGGAATTGAAGCCGGCGACTTGATTGACTAGCATAGTTGAGTTTGAAAATACGCACAAGTCTATGGCAAAAACCTTGTGCACGGAAGTTAATAAATTCCGGACTCGGAACCGTGGGGCGAAAAGAGGTAGTTGGAGTCAATTTGAGTGCAAAATACACTGTAATTGACAAGGGTCAGGCAGGGGTCTGGCCGGCGGACGAGGAGGCACTTCAGAGGCTACCGCAAATAAGTGGTCGACCACACTGGCATACGTGCACAAAACAAAAAGCTGCCAGTGTTGGAACAGTAGTAATTGCAATATAGTCAGTCAACTATACTGTCAAGTAAATTGAATATACTAGCTACGAGTTAAGTGTATTGTTTTGTATGTTCACTGTATTAACTCTAAAGTCAAGTACAGCATGTACCCAATTCAGAATAGGGCACGGGCCAAGCAATTGGCTATACAAATTAGTGTGCAGACCGGCTAGCGGTCAGCTAAACCTAGAACAATATATCCACCACTTGACCACGCAATACTACTATTACTTCAACCACGATTCGAATCGACAACGTTGCAACATCTAAAGGCCTATTATTGGCAAGGCCTATCAATAGTATCGTTATAACCTTACCTTATCGGTCTAATAGATTTTCGCTAAACTCGTAAATTACTCTTTTTAACGTAAGTTAAAGTCTATACTATGGGTATGATTAACACTATAAATACGAATTGATAATCCGTTAAAGTTAACCCATATACCTTTAACCAACGTTTCAGTCGACTTACATTTTTAAAGGTTTAAGTCCTTGATAAAACATTATTCGTTACCATAAATATAGTGTTTTCAATGAATATTGTATCGTCAGTTTGTATATTAACGGTATGAATATATTTACCCTATGTAATCAACAAATACAGGATAGACTTTAAGGTTTTTATACCAAACTCATTTCTGAAATGAGTTTGGTACATTAAAAACCAATGTACATCTACTTTAGCTAATCTGTAAAATGATTTAACGTATCGCATCACCGTTATAATAAGAAACGTATCCTTTGGTTTCTTTGATAATTCTAATGATACAATTCTTTGATGGTTTATAGCGGATTACGTATACTTTTGTATAATGTTACAGCTATTAAAGGTAAATTTACCGTTTATATCAAAAGTTTAATTGGTAGTAATTACAATAATTACACATTAGCTCATCTTCTAAATTGTAGGTAATAAAGTAAGATTTTTATTTTTATTACCGTATTATTAAACCATTAGACTTAAGTTTTCATGCGGCCGATCCGTGGTCTTAGCTTTTATTTCGTGGATTATCTCGAACTTAAAACCCGTTACATTTTGCCCCTTATATTACACCAATAACACAAATTAGACAACTCTATATATAAAAAACCGTCGATTTCAAGTCGATCGCTATCCTTAAATAACTTATCCGGTATATTTATATTACTTTTACCTCGCAACTTTAGAGCGAATTTTCCGTCAAACTTTCCCTTCTAAAATATACCCACTGTTGTATATATCCTCCCAGGTTTGTAATCTTAATCGGTATACTTTTATTTAATATGTATCTTTCTTTTAAGCGGTCCTTTACGCTATCGATGTTTTATCAATTTATTAATAATTTTTTAAAAGTATTATATTGATTAATTCCTTTTGTTTGTTGATTTTCAGCTTAAAAATCATTATTATACTTAAGAGGTTTTCTAGACAATTGAATTTATGTAATACAAAAAGTAAAGAAACTATTAACAGTTTCAACTATTATGTTTACATTAGCGATAATAAGTATTTTTTAGGGTTTATAATGTCTGTCTAGCTCTCTCCACGTAGAAACTTCACTTTCAAAAGATAAAGATAACATATTTATTGTCGATAGTCCGTTCCTTGTATTAAATACGTTATTAATCTGGTGTCATACCGATTATTTACTCAGTTTTTTTAGAGCTTTGCTGTATATTACAGCCTGCTTCTAAGGATGTGATGATAATGACGATTCAGTTATTATACGTTGGTATATTATAAATACTATTCAAATTAATTTAAAATCGTCGGGATAAACAATATTGTTTAGGCTTTTCAATGAAATTTACAGTCTTGCATTGAATCAACTTAATATCAATTGAAAACTCTATCGCAACAAAGTTAATACCAATATTGTAAATTAGTATATTTTTGGATTTGAGTATATATTCATTCTCAGAGTATACAATACTCCTTTATGTCTCTCGCTGTGATAATTTTAAGGAACTTAATACTATAGAACGCTGTTACCGAGCTAATAAAGTAGAGAATAAATTTAATTTCGAAGGAAAATATATCGACAAAAACTTTAAAATTAAAGTTTCGATTTTTTCATGTAAACTTGAACCATTAAGGGGGGTTAGGAATGTATTTGACAATAATAACATAACCGTTCAATTATTAACAACGCTAATAAGTCTATATATTTATAATCAATCGCCTTAAAATTTTATATAGCTTGTTAGTAACCGGGTAGTTAAACCGTTGATATAATTAACTAGGTTTTTACTTGGTTACGTTTAATACCATTGTCTTTAAATTTGAGATATAAAAATACAAATATCCTTATATCTAACTAAATAGGAACCTTTGACCGTAACCTTTAATAAATTTGTTAGTTTAAACGTTAATGTTAACGTCGCAGTTCTTTATGTCCTTAAGAGAAAGACGAAAAGAATCAAGGGATTTCGAAATTTCAAAAACAATATTTCGTGCATCTATTATCATAATTGTTAATTCTAGTAAAAAAATATTTGTCTAAAGTCAAATCCAACTTTAGCTCCAACTAATATCTGTATAATAAAATTCCATGATAGTATTAATATAATTTTTCAGTACGAATTTTTGCGAATAACGTCTAATTCAATATCTTATTACCATAGTATGTGACATAATATATTAAAAGATTTATTTCGCATAGCAGTTGCAAATAATAAACAACTATATAAGGCTGGAGTCTTTATCATTATAACAACGATAGTAGTCCTCACTTATTATGTGATTAAAAAGTTGTGGTCGTCCAGTTATGACATTACTTCAAAGGTAGAGCTAATATCTTTAAAGCAGCCGATAACATTAGGCTTATTTTCTTATTTTATTCCTCTGTACGTTTCAAGTTAACAATGTGTTTGATATATTACTAGTGGATAGTAGAGGGGTACTCAACGTAATCTATCACCTGTTTTGATTCGCTGTTGGTAATAGTGTAGCGAGTTAACCAAGAACCTTATTTTCCATAAATATAATATCTTTGTGAAAGGACTCAGCCAGAACTGTTGTTTATAACGGTCGGATACTGTCTATTATCCTCTATAGAGAGAGAGATGAAGAAGCCTATACCAAGGAGCTGTTATAGGCTACAAAAAAGGGGTGATCCGATCACATGACAGGATAATTCCAGAGTATCGTAGAGGCATAGTAACCGCTAATGTTAGATTCTTGATGATTACTAGCCTAGACATCAGCTCGTGACATTACCCTCGGCTTATCTCTATCCCCGTAGCCCCTCTCCCGCTCTCCTTTCCCCTTCCTATTTTTTTGTGTACGTATATAAACCTATTTGACTTTTTAATCAACGTAAGTTAAACCATCTATTGCTACTAATTAACCAACGTGAGTTAACTGGCTCACTTCTATCACACTCTATTTTAACTTACGTGGGTCAAGCTATTTATCACTTTATGTAACCTACATAGATTAATTATAATATTATTGTTATTACTACTATTAAATATTTTAACTTATATAGATTCAGCTATCTAGTACTTTCACTTAACCTATGTGAGTTAAATAGCCTATTGCTACTACTAACCACTATCACCAACCTATATGGGTTAACCAGCTCACTATTTGAAATTTATGAAATAATTTCTTTTAATGAATCAATAACGAGTAAAGAAAAAAATCAAATTAAGCTCACCGGTGGGCTGGGAGGAAAGGCCCGTCATTATCTTTAATATAACAATAATATGATTTGGAAGCGTCGAAAGTTGCGGTACTTAAAAAGTTCGAAAATAATTCTTAGGTTAAATATATATAACCTACACATTTAACTAAAATTTTCCGCTTGAGAGAATTATTAAAATGGGGGCAGCCTACTTAAGGCTTATTTATAGCTCATAAAATTCCTTCAACGTGAAATTCAGGTTCGTTGTCACTATTATTACCAATAACGTCGATGATGGGTCATTAATAATCTCGGGTTTATTAGCTTGGGAACGGGTCGGAAATGGCTCGGATAAATTGGTTGATGTAAAGAACGGTGGTGTTTTTCACCCGGAATATAAATTTCGACAATGTTGGAGTTAACGATACATGTAATACGGTATTTTTCGTAAAGCCAGCCTGTTATTTTCGAAAACTGGTCCTGTTTGTAGTTTTTTTTTTTTAAAAAAAAAGTCAAACGTTATCGCCGACCTGAAATAGTTTCGAAAAATAGCGTTATCTATTATCAGTTTCTTCTATACGCTATTATATAGCCGATTTTACAACCTATACAAATTCCGTAACGTCGCGAATACATTAGACGAAAGTTTAGGCCCTTACTTGCAGTTCAGTAGCTAAAACATATAAACGTTAAATAGTCTGCATAGGGTCGACATAATAGCCGTATATCATAAAAAACGGGATAATATCAATAATAGTAATATCCTTATTATTTAGCGCTAATTAGTAACCGTATAATCAACGGCTTTAATCGAATTAAGTATAAATAACAAAAAAACGTAAGTATATTAAAACCGCTTAATTAATGCGCTCGTTAACACAATCCGTCTTGTGGTAAAATACGGTATTCAAACGTTACTCTACTCCCATAAAATCGCAAAGGCGTTTTTAAAAACTATTAATCCAATTCGAAGCTTGAATCGTTAACAATAACAAGAAAAAAACATGTAAATCCTTAATAACAGTTTAGAAACCTCTTTATACAAGCTCTAATAATCATAGCATCTATTTCTTCCAAAAGAATAGCTTTAGTCAAAATATCCATGACAATCATAGGGTAACGTAGGTCACTAGCTCATTCCCAAGGGAAATCAACTATAAAGTCAACTGAAAGCTCACTCCAAAGCTGATTAGAAACTAGTAGGGGTTTGTGAAGTTTTTTCCGACAGTGTCGCCAATGAGTCATTTAGAGTGCCATTCGAATACGCCAAAATATCTTAGAGGTAATAGAAGCAAAAACTTCGAGAAACGGGCGTAGCGAATTGTTAATATATTATTGAAAGGTAGTCGATATACTGGAGAGGCCGAAAAGGGGATCCAGCTACTTAAAAAGCCCAAAACGTATGCAGAACGAAACCTACCACTAGTCGCCTATTTCAATACATAGCTTGTAAAAGGTGGCTTTAACATCGAGTTTATTAAATTAATTAGTTCGTAAATATTCGTAATCGTTTTCTTCATTACGGGGAAGGTATCATGGTTGGTTTTTGTAATAGTATTGAGCTTGCGATAATCGACATAAAAACGTAGGCTGCCCCCAAGTATCTTAACGATAACTATAAAGGCGCTCGTTAAGAAGCTATTTAAACGAATATAGCCCTAATTTAACAACTAGTTCAACTTCTTCTTCAACACTAAAAGTTTCTTTCGTAATATACCGTATAACGATTCCTAAAAAACTTTTGAAAGTTAGCTCTAATTCTTATTTTAAATAAAAATGTAGTAATCGGCTTTGAAACGGCTGTAAAACTACTTACCTCCTAAGGCTTATTCGAATAAAAGCGCAAATTCTTTAAATATATCGAAATTTTATAGATAAAGAAAACGGATAGCTTGAATGTTAATGTTTTATTAATATATTCGAGGAAAACAGCGGTAATACACGTAATAGTAGTTTAATCTATTCGAGATTTACAAAGTAAAATATAAAAAGTAGCAGCACCAATACCCTTAGATTTTTTTCACGCCAGCATAAAACTATATTCCTGTACTCGATAATTACCTTTTTGTTTTAAAAGTAATGTATATTTCGAAACTTCATTGGTTATACATTCGTATTTTATCAAGAATTCATTTCAAAAAACGTTGTATTACAAATTGAAAATAACATAAACCTAAATTCGGTGCCGATATCTATCAATATTAACATCTAAAAATGTTTTAAAAACAAGTTGTAAACGGATTTCAGATATATAATAGGTAGCTTTACCAAGTCGTTGGAGTAGAATAAAGATATACGATAAATTTAATTAACAAGTAAACTCCTTACTTACAATGTTATAACATTGGTAATTTATATTCACCGAAGGCTTGACAAATTAAATGAAATTACAAAGTAAATCTATTATAAAAAAACAGTTGTTTGAAACTTAGGGGTAAGTCATCAAGTCAAATTAAAATCTTTTTAACTCCTATACTGTTGGAATAGCAGTCAAATATAGTACAGCTAAGTCAACTTTACTTGCAGTAAAGTTGATTATACGTACTGCAAATTGACTGCAGTTTGTGAGATTTGAATAAACTGCACTGCAAGTGCAGTGCAATACGTACCCACTTTAGAGTGAGGCACAAACCAAAGCTTTTGGCCATACAAATTAGTGTGCAGACTAGCTAGCAGTCTGCTAAACTTAGAACCTACAACTTACAATCAATCAACATCAATACAACCCTAGTTACTTCAACCACAGTGCTTCGAATCGACTACGTTGCAACGATAAAGGACTATTAACACTGATTAGTTCTTATTAGGTTAAGTACAGATTGATTAAGTAGAATAAAACGCTGTTTTCCGGTTGTTACGCTTTGTTTAGCCAATATAAAGGAAATGTTTTTGCGAAGGACCCCTATACATTGTAAAGTTGTTTTCGGCAGCAAGTAGGGAAGACTTATAGGCTGTACAGCTATTCGAGGCAATCTACAAGAAAGCGACGGTATCGTTACTAAAAACACTAAGAATCTTTATTAATCCTTTTTAAAAGCGTTGAGATTAATCGCCTAAAAGTCTTAAAGATTATTAAGCTAGAAAGTTGGAAAAAGGCTAAGTTAATACTATTAAGGTTACTACTACTGCAGGTATTACTATTACAAATCGCAAAAATGACCAAGTCCTACGAACTTTAACCTATACCAATTTTAACGGAAAATTAACGACCTACTACTCTATACAACTTATTTTCCTTCTATACCCTCTAATTTTCGTTCCGATAACTTTAGGCAATACTAAGATAAATATAAATACCTACTCTATTCGAAAAAAAAGAAATTATGAAGCTTGGGTTTACATTTGTTAAGCACTTCGATAACAACCTTTAATAAACGGATACCGATGAAAACTTTACCTCTAAACACTTAACGAACTATATTAATTATTATACCCTCGATTTAGACTTTACCAGACGTAATACAGGATTTATCGCCTTCGATTATTTTTACGAATAGTTTAACGAATTGATCTTAAATATGTATAAGGCGATAAACAAGTTAGTTAAAACTAGGTTAAAAAGTAAACTAGTTGAAAAAAGGGTCAACCTCCCAGTAAGAAGAATGAAAAGATAGCAATTTTATCAACCTATTATACGAATGCGTAATAAATAAAGACATTGAATGGATTCAGGAAAAAGATAACAGTATTAATGACGATAATATTCTTTAACGCCCTCACATACGTTCGTAATAACTTGCTTAAACCTAAATAAGTTTTTTAATCACTTTGACTCAAGATTAACGTTCTAATACCATTAACCGTGAAAAATTTCCTTAATCTATACGTCGTAAGCCTTTAAATTTACTAATTAATTAAGTAAGAATATCGGCGTACCCCTCAATACCAAAAATATTATTACCAAGTTCCTTGCAGCGGAAACACTCAAGTCACTTTCCGTTAAGCTCCTTAGTACATCTAGTTTTAATAGCTAAATTAAAGAAATAATGGTTTTAGGAGAGAGACTATTATAGGCACGACCATCAGATTTTTCCTCCTAAACTTCGCTAGAGGTAATTATCCTATCTACTAGTACTAATAATTTTAACACTTCCCCTAATACTAGTTGAAAAAATTGAAAGGTCTTTACGACAAGTATATTACCTTTCCTCCTTGACATATTTCTATAGTAAATACAGATTACGAGACAATTATTACATTTGTTAAAATCTGGGGAGTAAAGGAAAAGTATAACAGTAAGCTGTATAACCTCCTCGACGTTAAGTTACGCCCATTTTTTAATATTTTTCGTTAGATAAAAGTTTAATTACTAGGTTTTTTATTCGTTATTTTCCAGTATCTTTACCGGTTAAGCCAAGGATTATTACCACCGATACCTAATGAATTATTTCTCCTTCAGCAAAATTTACGATGGCCTAAAATATTATTTCGAATACTATATTAATTTTACTCAATATTATAACAATTGAAACATTATGAAGTGGTATTACATGTTTAATTACAAAAAAAATGGGAAAATAAGAAGGACCTTTTTAATTAGATGCTTAATAAGCTAAAATTTTACCAATAAGTAATAGGTAATGTAGGAGCTGGTGAAGATACCCTACGCTAATAGGTTCCGCAAGCTGTTACAGGTTATAAGGAATTTGAATACACTCTACAATATCTTAATGCCACTTAAAAAGAGTCTTTTTAGCTAGTTACGTTTCTCGTTAGCAATAGTAATATCTCGAGTCTCCGGCTCGATTGGTATATAACCTCAAGCCCCTGAATTTAGTAACGAAAAAAAAAAACCTACACGTATTATATCAACTATAAGTACAAAAGGCTCGATTAGTGCGGTTAATAAAAAGCTTGGACCTGAGGACGTGACTAAGTTACCTATCAAAAAGTGTATTCCTTTTTTAAAGTTTTTAAATTAGTGAAGTAAGTTTATTTGAAACACGAAAAAATACTAGATTTATAATAACTAGGGTTATTATGTAACATGTTATACTATCATCAAACGAAAATAAAAGCAGATAATATACTATATATAGTTTCCTTCCACTTTTGATTAGAATTACTTCGAATAAGTTATAAACTTTAAAACGAAAAAAATTAAAAAGGAGGAAAATAAGTTTAAGGTTATTGATTAATACGAAGATACTGGTATTGGTAAAAACTCGGAAGTAATGTAATAATTCGTTGACCACGCCTTTTTATACTGCCTTATAGGTAAGAACACCTATTACCAATATAACGATAAAATCTCTGATCTTATATACCCTTTCACCATTTAAAATCGTTACGCGAAATAGGGTTTCTAGGGGACTATGCTCGATACAAGGGCGGTACAGTACTGAATAGAAGGCTATTTGTAATACGTCGCGTTACGAAGTGATACTAATACTATTACGGAACTTAATCACATGTTTATTAGTAAAGCAAAGGTCGGTTTTAACCTTATAAAAAGTTATATTTACTAGGATTAACGACGATCAAGATTATTATTGGCTCTATTATTTTCCATATCTTAGAATCCCCAACCCCTTTTTTCCTTTACCTTAAAAATATAAAAAACCTCTGCGTTAAAGTTAACGTTTATACTACCAATTTGATATAAGTTAAAGTTAGTAAGAGGTTTTCACTTAGCCTTAAATAGGGGTACCTTGGGTTTTATCTTCAAAGGCTAGAGGTAATAGTATTAAATTTGATGGGGGCGGAAATTCGTTGATTATATTATAGGTTTAATTACCCGGTATCTAATAGACTTTATAAAGTTTTAAGGGCAGTTGGTTACGAAGATATGGATTTACCGACTTTAAAGGTAATTCAACAGCTTTATTAATATAATTAAACTTACTTCCAAGTTTCCTTAAAGTCTAAATTCATGTTAAAGGAAAATTAAACTTTAACTTTAAGGTTTTCATAAATTTGTTTTATTTGGATAGTAAATTAATATTGTATATTGTGAACTCTGTTACAGCTTTTTACGGTGTTAAGTTCCTTAAACCCATGACAGTAAAGGAAATATAGGATGTATGATGCGTTTTATAAACCAATACGTATCTTGAGTTACTGAACGTATTGGTTATGATGCCAGCACCAATTTTATTACGATAAAATTTTAAACTAACCTTAAGTCAACAAGAAGTTAATGTAAATATGTCATTGGTAAGGTTTATTAGGGTATTGCTAAATTTGAAAAGGTATATACCCTATTACGAAAATCTTACAATATACTTATACTAGAAATTGAAAACTTTATAAATTGGGAATTACAGCTTTAAATAACGGCTTAAGACCTTAGCGATACTATTATCTCTAATGGATATATACTAACTTTACTGGTATTTAGGGCTTACCTATGTATAATAACTAAGTATTTACTATCATTAGATACCTAAAAACGCATTGTAATATATAGTAAAGCTTTAAAGAAACTATAAAAATAATCGGTACGCTATTAGGTTAACTATTCTTCTGATATCATAAACAGATTATTAATAATAGATGTACTATCCCTTACCCTTTAAAGTAAAATCCTTATGTGAAGCAAGCTAGGTAAATAAGATAAGCCGTATAAAATTTTAAGTATTACTAATTTAAACGTAGTGGCTGAAAATTCTAATGGGTTTGAAACTTTTGGAGTTATATAGGTTAAGCTGTATAGATGACCTCTTGAGCCTAATAAAGATTCTGACATCGATAAACTTTAAGCTGAACCGATTAGATAATATAACTCTTCTGGAACGATCGTTAATAAGCCAATAGAATGTTGACAGTATGAAAAACCACTTAAAAATAGGATACAGATTAAAAGAGAAAATAGTAACGAAGAATATAAACCTGATAAGGCTTATATAATGATATAAGTGTCTTAAAAAGAAAATATAACTGAGAATTTACCCTTAAATGAGATTTATAAAGCATTATTAATATACTAGGTAAGCAATTTGAGAAAACGATTAGGTAGAGATTAACGCCAATTTTTAAAAGGGGTTATATAATTAATACTGTTAACGTAATTTAAAGGATAATATATTGTTATCTTTAAGTCGAAGATAGTTTACGAGATCAAGAGTCAAATTATGGACCGGCTTTACGAAAGTTTACGGTTAATCGTTTAAGGATACAATAATAAAGGTAAAGATTGGATCCTTATTTAATCACCTATAATCCAAAGGATGAATTAACGTTTAATTGTCGTAATTGCTTCCAATTTATTATTGGCGTAAAATATCAGTTTACACTTTATGGCTGGGACATTACGTAAGCGTATATATAGTCCGCTACCAATCTACCACAGATTATACTATTAAAGCTGCCAAGAAACCTGAAGAATAAATTTCCGGCCAGCACGATAATACACTACATAAAACCCTTATATGTATTAGCCAAGGGAGGCGTATACTGGATTTTAACGTACTAGGCGTATTTTAAAAATGGGTTAGGTATAAAGATTTCAATATTTAACTCATGTTTATTAATTATAAAAGGTAAAGACTTTGAAATCGTAATTATAAAAACTAACGATACCCTTTTCCTCGAATATACTAAATTTGTGACAGCAAAACAGCGTATTATCGAGAAATTAGGCCTTTTGAAGTATAAGTTAATAAAAACGTTGGCTAAGGATATATAATTCCCCTTTAATGAATCGTTAATCCGTACTCATAGCGTTGAGGCTAAAAACAGTACTTATATTATTTTACACAAAAAAGAGAAATCTATAAGACTAACGATTATCAATAGAGCTGACAAGGAAAAATTACAAAGATACCTGAAGTAAAGGACGCGTGCAGCCTATATTGTTAAGTTATGCTAAACTAAAGCATTGTACGACCTTTCTATTACAGTATAAGTATAGGATCTATAAGAAGAGAACTTTAATAGATTGAATAAGGCGATTTAGTAATAATTAGAGTACATAAAAAAGGAATTGATATGATTTCTTTAAATTTAATAAAGGCGAAGCTAATAATTTTTGCAGACAAATTATTTGCTAATGATATTAACTTTATAATGTAAATTAGCTTCCTGTTAGTACTTGTTAACGACAAAAGGTTTAAAATGAAATTTACAATCCCTGTAAACCTGTCAAATTGGATATCTATTAAATATAAGTGTATAACCCGAAGCGTATGAATTTTCAAAATTTACGGTATAATAGTTGGTTTTAATATCGGTATGTGTTGGTAGGGCCTTAGATCGTTGCAACGTTGTCGATTCGAATAGTGATCGAAGTGATAGTAGTATTGCATTGATCAAGTGGTAGATGTATTGTTCTAGGTTTGGCAGACCGCTAGCCGGTCTACACAGTAATTTGTATAGCCAATTTCTTGGTCTATGACCTAATGTAAAGTGCAGCGTACTGCACTCGACTTATACCCAATACGGTAAGCCCATAAACAATACACTCAACTTGCAGTACAGTAAACTTTACTATAAGTAAAGTTGACCTACTACATTATATGTAATACTATTCCAATACTAGCGGCTTTTTAGTTTGTACGTGCACGCCAGTGTGTCCGACTAATCTTTTCCCGGTTACCACTGAATTGCCTTCTCGTCAACTGGCCAGACCCCTGTTAATTCCAGTTAAATTCCATACTAAATGATACTGAATTACATATAAATTAACTCCATTCAAGCTCAATTGCTTCATTGCTCCGAAGTCGGAGTTCATCAATTCCTACAAATAGTTTTTCCGCTACATACCTTTACAAGCTTCTACTTTAACCATACTAATTAAATAGATTCGTATCGTTAATTCCCTGGCAGTTTTCTAGTTTACTTGTATATTCCTAACCGCCGTTACGTAATCTGGGCTTTTCGGGTAGCCTATTAACGTAGCCCTCGATACGTATAGTTAGCCTTTTACTATCCACAAACCTTTTCAAAGCTGTGTTTAGCGTCGCTTTTGTTGTGGTATCTATGGAGTTGTTTTTGCCGTTAATTTACCTGAATTCCTTAATTTACTTCCTTTAATAGGTTTTATAAACTGTTATTACGTCGATTATTAGGTGTTTTTAGTCAGTGGCTCTGAACTTTGAAATTCATTCGAAAAAGCTTTTCGAATCAGTATAAATTACCACTGGGATAAGGGAAATTTTGAGCTGCTTAGAAATAAAATTAAGGGTTTCCTAAAGTAATATGCCTATGTTTAAACCCACTATTATACCATAGACCTTCAAAGATAATACGCTTCGTGTAATCTTCTTACACTTAACGAAGGTCTGGTATATTATTCTATTAATAATATTAAACTGGGGTTTTCGCCTGTTTCCGTTAACAAAGGTTATTAGTAAGCCAATCTGTAAAAATAAGTCGGTGTTATTTATAAATAACACATTGGTAAAAATTATTTATTTAGCCTTCGATAGATCGATTGAGACTATATTAATCCCGCGATCCAAGTTCCGTATTTACCACTCGAGCCTTTTATTTAACCGGTTAAAGTCTTTATCTACCGGGTTTTATGCTTACGCTGCGATGAAAAGGTTGTAAAAAGCTCCTGGTTAGCATAAGTTAATAATATAACTACACCGAATACGTTATTTTAGGTATTGTTAAGCCTTAGCTACATTAGTTTTGTTAATTATAGTCTAAATAATATTTTATCCTTTTTGGCGAAAGTTAAAGCCGGAATTAACATTAAGTATACAAATTAACGATTTATTAAAGTTAAATTAGCTCATTTTCGTTGAAATCATTATTGGTTTATAATTTCAGAACTTAAAGTCTTTAATCTTTTGCTATTATAATGCAATACAGCTAGCCGTTTCGATGAAAAGGCTATCGTTAATTTATATATCTATTATGCCGAAATTTCTATTTTATGTTACTAATAAATACGGGTTGTATATTAAAGACTTTATTGTTAGCCGTAATTTAAAGTGCGATTAGTAGAGTAGAAACTAATAAACGCTTGATTTAGCCAGTTCATACAACAGTTTAACATACTGTATTACCGTTTTAAAGGGTAAATAATACGTACTTCCTATGAAAATTTTAGCAATATAATACGTTGTGAATCCATTGTTAACTACATGTAAGCTTGCGTTATATCATGACCATTAAGCGTAAATTTACCTTTAGTTTTAGTTATTAAGTTTAATATTAAAGCGATTACCAAATGTGAGCTGTTTTTCTAAATCGTTAACGACTTTGTAAGGATCCAGTTTTTGCCTTTATCGCCGTATCCTTGAGCGATTAAACATAACTTTTCGTACAGCTACCCCATAGTCTTATCTTTAACCACGTAAATAATTCTCGATTCAAAAATCGTAACGTTTGGGTTTTAAAGGTTAAAATCGGTTTTCGGCATGAATTATATGACCCTTCGAATTAGTAAGCCTTTAATTTCGACTTTATCGCTTTCATTAAAAGGTTTGCCGGAGGTTTTAATAATCACTTACACTTAAAACTTTAATATTAAGTTTTTTTTTTTCTATTTACCAAAACAGTATTGTAAATATCTCCCGATATATATTCCTCTTCTTTAACGTTCATCATATTCGGAGGTTGTCCGAATCGACGGCATTTTATCAGCTTGTCAATAACGGGTGGAGAAGGTTCGTGTTAACTAGGTCTCTTAGCTTGAAGTTTTTTATCATTGATAGCCCTAATATAAAACGTAACCTAAGTCATTCTAAAAGATATAAAATCTTAATAGTTTTAATAACCACTTCAGAGTTTTCGATACTTAATATTTTGTGTAATTCTTCCCATTTACCTGGCTTCCGTTATATGATAACTTAATCTTATAACGGCAAAGTAAGTACGTCTATTATTAAAGGGATGTTTCTGGTATTAAAGGTATCATTGACCTGGCGGCGTGCCAATTCTCTTCGTAGTTCCCTTAAAGCTTTTCCGTAGGCCATAACACGTTTCTAAGTATTTGCCGAAGGCGGAGATTCACTCATTAGGCGTAGGTACGTTTTAAAGACCAACAACGTTAGTACTAAGCCGTTAGAGCTCACATTATCGTTCAGGATTTTTACTGTTATCTATAAACGTGCCTCTAGATCTGTAAAGCTTTCGATTTCCAACGTAAGGATATTATACTTTCGGAGAAGTATGGCGTGTGCCCCTTTAACTTTCCTAATACTTCAGTTGGTTTTTATTGGCACCTTTTTATACTAGTTACATATTATTTTGACATCTTTCTAAAACTCTGCCGCCGTAAAGTTGGTACCGGTATCGTAAACGATGATGTTAGGTGCGCCTAGGTACGTGTTAATCCATAGCATCCTTGGTGTTTCCTACATATATTTTGTCGAAAGAGACTTTAAAAATTTAGCCCCGTAAAAATAGGTTACGGAATTAACAACGTGAAAAATAAGCTTGTCATTTAAGTAAAATACATTAACGAAAATCTTACAATTGAATTTTCTATCGTCTTTTAATATGAATTTAAATGTACGAGTGGTTTAGGTATATACTTAGCAGTAGTTGTAAAGTCTTTCAATGGCTTTTAAAGCAAAGTATTTTATATCCTTATAATTTACGGATTTTCAGACTTCGTATAGCCTATTAATGGCTGGGTAGTTAAAGTGTCGGTATAGTTAACGCATTTCCGGCTTTGTTAAGTTCAATACTACTGCTTTCGGGCCTTAAAGATAAAACCATAAGTACCCTCACTTAAAGGTGAGGGGAAACCTTTAGCCGTTTTAATCAGTTAGTTTATGTTAACGTTGATGTCAACACCGAAGGTTTTTATATCTTCCAAAAAAATTATAAAAGGGGTAAGGGATTCGAAGATGTGAAACTTAATCGCTCTTACAATAATTTAAATTACCGTTATCCCTAATAATGATAGGTATTCGCCTGGTTTCAAGACAACTTTAGCCTTATCAATATCGTAATAGTTAATTTTAGTAGTTGTAATACTTTTCCTCTGCAGTATCCATTACGTATTACGAATAGCCTCCTTTTAGGTACCTTATTACCTCTGTGTCTGGCATAAAACCTTAAAAAGTGTAATCTGCATAACGATCGTAGAGGTTAAAGGTATATAAAAGGTTAGTGACTTAGTTAAGGTAAGGGTATAAGTTTCTACCACTTAAACGATACAAAATGGTGTAGTCGGCTAGTTCTTAGGCTATGTTAAAGGTATTATCTTTATATTACTTAATATACTTAGGGCCATTACTATTATTAATTGGTTCATCGCCTTTAAAGTTTGCAATTTGATCTAATTAATCCTGCTTAGAGGTAGTAAGGTACTGGATGTAATATATTACCTTTCTATTATTTTGCTTAACAAGGGGGTGCCGAGTTAACCAACAGCTAAATTTATTATAAATCTAATATCTCTTATCACTATGACGACGATAGTATTTGAGATTAATAATTCCGCCTAAACTTTAGCTTTGTTGGTACCAGTATGGTTATTGCCTTCAATTTGTAGCCGGTGGGTCAGACTTTGGGTGTTGAGAGCGTTTATAACCGTACTTGAAGTCGACGTAATTAACTATCACAAGTTTTTTTTTTTTTTACGTTAAGGAAGTTGTCGGTTTAAGGGCACATACTAAACGAATTTGGTATATACGTTATTACAGTAGTAAACGAGGAATGTAACTAGCTAAAAAAGATTTCGTAAGTGGTATCTAGACGTTGTAGGGTGTATTCGAACTCGTCAATACCCGTAACTGCTACCTGTACCTGCTCGAGAAATATGGTTTCGTTAATATATGATTTCCTTACTTCTTTTTGGTATAGCATTATCTTGTAAATTATTTGGTTAAATATATCTATTGGTGTTTCTTCCTTTTTCTTTTTAGCTATTATCATTGCTTACCTCGTAGTAGTCCAATCTATGTTGTATTACATAAGGTGAACGTCGTGTTCAAAGTGTCTTTTTATGCTGTTATAGATTTCGCGAAACGTAATAGCTTGTGTTAGAAAGGTTAGGTAATAGTCCTTGGCGTACCTTATAAGAATTTCGGGAAACAATAAGTAAAGAACTAAAAGAGGAACTTCCATTTACTTATAAATAGTTAAAAGGGGTATTATCTTGGTATTAAAGGAGTTATGAGGCTTTTATACTTCTTTACGTCATTTCAAATGCGTTTCAAAGGACATTTTAACCCCTATTTAAGTTAATCCCTTTCTCTTATTAACGATAATGAACTTGTTAATCTGCTCGGCAGCCTAATACCTTCATGTGACAGCGCAGAGTACGTTTTTATTAGCAACAGAGCATGTAAATCAGCAGCCGCCAATACGATAGGAGGAATTGATGTTAACGCTTTTTACCAGTTAATTAAGCAAGATAGTCAAGTCTCTTAAAATCTACAAGCCCCTATTTCCCTCCAAAACTTTAATGGGAATCGCTAAGCTACTTAAAAACCTTTTCATAGCAGGTTTTCCTACACGCGTAAGCCTATTATAGGTCCTATTATAGGACTTTACCCTTAGAGTTAGGCGACTAGTAATTACCCTTACATCTTGATTCGGAGGCCTTAAAGCTTAAATTATAAGGAAACACCAACGAAAACTAGGACTATTATCGTGATCTTCCTCTAAAACCTATTAAGATGGTTAATATTAACTA
Source organism: Anisogramma anomala (assembly GCA_038502455.1). Classification (NCBI taxonomy): domain Eukaryota; kingdom Fungi; phylum Ascomycota; class Sordariomycetes; order Diaporthales; family Gnomoniaceae; genus Anisogramma; species Anisogramma anomala. The sequence goes on along the minus strand of JASMMZ010000004.1, from coordinate 15,308,282 downwards.
CAAGCTTTTTAAGGACTTCGCCAAGATCTGGAATAATGTAGAGAAGTATAACGGGAATCCTTACAAACTTTTCGACACGAAAATCATGCTCTATTTGAATATTTACAAGTGAATAAAGGTTCCTTCTTTTAGTTTTCACTTCTTATTCCATAGAATCCTTATAAGATACTCCAAAAAATATGACCTAACCTTTTAAACCCAAAAAATTACCTTTCGCTAAATTTACCATAAAATGAAAAGCTACTTCGAATACGATGTCCACCTTACTTAATATTATACGGATTGGACTACTACAAGGTAGACTACGATAATGGTGAAAAAGAAAAACGAGGAAACACTAATTTACATGCTAAATTAGATGTTTTACAAATTAATATTATGCTAATAGGTAATAGGGAAAGCCTACGTTGGAAAAGCTACACTTCGCGAATAGGTACAGATAGCTGTTACGGGTGTTAGCAAGTTTAAATATGCTTTATAACGCATAAATACCACTTGTAAAAACTTTTCTAACTAGTTACGATCCTTGCTCGTAACCGTGATAACGTGTATACCAAATTTATTTGATATATACCCCTAAGCTGACTACTTTTTTAATGTGGGTAAAAAAATCCGTACGGTGGTTAATTACGTTGACCCCAAGTACGGTTATAGGCGTCTTTAACGCTCAGAATATGGTTTTACGGCCTTGAACTAAAGGTAATAGTCACATTAACGTTAATGAGGGTAAGATTTAAGCGGACCTATTAACCGTGAAAAATATTGTTGTAATAGTAATAAGAGATATTAAATTTGTAGCAAGTTTAACTATTGGTTAACTCGTTACCCCCCCGCCGAATGTAACAACAAAAAGGTAATGTACCATATTCAGTACCTAATTACTTCCAAATAGTATTCTTTGGATTACATTGCAAACTTCGAAAGCTATGAAGCTATTAACAGTAACGATACATTTAATTAAATTAAATGACACAAAGACACTGCTTCTAATATGGCTTAGTAATTAGCCGACCACGCTTTTCTATACCGTTTAGGCGGTAAAAACTCTTACCTTTACCTTAACTAAGCCTTTTATCCCTTACATACCTTCAATCTTCGCGATCGTTACGCAAACCATACATTTTAAGGTATTGTTCCAAAAATAAGGACAGAAAAGTATTTAACAAGAGGCTATTCGTAATACATGGCACTACGGAGGGAAAGTACTATAGCTACTAATATTAATAGTTACGATATTAGCAAAGCCAAAGTTAACTTTAGCCTAAACAAACAACTATCGTTATTAAGGATAACGATAATTTAAACTGTTAATAACTCGATTAATTTTTATATCCTCCAGTCCCTTACCCCTTTCTCTCCTTGCTCAAAGAATATAAAGACTCCCTAGGTTAACTTTAATATTAACGTTGATAATCTGGTTAAAAACAGCTAGAGACTTCTCCTCGCTTTTAAGTAGAAGTACCTATAGTTTTATCCTTAACACCTAGAGGAAGTGGTATTAAACCTAACGAAGCCAAAAATACATTAACTACATTGGCGTTTTAACTATACAGCTGTTAATAGGCTATATAAAGTCTTAAAGTTCGTAAGGCATGAAGATATGAAATACTTTATTTTAAAAGCTATCAAACAGCTTTATTACTATTGCTAAATACACGCCTAAATCCGTTGAAGATTTCAATTTACATTCAAAAACGATAAGTAATTTAATTACAAGGTTTTTATCAATGTGTTCTATTTTAATAACAAGCCTATGTTTCACGTCGTTAACTTTGTAATATTTTTTCATAAAGCAAAATTTTCGAAGTCCTTATTAGCAAAAGATACGTTAGAAATACTGAGGATGTTATAAATTAACATTTACTTAGGCTTATATGACATCGTTATCTACGATATTGATATCAACTTTACGGCGGCAGAGTTTTAGGAAAATGCCAAGATAATAGAATTTTAGTATAAACAGGTACCTATACAGGCCTATTGGAATATTAGGAAAGTTAAAAGGGTATATATATTACTTTAACAAACGTATAATCTCTTTAAGTTGTAAATTAAAAGTTTTATAAACCTAAAAGTATTTCTTTAGATAGCATTAAAAGGCTTAAATGATATTATGGGCCTCAACGGCTTAGTGCCAACGCTATTGCTTTTCAAAACGTACTTACGCCCGACGAGTAAATCTTTGCCAGTAGTAAGCACCTAAAAAAGATTTATAACTTATATTAAAGTATTAAGAGAATTACGGAAGAAATTAATCCAGCGTTATATTAAAGGCGCCCTTGATACCAGAAATAGTCCCACAATTATCGACGTATTTACTTTACTGTCATAAAGTAAAGTCTTTATATAACGAAAGCTGGGTAAATAAAATAGCTTATATAAAACTTTAAGTATCGTTAACTTTAAATTAGTTGTTAAAATTGCTAAAGGCTTCATAACGTTCCGTATTACCTAGGTTAAAACTTATATTAAGGTAATTAACTATAAATACTCATAATCTAAGCATCCTATATAATACGAACCTACTTCATTTATTATATACAAACCGATAAAACGTCGCTAGTGCGAAAAACCCCCAAAGAAAAAGAATATTAAAGAATAGAAAAATACACCGTTTTGTATTTATAATACCGTTGAGGTAAAAAAAGAAAGGATAACAAAAACTTGGTATTGAAGCTTAAAATATAAGGTATTATTAAAAACTCCGGCAAATCCTTTAAGGAAAGCGATAAGGTCGAGATGAACGGCCTACTAACTCGAGGAGTTGTACAATTCGTATTGAAAGCCGAATTTAATCTTTAAACCCCAAATATTACGATTTTTAAGTCGAGGATTATCCACGAGGTTCAAGAGAAGACTACGGAGCGGCCGTACAAAAAATCAAGCATAATCGCTTAAAGATATGACAATAAAGACAAATTTTAATCATTACGTAATCTCCAAAGATTAAGAAAATTAACCAACGTTTTTTCATCGCTTTAGTAACAAGTTTACTAACCAAAACTAAAGGTGAATTTACACCTAATTACCGAGATAGAAAGAAAGTATATATGTAATGAACAAGACCTATAACGCATCCTTCTACTAAAGTTACGATAGTAATTACATGTTATTTACCCTCCGAAACAATTAATATAATATATTCAGTCATTATATGGATCAACCGAAACAAACGTCTATTAGTTGCTCACTTATTAATCGCACTTTAAGTAATGGCTAGGTATAAAGTCCTTAATATATGACCCATACCTACTAGTAACGTAAAAGAATGATTTTAGCCTATATGTATATAAATAAACGATACTCTTTTCGTTAAAATGGCTAACTTTGTAATATAGGAATCATAAGCGATTGAAAATTTCAAATTCTAAAATTATAAGCTGGTTATGACGTTAGCGAAAAGTAACTAACTTAGCTTTAACGGATCGTTAATTCGTATACTAGGTATTGATACCGACTTTCACTTTCGCCAAAAGGGTTAATATGCTAATTTAACTATAGTTGATAAAACTAACGTAGTTAAAGATTAACAGTATTCAAAATAACGTACCCATAACAGTTATATCGCCATATTATGCTAACTGAAAGCCTTTTACGACTTATTCATTACGGCACAAGTATAAAACCCAATAAATAAAAACTTTAAACAGTTGAATAAAAGGCTTAAATGGCAGATACGAAACATAAACTTAGGGATTTATATGATTACGATCGACCTATCGAAAGCCAAGATAATAATTTTTACGAATGGAATTTTCATTGATACCGATTTATCTTTACGAATCGGATTTTAAATAACCCTCGTTAATAAAAATAGGCAGAAGAACCAATTTAATATCATCTGAAACTCAATTTACTAAACCTTCATTATATATAAAAGGACTACGTGAAACGTATTAGCTTTAAAAGTTTACTGTATAATAGTGGGCTTTAATATAAGCATAGCATTATGAGAAACCCTTAACATTATTACCAAACAGTTAAATATTCCTCTTATCCCGGTAGTAATTTGTATCGACTCGAAAGGCTTATTCGAATACCTTTTAAAGCTTGGAACCAACCGTGAAGAACGCTTAATAATTAATGTAATAGTATTCCAGGAAGATTATAAAGGCAGAGAGATCGAGGATTTTCGGTAAATTTGCGGGAAAGACAACCCTATTAGCTCCATAACAAAGGAATTGAAGAATAATGCCCTTAAAAGATTGGTAGATAGTAATGTGCTAACCATATATATCGAGGGCTACATTAATAGGCTATCTGGTAAGGCTAAGTCACGTGTTGGTGGACAAAGATACGCGGGTAGACTGGAAGATTTCCAAGGAACTGATGATAACGACCTTTTTAATTAGCACAGTTAAATTAAAAGTTTATAAATACCTATAGAGAAGGAACTTTTTGTGGGAATCGATAAAGTCAGATTTCGAAGCTGTAGGGAAATTAAAGGCAAACTGTTGGTAAGGTCTCTACCTATTTCACGTGAAGTAAAAGAGTATAAGAGTAATCGTTAGATTGGTATTTGTAGTAAAAGATAGATGATTCAGAAGAAGCATCAAGAGAGTGCACACCTCAAGTGAGAGCTCACTCAGAGCGTACTACTCTGGAACGCTTCTTCTAGACCGCGCTACGTATAATGCACTCTGAAAGTGCAATCTGCAGCGTGTCACGTTATCATGCACTCTGTAAGAGTGCAGCCTGTAGCGTGATACACTGCCACCTAAATATACTAACTATAGTAATATATAATAATATCCACACGAACGGAGCCAATTTAAATACAAATACGTTTAATTTAATGTGAAGGTAACTTGAAATTTATAAGAATTTGGCTAGTTAACAAGATTGTAATTTAGTGGTTACTGGAAAAGATTGGTTCATCACACTAGCTTATGCGTACAAAAAAAAAGCCGCTAGTATTGGAATAGTAATATCTATAGTATAGTGAGTCAAGTTTAATTACAGTAAAGATAACTATACTGACTGTAAGTTAAGTGTATTGTTTTGTATGAGCTTACTGTATTAGCTAAAAGTCAATTACAGTATATGCCTACTTCATACTAGAGCACGGGCCAAGCAATTGGCCATAAAAATTACTGTGCAGATCGGCTAGCTGTTTGCCAAACCTAAAAAAAAATATTTACCACTTGACCACGCAATACTACTGCTACTTCAACCAATTGAATCGACAAAGTTACAACGTCTAAAACCCTACCTACATCTACAATAAAATTGAAGAAGTTCCAACTTCGTTAGGTTTAATACTATTACTTTTAGCCCTTAAAAGTTAAACTAAAGATGCCTCGATTTAAAGTTAAGTAAAAACCTTTTACTACCCTTAACCTAAACCAATTTATCAATTTAAACGTTAATATTAACACCGAGATTTTTCATATATTTAACGTTATAGATGAAGGGGTTAGGGGACTCCAAGATACAAAAAATTACAAAACTAACGATGTTAATAATAGTCGTCTATCCCAGTAAAGAAAGATTTTTTTTCTAAGGCTAAAGCTAACATTAACTTTTCCAACATCTGTATAATCAAATTCCATTGCCGTATTCGTATCCCTTTGAAACGCGACATATTTTGGATAGCTTCTTATCAAATACCGCGCTATTTAAATATCCGTAATAATACCTTAAAAAACCTGCTACATATAACGATTTTAAATAATAAAAATGTATATAAAGCCAAAATTTTCATCTTCATATCGGCGATATAAGTTTTTACCTATTGGGTAGTACAAAAAGGCATAGTTAACGAGTTATTATATTACTTTCGGTCCGGTGCCGGTATTTTCGTACTATCTGATAACCTTCGATTTGTTTTCTTTCTCTTTAAATTTCTTCCTTTTAAAGTCTATATCTCGTAAAACGTAATCACAATTACAGGTAAATGAAAAACACATAATATATATCACCTACTTTAATTCTCGTTCGACGACAATATAATATATTAACCAACAACCTTACTTACCGCAAGTCCAACATCTTTTAACATTGAAAGTAAACTTACCTAGGCGATTTAAAAACCTTAATAAAAAGGAATACCCTTTTCTGTGCGTGGCTTAGTTACACCCTCCAGGTCCAGTTCTTTTGTTAACCATACTCACCAGGCTTTTTGTACTTACGGTCGATATAATACAAGGGGTAGGAATCTTTTTCGTTGTCGCTAAATTCTAGGGCTTAGGGGAATATACTAGTCGAGTTTAAAACTCGAGCCGTTATGGTTGCCAACGAAAAACGCAACTGGCCAAAAACTTTTTATAGGTGGCGTCAAGGCATTATAAAGCGTATTCAAACTCTTTATAGCCAGTAATAACTTAGAGGACCTGATAGCGGAGTATGATTTTACTAGTTTCCACATTCCCTATTATTTACTAGCAAAATTTCAGCCTATTAAACATCTAATTAAGGAAATCAATCTTACTTTTCATATTTTTTGTATAATACAACATATAAAACCACTTAATAATATTTCAATTGGTGTAATACTAGGCAAAAATAACATTTCATTCGAAATGTTCCTTAAAGCTATTATAAATTTTACAAAAAAGAATAATTCGTCTGGTACCAGAAGTAATAGTCTTCGGATTAACCGATAATAATACTGGGAAACAACGAGTAAAAACCTGGTAATTTAACCCTTATCTGGTGGCAGATATTAAAAAACGGGAGTAACTCAACGTTGAGGAGGTTATATGACTTACTGTTATACTTTTTCTTTCCTCTTTAAATCTTAACAAACGTAGTGATTGCCACGCAATTCGTATCTACTATAGAAATGTATTAAGGGGGAATAGTGATATACTAATTATAGGGACCCTTTGCACCCCTTTATTAGTACTAGTACAAGTATTAGTAGATAGGATAATTACCTCTAGCTAAATTTAGAGGGAAAAAACTAGTGGTCATTTTTACAATATGCTCGCGTATAACGCCGTTTCTTTTTTATTTTGGATACTAAAACTAAACGTACTAAAATGCTTAGGAATAAAGAACTTAAGGGTTTTCGTTGCGAAGGACTTCATAATAGTCCTTTTGGTATTAAGGGGTACGTCGAGGTTCCTATTGAATTGACAGGTGGATTTAAGAGCTTACGATGTATGAGTTGATTAATTCTTTACGACTCACAACAATTAATCGTAAATTGTTGAAATAGCAGTCAAATGCAGTATAGTCAAGTCAATTTTACTTGCATTAAGGTTAATTGTATTTACTTCAAATTGACTGTAGTTTGTGGGACTGCACTTCAAGTGTAAGGCAGTAGGTGCCCACTTCAAAGTGGGGCACAAGCTAAAAAATTTGGCTATACAAATTAGTTTACCAACCGGCTAGCAGTCTGATAAACTTAGAACTTACAAATCAATCCAACAATATTAACGTAGCACTAGTTACTTCGACCACAGTGATTTGAATCGACTACTTTACAACGATAAAGGCTTACTAATACTGATTAGTGCTTATTAGGTTAAGCAAAGATTGGATAAATGAAAGAAAAAGCTGCTTTCCGGTTATTACGCTTTGTTTAGGTAAGGTAGAGGAAAGGTTTTTGTGAAGGGCCTCTATACGCTGTGTAGTTGTTTGCGGCAGATAGTAGGAAAGACTTATAGGCTGTGTAGTTATTTGTGCCAGTTTATAAGTAAGCGACGGTATCGCTATTCGAAAACACTAAGAAATCTTTATTAATCCTTTTTAAAGACGTTAAAACTGAATGTTAGAAGTCTTAAAATTCGGTAAGTTGGCAAACAGCTAAGTTAATACTATTGCGGGTACTATCAATACAGAAAAACGACTAAGTTCCTACTCCAAACAACTATAATAAACAACCTTCGCTCTTTACTACCAATAACGATCTTTGACCTTATTTCTTACATGAAAACTTTACCCTACTTCACTATTTTTACTCTTTTATGCTAAGTTAATTGTCAAGTTCGATATTCGGAGCGAAAATACGAGTAATTGCCAAGTTTCGCCAAGAAAGCCACGTCGCACAACCTTACGACAAAACGCCAAGTTATATACCCTCAGATCACCAAGTTACATGCCCTATATGCCCTACACCAGTCAGATCGTTATAATGGCTTTAAAATATATTGGAATCAATGCTGTGACTAATCCCGTTAAAAAAAGAGGTAATCATTACCTTTGATATTATCTTCAAAGAATACTACGATAAAGAACTCTGGTTTATCAAAGCCGTTAAAGACTTTACCCCAAAGCACTTAACGAACATAATCGGCTAATTTATTTTCGACACAAATACTACTGGAACTAGTCATAGACCTATAACCTTCGACAACTTTTAAAAATAGTTTTTAAACTGGAGTTTAGATATGTAGAAAAAGGAGGAACAGCAGGTAAAGATAAAATTAAGTATCGACCTATTAACTTAAGGAGTTAAACTCTCTACGAAAAAAAGGAAAAAAGGCATCTTAGCTAACTTATTTTACGAATACGTCATAGATAAAAGCTCTTAATAGACTTTATTTAAAGGTAAAGAGATTGCTAACGATAATAACACTTAACGCTTACATATACATTTACAAGGACCTACTCAAGTTTAAATAAGTGAACGTAAAAAATTAGTTGATCTACACCTTGTAAGCCCCTAGATTTATCAATTAATTAAGAAGGAACCTCGCTGAACCCCTTTACATCAAGAGAAATATCACCAAGTTCTCCACAACAAAAACTATAAAGCCTATTTCCCCTAAGCTTTTTAACACGTCTAATTTCAACAGTCAAATTAAGGAAAGACCAGCTTCACGCGCGAGTCTACTATGGGCACGACTACTGGCTTTTTTCCTCCAAACTTAGCTAAAGATAATTATCCGGCCTACTAATACCAATACCAACCTTAGTCTGTTCTTTGGTTAAGGGATGTAAAAGGCCCTTATTACCAATACATTACCATTCTCTTTTAACTTTTTTCTATGTTGAATATAGATTATGCGGCAATTACTACGTTCGTTAAGATCTGGGGAGGAAAGAAAAAGTATTACGGTAAGTCGTATAATCTCTTCGACGTTAAGTTACGCTTATTTCTTAATATCTACCAGCAAATAAAAGTTAAGTTTCTAGGTTTTTACTCGCTGTTTTCCAGTATTCTTACCGGATAAACCGAGGATTACTTCTTCCGGTACTTGACAAATTGCTCCTTTTCCCGTGAAATCTATAATAACTTAAAAGGCTACTTCGAGTACGATATTAATCTTACCTAGTATTATACCAACTGAAATATTATTAAGTGGTTTTATATATTATATTATAAGAAAAAGTCGAAAAGTAAAATGGATTTCCTTAATTCAATGCTTAATAGGCTAATATTTCGATAATAAGTAATAGGGAACGTGGGAGTAAGAGAAGGCACTTTACGTCAGTAGGTCCGACAACTAGTTACGAGTTATAAAAAGTTTAAATACGTCTTTTAATACCCTAATGCCGCTTATAAAGGTTTTTTTGGCCAATTGCGTTCCTCGTTGGCGATCGTAAATATTCGAGTCTTTGGTTCGATTAGTATATACCCTTAAGCTCCGGAATTTAACGACGAAAAAAAGACCTTTTTAATTCGTATTATATTAATCGAAGGTACGGAAGGCCCGGTTAGTACGGTTAATGGAAGGTCTGAACCTTTACCTACAAAAAAAGGTATTCCTTTTCTTTAAGGTTTTTAAATCGGCTAACAAAATTTAGATCAAATACTGGAAAATGTTAAATTTACAGTAAGTAAGGTTACTGGTTAATACGTTATACTATTGTCGAGCTTAAAATAAAGCAAGTAATATATTATACGTAATTCCCCTTTACCTTTAATTTTTATTATATTAAACGAGTTACACAATTTAAAGGAAGTAAAAACAAAAAAAAAACAAAAAAAAGCTAAAGTTTATCGGTTAGTATAAAGATATTAATATTAGTACCGGTACTAGACAGGAGATAAAGTAATGATTAACCAACCACGCCTTTTTATACCGCCTTATAAGTAAAGACCCCTACCGCCGATATAATGATAAAGACTCTGGCCCTATATATTATGATCCGACCTACGATGGTAAGCTAAGTGGGTGCCAAATGGGATTTACTATTGAGGTATGGAGGAAGACTAGAAGAGGCTACTGTAGCCCAACATGTAGGACCTATAATCATGACCAGTACCCAGCTCATCACGTGCTCTCACACGTGCCATGCACGGACCGTGCTCAGCCTATAATCAGACCATGCCCGGTTCGCACCCGGACCGGGCCCAGGCCGGGTACTGAACATTCCGTTACGTATACAGTCACGTAATCTATAGATTCAATGGCTAAAGGCCTGAGTCCATAATACTATATACCTTTTTACCATCTGAAACCGTTACGCGAAGCAAGTCTTTTAGGGAATTATACCGGATACGGGGGTAAGAAGGTACTTAATAGGAGCTTATTTGTAATACATCGCATTATGAAGGGATACTAATAATATTACGGAACTTAACTATATGGATACTGGTAAAGCTAAGGTTGGTTTTAGCTTTAGAAAAAAGCTGTCCTTATTGAGATTAACAACGGCAAAAAAGATTGTTGACTCTATTGTTTTTTATGTTTTGGAATCCCCTACCCCCTTCCTCTTTTTCCTGGAAAATATAAAAAACCTTGGCATTAATGTTAGTATTTAAATTAACGAATTAATATAAGTTAAGGCCGGTAAAAGGTTTTTACTTAGCCTTAAGTAGGGGTGCTTTTAATTTTATCTTCAAAGGTTAAAGGTAATAGTGTTAAACCTGACGGAGGCGGAACTTCATTAATTATATCGTAGGTTTAACCACCCGTCAACTAATAGACTTTATAAGGTTTTAAATGCAGTTAGGCACGTAAACATAAATTTGCCAGTTTTAAAAGTAGTTAAGTAGCTTTACCACTATTGCCAAATGTATTTCCAAACCGTTTTCAAATTTAAGTTTACGTTAAAGGAATATTGAAACTTTAATTTAGAAGTCTTAGTAAACGTGTTTTATCTGGATGGCAAATTCCTATTATACGTTGTAAACTCTAGTACGGCTTTCTACGGTACTAAATTCCTTAAAACCATTACAACAAAGGAAATATGGGAGTTATTACGTACTTTGTGGATTAATAAGTACATTGGCTTACTAGATGTGCTAATTTAAAATATCGATATTGACTTCATTACAATAAAGTTTTGAACTAATGTAAAGTTAATAGGGATTTAATGTAAATAGATTTCCGTTAAAGCTTACTAGGGTATTGGTAAAGTTAAAAGGGTATATACTCTTTTATAAAGGGCTTACGATATATTTACATTGAAAATAGGAAGCTTTATAAGCTTAAAACACAGTTTTAAATATCGGTAATAAGTTTTAACGATATTATTAGCCCTAACGGACTTATATTAACTTTGTTTCTATTTAGAGCCTATCCACATATAATAGTTAAGTTGCCACCCATGTTAAGTACCCAGAAACGTGTTATGGCATATAACAAAACCTTGAAAAAACTAAAAAATGAATTAATACGCCGTTAGGTTAATAATACCCTTAAAACTAGGAATGGACCTTTAATAACAAGCGTTTTTTCATTCCCCTTTTAGAGTAAAGTCCTTACGTGGCACGAGTTAGGCAAATGATAAAATCCGTATAAAATCTTGAGTATTACCAATTTAAATGTAGTAGTTAAAACTATTAATAGCCTCATGAATTTCCGAACTATATAGGTTAAACCGTACAGCAAACCTTTTAGGCTCATTAAGTTTAATAAAATTCCTGACGTCGATAACCTCCAAGCCGAGCGAATTAGCTAATATAACCCTTCGGAACTGACTATTAACAAGTTAATAAAACGTCGTCAACGTCGACAACTACCTAAAAGGAGGATATATACTAATGAAAAGGACGGCGATAAGGACTACAGATCCGTTAGAGTATATATAATAGCGTGGGTATCTTAGAAGGAAAAGTCTAACAGAGAACTTACCCTTAAATTATGTGTCAAACGTATTATTAACATATTTAGGTAATCCCTTTAAGGAAAACGATTAAGTGTAAATTAACGGCTTTTTATTACGGGAGATTATACAATTTATACCGTTAACGTAATTTAAAGACTAAGATGTTATTATTTTGAAGTTAAGGATAATTTACGAAGTTAAAGGTAAATTTACAAACCGGACGTACGAAAAGTTACGGTTAATCGTTTAAATATATGGTAATAAAGGTAAGAACTGTATTTTTCTCCTATCGTTTATAATCCAGAAAATCAGCTAGCGTTTAATCGTCGCTATTACTACTAATTTAACTATTATTGTAAAAGTTCGGTTTATACTTAATAGCCGTAATATTACGTAAACGTATACGTAATTTACTACTAATTTTCAGTGGATTATACTATTAAAACTATGAAAAGAATTAAGTGATAAGTTTTCAGCCGGTATGATAATACGTTATATTAAGCATTTGTATGGATTGGCTAAGGTAGACGTTTATTAGCTTCTAACGTATTCGGTATACTTTAAAAACAGGCTCGATATAAAGACTTTTACCTTTAATCTATGCTTGTTAATTATAAATGGTAAAAACTTTGGTATCGTAGGTATGTAAATAAACGATACCTTTTTTTCTTGGCGATATTGGATTTGTAGCGGCGAAATAGCGTATTATCGAAAAGTGAGGTTTCTAAAAGTGTAAGCCGGTCGAAACGTTGGTTAAAAGTACATAACTTAACTTTAATAAATTGTTACTTCGTATTAATGATGCTAAGATTAAAATTTACATTGGTTTCATTAAAAGGAGCAAGTTATAAGCCTAGGAATTATTGATAAGATTAACAAGAAAAGATTATAGAAATACCTAAAATAAAGGGTCCGTACGGCCTATATCATCACGTCATATTAACCGGAAGCGTTATATAACCTTTTAATTATAATATAGGCATAATCTTTACAAAACGAAAACTTTAACAAATTAAATAAGCGAATTTAGTAATAAATTGATTACGTAAAAAGGGAAATTTATATAGTTTTTATAAATTTAACGAAAGCGAAACTAATAATGTTTGCGAACAGGTTATTTGTCAATAATATTAACCTTACATCGTAAATCGGTTATTTAATAATATTTGTTAATAAGGATAGGTTTCAAGGTAATTTACTATTACCGGAAACCTTATATACTAAATATTCATTAAGTATAAACCCGTAACCCAGAGTATATTAGCTTTGGAAGTTTACGATATAATAGAAGGCTTTGATATGGGTATAGTAATTAACGGTATATTAAAAATTATTATTAAATAGCTGGGATTGTTATCGATACCTATGGTAATGTGTACTAATTTCTGGAACCTTTACTAATGCTTATTAAAATTAGGTACAGCTAATAAAAAACGTCTGATAATGGATGTAATAATGTCAAAGAAGGCATACGAAGCCCAGGAAATCGATAAGTTCTGGTGGATTAACGGCAAATATAACCCTACCGATACCATAACTAAGGCTACCCCTAATGGTGTACTAGAAAGGTTTGTAGATAGTAATATGCTGATTATACGAATCGAGGGATACGTGGACCGCTCGGTATGTGACGTGGAGGAATAGGGTTGCCATGGCAAATTGGAAGATCGCCAGGGCAATGATAGTAATGGCAGTAGTTTAAACTCCTGGTAAAAGGTATGTAAGTGGTGGTATACCTGATTTGCGTAGGTCTATAGCAAAAGATCTGTGCATGGGATTTAAGGAACGGAGGCTTCGAAGGGATGGAGTAAAAGGGCTACGAAGGGCCGTAATTGAGGTTGATTTCAGTATAGATTGATTAAAATTAACAGGGGTTTGGTTTATAGATTAAGGAGGGATTTCAGAGGTTGCCACCAATTGATAGCAAGTCACGTTGGCGTACAAACACAAAATAAAAAGCCGCCAGTGTTGGAATAACAGTTAAATGCAGTACAGTCAAGTTAACTTTACTTGTAATCAAGTTAATTGTATGTATTGCAAATCAACTGTAGTTTGTGGGATTGCATTGCAAGTGCGGTGCAGTAGGTGTCCACTTTTAAACGGGGTATAGGCCAAAGCATTTAGCTATACAAATTAGTGTGCAGACTGGCTAGCGGTCTGCTAAACTTAGAACTTACATATCAATCCAATAATATCAACGCAGCACCAGTTACTTCGACCACAGTGATTCGAATCGACTACGTTGCAACGATAAAGGCCTACCAACATTAATTTTATAAAAGGATCTAAGAAATTCAATTGGTTTTTGGGCAGGGCTTTACGAACGCGTATAAGGGGGTTAAGGGATATTATCGCTAATAATATCTTTATCCTTTTCCCGAATCCATTAAGGGTCTTGATTTGTTATGTATTCGCACAACAGGTTGGTAAAATTACCATTTTTCCCTTTCTTTATAAGGATACCAACCCTTTTACTAGCCAGTTCACTTTTCAACCTGGTTTTAACTTACCTATCTATCGCCTTTCACATATTCAATCTCAATTTATTAAACTATTCGTAAAAGTTATCAAAGGCAATAGGTCTCATATCACGTCCGGTAAAATCTAAATCGAAGATATAATAACTAATATAATTCGTCATATATTCGAAAGTAAAGTTTTTATTGGGATCCGTTTACCAAAGGTCGTTATCGAAATGTTTAACAAACGTAAATTCGAAATTCTTAATTTCTTCCTTTTGGGCAAAATCAATAATAATATTAATGTTAGCGTTACCTAAAGCCATTGTAATAAAGATTCAAGAGTATAAGGGGGAAAAGTAGTATAAAGTAGTAATTTGTAAGTTTGCTATTTAAGTTGATATTTAAAGTTAAAAATCGTAGAACTTAGTTGTTTTCATAATTTGAAATTTACAATAGCAGTATCCGTAATAGTATTAACTTAGCTGTTTGCCAACTTACCAACTTAATAATCTTTAAGACTTTTAATGGTTCATCTCAATGGTTTTCTTTAAAAAAGATTAATAAAGATTTCTTGGTATTTTCAATAACGATACCGTTACTACCTATAAACTGCCATGAATAGCTGTATAGCCTATAAGTCTTCCTTACTTGCTGCCGCAAATAACTATACAACTTATAGAGGCCCTATATAAAAAAAACCTCTATCTTACTGAAACAAAGCGTAATAACAGGAAAATCGCATCTTCTTCTACTTAACCAATCTATACTTAACCTAATAAGTACTAATCAGTGTTGGTAAATCTTTTATCATTACAACGTAGTTAATTCGAATTACTGTAGTCGAAGTAACTGGTGCTGCATTAAAATTGGTTGATGAGTTACAAGTTTTAAGTTTGGCAGTCCGCTAGCCGGTCTGCACGCGAATTTGTATGGCCAAATGCTTTGGCCTATGCTCTACTTTGAAGTGAGTACCTACTGCACTACACTTGCAGTCAATCTCATAAACTGTAGTCAATGTACAGTTAGTACAATCAACTAAACTAATAGTTTAGTTGGCTTAACTTTACTACATTTGACTACTATTCCAATAAATTATCTATTAGTTAGTGATCGTATTGTTAATACCTTTTGAAGCTATTTATCAAAACGCCTACAAAGTAATACAGACATTTTATTTTTCAAAAACTTAGTATAAACCTCTTTATACACTAAATTCCTATTAGTTTAAATAACTATGTTCTTTTTTTTTACTTTGCTTATTTGTATTCAACCCTCGTTTAGTATCAATCAATGTTAACAGGTTGAAGTAACAAGTTGTATGGCATTAATAGTTAGTATAGTTGTAAGTTCTAAGTTCGGCAAACCGCTGTCCTATTTACACCTTAGTTTATGAGTCGCTACTTAGCCTGTTCTCCACATTAAATTGGGCATCGCAATTGCTTGTACGCAATACACGCTGACACGGGTACTGACAGTAATACCCATTGTTAGGCGTTACGTGTATGCAACTAGTAAAATGTCTGTTTACCTAATGGGTACGAACCAATGTTGTCCCATAGCAAATTAGGTGGGAACCGGCTAACAGTTTCCTCGACTTAAAATCTATCATGATCCACTTCATCAATGCTACATCTGTTACGTCGACAACGATTCGAATCGACAACGTAGCTACACGAAGACTTACCCACACAGAATACTAATGTACGGGTCCCTCGTCATCAAGCAGACCCCCATCGAATCAATCAATTAAGCCGGTCTGACCTGCGGTCCTGTGTGCAAACGTTTTATTTCTTACAAATGCATCCTTGCCAAACTTCAAACAGTACGCAGGAAGGCAATAAAGCAGTGATGAAGCAGACAGCCAGAATCCCTCGCCAACATCGCGTCCACAACATCGTGCCTGGACAAGTTGCCCTTGCAGACAAACCGTCCACCATTACTTGTTGGTGACTATTTCTCAGATCGGTTCCAATCACAGGCTCTCCAGCGCACACAGTGCTTCCTGAACTCGCACTTTTCACCACAAGATTACTGCCGAGCAGCCCTCGGCTCCTAGGCCTTCAACTCTCTCTCTCGGCACCTCGTGCACAGCACCACCTTCTCGCCATCAGGCCCGTCCTTCGGGAAGATCTGGCCATCATCAAAGCCCCTGCGACATGTCGCACACTTGAAGCACTCATCATGCCACTCGCCCCCCAGCGCCCGGATGTACTGCCCAATGACCGCCTTGCGACACTTCTTGCACTTGGGCGCCCGCCGCTCTGTCCGCTTGGTCTGACAATTAATACACCACGCGTAGCCGTCCTTCTCGATGTGCGTCATGCCTTGCTCGAAAGGATCGCCACACTCGGCACAGAAGAAGTGCCCATAGTGCCAGTGATTGCCCAGCGCGACGATGTGCTCGCCCAGGATGGGCGTGGTGCAGTGTTTGCAGCGAGGTGCGAACAGCTCGTGCCAGTCCAAGTGGCAATAGAACCGGAGACGTTCATCGCCGTCCTCTGCCATTGTCTCGCCCGGATTCTCCTCGAGGATTTCACCTGCTTGCCGCTTATGAATACGCTCGAGCCGGGCGGCACGGCGAGGCTCAGGCTCGGGGCTAATTTCTAGCGCCTCCAGAGAGGTGCCACAAATGTAGCAAGAGAAGCAATGTGGGTGAAAGCGGTGCTCACCGCCGGCGAGAGCGATGAAACGTCCCTCAATCGGCAGGTCACACTCATGACAGCGAGCAGTGGCCCGATTTCCGGCTTGATTGGCGTTGGCAGGGGACCAGTGGCCTCGTGGCCGTGCGCCGTGTCGAACACGCGGAGCGTCCTTTTGTGGGGTCGGAAGTGGCCGACTGGTGGGTTTGCTGGTGGGCTCGTCAGGGCTTACAACGACCGGGACGCTGGGTCCATTAATTCCACCGTCGTCACCAGGGAGTATGATGGAGGGAATCGAGGGCTTGTCATCGCCAGGAAGCACAATGGACGGAATGGATGGGTTGTCGTTGGTCACCGAGGTGCTGGGAATCGACCGGCCTCTCCCCTCAGGCGCATCTACTTGGATAGACGGCGTGGGAAGACGGCGTGGCGTCGATGCCGGCGGCTCACGAGTGTCCGTAACAGCGATTGCAGGAATCGACGGGGTTTCCGGGAGGCGTCGGTGGTCTTGTCGGCCGTGGAAGGCACCGAGCGGATGACTCTTTCTGCTGTCTGGCTTCTCATCAGCTGCCATGTCCGGGGCCTTCCAATTGTGATCAAATTTTACGATAGGTCGCCCGGGATGGTCGCTCACCGCGATTGGCGTAGGAAGCTTGGGGCTCCGGTCCTTCAGCTTCATGGATGTTGCTGAACGAATGTCTTCACCGCGGAGCTCCATCCCATGCTTCGTGGGCACATCTTGACGGACAGGGCTCGGGGTCCGTGAGCCGGTGCTTGAAGTATACTGCGGGTTGCGAGACTGTGAGGGTGGGTTGCGGTGGATCTCGTATCTGTTCAGTTTGGGCGCATTCGCAATGGGGTCAGCGGACGCCGAGGGGCTGTTGCTCGCGAAAGACACCCGGCTGAATGGGTTTCTTCGCACGGGCAGGGCTGCGGTACTCTTGTCAGGCGAGGCTGACCTCTTGGACGAAGAAGCCTCAGGCTCCTCGGCAATTTGATCGGGTGAAGAGATGCCGCCAGTGTTATTTCCCTTGAGGCTGGAGCGACGTCGTGGAGTGGAACCTGTCAAGCCAGTGTAAGGCTTGCTGGATTTGTCTGGCGAGACAGACCGGCCTCCGCCAGGGGGGCTCGGGGTCTTCCTGGTAGTAGACATTGATGGAGTGAAGGAGGAATGGCGTCGATGCGATGACCCGCGGCCATCGCTCGAGGAAGAGCCTCCAGAAACAGAACGTGAGCCATGAGGTCGAGCCAAACCAGTGGGTACGATCTCATCACCGTACAGGCCGACACTAGCGGTCCTAGCATGGTTGTAGCTGTCCCTCCGCAGGTGCTGCCGGTATCTGTAGGGGGTGCCAGGCTCTGGGGGCTTGACACCGTGCTGGTGCTGCCAGACCAGTTCTGCTGCCTCGTTCAAGGCAGCATTGTAGAGATGATCCTGCTCCGGGTAGGCCGGAGTGTCCTTGACATCCTTGTCGTCCATAGCCTGCCTCAACGCCACAGCCTCCTCTTTCTCCATCCACCTTTGGCCTCGCTCGATGTAGGTGGCACTAGGCACAACCTCTCCAGGCTTCAGGGGCTTCACGGGCTTGTCTGGATAGTAATCGCGGCCCCGTCCACTCATGCTTGAGTAGACAGAACGCTCACTGGGGGCGATGCTGGGGCGCGAGAAGTCGCGGGTGGAAGCAGTCTTGGGAGGCGAGTGGGAGTGGGTGGAAGCGGAGGATGGCTCGGACAAGGAGGGGGAAGTTCCTACGGAGTCGCGAGTGGTGGCCGATCCGAAAGAAAAGCGGCCATGGGCACCCAGTGAAGGGCGGCCATCGCAAGACTGGCGAGTCGAGCCGTGACGGGACTCCGAGGAAGATGGAGGTTGAGGCCTCGCACCACCAGGCCTACTGCCTCGGTTGTTGCGAAGATCTCGGAGGTACGCAGCTGTGAATGGAGTGCAACCAAATTAGCATTGTTACGGTACGAGACTGTGCATCTTGCTCGAGAGGAGTAGAGTAGAGATCACAAACAGAACTGCTCATTGTTCATGTAGCTACCCTGGGTGGGCGACATCTTCCTTGTGTCCGGGGACGTAGGAGAGGTCGCCTCCTTGGGCTTGCCACGGTCGAACATGATTCCTCCTGAGATCCTACGCAATCAAGCCGAGTAGACCCAGGGTGGTGATGCAGAGGATGTTGGCCTCGATGCAGCGATGCAAAGAGAAGAGAATGGGCGGAAGAGAGAAGAAAAAGAAAGCTGGGCTGGCGGGCAAACTGAGCCGTTTATACACAGCAAGATTGCTGGCTGGTCCGAGCTGCCTGTTGCTCTGGGCATTCCACGCACTGTGATGCACAGAGCACCGAGCACAGTTCATCAGTTCTAAGTTGGAAAAACGCAGGCCAAGAGTGGAGTCAGTGGTTGGTCCTGTGCACAGGCGACGGAGATTATCGACAATCGTGTCGGTTTCGGTATGGTAGGGACAGGTAATGGTGATAAAGGGAAAAGGGCATTGGACCTGCTAGTAGCATCCACATGTACTAAAGTCGATGATGGCTGTAGTTTCACACGTATACCCCACGACGCAGAGTCGCACTTGCTGTGATCTGATTTGTTTATTTACGGCCCCGGCGGCCCGGTGATCAGAGCGACACCTGATGCTGTTGCTGATGCTGCAGCCTTTGCACTTAGAGTACAGCTGACACACCCCAAGTAAAAATACTAGAGTTCAAGAGTGTTCCACAGCTACACCAAGGTAATATAACTCAGTTTTCTATGGGCTGTTTTGCTGCCAGAAAAGTCCACAAAGTCTTGTCGTGCAAGGCGTGCTTGGCATCTCCGCTTGCGGTTGCCACAGTTTCGCGGCCGCTAAGACACCGCAAATTGCTTCACCCGGTCACCGACATTGTACTTAAATACTCAAAGTCTGTCTATACATAGTACGACGACCTTGCTGACTCATCCGGGTGTGCAGGCAAACCCGTCAGCAAAAGGTCGCCGTATAAACTAAATACTCACACATTGATGTGGATCCTGATCAGGCATATTTGGGTCGATAACTATACACTTCACTGTTGGCTTAGTTAGGCTACACAGGCTTATTTGAACCTTTACCCTTAGGCCTACTTAGCATTCTAGATCTTTGATGGTTGAATGGTACAATTTACTGTAGTCTATACAGCGACTTTGCTGACGCATCCGGCGTGCAAGCAAATCAGGGTTGTTTGCAAGCCCATTAGTTAAGAGAACGGATATCCGCACAGGTCAAAATGGATTTCCGTACAAGTGAAGCCTTTAATAAGGTACATTTCTGTAGGGTAATGGGGCTTGCAGGCGGCCCGCAAGGCCACCTGTGTTCTTATAGGGTTGAACCTATCCAATTTTCTACGTTTTCATTTTATTTACGCGTATATAACCGTTATTTTCAAAATTACAGTACCGGCTTGGATAACATCATAATAACTGTTTAAAATATATTGTAATGTAAAAGGATTAAGCTAGAGCTGTCGTTTAAAGAGGTCGGATATTGTCTATAATTCTCAATAAAAAAGAGGAAAGAGAAACCCCTGCTAAAAAGCTGCTATGGGGCTATAGAAAAGGGAGTGACACAATCACATGACAGGTGTAAAGGCATACCTCTAAGCGGTTCCAAAGCATTGTAGTAGCATGGTAACCGCTAGGGCTAGATCCCTGATAATGACTAGTTTAAGTACTAGTCTGTAACATTATCTTTAGCGTACTTCTATCCCTATAAACCTTCCTCCTTTTCTTATACGTATATAAAACGCTAGCTATCTTTACCAATGTGAGTTAATCCGCCTATTACTACTACTTGACCTATATAAATTAACTTACCCACTACTATCACTAGTTGTTTTAACCAATGTGAGTTATCATATCTACTTCTACTACTTAACTTATGCAGGTTAACTTACCTACTATTACCACTTAACCCACATAAGTTAACTTGTTCACTGTTACTACTAGCTATTTTAACCAATATGAGTTAACTCGCACATTACTTTTACTTAACATATATAGGTTTATTTACGTATTACTATTATTAACCTATGTGAGTTAGCTTACCTATTATTTAAAAATAGTAAAATAACGGTTACTAAAGGGCTCGATAACTGGTAAAAAAATTAAATAAAATTAAGCACGTTAATAGGCTAGATAGGAAAGTCTGGCGTTATCCCCGGTCGAACTGTAACAGGATTCGAAAATGTTGAAAGCCGTGATATCTGAAAAGTTTGAAAACGACTCCCAAATCGGATATACATAACCCACCTATTTAATTGAAACCTAGCGCTGTAGGGAGTTATATATATAGGGGTAGTTTACCTAAGGTTTATTCTAGGTTGGTAAAATACCTTTAATATAAAATTCATATTTGGTTTCACTATTATTATAAATAATATCGATAGCGAATGATTAATAATCGCGAATTTACTGGTTAAAAAACGGGTCGAAAGCGGTTTGAATAAGTTAATTGATGTAAAATTGAGGGTATTTTCTACTCAGAATATAAATTTCGATAATATAAAAATTGACGACACGTATGATACAATATTTATTATAAAGTAAAGCTAATTTTTAAAAACCCAATCCGACTTATAATTTTTGACAACAAGTTAAATGTTATTGGGAAAACCATTAATACGTTAATTATTAACAACTTTTTCATTCGCTATTACGTAACTACTATTTCGACCAATACGAATTCCATAACATGAAAAATATGCTCAACAGAAGCCTCGATTATTATATATAATTCGATAAATAGAAAAAATAAATCTTAGCTAAATTATATGAGGTTAACATAATAGCTGTATATTATAGAGAACTGGTTAATACTAATAGTAATGATATTTTTGTTATCCAACCTTCACTAGTAATCAAATAAAAAACGACTTTAATTAAATTATGTATAAATAATAAAATAATATAAGTACGTTAAAACTTTTTGATTAGCGCGTTTGGTAATACCATTCGTTTCAGGGTAGAATACAGTGTTTAAGTATTACTTCACCTCTGTTTAATCCTAGAAGCGTTTTCTAAACCCATTGGTGCAATTTGAACATCGATTATTAACAATAACGCGAAAAAAACCATAAAATCACTGGTAATAATAATTTTGAAACCGCTTCATATAAGCTTCGGCATTCATAGTAATTGTGAAGTGACTATACTAGAGCTGCCACTTAAGGTGATAGGATACTATCTATAATCCTAGATGAAGGAGGAAGGAGAAACCCCCGTTAAGGAGCTACTACAAAGCTACAAAAAAGGGGTTGACCCGGTCAAGTAACAGATGAAGGCATGTTTTCAAGCAGCTTCAGAGTATCGTAGAAATATGGTTAATACTAGGGCTAGATCCTTGGTAACCATTAGCCCAAGTACTAACCTATAATATTACCTCGGCTTAACCCCCCCCCCCCCCCCTCTTCCCCAGTATAAAAGGCGGTAAAAGGTGTTGGCGAACTATAGAGGGTAGTGAAAGGTGCGTTTTCATAGTATGTCATTTCGGAAGGTACGAAACAATTGTTCTGAAACGGTTTAGAAAGCTATGGTATTCTGTAAAAAATTCCAAACATCGAACTATTTAGTATCGTATGGAAGGCATTGATACTAGCCTCTTTGCCACCCTTACTATAAATGATCCCGTAAGCTCCCCCTAAAATATAAAACTTTGTCTCTTACACAGTCAACTCCTATCTATTAACAATATAATAACCGGTTCACCTTATTTCATAATATGCTTGTATTATTAAGATGAACGAAAATTATTTTCTTTAATATTTCTGTCCTCGTAAATTTATCAGTTGTTAATATGAATCCTAATTTTATCGCCGAAATTAATACGTTATTAAAGATAAAGATATATCTGCTTTAAAACTGTTTGGCTTTCGTTAACAAATATGTAGTCTCTTATGATATTTTTTATTAAAATTCATCTAACTGATATAACGGAGAATATAAGCTTTGAATATATATACCAAATATTTTATAAGTTGAGAAAGTTTTTTTTAAAAACCAAAAGTAAGTATTAAATCGAATAGTAGTTGGAAAATAGCTAATAAACGATTAAATACCAGTATTAAATGTCGTTTATACTTTATTAAGGCGACTAGCCGGAGTTCCAGATATACATATACCCTTTTAATCTTGAATCCCGAGAAAAATAAGGCAGTCGAGGGGTTTTTTGAGGTTTACTTAGGATTCGACACCTAAAACCAGAGTAAGTTACTCGTTTATAAGCTGTTTTCTAAATGTTAACAAATGGCTAAATGATATATAAAACTAGGCAATTTTATCAAAAAAATAAATGAGGATATATTGTATTATCTAAGGTAAGATAGACACTTGTCATGGTGTTGGTTTGATTCCCTTTATTCTCATTTATTTTAACTGCTTTCGTACCATACAGTTTTTGAACAAGAAGCGAAGTTTTTAAATAATCAAATGATATTGGAAATAAATGTGGATGTCGCGATTGAGGATCATATAGGACGCCTACTTAAAGGTAACTAGGTAGTTAGTAAAGGTTTTTAATCGTATTAATAGTAAGCTCGATCGTATTAATAGTAAGTTTAATAAGTTGATTAAGTGAACTTCAATGTTATTGATCGCTAATAATTTTACAGACGACTCAAAGGACTGCGAATATAATGGTATAATCGAGTATTTACGGTTATAATAACGGTAATAATACAAACTTATTACCTATTCGATATTCATTAAATAACATCTTTTAAGTAGCTTGGTAATATAAGATATAATAATTTAAATCCATTTACTCAATTATTAGAAGTACTAGTGATTATATTCAGCCGAATGTTAATAGAATTTAAAAGTATCGAAAGCCGCGGTATTTAAAAATTTGAAAACGGCTTTTCAATCAGATATATATAACTTTTTTATTTAAATAAGATTTTTCATTTTAAAGGGTTATCAAAACATATATGTTATACTTAAGGTTTATTTTAGTTTTGTAACATACTTTTAATATGTTATCTAGGTTTTTTTTCGTTATCGGTACTAATAACGTTACTAGTTACTAGTTAATGATTGTGGATTTATTAGTTTAGGAATTGGTTCGAAATAGCTCGGATAAACTAGTTTATATAAAACCAAGGGTATTTCTTTTCCAGAATATTAGATTCTATGACTTGGAAATCGATTATACGTGTGATACAGTATTTATTACAAAATTTATTTAGCTATTTCGAAAACTTATTTGACTTTTAATTTGTAAGAAAAGAAAAAACGTTATTATCAACTCAAAACTATTTTAAAGCGGAATATTATTTATGATCGGTTTCTTCTATATATTTTTATTCAACTATTATTGTAAGTTACGCGAAATCTATAACGTAGAGGATACGTTAGACGACGTTTTCAACCTTAATACTCGATTTTGTGATTGAAAAAAGTAAATATTGAATAGGTGATATAAAATTCACACAAGGATTATACGTCATGTAAAACGGGTCAACACCGATAGTGTTTTTATTTTTATTATCTAACATAAATTATTACCCAGGTAATTAACATCTTATATCGAGTTCAGCATAAATAATAAAGAAAATTCAATACATTGAAGCATTTTAACTAACACATTTAATATTATCCTTTATTTCAGGGTGAAATAAGGTATTTAAGCGGTATTTTACCACTGTTGAGTCTTAAAAGCTCTTTTTGAAATATATCGGTTCAATTAGAGCCTCGATTATTAACAATTATAGAAGAAAACCGTAAAACTGTTAATAATAAGTTAAAATCGTTTCATATAAACTGTAACGTTTATAATATTTATTACCTCCAGAGTAATAACTTTACTTAAACGGTTCGTAATAACAATAAAGTAACGTGGGTCACAGATACGTTTCCAGGGAAAATCAACTATAAAATCGATGAAAAGCGCGCTTTGAAGCCGCTTGGAAATTAATAGAAGCTTAAAAAATCCCTTTTGACGATATCACCAATAAATTGTACGCAGATAAATATTACAATTCCGGTGAAAAATCCGGATCTTATGAAATAACTTGGGTGAAACATATGATTTAGAAAGAATGAAGATGGTGGGATCGCAATCTGGGTAATTAGTAAAAAGTTAATCGCACATAACTAAATTTAATTCAGTAATAAACAACTTGTAAACAGGTATCTAAATACAGTTACGAAACCGTAAAATATTATCGTTATTTAATAAATACTTCTAAATAAAGACCTTAGATATTTCGTCGTCATTAATACCAATATTAGTAGGAAAACTCCTGTTACCCATATGTATTACGTAAATAAGATAAAGATAAGTGGTATTTCTAGTAATAAAGATGTTTTTATGACTTTAAAGGTTGATATTTATAGATGATTTGTAACATTTACAAATAAATTTGCCACCAACAATTAACCAGAAGACTTATTCGCGCGGGAGTTATTTAAAAGTATCCTATTTAAGGCGTAAAAGTTGCAATTACCGGCTAATGAAACGGGGATCGAAAAGATTTTTATTATTATCCTAATTTCTTCGAAATAATACATTGAAGGTATTATTGACACGCTAGGTAAATCTTTTAAGAAAAGCAAACTAATTGAGATTAATAGTCGCTTTATCCTCAACGTGTTCAAATTACTATATTGATATAATTTGAAATGAAAAACGTGAAAATTTTGAAGTTGAAAATAATACACTAAATGAAGAGAAAATCTATGAACCAGTGGTATGAAAAGTTAAAACTAATCGCTTAAAGATGCAATAATAAATGCTAAAAGTTAAACTTTTACTCGATTACCCACAATATAGAAGATTAGTTAACGCCTAATCGTTATAATTGCTACCAGTTTAACTTCTTACGCAAACGGTAAGTAAACCTTTATCAGCAGTAATATTAAGTAAGTATATACATAATCCGACACCAATCTTTAGTAAATTATATTACTCAAGTTACAAAAAAGCTGTAAAACAAATTTCCTATTAAAACAATTATACGGTATATTGAACCTCTTCATATGATGATTAAAATATATTCATTAAGACTTAACGAATTAAGTATACTTTCAAAATTGGCTAGGTATGAAAACATGAACTTTGAACCTATGTTTACCAATTACGTAGGGTAAAGACTTCGGTAATGTAAGTATACACATTCAAAATATACTTTTCCCATATATTACTAAATTTAGATTAATTAAACAACCTGTTATCAAGAACTCGGATCTTTAAAAGTGTAAGCTAATTGAAACATTAGTTGAATATATATAACTAGATTAAAATGAATTGCTAATCTGTATCTATAATTTGAAAAATAACTATGCTACCTATATCACACTACGCTCAAAAAGCAAGTTACTAGTTTGACAAATATCAATAGGGTGAACGATACAAATTTACAACGTTACTTTAAGCAAAGAACTCAAACGATTTATATTACCGCGTCATACCAACCGAAGGTTTTCAACATTCTATCTATTGCGGTACAAATTCAAAATACACAAAATAAAAACTTTAGAAGATTGAATCAAAGTATATAATAGTAAATAAAAAACTTGGTTAAATGTATTGAGATAATACTAGTAGATTCAACGATGGCAAATTCAATAACAATTGTGAACGGCTCTTTTATAAATAATATTAACGTCACCTATCAAGTCGAATTTCTCATAATGCTCAACAACGAAAATAAATATGTTAAACAATTTAGAATTACCGGTAACCTCGTATGATAGATATCCATCAAGTATACATGTATGATACGAAGTGTACTAGCATTTGAAGTTTACAATACGATAGCACGATTTGAAATCGGCCTAATGATTAACGACACATTGAAAATTATCACCAAATACCTTAAACTACCTCTGATATCTATAATCGTCTATAAAAACTTCCAAAACCTCTACTAGTATCTTTCTGGGCTCCGAACAACCAATAAAAAACGTTTTTACATAAATGTAATAATATTAACAAAGGTATACAAAGCTTGAAAAACGAACAAATTCAAGTAAATTTATGTAAAAAAACGAACCCGGCGTTACAATGACTAAAGCCACACCTAATAGAGACTTAAAAAAGTAATGAATCGTAATAAATTAACTGTATGTATTAAAGCATATATGAGTTGGACAGTATATCCGACATGTAACGAAGAAGAACAAGGATATTTTGGAAAAGTAAAAAATCATTAGGGGAGTGATGTACAAAGAAGTCGTACTTGGACTTACTTGAGCAGGTTATAGGATTAGAAGTATATAAGTTTGCGATGAAAGACTTATGTATAGGAATAGAAGAGGTTAACGCCTGGAATTACGAGGTAGGAGCTATCAATCAAGATGTAATTTGGGTGCAAAATAGGCTAGTATTAGAGAAATTCAAGTAGATAGGGATGAGAAGAAGCCTTTACCTTTAATTAGTGATTCACCAATTATCGAGTACATACAAAAAATAGTTAGTATTAAATAAGTACTTAATTGCGGTATAGGAAAATCAATGGTACTAATTATAAATTAATTGTACTAACTGTAAGTTAACTATATTAACTGAAATTTAAGTACCTCAATTAATGTGGGATAAATACCAAGCGATATTTCATAAAAATCAGTGTGTATAATGGCTAATGGTATTCCAAAATTAAAAGTAGTGCATGACCACTTTCAATACAATACACCAGTTACTTCAAACACTATTCGAATCAACTACATTGCAATAATAAAAGCCTACCAATATATTTTGATTTTCAAACAAGGTTTAGTATTAATAGATCCAATCGTTGTATTTATTAATAGTAATATGGAGCAATATGTTATATTTACGAATTGAAGCGTCATATTAATGAATTCAGGCTTTTGAATAGCTAACGATTTAATGAAAGTATGTAGATGAAATTCTTTATAATTAAGTGATTTCTTAAGAAATCAAGTAAAATAATAATGTTACAATTTGTTTTGTATTTTACTATCATCAGACACTGCCAACTATATAGCTAGTATAGTGTAATCCTTGATAATATTAAGTTACATATGCCGGAGAAAAAGATTGCAACCTAAGTGTTATCACTATACAAAACCACTAGCCCATTCAATTCCCCGTTTTGGGGTAATACACTTTACCTTATTGATTAAATTATGCTATTTTAATAATATAAATGCATAAATTAAAAACTAATCCTTCATATTTGTAGCTAATTTCTAAACCTAGCATTATATGTAGTTGTCCAATGCTTGCATAGGGAGATTTATATTAAATATATACGTCACCTCCTCATAGAAAAGTTTTTTTTTTTTTTTACAATAAATATAGATAATATTCATGGTGGTTTTATTCGTATAATTATGTAGAAAAGGGGGGTTTATCATTGCGTGAATCGAATATTAGTTTTTTATTTACTATATCTGTAATATATGAAAATATAGTCTCTTCTTATAGAGTGAATTGTTAAATAAAACTTTTCATAGGAAACCGGACCTTGAATTAATCTTTCAATTAAAACCTTAAGGTACTTTATAGTCTAGAAACATGTAATATTTTATGGGCGTGAAAACTGTAGCTTTAGTCTGGCCGTGTTATGTGGCCGTCATAGTTTTGGTTCGATTCCTACTCGTATCGAACATCTAATAGTCCTGACAGAGTAAAGGTATTGAAATAGTACTACATGCAGTGCAGTACGTCAACTTTACTGTAAGTAAAGTTAGCTATACTGACTGCAATTTGAGTGTATTGTTTTGTGTGTGCTTACTGTATTGGGTGTAAGTTGAGTACAGTAGGCCATACTTCACACTAGGGCACGAGCCAAGCAATTGGTCATACAAATTACTGTGCAGACCGGCTAGTGGTCTACCAAACCTAGAACAATACATCTACCATCTGACTACGCAATAATATTGTTACTTAGATTAATCGAATCGATAACGTTGTAATGACTAAAGCTCTACAAATACTAATTAGTGCTTATTAGGTTAAACATAGATTGGCTAAGTAAAAGAAGAAGCTACTTTCCAGTTGTTACGCTTTGCATTAAATTTAGAGTAAAGGAAAGATTATTATGAAATGCCTCTATTACTACTACGCTAGTCTATAACGGTAAGAAAAACAGAGAAAATTTCAAGTTTGCATCGGTTTACAACGACAATCTAAAAGTAAATGACGGTATCGCTAGTAAAAACATCAAGAAATCTTTATGGATTCTTCTTAAAGAGTGTTGGGATTGACCGCTAAAAGTCTTAATTCGGCAAGTTGGCAAACAGTTAAGTCAGTACTATTGCGGTTGTTACTACTGCAGGAAAACAACTAAGTCTTACGTATTATAACCCAAGGATCAACTGCAGGTCATGGAATAGGCTAGCGGTCCACTTCGCTATCAGAAGCCTGATATCCAACACATCAAGCCAGGGATCTCTCTTATGTAAGGACCCAGGGTTAGGGTTGGGACCGCAAGGACCGAAGAGCGGTCCAGTCGATACTACATTAGACCGCAGGAAGCGACCAGCGACTTCAGCGGTCCAGTACTGAAGATAGTATGAAGGCTATAGGATATAAGGACACGGTTATCACCACATAGATAGTATTTACTTCATAGCTCTTCAGTTTTCAATCTAAGTATTCAGTCTACACACCTAAATAGCATAACGGCTAGTGATCATTCTACAGTACGAACAAACATCTTCTTGATATTGCACCTTTGTTACCTCTGCTACCTTACTGCTAACATAAACCCCCTGACACCTTCTATTTACTCACGGGTATTTAGTGTGATCATTACATAAATCTTTTGATAGTTTTAGTAGTATAATTTGTAGAAGATTCGTAGTCGATTGTATATACGTTTGCATTATGTTAATTCAATTCCAGGTGAACTTACCGTTCGCTTCAGCAGTCAAATTGATAGAAATGACAATGATCAAATTTTGACTTATTTTCTAGATTGTAGGCGATTGAATGGGGATTTGGGTTTTACCTTTATTGCTGTATTCTCAAGCCATCAGCTTTAACTTCTACATATAAACTGTCTGTTATTTTGCTCTCAATCACCTGGATCATTTTCAACCTTAATATTATTACGTTCTATGCTTTCAATTGCGCTAAAAGTATAAATAAAATAAATTCGCTTTTACGGAGATAATTGATTTTAACTCGGTTTTCATTTTACAAGGTTTACTGTATTAATCATACTTTTCGCTTGTAATATAAGGGTTGTTTTGCTGTCGTAATTTTTTGTGATATTTATGCCTTTGTATATGTTTTACCCGATTTGTAATCTTTATAGCCGTTCTTTTTTTTAGTGTATATCCTTCTTTTTGGTGGGTTTCAACTCTGTCAACATTTAATCAGCTTACTAATGATTGGTTAGAGAGGATAATATTGGTTAATACGTTTGGTTTAAGGACTTTCATCGGATTAAAAAGGTTTTTTATACGGTTTAACCTGTTTAATACAAAAAGTGATGGGGTCATGAACTATTTTAACTATTATATTTGAGTTGTTAATATTTCGTATATTTTAGGGTCTATTTAATTTTTTTGGATTTCTCTACGTAAGGATCTTAGTTTAAAGAGGCAGATTTTTTACATCCGTTATTGATGTTTTACTCTTAGTAATAAGAACATCGTTGATTTGGTGGCGTACTGATTCCTTTATTAGTTCCTTTAGGTTTTGCTATATGTGACAGCTTGCTTTTGAATATTTCATAATAATATTAATTTAGGAGATATATATAAATACGCTATTAATACTAACAAAGTTAGTATAAACCGCTAGGACTAATAATATCATTGAGACCTTTTACCATTATTTTGAGTTTTACTTTTTAGATTATTAAATCGCTAGTTTTGAAAGTAACAATATTGTAAGCAGTTCGTTAAAATATATGCATCCTTTCTATTTTACTAATATTTTGATAAGTTTTAATAGGGATTTTTTTATATTCAATGCTCAATGACTTATTTTATCATTTAATATCATCGGGTAGAGACCACTATATAGCTAGTATAGTATAACTCTCGCTAATGCTAAGTTATATATACCGGCGGAAAGGTTTGCAATCTGATATCCTCACTTTACACAACCACTACCTTATACAATTCTCTGTTTCTAATTTATACCATCTAACATATTGAACAAACTATCCTATTCCTTATAATACAAGTATATATTAATTGAAAACGTATCTTCTACACCTATGGCTAATTTCTAAACCTTGCGTTATATGTGGTTGTTAAATGCTTTCCAAGGACCTTATATCAACCATATATATCTCTGTTTTATGAATAAGCCTTCCCCTGTAACGAATGTGGACTGTATTCGTATTTGTGTATATTACTTTATACCCTCATAGATAGTATACATAGGCTAAGTGTTAGTGCACTGTATTGCAAGGTGCTCTCCTGCAGAGTGTACGATAACGTGTCACACTGTAGGCTGCACTTTTGCAAAACGCAAAGTGCATCATGCATGGAGCGGTCTGGAATGGATATTTCAGAGCGTACGGCAATGTATAGAGCGGTCTGGAATAAGTATTCAAAGCGCACGGAAAAAGGGCCACTGCTTGGATAGGAGGTTTATAACCTCCTATCTGTAACGTGCACTCTCTGAAATACTGTTTCCTAACTTATTGTAAAGGGACTGAGGCCGGAGCTGTCGCTCAAGGTGGTTGTATATTGTCGATAAACCTCGATAAAGAGGGAAAGAAGAAGTTCCTGCTAGGGAGTTGTTATGGAGCTAATATAGTGCAGCTAGATCACGTGACGTATAGAAGCGTGTCTTCATGCGGCTTCTTCCCTGCTCTAGAGTATTATAAGAGCGAGTAAAACTACTAAGGTTGGATTCCTGGTAATATTAGCCAGGTACTAGCTTGTAACATCACCCTCAGAGATACCCTCCCCCCCCCCCCTTTTTTTTTGGTGCGCGATATGGAAGGTACAAAGGAAGGTAAGCGCGCCATTTAGAACGTCGTGGTGCTGTGTGGAAGGTGCCAGGCCGAAACGTCACGTGGAAAGTGCCCCAGTACCCTCCCCTATAAATATTCTATAAACTCCATTTCTAAAACAAAAGTCTTTTTTTAACCTTTAACCCTTTAATAACACTAATAGTGTAGTACCAGATATTACAGATTTCTTTACAACGATATTAGCTATTGTAGTATTAGTTATTATAACGATGAATCCTTAATTAGCTGCGGAGGTCGATAAGGCTATTAGAGATGTAGGTTTATTTATTCGGAAGCTACTTAGTCCCTGTTAACGAATATTAAGTTCCCTGTCCTACGGGCCATTAAGATGTATCCTAACGGGATTCGTAAACAAACTTGTTTCGAATACGTTTATGGGATTACGTATAATCGAAGGAAATTCTGTTAAAAAACCGAGGGTAAATAATTCAAGTAGTTGCAAGAAAGCTATTAACGAGTGGTTAGATATTGGTATCTGGTGCCGTTGTTATTCCGTTGGGTTACAAGCCATAAATTTGGTTATTCCTATACAATTTTCAATTTAAATCCCGATATAAATAAAGCTATAAAAGAGTTATCCGAAGCGTATTTAACGTTTAACATTTAGGACTAGAGTAAGTCGAAGTTTTTATAAGCCGTTTTATAATTATTAACGAACAGGTAAAAAGTATATAGAATTAGGTGGTTGTTACGAAAAATATTACAAGAGTTCAACATGCTATGTAGCAGAAAGTGAATACCTAAAACGGGGTGAGCTTTATCCTTGCCACTTTTATGCGCTTCAGTGGTTTGCAGGCTATGTAGTTGATAAATCAAAAGCGTAGTATTTAAGTAAGTTTTTCGTAACGAGGTGAAAGCGTGGAAAACGCAGCTAACGAACGGCTAAAAATCGTAGTTAAAACCGATTCAAAAGCTCGTTGAGGTTTTGGATTGTATTAACATGAAGTTATGTCGTATGGACGTAAAATTAAGTAAATTGGTTGAAATGAGTAAAAAGCTTTTGGGTAAGGATTTAGACCAAGAATTTATAGATATATTCGAGTAAGCTTCGTCGTCGTTTCGTTTCTCTTTTTTTTCTTAATCTTGATACGCTTATTTATTACCCGTTTATTAGCGACTTAAACGTCGTTCTATTTCATAAAGTAAAGTATAAAGTATTAGACCTTTTTATGGGCTAGTCGTAAAGGCCCGTCGTTATATTCGGCTAATTTGTTACTCGATTAGAAAGTATTTAATATTATCATGTTGGAAAGGTATAAAAACGACTTCTATGTTAAGTATATATAGCCTACCCATTTAATCAAGACCTACCGTTTCGGTAGGTTATAATACTGAGTACGTTTGACTTATGGTTTGTTACGGGCTTATAATAT
The DNA here is from genome assembly GCA_038502455.1 of Anisogramma anomala. NCBI lineage: Eukaryota > Fungi > Ascomycota > Sordariomycetes > Diaporthales > Gnomoniaceae > Anisogramma > Anisogramma anomala. The sequence continues at coordinate 15,274,935 of JASMMZ010000004.1, read as the reverse complement.
ATATTCGACATAGTATTTTGATTTCGTTTCGCCGTCATCGCCAATAATATTGATGGTTTACAGTTAAAAGTCGCGAGTTTATTATTTTGGAAGCGGATTTAAAGCGGCTCATACGAGTTAATTTATATAAAATCGAGGATGTTTTAAGCCCGGTACGTCGAGTTTAACAATATTAAAATCTATTATACGCGTTATATGATACTTGTCGTAAATTTAACTTCAAATTTTTAAAAAATCGTTTAATTCAATTTTTTTTAAAAAAGGTTTAATGTTATCGCCGACCCAAAAATGTTTTAAAGGGAAACTCCGTTTATTAGCTGTTTTCTTTATAAGCTGTTACGTAGCCGTTATTATGGTTTATACAAATTTCGTAATTTTACAGATACGTTAAATAAAACCTTCGACTTTCGTATGTAATCCTATAATTTAAACGAAAAACATTATACCAATTATATAAAGTCAACGTAATAACCGTAGGTTATAAAAACGAGTTAATACTAATAGTAATCTTATCTTTATTATTTAACATTAATTAACAACTAAGTAATAACCAACTTTCGTTAAATAAGGTATAAACGATGAAAACCTTACATATGTTAAGACTTCCTAATTTATGTATTTGCTTACGCCGTTAGTTTTTGGGTAAAAGGTAGTGTTTAGGCGTTGTTTTATTTCAATTAGGCAGTGAAGTAATTTCCAAAATTCAACGATCCAATTTAAATTATGGTCGTTAATAAAAGTACGGGAAAACATATAAAATCGCCAAAAATAGTTGAAAAACCGCTTCGCGAAAGCTTAAACGTTAATAATAGTTATAATTACGAGTGGAACGGCTTTATTTCAACGGTTCAAAATAAATATAAGGCAATATAGGTTATTAATACGGTTTTAGCGTAGGTTAATTATAAAGTCGATAAAAAGATTGTTTTAAACTGTTTACGAATCGTAAGGGATTTGAAAAGACTTTTTCGACTGTGTATTTAATAGGTTGTACGCCTATAAACGTCATAGTTACGGTAAAGACGGCGGATCGCACGATATGTGCCGGGTTATATATACGGTTTGAAAAAATTATTAATTTCGCAGCCTAGGTAACCAGTAAAAGGTGAATTATAGGTAGTTTAAATCAATGCGGTAATAATCGACTTATACGTAGGTATTTAAATTCGGTTAAAAAATCGTAAAACCCTATCGTCGTTTACCGAATATTTCGAAATTGAAACCTTTAATATTTGGTCGTTGTCGATACGAATATTCGTTAGGAAATATTGGTCGCCTATACGTATTGTACGTATTAATCGGGGGTAGATATTATTGCGTATAATAACGGAATTTTCATAGCTTTAAAGATCGATATTAGTAAAAGGTTGACAGCCCTTCAGAATAAACTCGACGGCAACGGTTAACCGAAAGATATATATACGTGGAAACGGCTCGAGAGCGGATTATTCGGGGCGTAATAGTTAAAGTTTTCGACCTGAAAGACGTAAATTAAAAAGTTCTTTAGAAATATCTTAGTTTCTCAGTAATAACGTATTAGACCGTATATAATTTGTTATCTAATTATAAATTAACCGAAAACGAAATTACGAAAATCGTTTAGATTAACGGAATTGTTGTTTGATAAGTCATCGCATAGTCATAAAGTATTCTAAGTTTTTGTAATCTATTAAAATCGTAAATGGGTGTATCTTACCCCGGAGCTTCGCATTCCAAGTTTTTAAATAAATTATAATTCAGAATAGATTTGTTTTCGTAGATATTGTAGTTATATTTGGCGGAAAATAAATGACGAGAGTAATACTTTATTAGGCGTAGGTTATCATTGTCGTCGCGTTGGAAAAGATAGCTTTTCAGGGCTTAACCGAAATAATAGGCTTTTAAAAAGGTATCGCAGTTAAAGTTTTATTAAACGAGTATAGGTTTGGAGAAAAAGCTAAGTTTAAGTCGTTTAGAAATGGTTTTTTTTCGGAATTTTAACGAAAAGGGGTGCTTTTACGGGTTAGTTAAAGTAATAGTTTAATAATCATCGAATATTCGCGGATAAAATGCCAGTAAAAGTTCGCGAATTTAAAAAATCTTTGTATTTTTAAAACCGACGTAAAAACCGCCTATTTCTAGATAACACGTAACCTTTCTGGGTTTATACGTATGCCAACGCCAGCCTCAAAAATGAATCCTAGGTACTTGTTTTTTTAAACGCGGAATTCGTATTTGGAAATATTAAAGTTAAGTTCCGTGGCGTTTAAAACGTTAATTACTTTAAACTTCAATATAAAATTATCGAAAATGCCGTTTAAATAAATAAGGATATTATAGAAGTAAACGGAGTAAAGAATATCGAATTATGAATATACTGTTAAAAAGTGGCGGGTGCATTAAAAAAGCAGAAAGAAGTAATTAACTGTTATAAAAGTCCGAAACGTATACGAAATATAATCTTTTATTTATTTTCCTCTTTAATACAAAACTTATAAAAAACGGCTTTAATATTTAGCTTGGTAAATCATTTTACTTGTGAAATATTCGCGAAGATTTTTTTAAAAAAAGGGAGCGAGTAACGATCCGTTTTCGTAATAATATTAAGCCGTCAATAGTCCATATAAAAAAGTAGCCCGTTTTCGGTTTTTTTAACGAAACATACCAGGGCACCCGCTAAGAAGCTATTAGTTTCAATATAGACCTAATCAAGTAATTCTGTTAAAGTTTTACGTAATATAAAGAGTTCCTTACACGATATGCTGTATAAAGGGCTTTATAGGACTTTTAGGGGGTAGCCTTAATTATTGGTATAAAGAACGATTTTCGTAATTTACTTTAATGGAGACGACAGCGAACCGAGTTATAGCGGCTCGGTTTTTATAAGCCTTGCGTAAAATGGCGTAAAATGTAACAGCGTCAACCGCTTTCGATTTTTTTTTAGATGGATACGAATCCTCGTTTCCAAACGCAATGGTTACCAGCTTATGTTAAAAATAATATATACTTCAAAACGTCGTAAGTAACTTATTAGTATTTTATCTAAAGTCTACCTAAAATAATATTATTGTTGGTAGACCTTGGACGTTGCAACGTTGTCGATTCGATTGGTCGAAGTAACAGTAGTATTGCATAGTCAGATGGTAGATATATTGTTCTATGTTTGGCAGACCACTAACCGGTTTTCACTGTAATTTGTATGGCCAATTGCTTAGCCCGTGCCCTAGAGTGAAGTGCAGCGTACTGTACTCGACTTACACCCAATGCGGTAAGTCTCCACACAAAGCAATACACTTGCAGTACAGTCAACTTTACTTACAGTAAAGTTGACCTACTGCACTGCATGTAATACTATTCCAAAAATTATATTGTAAGAAAAGAACGATATAAGCTTATATCCGGTGGAGGTACCTATTATGGTCTATATTTCAAAAGGGTTTAAAAATAAGTTGTAAAGAAAAACCTGGCACGTAATATATAGTTTTGCCAAATTGTTGTAATAGAATAAGGAAAAGTGGTAACTTTAAACGGTCGGTAAGTTATTTATTCGAAACGGTATAACATTTACAATTTGAAATGATTAAAACGTAAATAAAATAAATAGAATTATACAGAAAATTTATTATAAACGAGAAACTATTTAAAAGTTAGAACGAAATTATCGAATAGAATTAAAGTTTTATGAACTTTTATACGCGACTATATATAAAAGTTACGCTTTTTCCTCTTGAAGGTCTATAAGATTTTCGGTTAAAGTAAAATGAATTGTTATAACGGTTTTAACGTTAAAGCGGTTCGGGCGTTACGTTGGATCCAATAGGTAGGTACGTATACGGTAGTTATCTGTATCGTAACGTAAATATAACCTAAAGTCCTTACGATGAAAGAGTTTCCAATAATTAACCTAGGCAACGCACCGATTAGAAACGGTTCGAAAGGCGTTTACGTTAGTTATAATAACGTCACTTTAGTCATTCCAGGAGGGTACGTCACCGCTATTATTCTCATTATGTAAAACGCTCCTAGTAATAATAGTATTAGTACCAAAGTAACGAGTGCGGAGGTAATAAAGGCATTTATCGATAAGTTGGGCGTAGCTGACCTATTCTTTATAATCTGTGGGTATATTGAGAGGGATTAATGTATTCAAGAATATATTGTTAATAGTTTCCTTTAGGATTATCAACTCAACAGCGAATTATTAAGCTATACAGTAAGCTTTTACGAGTAAGTCCTTTTAAACGTGAAAAAAACCGTAAAATCATTCGAGGGCTTTTTATTTCATATTCCTAAACCGAACTATAATTATTTCAGCCGCGTTAAGGTTATAGTAATAGGCGCGGTACATAGTCATAAAGGCGTTAAGCTTATTAATCCTGCCATCACCTCTGCGGGTATAAAATCTTTTTATAATAATTTTTACAAGACCTTCTAACCATTAAAAATTAGCGTAAAAACAATCTTTTTTAATAACTATAATTTTTTTGTTTTTACGTAATTTACGTATTATCGTAACTTTTTATATCGAAATTTGTAACTGAATACCGGAAAACTTAACTAACTAATTAAAATGTTTGTATTTAAGTCGTTAACACCTGTTAAAAAAGGCGTCAGTATCGTAGTTGGAATTAAAAAAGTCCGAGTTTTTGTTATTTAGGAAGTTAATCTGATTCTTGGTAAGTAATATAATAATTTTGTCATTCGTGACATATGTAGGGGAAACCTTTCAAAAAGGATATTATCCTGAAAACGTAGGCTTTCTTATAGTTTCGAGTTATCGAATGATATTCGTTAATGAATTTAATACGTCATTGTTTCGTTATTTTAAGTATAAAACGTGTTTCTGAACGGCTTGGTTCTGTTCGATAAATTCCGTATGTAAGGCGTCGGTAAAACGTTCGTATTCAGTTACAAGGTAATCGTATTAGGCTGTGAAGTCGTTTTGAAGCTTTTTTCTAACGTACGCGTCGAGGAATTACTTGAGGACTTGGGGGTTTAGATTCGACGCGTCGGAAGATAATAATATCTCCTTATATTATAACCGCTAATAAACAATCAAAACACCATCGAAAAGAAATCGAGGTTTATATATAAAGTTACTAAGGCCGGAGCTGTCGCTTAAGGTGCTCGGATATTATTTATAAACCTCGATGAAGAAGGAAAGTAAAAGTCTCTATTAGGGAGCTGTTATGGAGCTAAGATAATGTAGTCTGGTTATGTAACATGTGGAAGCGTATCCCGATGCGGCTTCCTCTCTGCTTCAGAGCATCGTAAGAGGGTGTAGAACTACCAGAGTTGGATCCCTGGTAATACTAGCTAGGAACTAGCCTATAACACTTATCTATCTTTTACTATAACAATACCAATCTTACAATTACTCTTTTACTCTTTTTATTTTACGTAAAATAGGAAAAAACCTTACCGAAATTAATTAGTAACCGATTCGGTCGATTACAAACAGTTTGAAAAATAAGAGACAGATATAAGTTGAATACCTATAATAAGATGTTATAACGGTCTGAGCTATTTGGACTTTAATACTACGTTTATATAAAAATTACACGAAATGTATATAAAGACTGTAAAAAAAAGTAACTTTAAAAAGAACAACTTTAGTACGATACTATTAACCTTATTTAACACTCTATCTATTAAAATCCACGTTACGCTATTATCAACCCTTATTTGGCGCTTTAATGTATCCAGGCACTTCTTAGAAAACTTCATATTATATACCAGGCCACGTAAGTCAAAACTATCAAGTTTCGAAACCCTTCGTTAAAACCCATCCGATTTGAAATCAACAATCCACACCGTTCGCAAAATACAAAACTGGTCACGAATACAACACCTAAACCGCTCGTTTAATTTAAAAGAGGTTACGAACAAAACAACCAAACCGCTAGTACCAACGAAAGCGACCACGATACGACAATCCGAACCACTTACCAAATACAAAAAAAACCTACATACCGGATTACACATTACAACTCTCTACACCCACACTTCCTTTACCTTATTCATCTTCCCACGTTCGCCCTATGTATTTTTAGTTTAGTATTTACAACGTTTAAGTTTTCCTAGCCGTTTGGATAACGTAACGTTACCAAACGCTCATGATACTAATTTGAAACACTTAACTAATTTGTAATTACATTCTATTTACATGTCGTTTAAAATTCATTTGCGTTAACAAAAGCTTATAACCTTACTCCAACCGCTTTAATCATTGCATTTACTTTATATTTACTAAACCACCCTAAACTTTGAAATCTGAACGCACCCAAATCTATTTACGACAAGAAACCATCAATTTGCGCCGCTCCATCATATCTGGTACACGCAGGAACAACCATCCCTAAACGCCCCAAAATACGTACAACCATAACCCACCATCAACAATACCGGAGGAATTTAACGTTTATTTTGATCTTTAGTCGTGTATATAGGAATTAGAAAGATAATAATACACGAAATAAACTTAGGCCTTTATAATAATACCATCGATACACTAATTAAAGAACTAAACCTATATACGGCAAATATGTACATCTTAGCCGTAAAATTTCGTTACTAGGAGAAGAAATCCTAAGGACCTAATATATTGAATAATTTCTACAGAAGAATTTTGAACTATACGTTAGGTATATAACAAACAGTAAACCTATTTATTATTCAAGTCTTACGAATTCAACTGCGAAGTAAATATACTAATACCTTATGGGGTAAAAATAGCCGCTTTACGAAAGCCTTATTCGAAACAACACGGTTTATTAACTTGCCAGATTGAGAGGATAAAGATATATATCGAACGGAATTTGTAAAAGAATATTACCTAATAAAGCATAAGAAATTAGTGGTAAAGAATACACGAACGAAACGAAGAATATAAGGCGTAGGATAACCAAATACTATACCCGTACCCCAAGTCAGGAATACAAACTTCGAAGACAAAAAACGACTAAAATTCTTTTTTGTTACACGGATATAATATACTCTTACACCGTTACATACTATAAAAAGAAAAAAAATATCAAATCACTTTCTTAATATAATTAATACCCCGTTCGGATATAATGGGAGCGGCCGAAACACCGAAAACAACTCGCTTCAGGAAACGACAAACGGTGTAAAACGTTAATACACACTTTAAGGACCAATACCCACTAACTACGACCCCTACCGTAACCTTTTACCGCACCAATTTCTTACTAATAAAAACGATCTTATAAAGTTTACCAAATTCGTTAGGTTTTGAGATAAAGACGATAATTACAATGATAAACCATATAATATATTCGATAACTAAATACGTGTTATATTTAATACATATTAATGACTAAATATCGAATCATCTTAATTTTACGTTATCTCAACCGGCATATTGTCTGGATAAGCTAAAAAATGACATATATACCACCTTACGTAGGTTAATATATTTACGTAGAATTATAATCGCCTGAAATCCCTCTTCTATATAAAAATAAATTACGAACTTTTAGATAGGGATTGGACTAATACTATTTGAGAATTCGTAAAAAACTCATAGGAAAACGCCGATAAAAACCTATAGGAAGTTTTGACCGCATTATTAGCTAATTTTAGGAAGTATTAGGCAGCCCTTGGATTGGAATATAAAGTGAATAAACTATTTATCCAAATAATAACAAAAATGTATTGTGGAAACACGGATTTCGACCTTATACTTTTTAAGTTAAAAAAAGATCTAAAAGCCTTTTATATCAGCTTTATAATATCTTCCAAGACTTTCATACGCCGACAGGCAATCTTTGGATTAGTATTTGTAGATTATAAACCCAAAGTAGAAAGCTAAATTACTAAAACAAACTTCAACAAAACAATTTACCACGTTTTAAATCGAAGATTTAAAGTATACCTAAAGCAAAACAAGCGTCCAAAGTATAAGTATTAAAGAGGAAAACCTAACAATAAGGGATAAGGACGATTGTTTGGAAATAGGCGAAACGCACCGCAAATACAGTAGTACCTGAAAAAAGGCATACGGAGCCCGACGGGTTTACAAAAACGGTGTATTATATACGGTAAAATCGGTTGTTAATTTACTAACCACCCTGCTTAAGAGAAAATCCGGACTAAAAGATAGTTTTGAACCGATTATACATGTAAAGACCGAATAAAAGCCAATTTTACAATATACGAAACTACGTGCGAAGGTATAGATAATGGCTTTGACGCCTACCCCTACGAATATACCTTCAGAAATAAAAACTTCAAAAGTAATAATACTTACCTAACAGCTTACAACTACGAGACTACCTAACGTATTTTCGAAAGGTTATAAAACACCTCCTTCCTACACATTATAGGGAAAACTATGTAAATGGAGTGTTTAACGCTTACATAAAGTTATAATTTACACCTTTAGATAGATACAGCAGCCGATTTTAGGGAATTATGCCTAATAACGGTGTTATTAAAACCTTAACAGCTGGAAAACGACAATTTGATACGCTCGTAAAAAAGTTTCTGAAGTTTTAGTTAAATTGAATAAAAAACACCGAAAAGTTCTATTTAATAAATACAAATAATTATCGCTTGTAATATTCGTTATTAATAAGCGATTTGGATCAGTCAAGCTTTGGGTAATAGAATTTAAAATACTATTCCTGCTTGTATTAGCTAATATACATAAACTCGAAATTAAGGTCCAGAATATAACTAATTAGCTTGTCTGCGCCTCGGATAGCGTATCCGTACCGCTCTAGCTTAAATTTGGCTACCTATAGTTTTCTCTCGAAACATATATAATTAAGGCTATTTAATTAACGTAGCTTGAATTCTGGATTGTATCCCTCCGATTCGGACACCTGGTTACAAAACGACTTTTATGCCTACTTTACGCCGCAAGTTATACGGATGTAAAGAATGACGCACTTAAGGCTATCGAAAAATTTTGCCACGAATACCAGCTATGCTTACAAGCTTTACGCCGGTTTAAGTTCCGCCTTCAAGACGATATAAAATTTAACTACGAAGTAATTATTAATATCATATATTTAGACAGTTAACCGGTACTTTACGTTATTAACGCGGCAACATTATTTTACACCACCAATCTTATTCAGAGTGTTTCCATTACAAAATATTAAGACGTTTTGGTTAACTATTAGTTAAAAGTTTACATAGAGCCCTTAAACTGTATTATACACGACGTTGATACGGCTTTAGACTCCACTGAATAACGTACTAAAGTTCGGATCGCCGGTAACGAATATAAGCAAATTACAGTAAAAGCCTTATAAGGTATTGGAAAATGTAAGCGGTACTACAGACCGCTTGAAAAGACGTATAAAATGAAAACTAAAAAACTAAAAGGCACCAATTCTAAGGAATCTATTCCCCAGATAACGGTTAGCGCCGTTAACAATACCTTTAGCCTAAGTGGGCTTATTCCCCACTCCTTATTTTTGGTACTTATCTAAAAATCCATACAAACTTCATACCATTATTCACTATGGTGTAAAGGGAAAATGCTGTGGCGAAGGCTATAATAGCATTAGGTTCCTTACAGGTTAAAAACGATATGTTCAAAAGGTTAACCACAAGGAATGGCTTACGCGAAACTAATATTTTAAACCTACCGTTACAATTTAAGGTTCTGGCTTCGCGAATTAAAAACGGATGAACTAAAGTTTAAAGAATTAACGGGTTGAAAGGCTATAATAAATTCGTTAATTTGCCAAACAGTATAAGTTAGTTTCGTTAAATAATATACTAAAATATAAAAAGAGATTAAGAGAAACGGCCTGGAACCGTAATCCGAATAAAACCACCAATAAAACACTACCCAAACCGACCAATTTAAGCCGCTTTTAGTTTCAGTCTACCCCCCGAATTACGTATCCGGCCCATTTATACCAAATAAAAGCGACCCGCTTATACCAACCCTACTAATACCTTGCTGCCGGAGCTTCCTCTTTAACTAGACAACTAAAAACGCCTCTAGACCTTTACCGTAAGCTTTTTTATTACTCAAAAAAAGATAGCAGACCGCGAGCTTAACCTAAAACTTCGCTATAACGGCATTATCACTGCCCCAGATACCCCATTTGAATAATCTACCCAAATGGAAGTTTCTGCCCTAATCAACCAAGGCGTATTTCGCTTTAAACGGTTCTACTCAGCGATCCACAGCGTTCACAAAAATTTTCACATTCGTCTCGTCTATGAAATTAAGGATAAAACCGGAAAGCCTTACAAAAAGACCCACCTAGTTATAAAGTGTTATAACGACGATAACAAAAAGAATATTATAACCCAGTCGCCCGCCTTACAAAAAGTTAGCTACCGCCTGATTTTTACGTTTGTAACCTCCCTTAATATACCATATAACCTATATATCGAACTTCATAACATAAAGTAGGTATACACTTAATTTAAGGGGCGACTTAAATGATGTATTTACGCCGATATAACAAAGGGTCTTCAAAACACTATCCACTTAAAACAATTTTACGTATTATTAAACCGCTTTACGACCTAGCTAAAGCTGGTATTTACTAGTATGATACCTACCAAAAACATTATAAGAAACCGCTTGAAATAACTAATTGAACCTTAGACCCATACCTATTAGTATTAATAGCCCATTCGAAAGGCTTAATATTAATAGGTATACAAATGGACAATATACTAACGTTATATAATACGTCGTTTTCCGTATTTTAAAATAGAAAACTTTTGGAGGCCGGCTTAAAGGTCAAACCTAAAACGTACCTGACGGAAAACTATATAATTAACTTTAATAGTGCTATTATTACTTTCCGAAACGGCATTTTAGGTTTCATGTAAAAAGGGTAGTTTGATAACGTTACCCTGGTGATTTTAAATAGCGTTAAACAGGCTGACGAATATAGATGCTAATGCGTACGTAATTTTTAGGTTATTTCTATAATATAACCGGAAAAAGTATTTAACTTTTCGGTCGTCATGTAGTGCTTAACCGCTTTATTAAACGATATATTCAAAATGTTTGATAAACACCTTTAATGGAAAATACATAATCCAAAACGCAATTGAAAATTTATACCTCTAGATATATGTACTATAAAACTATTCATTTTTACTAACGTCTTTTTCACCAATAACTTCAATTATAATTCGCAAATAGTTTTTTTTTTAATCCTCAGAAACAAAAGCCTAGTACAAAACGGCTTTATATTTCGTAAACATATATTTATTGGAGTTTTACCAAGTGTAAATGTGTTATGAAAAGTATTTTGGTTTTCGAAATCTATGCTATAGTTGGAGGTTTCGATTTGGGTATTATTATAACAATAACGGTCTGGATAATTATTTCTAACCTTAGCTTACGCCCCATCCTCCTCGTTGTATATACTAATTCCTTTTTTGTTAGTAGGCCTTTATCGTTGCAATATAGTTGATTTGATTCAATGTGGTCGAAGTAACTGGTGCTGCGTTGATATTGTTGATTGGTATGTATAAGTTCTAAGTTTGGCAGATCGCTAGCCGGTCTGCACACTAATTTGTATGACCAAACACTTTGGTCTATGCACCACTTTGAAGTGGGCACTTACTGCACTGCACTTGCAGTGCAGTGTATTTAAATCCCATAAACTACAGTTAATTTGTAGTACGTATAATTAACTTTACTGTAAGTAAAATTGACTTAACTGTATTGTATTTGACTGCTATTTCAACATTAGCGGCTTTTTGTTTTGTGCCTGCACGTTAGCGTAGTATGATATCAATTGGTGGAAACCTTTGAAATCCCTCCTTAGTCCACAAGCCTATAACAAGCCAAACCCCTGTTAATTCCGATTAATCTATACTTGAATCAACCTTATTTACGGCTCCTTATAGCCCCTTTTCTCCACCCTTCTAAAACCTCTGTTCCTTAAATCCCGTATACAAATCCTTTGCCACAAACTTATAAAAATTAAGTACGTTACTACCTACATACCCTTTTTCAATAGTTTAAACTACTGTTATCGCCACTTTTACTATCGCCACCATTACTTTGGCGGTCTTTTAGTTTGCTAGAGTAAGTGTTCTTCCACGTTACGTGTTGGGCGGTTTACGTATCCTTGTTATAACCCAGACAGAGGTTGGGCCAGGAAGCAGGCCAGTATGCAACACTGTGCCACTAGAAATCCTGAAGTCTAGAATCAGGCGGGGAACTTCTCTTATGTCAGCAACCCCGGACAGGGAAGAACCGATGGGACCGACAGCGGTCCAGTCGATTATACAGGACCGATAGGACCGACAGCGACTCTAGCGGTCTAGTACTGAAAACGGTATGAAGGCACGGATATATAAGAACACGGTCATCACCACACAGATAGTATTTCCTTTATAGCTCTTCAGTTGTCAATCTAAGTATTCAGTCTACACACCTGAATAGCCTAACGGCTAGTGATCATTCTACAGCACGAACAAACATCTTTTTGATATTGAATCTTTGTTATCTCTGCTATCTTACTGCTAACATAAACCCCCCGACACCTTCTATTTACTCACGGGTATTTAGTGTGATCATTAAAATCCTTCGATTCATATAATTAACGTATTATTATCCACAAACCTTTTCAGGGCGCCGTTGGGGGTAACCTCAGTTATGGTATTGGTAGGGTTATCTTTACCGTTAATTTACCGAAACTTATCGATTTCCCGGGCTTCGTATGCCTTCCTTAACGATATTACGTTTATTATTAAGCTTATTTCATTAGTCGTGCTTAATTTCGATAGTTATTCGTAAAGGACTCGGGAATTGGTGTATATTATTATAGGTATCGGTGGAAGTTTTAGTTATTTGGTAATAATCCTTTATATGCTGTCAATTTCTATACCGATATCAAAGCCTGCTATTATGCCATAAACTTCCAAATTTAATACACTTCGAGTTACACGTTTATCCTTAATAAGTATCTAGTGTATAAAATTGCTGGTTATTGTAAATTACCCTTTAAACCTATATTTATTAACGAATATTATTAGGAAGCTCATTTAGGATGTAAGGTTAGTATCATTAGCAAATAACCTATTCGTAAAGATCATTAGCTTTGTTTTCGCCAGATTTATAAAAACCATATTAATTCTACTTTTTACATACTTCATTTGTTACTAAATACGTTTATTTAACATGTTAAAGTCTTTATTTTATAGTTCTTGTATCTATATTACAATAGAAAGATTGTACAATATTATCGGTTAATATTATGTAATGATATAAGCTAAACGTATCCTTGACTTTAAATACCTTTGTAATTTTACTTCGTTAATATTATTGATAATCGTTAGGCTTATAACTTACCCCTTTTCAAGTAGGCTCATATAAGGACTATTTTTAGCCTTAATACTATAAATAAGAATTAACTATTTATTAAAGTTAATTTATATATTTTTAACTAACGTTTTAATTATCTTACACTTTTAAAGGCCCAACTTCTCAATAACACGTTATTTCGCCGCTATAAAGCTAACATCGCAAAGAAATAAGGTATCGTTCGTTTACATAACTACGATACCAAAGATTTTACCCTTTATAATGAACAGACATGGGTTAAAGGTTAAAGTTTTTATATTGAGACTATTGCTAAATTACGCTTGGTATATTGGGAACTTGTAGACGTCTGCCTCGGCCAGTTCGTATAAAAGCTTAATATAAAGTATTATCATATCAATCGGAAACTTGTCCCTTCATTTTTTTGGCAACTATAATAATAAAATCCATTGAAAATCGATATTTAATTACGTGTATGCTTACGTGATATCTCTGATATTAGGTGTAAATTAACCTTTTACGTTAGCAGTTAAACTGGCAGAAAAAGTAACAATAAAACACTAACTAATATTTTAAATTATAAGCGATTAGGTAAAGATTTAATCCTTACCTTTATTACCGTATCTTTAAGCTATTAGGAGTAACTTCTCGTATAGGCGATTCGTGGTTTTACTCTTAACCTCGTAGATTATCTTGACTTGAAGAAAATAACGTTTAAATCTTTAAATTATATTATTATTTCAAATTGTATAACCATTCGTAAGAAAAAGCCGTTGATATTCACTTAATTACTTTCCATAAAGGGTTTACTCTATATATTGATAATACCTTTGATGCATAATTTAAAGGTACGGTTTCTGTTAAACTTTTTCTTTTAAAACATTAACCCCATTATATATACTTTACCGAACCTTTAATTCCTATCGCTCTCCTTCTTTTTAGTATGTATCCTCTTTTTAGCTGGTCGTTGATATCGCCGACATTTCTTTAACTTATTAATGATCGGCTTTAAAGGATTGTATTAGCTAATTAGTTCGACTTGAAGGTTATCGACGTAAAATTCTTTATTAAACTTAAGGGGCCCGAGGGGTTTTCGATATAGTTTAACTTATATAGTTTGAAATGTTATAGGGTCGTTAACAGTTTTAACCACCACGTTGAAGTTAGTAATACTTGAAATATTATACGGACCATTTTATTTACCCATCTCGCGTTACTTAAGGACTTTACTTTAAAGGGGGAATAAAAATATCTTCGTTATTAAAAGTCCGTTTTTAGTATTAAGGGTATTATTAACCTAACGGCGTGTCGATTTCTTTTTTAGAAATTTTAAGGCTTTACTATATATTATAATAAGGTTTTAAATACGTGATAAGGATGACGATTTAACTATTATACGTATGTAGGACCCATATACTAGCAAAGTTAATATAAGTCCGTTAGGGTTAATTATATTATTAAGACCTTCTACCACTATTTAAAGCCATGGTTTTTAATTTGTAAAACTTTTGATTTTAAGTATAAGGATATTGTAGGTTTTTTGCAAAAAGGCGAGTGTCTTTTCGACCTTACTAATACCCTAATAAACTTTAACGAGTGACTGTTTATATGAAATTTCTATTAGCTTTATATTAATTGAAAACTTCTTTGTTATAAAGTAAATATTGGTATCGTAAACTAATACGTTTAGTGGACTAAGATACATATATATTTACAAAGTACGTAGTTATTTTTATATTTACTTTACTGTAATAGTTTTAAGGAACTTAGCGCCGTGAAAAACCGTGGCGAAATTCATGAAGTGTAATATTAGCTTGTCTTCTAAGTAAAATACGTTTGAAAAGACTTTCGAATTGAAGTTTTGATCTTTTTTAACGTAAAATTAAACCTTTAAAATACTTGAAAATGTATTTAGCAGTAGTAATAAAGCTATTCGACTACTTTTCGCGTTAGTAAGTTTATATCTTCGTAACTAGTTACCGTTAAAACCTTATATAACCTGTAAGTTGTCAGTTAATTCAACCTACCATATAGTTAATGAAGTTTTGCTTCCGTTAAGTCCAATACCATTACCTTTAACCTTTGAATATTAAATAGGAAACTTTTACTGACTTTTATTTATATCAATTCGTGAATTTAAATATTTATATTAACGCAGAGGTTTTAATGTTTTTCAGGTAGAAAAGAAAAGGGGTAAAGAATTCTAAGACATAAAAAATAATAGGGCCGATAATAATTTTTACCATAGTCGATTCTAGTAAAGATATTATTTTTTAAGGTTAAAGCTAACCTTAGCCTTACTAGTATCAATGTGATCAAGTTTCGTAATAGTATTAGTATCCTTTCGTAACACGATATATTACGATTGGCCTTTTATTAAGGATCGTATTACCCCCGTATCCAATATAATCCCTTCAAAACTTGTTTCGCATAAAGGTCTTAGATAGTAAAAAGATATATAGGGTTAAGGTATTTATCGTTATATCGGATATAATAGTCTTTACCTATAAGGCTGTATAAAAAGGAGTGATCTACTAGTTATTACGTTGCTTTCGGGTTAGTGTTAGTGGTAATTTTAGTATCTTCGTATCAGCTGATAGCCTTTAATTTGTTTTTCTCCTTCTTATCTTTTCTTCCTTTAAATTATGTGACTTGGTAATTGTAATTGAAATTGAAAATAAAGTAAAATTAAGCATAATATATTACCTGTTTCATTTTATGTTCGGCGGCAATATAATGTGTTAACTAGTAGTTTTATTTGTCGTAAATCCAATATTCTTAGCGTTTGACGTAAACTTGATTAGGAGGTTTAAAAACCTTGAAAAGGAGGAGTACCATCATTCGTAATCAAAGGTCTGAATCCTTCTTTAACCGTACTGGCTGGACCTTTCGTACCGTCGATTAATGTAATACGAATAGGGAGGGTATTTTCCCTCGTTATTGAGTTTCGGAGCTTAAGGGTATATACTAATCGAGCTGAAGACTCGAGCGGTTACAGTCGCTAGCAAGAAATACAATTGGTTAAAAACCCTTCGTAAGTGGTTTTAAGGTATTAAAAGGCGTATTTAAACTCTTTATAACCCGTAATTCTTTGCCGGAGCTGTTAGAATAAGGTGTCTTCGCCAGATTCTACGTTTCCAATTACTTATTAGCAAATTATTAGCCTATTAAGTATCTAATTAAAAAGGTTAATCTTATTTTTTGATTTTCTGTTATGATTTAATATATGAAACTTCTTGATAATATTTTACTCAGTATTATATTGGATAAGATTAATATTGTATTAGGAGTAGAATTTTAAGCTATTATAGATTTCGCGAAAAAAAGAATAATTATTTATGTACTGGAGGTAATAATCCTTGGATTAACCAGCAAGAATATTAAAAAAACAACGAGTAGCAACCTGATAATTTAACTTTTATTTGGAGGAAAATATTAAAGAATAGGCTTAATTTAACGTCGAAAAGATTATACGGCTTATCTTTATACTTCTTGTTTCATCCCTAAATTTTATTGAACATGGTAATTGCCGTATAATTCGTATTTTTTATAAAAACACATCGAGGGGAAAAGGTGATGTACTAGTCGTAGGGACCTTATATATCTTTTAACTATGTAAAAGATTAAGGTGATCATTTGTATTAGTAAGTTGGATAATTATCTTTGGCTAAATTTGGAGGGAAAAAACCTGTAATCGTACCTACAATCGGCTTGCGTATAAAGCCGGTCCTTTTTTAATTTGGCTATTGAAACTAGATTTATGAAAAAGCTTAGGGGAAATGTGCTTAAGGGTTCCTTTTGAGGAGGACTTAACGATAACCCTTTTGTTATTAAAGGGTACTTCGAGGTTTCTACTTAATTAATTAGCGTAAAATACTAATATCAATACCTTTGGCCGTGTAAACGACCGCCGCTTTACGTACCCTGCCGCCGCTAGGGCGTACTTCGTATTATTACGTAAGGGTGCTGGGTTGCCGAATGAATTACTGGGTTTATTACCTACGTGTAAAGAGGCTTAATTTAGCTAAAAGTAAAGGGGAGGTCCCCCAAAACGTGTATAAAGGAATTAAAGTTTTTTAACGTTTTCTTCTTTATGCCGTGGGTCTTATAAGTATTTTTCAAAATTAGGTTAAGTCGAAAAATGTTTTTGATAACATAATAACGTTTTTTTAAACACGTAGATCCTTCGACATTTAAATTTATTGCTTTATTTGAATTCAATGTTTTTTTTCAAATTGATTCTTACGAGTTAATTGTTTAATTTCCGAAAAAAATTAGGACTTTGAAAAATATGTCGTTAGGATTTTCGTCGTTAATATATTTTACGATAATGTAATAGATAAAGTAAATCAAATATGTTTCGGTAATTTTTTTATTGATATTGCATTTTTAAAGGTTATAGTTATAATACTTAGTAAAAATTGAATCGAAGGTTCTAAATTTTTTCATAAGTACCTCACTTAGATTTATCTTAACGGTTTAGCCTGTAAAGGACGTATACGATATGTAAAACGCGTAAGGAGAATAACTTGGTAATTTTAGGCGTAAAAAACTTAGTATTTTTATCGCAAAGTTGTGTAAGAGTTCGATAACTTAACGACTTAGTGAAACGTTGCGCGACATGGTTCTTTCGGCGTAACTTGGTAGTTATTCGTTCAAAATAACGAATTTAACGATTTAATTGACGTATGGAAAGTTAAAAGAGTGGAGTAGGGGTAAAAGTTTGATATAAAGGATAAGGTCGAAGGTCGTTTATTGTTGGCAGAGATTGTTTAACGTAAGAACTTAGTCGGGTTTCTTATAGTATTAATACGCGTAGTAATACTAACTTAACCGTTTATTAACTTATCGAACTTAAAGACTTTTAATAATTAATTTTAACGTCTTTAAAAAGGGTCAATAAAGATATTTTGGTATTTTTAGTAACAACATCGTCGTTACTTTTCATTTGCTGTAAAAATAGACGTAACTTAAAAGTCTCTTCAACTTACTGCCATTAAATCCGATATAAAAATAAAGGCCTTTCGTAAAAGTCTTTCCTTTACCCTAGCCGTAATATAGAACGTAACAACCAAAAAGTAGCCTTTTCTTTCACTTAGCTAATCTGTACTTAACCTTATAAATACTGATTAGTGTTGGTAGGCCTTTATCGTTGTAACGTAGTTGATTCAAATCACTGTGATCGAAGTAACTGTTGTTGCATTGATATTGTTGATTGATATGTATAAGTTCTAAGTTTGGAAGACCGTTAACCGGTTTACACACTAATTTGTATTGCCAAACACTTTGACATGTGCCCTATTTTGAAGTGGGAACCTACTGCACTACACTTGCAGTGCAGTGTATTCTAATCCCACAAACTACAGTTAATTTTCAGTATGTACAATCAACTTTACTGTAAATAAAGTTGACTTGACTGTACTATATTTGACTGCTATTCCAATATTTTCGCTTTATAAATGTCTAGTTAATCTGGGTATTAATAACGAAAAACTTTTAATAATCGATATTATAGCTTTATGTGAATTATATAAACTCTGTAAAATCGAGGAAATAAAGTAAATCAACGGAAAGTCCAATCTAACAGATGCAATAACTGAAGTTACTCCAAATGAAGCATTGAAAAAGCTAATATTAACAAATATATTATTTGTTCGGGTCATTAAAAAGATTTTACGACCCTAATAGGCTATTATATCACTTTCGCCGATTTGAAACGATTTGAAATCCGTTATTCGCACCACTTTACGATTTGTAACTTTATTTAACCCTATTATTTCGCGTTATTCCTAGCATTCTATTACTCTTTGTTTTACACACCTTGACTTTACCGAATTTTTCATTCTTTTACTTTTTTTATTTGGATATACTGTTTCGAGCCGCGCCTAAATTATCGTCACACTTCGATTTACACCCTTCGGCCCAATTATTTCTTTCTCTATTCGCTCTCCTCGATTCGAATATACGACTTCGCACCGCTTTTAAAATACTTTTACCCTTTATTTTACGCATTTCAGACCTACTGGACTTTTTACTACTTGACCTCTTCTATTTTTATTTATAATATCGCATCGTTTTTGGCGTATTTCCTCTTTTCATTTCATACACATCAAGTTACATTTGTCACTTATCAACGATTTTAATGAAAGTAATAATATTAATATAGCCGAACGCGCCGACCCGGCTAAAAGAGTCGGTTAATTACTGTTAAAAGGAAAGGGAAAGGGCGGCGCCGTCGCATCCCTACCATCCTCCTCGCTGCCTTCCCCCTCTATACTAACGTCACCGCCATCACCGCCATCGACACCATCAATGCCAGCAAGGATGTGGCCCTACGACTTAGTTCGTATACCTTTAGATAAATGCATAAAGGGGTCTTTACCCTTTTCCCGGCGACGCGCGATAACATCGTCAAACTTACCTATGTAATATATATATAGGCCCCATTTCCAGGTAATAATAACGGCTGCCGACTCCTTGGTCCGCCTATTAACGCCTATTATCAATTATAAACGGCTTATTTTGGTTATTTACGACCGTGGCTATTTTTGGAACGCTTCAGGTATTATTTTTCTGAGAAGGGACATTTTGAAAGATTGGTTAAAACTTATTATAAAGCCAGCAGGCGCATAGTACGGCCTTTACCTACGGCTCTAAGACTAACGAAACAGGGGCGTATCCGTTACTAGTTCGCTTGAAGCGGTGGTAATAGGCCGAACGACCCCCGCTTTGATGTTTTACATGGTAAAAAGGCCTTACGACATACCCTAACAATACAAAGTTTCAGACGACAAAGTAGGTTCGCCTTTTACTCCTTATCTATAAAAACATTAAAAGCATATACACTGGTGGATTAAGGTAATACAAATCGTGAAAAAATTTCGCAAGGATATATTTACGGCGCCGAAGGGGCTTTATGGGTAAGGGGGTTTTTACCCGTAAGGAAAAGGTAAGGTTTATAACTGTAAAAGCCCATTGATCCTCCCTCTAAAAACTTAAGGGAAAGAGAAGGGGAGAAAGGGAAAAGAAGGGGTGTCGGTGACGGTGAAAGAGGGCAAAGCCAGTAAAATGGTAGCGGCAGCGACGAATGTTAATGAGGTTGATAAAGGGGTAGTGACGATGACAGCGACAGTTGGCGAAGCCGGCGAAAGGGTAGCGGCGGCAACGAATGTTAATAAGGTCGGTAAAGGGGTAGTGACGATGACGGCGACAGTTGGCGAAGCCGGCGAAAGGGTAGCGGCGGCGGTGGAGGAGAAAAAGGCAGAAAAGGCGGCGACGACAGGGTATAGGGAGGCTGGAGGGGGGGGGCGGCGATTAAGGATATAGTGACCAAAAAGTGCGGGCTATTACTGGTAGTACTAGTAATGTTATAGGCGGTGGTAATGATAGCGGCGGTGGTGGCAAGGAGACAAGCGCACGCCAAACGGCGCCTAGCAAACCTAAACTTCCGCGGTATCTATTTAAAGGCAAGGGTAGTATATAGGTATTGGCTAAGTAACCTACCTATTAAAGCGGTTTAAATTGGTTAATTGAAATGAAAGTAAAGTTCAATTAAAATAAGGACTTATATTAATCAGTAATACGTTCCTTTAAAGGGGAAAGAAGAAAAGTTTTACCTGAACCAATAACGATAATACGTAATGGCGTAATTACCCCTACGTAATCACTTTCATAACGCCTACATGATTATAATTCTATCGGGACTAACAGAAGACGTTATTAACAACCATATTATTGACTATTAATTAGATTAACCAGGCCCTTATTACAATTATCACCGCAGTTATAAATTACTAATTCGAACCCTTACAATTACCACCGCGGCCAAAATTTATGAATTTAAACCTTTACAATTGGTATCGTAACCACAGTATTATTATAAAACCTACTAATTCAAATCCTAACAATTTATATCATAACTATACTATTATTATATTAGAGCTAAATATATGGACTCGTTACAACTACACTACCGTTACTAGGTTATAGGTACATAAAGAAAAAAAAAGATTACCTATGTGGATATTAATATATACCCTTATAGATAGTATACATAGGCCAAGTGGCAGTGTACTGTATTATAAGGTGTTTTCTTATAAAGTGTACGATAACATGTCACGTTATAGGCTGCACTTTTGTAAGATGCAAAGTGCATCATGCATGGAGCGGTCTGGAATGGATATTTTAGAGCGCACAGCAATATATGGAGCGGTCTGGAATAAGTATTCCAAAGCGCACGGAAAAAGGGCTACTACCCGGATAGGAGGTTTATAACCTCCTATCCGTGGCATGCACTCTCTAAAATACTTCTTCCTGACTTATCTATCTTTTACTACAACAACATCAATTTTATTATTACTCTTCTACTCTTTTTATTTCACGTGAAATAGGCATAGACCTTATCGACAGTATTGGTATAATGTATGTGGTTGACAAAAGACGACCTATCACTAGGTGTATCTAATACTAGTTTATAACTCATTATATCTGTAATACAAGAAATGTAATCTTTTCTCATAAAACAAATTGTTTAGTAAAACCGTTGATGGGAAACCAGAACTTAAATCAACCTTCTAATCAAGGTCTTAAGGTACCCTATAGTTTAAAAATCTATCAAGGCGTAAAAACTGTAGCTTTAGCCGGGCCGTATTTTACAGCCATCTCAGTCTCCGCTCGACGCCTATTTGCATAGAGGATCTGGAAGCCCTGAAAAGGTGAAGGGATTATAAAACACATATATCTTAGTTGAAAGACCGTGGAAATAAGGTAAATATACTTCACAGCTAGTTAGGCGAGTCACTTTTTTGCCACAATCTGCAAACCTAAAAAATGTAAAAGAATCGTAAAATGGAGTACACCACTAATCAAGTAATGTACCGTGAAGAGTCTTTTGTAGATATCCAAAGAAAAACACACAAAGTAAAGTAGAAGGCGAACGCTACACTAAGCAGACAGGGTGCCGGTATAGGTAATGATGGCTTCAAAATAAGTAAATAAATGAATAAATGAAATGAATAAATAAATAGAGCCGTCAAGTGCAAGCTCTTATAATAAAGGTCTTGTAGACGTTGAAGCGCAAAAGGAATCAAACTTTCATGGTAGTGCAAGTTCAAATTTAAAGGGCCACGTTGACATAAGTAACAAGGGACGGAATCGTTGGTTGTGAGAGCTGTTCTCTGGATACACCGTTGCGCGGGCAGTGCACCGGGCTGACGACGATCTTCATAGCCAAAAAGTTGTCGCCGGAAAAGATTCAAGTAGTAATAAAGCCGATTGGTAATATTGTAGTAGAAAAGGATATATGTGAAGTGATGGTGTTGAGAGCAGCTAGACCTGAATTCTTTTTTTCGGAAGTGGGTACTGTTAGGGTTTACAGTATAAGCCACATACTTTCCTTAACAAGGTAGTCCATTCACACAAAGCAAGAAAGTAGATGCAAGGTTGAAGATATGCTTATTGACTTGATATTAGCTTAGAATTTTATTGTGGTAAAGTTGGTATTAATATTGTGGATTGGTACGTTTGGTGGTTTCAGGTACATGTTAATCCATAAAGTATGTAATACCTTTTATACTACATTCTATATAATGGTTTTGAGGAATTCGGTATCGTAAAACGTTGTTACGGAGTTAACGACATAAATTACCTGTTTTCCGTTGAAGTAGATCATGTTGATAAAGACTTTAAAGTTGAAATCTTAGTTCTTTTTAATGTGAATTCGAATTTGAAGGAAGGGGGGGGGGGTTATGAGTGTGTTTGGCAGTGATAGAAAAGCCGTTTCATTGCCTTTAACGTTTATAAATCCACATTACTATAACTAGCCGTTTTGGAGACTTTTTATAGCTTGTTAGTCGCCTGATGATTGAATCATCGATTTAGTTGACGAATTTTAAAACCCATTGAGTTTAATCTCATTTATTTTAGTTTTTAAAACTAAAACTATAAGTGTTTCTATTTTAAACTGAATGGGTATTTTGAGCCGTTGCTTTGAGCCACTTCTTTTATTTAAACATCGAAGTTGACGTTAAAGTTCTTTTTATATTTTCAAAGTAAAAAAAGAATGAAGTAGTAGATTCCATAATATAGAAGATAATAGGTCCAATGATTGTTATTATAGTTTTGTCTCCGAATAAAAAGATTTTTTTCCTAGGTTAAATCCAAATTTAGCTTAACTGGTATCCGTAAAGTTAAGTTTCATAATAGTATTAATATCTCTTTATGATATAACATAGTACGAATAGTCTCTAATTAAGTACCTTATTACCTTAGTATTTAGTATAATCCTTTGAAATATTTTTCTCTGTATAATGATTTCAAATGGTAAATAAGTTAACAGAGTTAGAGGTTTTTATCGTTATAACGATGATATGAGTCTTTGACTGTTAGACGGTTTTAGAAGGCGTGGTTGGGTCGTTAATACGTTGTTTTAAGGCTATATTTAGTATTTTTATACCGGTTGTGTTGGTAAGTCTTTATCGTTGCTACATAGTCGATTCTAATCACTGTGTTCGAAGTAACTAGTGCTGTGTTGATATTGTTTATTGAGGTGTGTAAGTTCTAAGTTTGGTAGATCGCTAGCCGGTTTGCAAACTAATTTGTATGGCTAAACGCTTTGGACTGTGACCCACTTTAAAGTGGGTACCTACTGCACTACACTTACAGTGCAGTGTATTCAAATTCCACAAACTACAGTCAATTTACAATACGTACGATCAACTTTACTGTAAGTAGAGTTAACTTCACTGTACTGTAACTGCTATTCCAATACTAGCGGCTTTTTATTTTGTGTCTGTACGCCAGCGTGGCTTGCCATTAATTGGTGGTGATCTCTAAAATCTCTCTTTAATTCATAAGTAAATAATGATCTAAAAACCTGTTAATTCCGATTAATTTATATTGAAATCAACCTTTATTACGGCCCTTTATAGCCCCTTTCCTCCACTCCTCCGAGACCTCCGTTTCTCAAATCCCGTATACAAATTCTTTTCCACAAATTTGTGCAAATAAAGTACGCCACTATTTACGTACCTTTTACTAGTAATTTAAAATACTATCATAGTTACCTTTACCATCGCTACTATTGCCCGGGCGGTTTTTTAGTTTGTTAGGGTAACTCTGTTTCTTTACGTTACGTACCGAACGATCTACGTATCTTTCGAATCGTATCGTTAACGTATTACTATCCATAAACCTTTCCAAGGCTTCATTAGGGGTAGCCGTAATTATAATATCGGTAAGGTTATTTTTTCCGTTAATTTACCGGAACTTATTAATTTTCCAGGTTTCGTATACTTCCCTTAACGCTATTACGTCTATTATTAAGCGTTCTTTATTAGTAGTACCTAGTTTTAATAAAAATTCGTAAAAGCTTCGGAAATCGGTATACATTATTATAGGTATCGGTAATAGTTATAGTTTTTTAATCATAATACTTAATATATATTCAGTTACTATATTAATATTAAAGCCTGCTATTATACTATAGACTTTCGAAACTAGTATACTCCGGGTTACATGTTTATAATTAACAAATTTCTAGTGTATAAGGTTTCCGGTAATAATAAATTACCCTTGAAATCTATCCTTACTGACGAATATTATGAGGAAGTTGATTTACGATATAAGGTTAGTATTGTTGGCAAATGACTCATACATAAAGATTATTAGCTTCGCCTTCATCAAATCCACAGAGATTATATAAATTACCCTTTTCACATGGTTAATTCATTAATAAATACGCTTATTTAACTTTTAAAAGTCTTTATCTTACAGGTCTTATACCTATATTGTAATGGAAAAATCGTATAATGCTCTCGATTAATATAACTTAGCAATTTAAGCTACACGTACCCTTTGTTCCAAATACCTTTGTGATCTTATTTCGTTAGTATTATCGATAATTGTTAGACTTATAGCTTACCCTTTTTAACGTAATTTAATATAAGTGATGTTTTTAATCTTAATACTATAAATACGAATTAAAGATTTGTCAAAATTAAGTTGTATATATTTAGCTAACGTTTTAATTAGCTTATACTTTCAAAGGCCTCACTTTTCGATAACACTTTATTTCGCCGTTATAAACCAAATATCACTAAGGAAAAAGGTATCGTTTATTTACATACCTACGATATCAAAATCTTTAACTTTTGTAATTGACAGGCATGGGTCAAAGGTTAAAGTTTTTATACTAAGCCTGTTTTTAAAATACGCTTGGTACGTCAGAAACCAGTAAACGTCTACTTCAGAAAGTTCGTATAAAGGCTTAATATAACGTATTACCGTACCAGCCAGAAACTTGTCCTTTAGTTTTTTAAACAGCTTTAGCAATACAATCCGTTGAAAATCAGTGGCAAATTACGTGTACGCTTACATAATATCCCGGTTATTAAGAGTAAATTAATCCTTTACGTTAGTAGTTAAATTGGTAACAATAATTACGATCAAAAATTAATTCATCTTTTAAACTATAGGCCATTATGTTAAAATATAGTTTTTAACTTTATTACCGTATCCTTAAACGATTAGCTGTTACCTTTCATACGGCCGGTTTGTAGTTTTACCTAGAACCCTGTAAACTATTTTCGACCTAAAGATAGTAATATTTTAACCTTCAAATTATATTAATGGTATAAATTGTATAACCCTCCATAATAAGAAGTCGTTAATATCTACTTATTTATGTTCCTTAAAAGGCTTTCCCGGTGTATTAATAATGCCTTCGGCATATAACTTAAGGGTAAGTTTTCCGTTAAACTCTTCTTTTTTAAATACCTACGCTGTTATATATACGTTTCCAGGTTTATAGTCCCTATCGCTGTCCTACTCTTTAGCGTATATCCTCCTTTTAAGTAGTCGTTTACGCAGCCGATATTCCATTAGCTTATTAACAATCGGCTTTAGAGGGTTATATAAGCTAATTTGCTCGGCTTAGTAGTTATCAACGTAAGGAATTTTATTAAACTTAAAGGGCCCGAGGGGTTTTTGTTACGGCTTAACCTGTGTAACTCGGAAAGTTACAGAGCCATTAGTAATTTTAACCACCACGTTTAAATTGAGGATATTTAAGATTTTGTATAGCCTATTTTATTTTCCCGGCTTACGTTACGTGAAGACTTTACTTCAAAAGGGAAGTAAAAACACGTTTATTATTAAAGATTCGTTCCTGATATCAAGGGTATTATTGATTTAACGGCGTGACAATTCCTTTCTTAACTCTTCTTATGCTTTGCTATATACCATAATACGTTTCTAAGTACTTAACGAGGGTAGCGACTCAATTGTTATACTTAAGTAGGCTCTAAATACTTGTGAAGTTGGTATAAGTCCGTTAAGGCTAATAATATCATTAAAACCTTTTGATTTCTAGTATAAGAATATTGTAAGATTTTTGTAAAAGGATGTATGATTTTTTAAATTTATTAATACCCTGGTAAACATTAACGAGGACTTATTTTTACTTAATCCTCATTAACTTTGTATTAACCGAAAACTTTATCGTAATAAAATTAATATCGACCTCATAAATTAATATGTTTAATGGGCTAAGGTACTTATCGATCTATAAAGTTCGTAGAATCTTTTATGTTTCCCTTGCCGTAATGGTTTTAAGGAATTTAACTTCGTAAAAAGCTATAACGGAGTCTATAACGTATAATACTGGTTTTCCATTCAGGTAAAAACAGGTTTACGAAGACTTTCAAATTGAAATTTTAATTTTCCTTTAATATAAATTTAAACTTTAGGGGGGCTTAGGAATATATTTAGTAGTAGTGGAAAAACTATTCGGCTGCTTTAAGCGTTAGTAAGTCCATATTTTCATAACCAACTGCTTTTAAGACCTTATATAGCCTGTTAGTTACCGGGTGGTTAATCTTATGATATAATTAACGAAGTTCCGCATCCGTCAGGTTTAACACCACTACCCCTTGCCTTTAAAAATAAAACTAGAGATGCCCCTACTTAAAGCCAAATAGAAACCTTTTACGGGCTTTAACTTGTATTAATTCGTTAGTTTAAACACTAACATTAACACCGAGGTTCTTTATGTCTTTTAAGCAAAAAAGAAAAGGGATAAGGGATTTTAAGATGTGAAAAACAATAGGGCCGACTACAATATTTACCGTCATCGATACCAGTAAAGATAACTCTTTTCCAAGGCCAAAACCAATCTTAGCCTTGCTAGCATCCACGTGGTCAATTTTCGTAACAGTATTAGTATCTCTTCGTAATGCAATGTATTACGAATAGCCTCCTATTAAGTACCTACCGTGTTGCCCCCGTGTCCGGTATAATCCCTTCAAATAATTATTTCGCGTAACGGTATCGGATAATAAAAAGGTATATAAGGCTAGGGTATTTATCATTATATCGGAGGTAGGGATCTTTATCTATAAAGAGGTATAAAAATTGTAGTCGGCAAGTTGTTACATTGTTTTCGGGTTGATGCCGGTACCAATACCAGTATATTCATATTAGCCGATAGCCTTTAGCTTGTTTTTCTCTTTTTTCCATTTACTTTCTTCAAACTGTATAGATTAGTCGATATAATTCTAGTTAAAAGTAAGGGGAAATTAGGTGTAATATATTACTTATTTTACTTTACGTTTGGCGATAGTGTAACGTATTAATTAACAACCCTATTTACTGTAAATCTAATATCTTTTAGCATTTGATGTAAACTTGTTTAGGCGGTTTAAAAACTTTAAAAAAAGGAGTAACCCCCTCCGTAAGTAAAGGTTCGAACCCTTCATTAACCGTATTGACCGGGCCTTTCGTACCGTTGATTAATGTAATACGAATAGAGAGGGTCTTTTTCCTCATTATTAAGTTCCGGAGCTTAAAGGTATATGCCAGTTAAATCAGAAACTCGAGTGGTTACGGTCGTTAACAAGAAACGAAATTGGCCAAAAAACCTTTCGCAAGTAGTATGGGGCACTAAAATGCGTATTTAAACTCTTTATAGCCTGTAATTACTTGCCGGAATTGTTAGCATAAGGTGCCTTCGCCAGATCCTACGTTCCCTATTACTTATTAGGATATTATTAGCCTGTTAAGTATTTAATTAAGGAGTTTTATATTACTTTTCGACTCTTTTTATAATTCAATATGTCAAACCACTTATTTATATTTCAATAGGTATAGTATTAGGTAAGATTAGAATCGTGTTCGATGTGGCATTTTAAGCCATTATAAATTTCGTAGAAGGAGGAATAATTTGTCACATACCGGTGGTAGTAATCCTAAGCTTAACCAGTAAAGATATTGGAAAATAACGAGTAAAAACCTTGAAATTTAACTTTTATTTGACGGTAAATGTTAAAAAATAGGGGTAACTTAACTTCGAAAAGGTTATACAACTTATCGTTTTACTTTTTATTTCCTTTCCAAATCTTGACGAACGTAGTAATTGCTGTATAATATGTATCCTCCATGGAAACACGTCGAAGAGGAAAGATAATATACTAAAGCTACTGTTAGTGTTGTTAGGCCTGATAGTTACCTTTAGCTAAGCTTGGAGAGAAAAAGCTGGTAATCGTACCCATAGTCGGCTCGCGCGTAAAGCTAGTCTTTCCTTGATTTGGTTACTAAAACTGGACGTATTAAAAAGCTTGGAAGAAGTAGGCTTAAAGGTTTCTGTCGCGGGGAACTTAGTGATGATCCTTTTAGAGTTAAGGGGCCCTTTGATGTTTCTGTTTAATTGATTAATGTAAAACACCAATATCAATACCTTTGGCCGTATAGGCGGCCGCCGCCTTACTTACCCTACCGCCACCAAGGATGTACTTAGCGCTATTAAATAGGGGTACTGGGTTGCCGAGAAAATGAACGGGCTTATCTCCTGCGCGTAAGGAGGTTTAACTTAGCTGAGAGTAAAAGAGAGATCCCCTAAAACGTATGTAGGAGCATTGAAGTTTCTTAACGTCATTTCCTTTAGGCTGTGGATCTTATAGGTATTCTTCAAGCTAAACTAACTCGAAAAGTGGTTTCTCCAGCCTAATAACGCTTTTCTTTAATATATAAATCCTTCAGTATTTAAATTTAATACTCAATTTCAAATTTCAAGGTCTTTTAGGTCATCTTTTACATATTAATTATCTAACTTTCGAAATATTTACAAATTTTAAAAAATACATCATTAAGGTTTTCGTCGTTAACATATTTTAAAATAAAGTATTTGATAAAGTTGTTCAAGTGTTTTTCGGTTAATTGTTTATTAATATTATGTTACAACAGGTTGTGATTGTAATATTTGGTGAAAACTGATCTGAAAGCTTCAAATTTCCTTTATAAATAACTGACTTAAAACTATCTTAACGGTTTGGCTTATAAAAAACCTATGGAACGTGTAAAATCCGTAAGACGAAGAACTTGGTAATCTTAGACGTATGAGATTCGGTGTTTCTAGTATAAAGTCGTATGGGAACTCAGTAATTTGGCGATTCGACGGAAGGTTGCGCGACGTGGTTTTATTGGCATAACTTGGTGTTTTTTTGCTTAGAACAGCGAACTTAATGATTGAATTGGTATAGGAGAAGTGAAAAGAGTGGAATAGGGGCAAAAGTTTGTTATAAAGGGTAAGGTTGAAGGTCGTTTATTATGAGTAGAGGTTATTTAGCATAGAGACTTAGTCGTTTTTCTTATAGTAGTAGTACCCGTAGTAATAATAACTTAAACGTTTACCAACTTACCGAATTTTAATACTTCTAACAGTTAATCTTAACGTCTTTAAAAAAGGTTAATGAAGATTTCTTGGTGTTTTTAGTAACGATGCCATCGCTACCTCTATGCTTCCGTAAAAACCGACGCAGCGTAGAAGTCTGTTCTACTTACTGCTGTTAAAACAGATGCAGTAGTAAAGGCACTTCGCAAGGATCTTTCCTCTACCCTAGCCGTAGAATAAAGCGTAACAACTGGAAAGTAGCCTTTTCTTTTATTTAGTTAATCTGTGCTTAACCTAATAAGTGTTGGTAGGCCTTTATTGTTGCAACATAGTCGATTCAAATCACTGTAGTTGAAGTAACTAGTGCTACGTTGATATTGTTCATTGAGATGTGTAAGTTCTAAGTTTGGCAGACTGTTAACCGGTCTGCACACTAATTTGTATGTCCAAACGCTTTGGCCTGTACCCCACTTTGAAGTGGGCACCTACTGCACTGCACTTGCAGTGCAGTGTATTCAAATCTCATAAACTACAGTCAATTTGTAGTACGTACAATCAACTTTACTGTGAGTAAAGTTGACTAGACTGTACTGCATTTGAATGCTATTCAAACGAATTGATACCTTTAGGCTTATTTTTATCATCTTACTTTTAAGATTATTTTCCTTATCTTATACCTCTAACCCTTAATCATCGATAACATGTTTAATATATTTCTAGTTAAAAGTAAAATGGTTTTGAGTGTAATACATTACTTGTTTCAATTGTTATTGGGTAGTGTTGTGATGTGTTAACTAACTATTGTATTTGCTATAGAACCAACAAATTTCAGAGTTTTGAGGAAACTTGTGTGATGAGTTTGAGAATATTTAAAAAGAGGTATATCCTTCTCTTTATATACTTTACTGTTTAGGTTTCTAGGTCCGGGTTTTTCATTAGCCGTATTACTTGGACTTGCCGTATTTACTATCGATGTAATTGGTGTGGACAGGGTCTTTATCATTGTTATAGTTGTAATATTAGGTTTATATATTAGTTGAACTGGATACCTGTGATATTACAATTGTAATCGAGGATTATAACTAGTCACCAAAGCCTTTACAAGTGGCGTTAAGGTATTATAAGGCGTATTGAAACTTTTTATAATCCGTAATAGCCTAGCGAACTTATTTGCGTAATGTACCTTAAGTAGCTCCCGAATTCTCTATTATTTGTTGGTAAGACATTAGTCTATTAAGTATTTGATTGAGGATATCTATCCTGTTTTCCGACTTTTTCTTTCGTCTCAATATGTAAAACCACCTAATAACGTTTCAATTGGTGTAGTATTGAGCGAGGTTGATATCACACTCAAAGTAACTTTGAAAAATATTGTAAATCACCCGGAAAAATAGGAAATTTGTTAAGTACTAGAAGTGATAATTTTCGTTTTACCCGGTAAGAATATTTGGAAATAACGAGTAAAAACCAAATATTTCAATTGTTATTTAACAACTCATGCTAAAAAAATTGCGATTTCACATCAAAAGAGTTATACAATTTACAGTTATACTTTTCCTCACCTTTACAAATCTTTACCAAAATCGTAATCATAACGTAATTAGTATTTTTATAGGAATATTTCGGGAGGAGAAATTAATGTATTCATTATACAAACCTTTTGAGTTTTTCGATTCGTGATGTTAAGAATAGTGTTAGTAGTGGTAAGTAGAATAGTTACCATTGGTAAAATTTGAAGAGAAAAAGCCAATAGTCGTACTTTTAATAGGTTTGCATGTAAAGCCGTTTCTTTCCTAAGGTTATGTCTAGTATCGTGAACGAACTTATTGTAATTATACGTATTAGTAACCTTAATAATTACCATGAATTTGGTAATAATCCAATTAGTATAAAGAGGAGATTTGATTGAGTTTTTACTTAACTAACTGGTAGACTTAAGGGTGGTTATAGGTTTAAGGACTCGTTACGCCTGAGTTCATTAATTCTTATCATTGCTAGTAGAGTCGAGGTCTTGGAGTCTTTGGGTGAGGGGGTCCAGGAATTTATTTAGGTTTGGGTGTGGCTTTATGAACACGTATATAGGCGTTAAGAGATGTCATCACCAATGAGATCTTTATCTTTGTCTTCACGTATCTATTAAGCATTTGAATCCGTAAAGTATTCATATAATATGTTTGTCAGATTACTCTCTTTCCCCATCCTCACGTGGGAATTTATCCCGCAATTATATAATTTCGGTTTTAGCCTTATCCTCACCTGTTTGTTCGCCGCTTGCCCCATATTTAAGGTCCAGTTGTTGAATTATTCGTAAAAGTTGTCGAAAAAGATAGATTCTTAATTAATTCTAGTAAAGTCCAAGTCGATGATGCAATGACTGATGTAATTGATTAAACACTCGCGAGTATAGTTTGTGTTGGTATTTGTAAAATAGAGTTCATCATCGTAATGTTTACCCAATATAATTTCGATAGCCTTAATTACTTCGTTTTCAATAGGATTGTTAACGACGTCGATCTTAATATTTTCAATAGCTATTTAAACTAATATAAGCAAACATGAAGGTAGTGTAGGGTAATACCGTAAAGGAAAACATTAATATAGGAGATGAAATATACGTTGTTTATCATTGAAGTTGTTATTTAAAGTAAAAAAAGTCTTCAGACTTCGCCGTTTACGATTTGCCATTTACAATGAAAATACCCGTAATAATAATAGTGATTGATTTTTTGGTCAGCTTTCTTAATTTAAAAACCTTACGGATTTAAGCGGTTAATCTTAATGTTTTTTCTCCAAAACTAAATTGATGAAGTCTTTTTAGTATTCTTGAAAACGATGATTCCGTCACAACTTATACACTTCTGCGAATAAATACACAGTCCATAATCTTTCCCAGATTACTACCGAAAATAACTACACAATGTATAAAGACACTTCGCAAAAATCTTTCCTTTACCTTGCCCAAATAAAATGTAATGACAGGAAAGTAGCTTCTTCTTCTACCTATTTTATCTATACTAAACCCAATGAGCACTAATAAGTGTTGGCAAGCCTTTATCATTATAACGTAGTCGATTCGAATCGTGGTCGAAGTAACTAGTGCATTGAATTAAAAGTGTTAATGTTTGACTTTTAAGTTGAGCAGACCGCTAGCCGTTCTGCATACTGATTTGTATGCTCAATTGCTTGGCCCATGACCTAGTTCAAATTGAGTACCTACTGTACTTAACTTGCTTCAATATAGTGAATCTTACAAATAATGCAGTTAACTTGAAGTCAGTATAATCAACTTACAGTCAGTATAGTTGACTTGATTGTACTGCAATTAAATGTTGATCCAACAGGTTAACTTAGTGTTTCACAAGTTATTAACTAAGATTTCCAGATATATTTTGAATAAAGCCTATTAGACGATGTTCGAAGTATCAATCCACGTGGTGTAAAACATTTTTCAACATTATTATTTATTTTCGGGATTCTTAATATTTTAAATAGGATATCTTATGGGTATCAAAGTATTGAAAGATAGTTATGAGTAATGTTTTTACATATTCTACATTCAAAATAAATACGTCGAACGATCATATCATTTCCTGTAAAAAGATAGTTATTTCAAATTTGAATAAATAAAACGAACGAATTCATTGAAGTAAAAACATAAAATAACTAGAGAATGAATTATTGTAATTAGTTTGCAATAAAAATAAGAATTAAAAACTGTTAAGAAAATTCGATATTTCCGGTTGAAAATAATAGTATTAATTTATGAGATTTCTTAATATAGAAAGAATTAAAGAAAATCTGATTGATATGGAAAAACGATGCGTATTAGTACACTAGTGACTTAGAGTTGAGATTTTTTTTCGCAGTTACTATGTAATGCAATCCGTAATATCTATGTAGAATTTGAATTAATTTATATGTTAAACTCTAATCACTTTATATCTGTGATTTTAAATCAATTTACATGTATAAGTCAAAATCAATTTATAAATAAAAACCTGAATTTCTTCACTCATGTAAACCTAATTTTTTTCCTGTGGTTCTAAAATGTGGAAAAATCAATAACGCAGTAAGCTTTCATTGCACCACCCTTCTTTTTTGTATTACATTTCAAAACACTTTTATTAATATTTACTCCTTTGTTTACAGTGGTCATAATATTTTGGTTTTTGTTATAAAGAGGATAGTTTCGTTGTTTTGCCGTTAGAGAAGGTTGTAACAGTTGTATTCAAAAGGGGTACGATTGCGATTGCGGTTACATAAGATCTAAACTTGCCTGTTAGTAGTTTCTTACAGTTGTAACGTAGTTGATTCGAATCTCTGGTCGAAGTAACTGGTATTGCATTGAAAGTGGTGATCTGGTTGTCTCTAAGTTTGCTAGACCGCTAGCTGGTCTGCATACTTGTATGGGAAACTGCTTGGCTTATGCCCCATATTGAATTGAGCACTTTCTGCAATTTCTTTGCAGTTAATGAACTTAATTTACAATCAGTACAGTCAACTTGCAGTTACTACACTCAACGTGTAGTCAATATAATTGATTTATTTATATTGTAACTGACTGTTGTTTTAATAATGGCGAACTTTTTTTTTGTGCGTGAGCGTGTGTGTGGCCGATTACCAACCGGAGATAATTGTTGACTTCCCTCATATCCCTGTCAGCAATAACTCTACGAATCCCAGCTTATTTCGGAACTAAATTATACTCCAATTGGAATCCTCCAGCCCATAGTTTCCGGTATTAACTTCCTTTGTTCCCGCATACAAGTTTTTTGTCACAAACCTATGCGCTACCAATTTTATACCTTTTGCTAGTAGGTTTTGGTACACTTCTTGGACACATTACTTCCCTAGTAGTCTTTACAATTTCCAGGGTATCCCTGTCCCTTTATATTAAGTGCCGGCCGATCCACATATTTTTCAATCTGTCCAGTCAATCTATTTGCTGGAACAGCAGTAAATTGTAGTATATTTAAGTTTACTATACTGACAGTTAGTTTATTATACTAACTGCAAATTGAATAGTTTGTGGGATTTGACTGCATTGACTGGAAGTCAAATGCAGTGGATTCCTAATTCAAAATAGGGCAAAGACCAAGCAAGTGGCCATACAATTAATGTACAGACCGACTAGTGGTCTGCCAAAGTTAGAAGTAACACATCATCAATCTCAATGCAACACCAATTACTTCGATCAGAGATTCGAATCAACTACGTTTTCTTTTTTGTCATATTTTACTATCACCGGGCTGTGCCTACTACAGAGTGTTGCGCTAGCTGCTACGAAATAGTCCTGTAGATACCGTCGGGATGGATCATAACGAGAGTTCCACCAGGGGCCTGTACAAGCCTCTGGGACCCGTGATATCCCTCCAATCAAGATCTTAGGGTACCTTACTATGCAGAGACTTATAAGCGTGTGAAATCGACTACGTTGTAACGATAAAGGCCTACCCACATTGATCAGTGCTTATTAAGTTGAGTAAAAATAGGTTAGGTAAAAAAGAAGCTACTTTATGGTTGTTACGTTTTATTCAAGCAAGGTAAAAAAAAAGATTCTTATAAAAGGCTCCTTTTGTTATGTCTGCTGTTCATAGGGAATAAAAACGAGAACTCTTATATGTATTACTATTTATAAGCAATTGAAAGTGGCGATGGTTTCTCCAGTACTATCGAAACCACTAAAAAAAATCTTTATTAAACTAAGCTTAGAATAAAAATGTAAAGATTAACCGTTAAAAGTCTCAATATCGTTAAATTGATAAACAGCTAAATCAGTACCATTGTCAGTACTATTACGGGTACTACCATTCCAAATTTCAAATTAAAAAAAAACTAAATCCTACGATCTTTAATTACAAACAACTAACAATTTTAACGGCAAATAACCTACAGCCCACTTACTCTTTTATACCAATACCCCTCCCTACCTCCTAAAACCTTTCAATCTTTGTTAAAATGGCTTTAAAATATATAGGAATGAATATTATTACCGACCCCGTCAGAAAGAAAACAATCAAAGACTTCAGCACTATTTTCGCTAAAGACAATAATAAAAACCTTTGGTTTTTAGACACCGACAAAAACTTATTTACTGAATATTTCACTAATATAACCAGCCGCTTCATCTTCAATTTCGATACTGCTGGAACTAATCAAGAGCCTATAGCACTTAAAGATTTATTAAAATGATTCAAAAACTATATGTTCGTTATATAAAAAAAATAGAAAAGTAAGTGAAAATGAGAATTAAATTTAAATCATTTAATTAAAGCATTAACCTTTCAAGAAAAACAAGGAAAGAAGGTAATATAGCAAACGTACTTGACGAATACTTTACAGATAAAAACTCTTAGTGAACTAACGCCAAAAGTAAATGTATTGTTGGTAAAGATACTGTTAGAGACAGCATTCCTTAATGCCTTTATACGCGTTCGCAATGTCCTACCCAAGTATAGATAAGTTTTTCATCCCCTTTTACCCAAAGACCCTCATTCATACGTATTGCTAACGTTACTGAAAATAATAAGTAAGCAATTTATCCAAGATTAGTAAGCCTTCAAATTCATTAGTTAATTTAACATGAATTTCGGAAAACCCCTTAATATTGAAAGGATTATTACTAAGTCTCCAACAGCAATCCTCAAATTCCTTACAATAACCCTCAAAACCCTTAGAACATCCAGTTTTAGCAAGTCAATTAAGGAAGAAGCGGCTTTATGCGCAAGCCTATTATCAATAAGACTACTAGCTATTTCCCTTTAAAATTTTCCAGAAGTAAATATCTTGACCAGAAATACCAAACCCATCCCGAATACTACCAGTCGAAGGATACAAAGGGTCCCTACGACTAATATATCACTTTTTCTCCTCTAAATATCCCAATGATATATACAGATTTCACAGTAATTACGACTTTCGTTAAAATCTGGGAAATAAAGGAGAAGTATAATAGTAAGTCATACAATTTTTTCAACGTCAAGTTACAACCCTTGTTCAACATCTGCCACCAAATAAAAATTGAGTTATTAAACTTTCACTCATTATTTCCTAGTA
This sequence comes from Anisogramma anomala, assembly GCA_038502455.1. Classification (NCBI taxonomy): domain Eukaryota; kingdom Fungi; phylum Ascomycota; class Sordariomycetes; order Diaporthales; family Gnomoniaceae; genus Anisogramma; species Anisogramma anomala. Next base: position 15,237,952 of record JASMMZ010000004.1, on the reverse strand, counting down.
TCTTTACCGGCCAAGTCGAAAACTCCTACCTTCGGTGATGAACGAATTACTTGTCGTTTCGGGAAATCTATAATAAGTTCAAAAGTTTCCTTCAATACGATATTAACCTCGCCCAATACCATACGAGCTTCAATACCATTAAGTGGTCATATATACAGGATGAAAATAATAAGTTGGAAAGCAAAATTGTACTCCTTAATTAAATACTTAACAAGCTAATTCTTTGCTAATAAGCTATTGAAAATGTAAAAGTTAGTGAAGGCATACTATACTAACAAGTCCGCCAAATTATCACGGGTTAAAAAAAGTTTTAATACACCCTATATTACTCTGAAGTCATCTGCAAGAGCTTTTTTAACCAGTTACAAGCCTTGTTTATGATTGAAATAGCATGAATGGTGAACTCGTCCGATATATTTCTCTAAACTTTGGATTTTAATAACAACTATAGAGACTTCACCCACACATGTTATATCGATTGTAAACACGGTAAACCTAAGTAATATAATGAACAAAAAACCTGGACATAGAAGCTTAACTGCTAGGATACGTAGGGAAAAAGATATTATTTATCTTCAAAATCTTCAAGTCAACTACTGAAATTCCCTCTAAACACTTAAAAGTATTATATCTACGGAAAATAAGGTAGTTAGTCAACATTACATACTGCTGCTCAATGCGAATCAAAACAAGGAATGGAAAATAAATAGTAATCTTTTTTCCCATATTGAATATATTAAACACGTTATAGACTTAGAAAACACAAAGGAACAAAATAATTAAAATCTAAAGGCAATCAATTAGAATAAAAATACTAATACTGGCTTGAATGCAACGTAATAACTAGCCGAACACACCTTTTTATACCGTTGAACAAGTAAAAACCCATATCGTCGTTATAACGATAAAATTACTCACTCTATATATTTATTTACTATTCTCAATAGTTATGAAAGGCAAATATTTTAAGGTATAATTCTAAACACTGAAGCAACACAATACTCAACAGAAGTTCATTTTCAGTATATTGCGTTACAAAAGAATATTAATATTGCTACAAAACTTAACTACGCGAATACCAATAAGGCTAAAGTTGGTTTTAGCTTATGAAAAGGACTCTCTTCGCTGGAATCAACGACTATTATAACAATAGTTGGGCTTATTATCTTTTAAATCTGAAAATACCCTACCTTTTTTCTTTTTTAATTGGAAAATATAAAAAACCTCGACATTAATGTCGATATTAAAACTAATTAACTAATTAAGGGTAATTCATGGTTCCTACTTCATTTAGAAGGAGATATATTTAATTTTACCCTTGACGGCTAAAATTCATAGTATCAAACTTAATATAGTTAGAAATTCGTTAAATATATCGACGGTTTAATTATATAACGGTGGATAAGCTTTACAAAGTCCTTGAAGCGATCATTTATAAAAATGTGAACTTATGAGCTCTAGAAATAATTAAATTTCTTTGCCATTATTACTAAACACACCCCCAAACCCCCTTGAAATTTTAGTTCACGTTGAATATAACCAAAATTTCAACTTTAAAGTTTTTTTCGACGTGTATTACTTGAACGATAAGCCTATACTTCACGTTATTGACTCTATAACAGCGTTTTACGAGTCAAATTCCTCAAAAACATCATGGAAAAAGGAATATTGGAGGCATTACAAACTTTATAGATTGAAACATAACTAGGATACCCAAATGTACTAATTTATAATACTAGTGTTAACTTTATTACGATGAAGTTTGAAACTAATACTAAGTCGATGGGGATTAAATGTGAACAAATTCATATTAAAGACCATTGTGGTATTAGTGGGGTCGAAAAGGCTTCCGCATTTTTTTAAGCGCCTAAAATATCCTCATCCTGGAGATTGGCAGTTCGATAAGTTAAAAAATATTGCTACAAATAGCTATAAAAATCCTTAACTATACTATTAGCTCTAATAGTCTTATACTAACTTTGCTAGTATTTGAAACCGACCAATACATAACAACTAAATTGCAAACATAGAAAAATATTCAAAAGCAAGTTAAAACATATAATAGAACCTTAAAGTAATTAAAGAAGAGATTGGTACGTTCAAAATCATCAATACCCCTGATACAAAAAACGAACTATTGATAACAAAAACTTTATCTTGGTCCCTTCAAAGTAAAGTCCTTAAATAAAAATCGATAGGCAGATGTAATCCACTTTACAAAATATTAAATATCGCTAACTCAAATGTGATAGTTAAAACCGCTAACAGTTCCACCACTTTTTGTATTTCGCAGGTTAAGCCGTATAAAAAACCCCTAAGTCTAATAAAAAAATTTAAGCTAACAACCCTTTAACCAAAAAAAATCAGTTAATATGACCTTTCAAAACCGATTATTAACAAGTTAATAGAACTTCGATGACGTAAACACCCACTCAAAAGAAGTATACACACTAAAAAAAGAAACCTAACAAGGATTACAAGCTTGGGAAAGTATACAAAACGGTATAGATATCTTAAAAAGAGTAGTCCAATAGGGATATCGTCCTTAAGTTACGAATAAAAAGCATTATCAATACACTGGTAAAATCTTTTTTTAAAAAAAACCGATTGAAAATTAGTGGTCTTTTCATACTACGAGTAATTTAACTTATAACCTAAAATAATTCAAAGCATCTTCAACTTTACATCAACTTTCATGGTATGATTGCACGGACCACCTTGTTAAGGAAGGTAGGGGGCCTACACTGTAACCCCTAAAAATGCCCACTTTCGGGAAAAATTTTCAGGTCTAGCCGCTCTTAACACCATCACTTCGTATGTATCCTATTTTACCACATCATCTTTAATCAGCTTTATCAGCACTTGAATATTTTCCGGCGACCCTTTTTTGGCTTTAGAGATTGTCTTCAACCCGGCGCATCGCTCGCATAGCAGTGAATCTAAAGAACAAACCTTACAAGAAGCGATTCCGTCCCTCGTTACTTGTGCTAATGTAGCTTTTTAGACTTGAACTTGCACACTGCAAGTTTTATTTCTTTTACGCTTTAAGGTCTATACCTTTATTATAAGCGCCCTCATATGATAGCTTTATTTATTTCTTTATTTATGTATTTATCTTGAAGCCGTCATTACCCATACCGGAACTCTGCTTGCTCCATAGAGCCTTTAAACTTCAACTTGTATTGTAATTACAATATAAGTTTAATTTTTTTTACGCTTCAAGATCTTAGACATAGACCTTTATTATAAGCGCTCCCACTTAACAGCTCTATTTATTTATTTATCCTTAAGCCATCGCTATACACATTAGTGCCATACCCGCTTAGTGAGGCTTTCGACTATATCTTAGATGTTTTTATTTAGCTATCCACAGAAGACTTTTCACGGAACATTAACTATTTTGTGGTGTAACCTATTTTACGATTTGTTTTAAACTTTTTGTTTTTGCGGTCTGTGGTAAAAAAGTGGTTCGGGTCGCGATTTTTCTACCAAGTTGTAAAGTACGTTTTTCACCTAGTTGTAAAGTATATATTTTCCACCGCTACGGGATTTTAACCAAGATATATGTGTTTTATATACCCATTATATTTTTTTAGACCGTTAGATCCTCGATAAGAAAAGGCGTTGAATGGGAATTGAAATAGCCGTATAATACGTCACAGCCAAAGCTACAGTTTTATGCCCTTATTGGTCTCTAAACTGTAGGGTACCTTAAGGAATTAATTTAAAGGCTGGCTTAAAGTCTGGTTTCCAGTTACAGGTTTTACTTGGCATTTTGTTTTATGGGTAAAGGCTGTTTTTCCTATATTATGGGTATAAGGTTGAAAACTAATATTTAATACATTTAATAGTGTGTATACTCTTTCGGCTTGATCACCTGAACAAATCCTTTACGAATACGATCTACATTCGTTGGAGTAAAGGGTTTCTTTAGGAATCGGGGACCTATATAATTGATATAAGGCTACTTCGGTAGGCATTTAACAGTATATATAGTGCAATGGTTCAGAAATTGACTACAGGTGTAGAGGATACGTCTTTGAGTTTATATAAGTATGGCATAAAGAATATGGTAGTCTATTTAACAAGGTTAAGGGTTATACTCTAGAAACGGGGGACTAAATAGGGTGGTAGTTATGTATATAAGGTGAGGACTTTAGATTGCGAGACTTCCCACCGGTATATATATATTTTTTCAAATTGGCGAGGGTCACACTATACTAGCTATATAGTGGGTACTACACGGTGATAGTAAGTGATCAAAAAACATAATTAGAAGGAAAAATATAACCATTTTCAGGTTGAGAAAAATTTATAAAGTCAAAGGCAAAACCATAATTTTGGCATACAAATAGTTACGGGTAATTTCTCCAAGATATAGTAATAAAAAAGAAAAAACTATATCTTTACTTAATTATTTACAATTAAAAAAATCATCTAATATTTCATCGTTGTAATTACTGTTAATTTGACTATAGATGCAAACGGTAAGTTTACCCATAATAGCCATCATATTACGCAAATTTACACATAATCCGCCACGAATTTATAACGAATTATAGTGTTTATCATACCCCAAATATCAAAAAAAAAAAAATTTGCGGATGGCATAGTAAAACAATAAATTAAATCTTCATAACAATGACCTAAAACCAATATCCATTGGTTTTTAACGTATTAAACACGATTCAATAATAAATTAAACGTAAATAATTTTACTTTCAAACCATATTTATGAATGACGCAACAAAAATTTATCAGTATCGTTAATATACAAATTAACGATACTATTTTACTCGGAAACTGTTGGTAGGGCTTTAGATCGTTGCAACGTTTTCGATTCGATTGGTCGAAGTAACAGTAGTATTGCATTGCTCAAGTGGTAGATGTATTGTTCTAGGTTTGGCAGACCGCTAGCCGGAATACACTGTAATTTGTATGGCTAATTACTTGGTTCTTACCCTAGAGTGAAGTGCAGTGTACTGCACTCGACTTACATCCAATGCGGTAAGTCTCCACAAAGAAATACACTCAACTTGCAGTTTAGTATAGTTAACTTTACTGTAAGTAAAGTTAACCTAGTACACTGAATGTAATACTATTCCAACACTAGAGACTTTTTAGTTTGTGCGCCTACGTTAATACTGTTAAACAATCTTTTCCAGTAAACGCTAATCTACGACCTCGCTTACTAGTCAGACCCCTATTAATTTTCATGAACCTCTAAATTGTATTACACCCATTTGCATGCAAATTAACCCTATTTCCGTCAATTGCTCTAGGGGTTCGAGGTCCGAGTTTATCGACTTTAACCAAATATTTTTTTGCTATAAACCTATATAATCCATTACTTTTACCGTTCCAATTAAATAAGTTAACATCGCTATTCCCTTGATAGTTTTCTTTTTTAATTTACCAATATTTTTTGACTATAGTTACGTAATTTAAACTTGTCGGAGGGCCTATTAACGTAGCTCTCGATACGTATAGTCAAGCTATTACTATCTACGAATTTTCCAAGGGCCTTATTCGAAGATACCTTTATTATTGCAATAATAGGATCATATTTACCGTTAATCCGTCATAACTCCTAATCTCCCTTGTATTGTAGGCTTTTCGAAATGCTATTACATCGATTATCAGGTGTTTTTCGCTAGTAATTCCGAGTTTCGAAAGGCATTCAAACAGGCTTCTCGAATCGATACAAATTACCACCTGGATGTAAGAAATTTTAAGCTAATTTATAATAAAGTTAAGGGTTTCCCACAAAACCATACTTATATTGAAGCCTACTATTATAGTATAGATCTTTAAAAGTAATACGTTTCGTATCATTTTTTTGACATTTAATAAAAATTAAGTAAATTAGGCTGCTGATAATACTTAACTGTTTCTCCAGCCGATTTTTATTAAAGAAAGTTATTAGGAAGCCGATTTATAAAACCAGGTTGGTGTTTTTTATAAAAAACCTATGTGTAAAGATTATTAACTTAGCCCTCAACAGGTCAATTAAAACCATATTTATTTTTAGGTTTAAATTTTATATTTATCACTTCATCCTTTCATTCATCCGGTTAAAGTCGTTATCGGTTAGGCTTTATACTTGTGTAGAGATAAAGAAGTTCCAAAAAGCCTTTAGGTAATATAAAGTGATAATATAATTACCACAAACACGATATTTAAGGTACCTTTAGGTCTTAGCTACGTTATTCTTATCGATTATAGCTTAATCAATATCTTGGCCCTTTTTCGCGAAAGTTAAATCCGTTATTAATACCAAGTATAAGGATTAACAATTTATTAAAGTCAACTCAATTACCCTTTATTAATATTGTGACTGGCTTACAATTCTAGAATTTAAAGTCCTTAATCACCTGTTATTCTCATATCATAAAACCAACCGTTTTTTTAAAAAAATGGTATCGTTAATTTATATACCTACTAGGTTAAAATTTCGTTTTACGTTACTAGTAAACATGGGTCGTATATCAAAGATATTATACATAACAGTAATTAGAAGTGCGATTAATAAATTAAAAACTAATAAACGTCTGTTTTAATTAGTTCGTATTAAGGTTCAATACATCCCATTACTATTTTTAAAAGGGAAATAGGCTGTAATTCCAATAAAAATTCCAACAATACGATCCGCCATAAGTCGGTTGCTAATTACATAAAAACCTATGTTATATTTAGGCTATTAAGCGTAAACTTTCCTTGAATATTAGCTAATAAACTTCTTGTTAAAACGATTATCATATGCTAATTATTATTTTTAATCATTGTTGACTGCGTAAAAATCTAGTTTTTGCCTTCATCTCCGTATCCTTGAACGATTGAACGTGATTTTTCATAGGACCACCCTATAGTCATACCCTTTACCTCATAAATAATACTTAACTTGAAAATCGTAATATTTAGGTCTCAAGGGTTAAAATCGACTTTTATACAAATTATATAACTCCTCGAGTTAACAAGCCGTTAATCTAGACTTTATCTCTTTTTTCAAAGCTTTGCCGAAAGTCTTAATAATACCTCACACTTAAATCTTTAATACCAAGTTTTAGTTATCCTTCTTTTTTTTACTTATGCAAATAATATTGTAAATACGACCTGGTATATATTTCTCCTCTTGATTATTCTTATTTTCGGGGGTTGACCGTGTTAACGGCGTTTTATTGGCTTGTCGATAATAGGTAAAGGAAATTCGTATTAACTCGGTTGCTTGACTTAAAAATATTCATCGTTAGTAATCCTAATATGGGGCTTAAATTAGGTAATACGACAAAATATGGGATCGTTAGCAATTTTAACTATTACTTTAAAGTAAACAATACTTAGTGTTTTATACAAAACTTTTAATTCATCTGGCTTCCATTATACGAGGATTTTACTTTACAACGACAAAGTAAACACATCAATTGTTTTAAGGCCTTTCCTAGTATTAAAGGCATCGTTAACCTAGCGATGTTCCGATTCCTTCCGCAATTCTTTTAAAGCTTTACCATAGGCTATAAATCGCTTTTAGGTACTTAATAATCATAGAGATTCACTCGTTAAGTGTAGGTATGCTCTAAAGATCAATAGTGTTGGCATTAGGCTGTCAGCACCTATAATATCGTTCAGGCCCTTTACCACCATCTAAAGACGTGCCTCCGAATCCGTAAAGCTTTCAATTTCGAACGTAAAAATGTTATACGATTGGCTAAATAGGGAGTATGCCCCCTTAACCTTCCTAATACTTTAGTAGGCCTTTATAGGCACCTATTTACACTAAATATCTATTATCTTGACATTTTTCTTAAACTCTGTCGCCGTGAAGTTGGTGCTGGTATTGTAGACGACGACGTTAAATAAGATTAGGTACGTATCAATCTATAATATCCTAAATGTTTTCTACGTATCCTTTATCGAAAAGAACTTTAAAAACTTTACTCCGTAAAAAATAGGCTTATTATTTAAGTAAAACATATTAATGAACACCTCGCAGTTAAAGTAATTATCATCTTGTAATATAAACTTCAATCTCTGGAAGGCTTAAGCATATATTTGACAGTAATAGTATAGATTTTCAATAACTTTGAAGGTAAATCATTTTAAAGGATTATACTTTATAGACTCTAGGACTTTATAAATCTTATTAACAATTAGGTAATTAAATCTCCAGTGTAATTGACGTATTATCGGCTTCGTTAAATTTAATACTACTACTTTAAAACCTTAAAGATAAAACCACAAGTACCCCCAATGATAAGCGAGGGAAAACCTTGAATCATTCTCAACCAATTCATCAGCGTTAATATTAACGTTAATGTCGAAGGTCTTTATATCCTCCAAGTTAAAAAGGAAAAGTGTACTGAATTTAAGGATATAAAATGTAATCAACCTAATAACTGTTTAAATTATTATTATCCCTCAAAACAATAGTTATTCGCACAATCCGAAGCGAACTTTAACTTCATCATTATCGTAATAATTAATCTTAATATTCATTGTACTGTTCTTCCGTAATACTATATATTACGAATAGCCTCCTATTAAGTACTTTATTACTCATATATTTGGTATAATACCTTGAAATATGTGGTCTGAGTAACAATCGCGAAAATCGAAAGTATATAAAGGGTTAGAGGCTTAATTAAGGCAATGGTAAGGGTATTTACCACTTAGGTGGTAAAGGAAGGCGTAATTGGCTAGTTACTAAGCCGTACCAAGGGCTATATCTTTATACCATTTAATCTACTTGGAGGTATTATTGCTGTCAATTAACTCGTCACCTTTGAAGTCTACAATATAATCCAAATAATCCTATTAAAAGTTTATAGGTTACTGGATGTATTATATTAACTTTTTGATATTCCGCTTAGCAAGGGGATACCGATTTAACTAATAGCTTAACTTCTCACAAATTTAACATCTTTTGTTACTACTGCGACGATAGTTTATACAGTTAACAGGTCTGTTTAAATTTTGACCTTATTGGATCTAACGCAGTCATTACCTCTAGTTTAGAGTCGATGAGCTAGACTTTACACGTTAAAGATGACCGTAGCTGTACTTACGGTTGATGTAATTGATAAGCGCAAGATCTTTTTCATCCACGTCAGAGAAGTTGCTAGCTTAAGGGTACATACTAAGCAAGTTTGATATACGCGTTATTACAGTTGTAAAAGACGAATGAAACTAGCTAAAAAAGCTTTTACAGGTGGCATTTAGGCGTTATAAGGCGTATTTAAACTCGTTAACACCTGTAATTGCTATCTGTACCTGCTTGCGAAATATAGTTTCGCTAGCGTAAGCTTTCTTCATTGCCTTTTGGCATAATATTAACTTATTAATCATTTGGCCAAGTACATTTATTGGAGCTTCCTTCTCTTTTTTCTTAACTATTATCGTTATCCACTTCGTAGTGGCCCAATATGTATGGTATTATGTAAGGTGGACGTCGTATTCAAAATGGCCCTTTATATTGTTATGAATCTCGCAAAACGTAGTTGCTCAATTTAGGAAGGTTGGATAATAGTCCTTAGCGTTCCCTGTAGGAATTCCAGGAAACAGTAAGTAAAAACCAAAACGAGGAAATTACATCCATTTACAGATATTTAAAAAAGGTATTATCTTTGTATCGAGGAGGTTGTAGGGCTTCCCGTCATATTTCTCTACATCATTCCAAATCTTGGCGAAATCCGTAAAGAGTTTATAGTTAATATTAACTATCTTAACAAGTCTTAAAGGAAAGTTTCAATAATTATCCCAGTTTTTATTAGTGTTTACTGGCAGTTACAGCTTTAAAGCCTTCGTGGCATGGTATTAAGGGTAATTTCCAGTCGCCTGACTCGAGGGTTAAAGTCATATGGTAAAATCTATAGTAGGCTTTCGCATATAGGCAAACCTACCAAAAAAAGCTTTTGATTACTTGGCGATTAAAAGGCTGGAGGGTAATAGAGACTTGAAAGTTTTAAGAAACTTAACTATATTATTTCATTAACTATTGTAAAACGTCAATGTTAATCTCTTTAACCGTATTAGCTGCTACTGCTTGACGTGCCCTGCCACCGTTAAGAAAGTACCTCGTACTATCACATGAAGGTGCTAAGCTGCCAAGAAGATTAACAAATTCCTTATCGCCAACGCGTAAAGAGGCTCAACTTAGCTAAGAATAAAGTGGAGGTCCCTTAAATTGTATGTAAGGTCATTAAAGGTATTTAGTACGATTTCTTTTCGGGCGTAAATCTTAAGGGCATTCTTTAAGCTGTGTTGGGTCGAAGAGTTTTTGTTCCAGATTTATAGAGCTCTATTATAATATATAGATCACTTACTTCTTAACTTTCGACTTCAGCCTTAATTGAATCCCTTTTTGGATTCCAGCCCATATATGAATAGTTTGATTATTTTAAAAAGTTACGAAAGTTATGGAAGGCGTGGTTAGGGTCATTGCCGCTATTTATTCAAACAATATAATAGCCAACTAAGTTGGTAAAGTGCTTTTCCGTTAAGTTTTCGTCGATATCTTACTCCCAAAAGTCTTTATCGAATAGCTTCGTAAAAAGGAACCACAACATATCAATTCCTTTATGAATTTTTTAAATAAGTGTTATCTTGAAATTGAAAGTAGTGTAGGACTTGGTGGGCGAGGAACTTGATAATTCCGGGCGTAAAGGCTTATTGATTTGACATAGAGTCGCGTGGGAACTGAGGGACTTGGCGTTAAGTTGTGTAATGTAACTTTCTCGATGCAAGTTGGCGATTCTTAGTATTTTCGTTCAAGGTAATGGTCTTAACGATCAAATTGACATAAAGGAAATAAAAAAAAGTAAATTAGGGACAAAGGTTTAGTGTAAAAGGTAAGATCGAAGATCGTTTATAATTATAAGTAAAGTTCGAAAGTTATTTGTCATTTTAGCCGTAAGACTTAGTTGTTTTTGTAGTAATAGCACCCGCAATAGTACTGACTTAGCTGTTTACCAACCTGACGATTTAAGACTTTGAACGGTTAATTTTAACGCTCTTTAAAAATGATTCGTAAAGATTTTTTAGTGTTTTGATAACGATATTGTCGATACCTCTAGACTGCCGCAGAGACTGGTACAGCCTAAAAGTCTTCTTTAAGTACTTAAGTAAATATTGACACAGTAGTAAAGGCTCTTCGAAAGAATTTTTTCTCTATCCTAACGATAATGCAAAGTGTAAAACCGGAAAGTAGTTTATTCTTCTACTTAGCTTATCTATGCTTAACCTAATAAATACTGATTAGTATTAGTAAAGCTTTAGATGTTACAACATTGTTGATTCGATTGATTAGTCGAAGTAACAGTAGTATTACAGTAGTCAGATGGTAGATGTATTATTCTAGGTTTGAGAAACCGCTAGCCGGTCTGCGTAGTAATTTGTATAGCCAATTGCTTGGCTTGTACCCTAGTGTGAAGTGGGAACATACCGTACTTGCTTGGCAGCCAATACAGTAGGTCCGTACAAAACAATATACTAATCTTGCATTTAGTATAGTCAACTTTACTGTAAGTAAAGTTAACCTACTTCACTGTAAATACAATTATTCCAACAATTGATCTATATATAATGGTATTAAAGATCTATATGGCACGTATTTTAGCATACGTTGAAATGGTAAGTTATAAACCTAAAAAAAAATCAGTAAAACCGACGAGATACAATAATAACAATACTTAAAGTAGAAAACTAGTACGGCGTACATCACCACATTATATCAACCAAAGGTATCGTACGATCTATCGATTACAATATAAACCCAAAACCTATAAAACGAATATTTTCATAAGTTGAATAAATTTATTTACTTATAAATAGATCATTCTAAAAAAGGTATTGATATAGTGTTGGTCGACTTAATGATAACGAAGTTAAAACTTTTACGGACGGCATTTTCACAAATAATACTAATCTTGTATCGTAAATGGAATTCCTCATAATACCCGTTAACTAGGAAATTGTTGGAATAGTACTATATGCAGTGCAGTAGGTCAACTTTACTGTAAGTAAAGTTGATTGTATTACAAGTTGAGTGTATTATTTGTGGACTTATTGTATTGGGTATAAGTCGAGTGCAGTACGCTGAACTTCATACTAGGGCACAGGCCAAGTAATTGGCCATAAAAATTACAGTGCAAACCGGCTAGCGGTCTACCTAACCTAAAATTATACATCCACCACTTCACCAATGCAATACTATTATTACTTCGACCACTATTCGAATAGACAACGTTGAAACGATTTAAGGCCCTACCAATACTGATAAGTGCTTATTGGACTAAGCACAGATTAGTTAAGTGGAAGAAGATGTTATTTTCCGGTTACGCTTCATGTTTTCGTCAAGATATAGGAAATATTCTTACGAAGTGCCTTTACTACTGCGTCGGTTTTTATGGCAACTTAAAGATACCGACGGTATCAACATTAAAAATAACAAAACAAATTCACAAATCTTTCTTCAAGACGTTAAGATTAACTGTTAAAAGTCTCAAAATTCGGCAAGTTGGCAAACGGTTAAGTTAATATTATCATGTGTACTACTACCGTCAGAAAAACGACTAAGTTTCTACGCCAAATAACGACTAATAATAAACGACTTTCGATCTTACCCCTTACACAAACCCTTGCCTTTACTTCACTTCTTTTACTTTCCCACACTAATTTAATTACTAAGATCGCTGTCCTGAGAGAAAAACACTAAAAATCGCTAAGTCGTGCCGAAAAAGCTAAGTCGCGCAACCTTACTCAAAGTTACCAAGTCGCTAAGTTTCCATGCGAATTTAAGTCAAAACACCAAGTCCTTACGCCTAAATATCACCAAGTATTTCGTCCTACGCGTCCTATATAGGAAAGCACATTAAGATAGCTACTGTAAGCGCTCAATTTAAAGCTATTACAAACCTCGCCAATAAAAAAGCAATTAAAAACCTCGGTTACCTTTTCACTAAATATTATAATTACGGCCTTTGAAGCTACGATATCGATAAAGACTTAACCTAAAAGTATTGGACTAACTTTGTCGGCTATTTTGTCTTAGAACGTAATGAAGGTAAAGACCCTAACCTCGCTTTTTACAAATTCCGTAATTTTTTCGGCGATGAGACTATTAATGTATAGAAAGCAACTTAAAAGACTGTTAAATTCAAATTGAAAACTCAACTTTACCGCCGAGGGATTTACGTATTAAAAGAAAACTCTACTCGGCTAGCGGAAACACTTTTCGAGTTGGCACAACTTGAAAAATGCCCTTAAGTCCTATAGCTCAAAGGAAAGGATGTTAAAGAATATTAACGCCCCTATATACGATCTAAGGTACCTCCCCTTTATTCTTAGCTAAGTTAAGCCTCTTTACGCGCCGGTAATAAGGAACCTGTTAACCTGTTTAGTAGTCCAACAACCTTACGTGATAACGCAGAGTATGCCTTTGGCAGTGGGCAAAGCGCGTAAAACAAGGGCCGTTAACGCGGCTAAAGATATTGACGTCGGTACTCTATACTAGTTAATTAAACAAAATCTTCAGGTTTCCCAAAACCTTTAATTACGTATTGCTTCCCAGAAATTTAATCGACAGGGACCTTAAAAAACTTCCCCATTTAGGTTTGCCCATACGTGAGAGCTTACCAAAAATCCTATTACAGGACTTAACCCCTTAGGCTAAACGACTGTCAATTACCCTTTATATCGTGCCTTGGAAGTTTTAAAGCCTAAACTGCCAGGAAACACCAATTAAAACTAGCATAACTACCGCAACATATCTCCAAGATCTGTTAAGATATTTAATATTAATTATAAGTTATTTATAGACTTCGGCAAGATTTGGAACGACGTAGAGAAATATAACGGAAAGCCTTATAACCTTTTCGATACTAAGATAATACCCTTTTTAAACATTTGCAAGTAAATAGAGGTTCCCTCTTTATGTTTATACTTACTATTTCCTGGAATCCTGGCAGTGTATTCTAAAAACTATTACCTAACCTTCCTTACCCGAGCTATTACGTTTCGCAAAATTCATGATAGCATAAAGGACCACTTTAAATACAATGTCCATTATATATAATACAAACAAATGAATCTATTAAGAGGTGGGTAACAATAATATATAAGAAAAAAAGGATGAAATACCGATGAATTTGTTGAAATAAATGATTAACAAGTTAATATTATACTAAAAAGCAATAGGGAAAGCGTACGTTGGCGAAGCCACACTTTGCGAACAGGTACAGGCAGAAGTTACGGAAGTTAGCGAATTCGAATACACCCTACAACGCTTAGATGACACCTACGAAGGCTTTTTTAGCCAGTTACATTTTTTTTTCCATTATAATAGCGCGTACACTACACTCGCTTAGGAATACCCTTAAGCCGATAACTTCCCTGAAATAGATAAAGAAGATCTTACCATAGTTAATTACGTCGATTGTAAGTACGGCTACGGGCGCCCTTAACGCCTAAAGTCTGGCCTACGGGCTACAGACTAGAGGCAGCAACCACGTTGATGCCAATAAGGCTAAAATTTAAGCGGAACTGTTAATCGTAAGTACTGTCGTCGTAATAGTGGTAAGAGATGTTGAATTTGTGGCAAGTCTAGCTGTTAATTAATTCAAAACCCCCCCGCCGAACGAAATGACAAAAAGATAATGTATTACATTTAATACCCTATTACTTTTAAGTAAAAATACTCAGATTAAATGGCATACTTCGAGGTTAATAAACTAATTAATGGAAACAATACCCCTAAATAGGTTAAGAGGTATAAAGATACTACTCTTAACGCGGCCTAGTAACTAGCCAACTACGTCTTTTTATACTGTATGAGCGATTAAGACCCTTACCTTTGCCTTAACTAAAACCCTAACCCCTTTTATACCTTTAAATTTTACGATCGTTACACGGACTATACTTTTCAAGGTATTATGTTAGACATAAAGAAAATAAGGTACTTAATAGTAGGCTATTCGCAATACGTAGTATTACGAAGGGAAATCATTAAAGTTGTTAATATTAATAGTTACAATACTGGTAAGGCTAAAGTTAGCTTTGAACTAGGCTAATAATTATTGTTACTGGGGATAACGGTAATTTAAACTATTGTACAAGTAATCACGTTCTATATCTTTTAATTCCTTACTTCTTTTCTACTTTACCTGGTGAATATAAAGACCCTTGGCGTTAACGTCGACGTCAACGCAGACGAATTGGTTAAAAACAGCTAAAGGTTTATTTTCTCCTTTAATTGGGGGCACCTATAGTTTCATTTTCAAGGCCCGAAAGCAATGGTGTTAAACCTAAAGGAGCCGGAAATTCGTTAACTACACCGGCGTTTTAACCACCTAATCGTTAATAGGATACACTAAGTCCTAAAGTTTGTAAGGCATAAAAATGTGGAATACTTTACCCTAAAAGTTATTGAAAGACTTGGTTAATATTGTCAAATGCATGCTCAAGCCCTCCATAGATTTAAGTTTATATTAAAAGAAGATAAAAACTTTCACTATAAGATCTTTGTTAATGTATTTTATTTGGATAACAAACCTATCTTTTACATCGTTAATTTCGTAAACTTTCTTCACAGGATTAAGTTTTTAAAGTCTTTTTCGGTAAAGGATATATAGGAATAGTTAAGGATGCTGTAAATTAACACGTACCTAAGTCTACCTAACGTCGTTGTCTACGATACCGGTACCAAGTTTACGGCGACGGAGTTTTAAAAAAATGCCAAGATAATGGGTATTTAGTGTAAACAGGTACTTGTAAAAGCCTAGTAGAGTATTGAAAAGGTTTAAATGGTATACACCCTACTTTGCTGAGCGTATAATATCTTTACGTTGGAAATTAGAAACTTTACGGGTCCAGAGGCACGCCTATAAATAGCGGTGAAAGGCTTAAATGACAATGTGGGCCCTGATGGCTTAGTGCCAACGTTACTAGTCTTTGGAGCGTACCCACGCCTGAAGAGTGAATCTCCGCTATCGACAAGTACTTAGAAACGCTCTGCGGCCCACAGAAAGGCTTTAAAGGAACTGTGAAGAAAATCGTCACGCCGCCAGGTCAATAATAACCTTAATACTAAGAACGGCCCTATGATAATCGACGTACTTGCTTTGCCATTGTAAAGTAAAGTTCTAGTATAGCGGGAGCTGGGTAAATAGAAAGGCCTATACAGGATATTAAGTATCACGAACTTCGAAGTGATTGTAAAAACTACTAACGGTTCTGTATCTTTTCGAACCACTTACGTCAATTTCTATATTAGGGCTACTGATAATAAAGACCTTTAAACCAAGCGACCAAATAAACAAGATACTCCTTTACCTGTTATTAATAAGCCGATGGAACGCTGTTAACGCGGACGACCCCTGAAAAAGAGGAACGTTGAAGAAAAAAAATACATACCGGGCTGTATTTATAATTTTGATTAGATAAAAATAAAATAAAATGATAACAAAGACTTGGTATTAAAGCTCCTAATATAAAGGATTATTAAGACCTTCGGCAAACCCTTTAAGAAAAATGGTAAAGCCGAGATTAACGGCTTATTGACTTGAGGGGTTATATAATTCGTATCAAAAAACTATTTTAATCTTTAAAACCTAAATTTTACGATCTTTAAATTAAAGATTATCCACGAGGTTAAGAGAAAGACTACGTAGTGGCCGTACGAAAAGTAACATCTGATCGCTTAAGAATACGACGATAAAGGTAAGAACTGAATCCTTACATATTCGTCATTGAAAAGATTAATTAACGTTTAGTAATTACTTTAGTAGTAAGTTTATTGGTTAAAATTAAAGGTAAGTTTACGCTTAGTGACTATAATATAACGTAAGCCTATATGTAGTTAACAATGGATTTATAGTTAATCGTATTGTTAAAACTGTTATGGGAACTACGTACCATTTACACTTTAGGTATAGTAATATGATGTATTGAACTATTGTATGGATTAACTAAATCAAATGTCTACTGGTTTCTCACTTGCTAATTGCACTTTATATTACAACTAACAATAAAGTCTTTAACTTACGATCCGTGTTTATTAGTAGCGTAGAAGAGGGAATTCAGCGTAGTAGATATGGAAATTAACGATACCCTTTTCATTGAAACAGTTGGTTTTATAATATTAAAATAGTAAGCGATTGAGAATTTTAAGTTTTGGAATTGTAAGCCGGTAACAACGTCAATAGAGGGCAGTTAATTGAACTTTGATAGATTGTTAATCCGCATACTTAATATTTATATCGGTCTTAACTTTTTGCAAAAGAGCTAAAGCAATGTTTTAGCTATAATTAACAAAACTGATGTGGTTGGAGCCTAACGGTATTTTGAATAGCGTGTTTAAATAATTTATATTGCTACCTTATGCTAATCGATAGCCTTTTACAACCTTTCCATCGCGGTATAAACACCAAACCCTGTAAATAAATACTTTGACCGGTTAAACAAAAGTTTCAAGTGATAGATACGAAACCTAAACCGAGGGATTAATATGGTCCTAATTGACTTTCCGAAGGTTAAGTTACTAATTTTTAAGAATGAGTTATTTATAAATAACACCGGTTTATCTTTTCAAATCGGTTTTCTGATAACCCTTGTAAACGAATATTAATGGAAAAACCAATTCAATATTATTGGTAACCTAATTCACTAAACCTCTATTAAATGTAAAAGGATTATACGAAATGTATTGGATTTGGAGGTCTACGGCATAATAACGAGCTTTAATATAGGTATAGTATTGTGAGAAACCCTTAACATTATTACCGGGTAGCTAAAGATTTCTTTTATCCCGGTGGTAATTTGTACCGACTTAAAAAGCCTTTTCGAATGCCTTTCAAAGTTCGGAACCACCAGTAAAAAACGCTTAATAATCGACTTAATAGCACTACGTAAAACCTAAGAATGGAGGGAAATTAAGAAATATCGATGGATTAACGGCAAAGACAATCTCGCAAATTCTATAACGAAGGCAATATCAAATAAGGCTCTGAAAGGTTTATAAACAGTAACAGACTAATTATACACATCGAGAGCTATGTTGATAAGTCGCTCGAAAGGCTAAGATCAAGTGATGGCGGTTAAGTATATGCCGACAAACTGGAAGACTGCCAGTGAAGTAAAGGAATTAATAATAGCGATCTGCTTGATTGGCATGCCTCAAGTAGAGGCCTACAAAGGATTATATTAGAAGAACTTTTTATGGAAGTTAATTAACTCGAAACTCGGAGTGCCGGGAAAATGAAGGTTAAAATGGGTTAATTTGCATACAATTAGGTGTAATTCAATATAAAAGTCAACTGAAATTAACAGGGGTCTACTTAGTTAACGAGGTTGCTATTCAATACTAACCGGAAAAGATTAGTTAACCACTTTAACATAAACGTATAAACTAAAAAGCCGCTAGTGTTAAAATAGTACTACATACAATACAATAAGTCAAATTTAATTACAGTAAATTTAACTGTACTGTAAGTTGAGTGTATTGTCTGTGGACTTGCCGCATTAAGTATAAGTCGAATGCAATACGTTGCACTTTATACTAGGACACAGACCAAGCAATTGGCCATACTAATTATATTGCAGACTGGCTAGCAGTCTATCAAACCTAGAACTATAAATCCACTACTTGACCAATGCAATACTACTGTTACTTCGACCTCGATTCGAATCAACGACGTTGCAACCATCTAAGGCCCTACCAACAGAAATATCTAATAGGTAATTTACAATTACCAGCAACATATAATACTAGATTTCCGTCAAATATAAACGTATAATGCCAAACGTACTAATATGAGGCGTTTTCGGTATAATAGTAAGCTTTAACATCGGCGTAGTAATTATAAAAATATTAAAAATTACCCTTAAACAATTAAAATTTCTTTACATATTTTAAATTTTGTATATAGACTTCCGAAGCCCTTACAAATACGTATTGAATCTAGGTGAGATAGATTAAAATTGTTTAATAATAAATCTAATAGCTTTGAAGGAAGTATATGAAGCCTGGAAGATCGATAAACTCCGGTGAATTAACGTCAAAGATAACCCAGAAGACGTTATTACAAAAGCCACGTTTAATAACGACTTGAAAATATTCATAGATAATAATATATTAACCGTACGAATTAAATGCTATGTTAACCGCCCGGCACGTAACGTGAAGGAATAGGAATTCTCCGGCAAACTGAAAAACTACCAAAGTAGTGATAGCAGTAAAGGTAGTAATAGTATGCAAGACAAGCATGCTCGGACGTACTAGAAAAAGGTACGCAATTAGTAAAGTACGTAATACGCGCAAGTTCATGGCGAAAGACTTATGCACGGCAATTTAAAAATGAAAGACTCGAGGATGTGGGGAAGAAGGCAATAATTGATATTGGTTTCAATTCAAATTAAGTGTAATTAACAGGGGCTTGGTATGCGGATTGAGGGGGAAGTTTAGGGCTTACCGTAAGGAAGGAATTATTAATGCTCATATAGGTGCACAAAATAAAAAGCCGCCAGTATTGGAATAACAAAGAATTGCAATACAATAAATTCAAATATCCTTATAGTTAATTGATGATACTAACTAAAAATTGACTATAATTTATAAGATCAACTGCAAGTCTCGTGCAGTAGGTATCCACTTCAGGTTGGGGCACGGGCCAAACAATTATCTATACAAGTTAACGCGCAGACCAGCTCGCAGTTTGCCCAATATAGAAGTAACAAATCACTACGTTCAACGCAATACACCAGTTACTTTAAACAAAGATTTGAATCGACTACGTTGCAACAATAAAGGCCTATCAACAATTTTCAATGTAACACCAGTTATTTCAACCAAAGATTCGAATCAACTACGTTGCAACGATAAAGTCCTATCAATACTATTATCATTTATAACCCCTTTAGTGTATTATTCGATATAATTTTGGTTATAACATCAGCAGAGTTGTTTTTGTCGTTCATTTACCTGAATTCTTCAATTTTTAAAGATTTATATGCCTCTCCCAATTCTATTATGTTTATTATTTAATGCTTTTCATTGGTATTTCCAAGCTTGGAGATTTATTCATAAAAGCCTCGGGAGTCAGTATTGATAAATACAAGTATTGCGAGTAATATCAATTGTTTGGTAATAATTTTAACATACCGTTGGTTACTGTATCAATATTCAATTTTGTTATCGTATTGTAAACTTTCGACGCCAATACCTTTATACCGGATGGATGTCTTGTGTAAGATGTTACAGTTAATCGTAAATTCCTTATTAAATTTGTTTTGGTTAACGATCACTATGAGGAATTCAATCTGGGAAGTTAGGTTAATATTATTTATGAAAGAGATTTTCGTAAATATCACTCACTTTGCTATATCTAAGCTTATCAAAACTATATTTATATCTTTATCTGAACTATTCATTTGCTATTAGATACGTTTTTTTAACTTGTTATAGTCTTCATTTCGTCTTTTTTAAATTTTTATTTGGATCCATAGATTGTGAGATAACTTCGATTGGTACAAAGTGGCGATATAAACCGTTATAACCTTTCTTTAAGGTATAGTTATAGGTTATTCGTCTGTTCAATTAATCTTTGTTGGGCTTATAGCTTACCTTTTTTAAAGAGATCAAGGTACATGCGACGGTCATTATCAATAATATGGATATAAATTAATAATTCATTGAAATCTAGTTATGTATTCATAACCTACTCATTAATCGACTTCTACTTTTAAATAACTTTATTCTCGATAGCTTGTTGGCTTTCTGTTATAAACATAGTAGGTTTCAATAAAACGTACTATTTATTTGTATATCCATGATACCAAAGTCACTAATTCACCTGATTCAATATTTCTGGGTAAAAATTTAACGTCTCTTTACTCAAATTGTTTTCAAAATGCGTTCAATATGTTAAAATTCTATAGAAACATTTTTGAGTCAATTAGTAAAAGGTTTTAATATATTGTAACACCGTTGTAATAGGGAATATTTTTGAGTTTATTTGAATTATATACTTCATTAATGATCAGTAGTATATTTCGTATATGTTTACGTAATATTACGGATTTTATGGGTGACCTTACTGTTTATATCAGTGGTTAAATTAATAGTCATTACAACGATTAAACGTTGGTTGATTTTTTGAATTATGGGTAATTAAATGAGGATTAAAGTTTCGTTTTTATTTCTCACTCTTCAAAAAATTTGCTCTATTTTTTTCGTATGACCGATCCGTGTTTTTATCTTAAATCTCGTAAACTATTTTTAACTTTGAAAATTGTTGCATCTTACCTTTTAAATTATATCAATAACGTTAGTTAAACTATGTTACTGGTAAGGGAACGATCAATTTCGATTTGGTTGTTTTTTTTATAAAAAGATTTACCTGGTATGTAGATAATGCCTTTAGCATGTGGTTTAAGGATCAGTTCGTCATTATATTTTTTTTTACAATATTTAAGTCCTGTTGTATGTTTTCTCAGGTTTATACTCTTTCTAGCAATTCCTTTTTTTATTTGTATCATTTTTGGGGTGGTTTTCCACATCATCGTAGTTTTATTAGTTTGTTAACGATCGATTGGAGAAGGTAATATTAGTTTTTTTCTTGGCTTAAGGATCTATATCAGATTTTCAAGCTTTTTATATACGGTTTAAATAACGTCATACGAAAAAAAATGAAAATGTTAGCGTTTTTAATGATTATATTTGGGTTAAAAATACTTAGTATCTTATAAAGTTTGTCACATCTGCTTAACTTTCTCAACGTAAAAACTTTACATTCAAGGGGAAAAGATAGTATGTTTACTATCGATAATTCGTTTTTGGTATTAAAAGCGTTATTAATTTAGCGGCGTACGAATTCCATCTTTGGTATTTGAAGGTTTTTATTGGTAGGCCTTTATCTTTTCAACGTGGTTGATTCGAATTACTGTGGTCGAATTAACTGATATTTCGTTAATGTTAGAAAGTCTGAGTTGTTAGTTCTAAGTTTGGCAGACCGCTAGCCGGTCTGCATGCTAATTGGTATGACTAAACGCTTTGGGCTGTGCCCTACTTTAAAGTGGGCACCTACTGCACTGTATTTGCAGTACGTACAATCAACTTTACTACAAGTAAAGTTAACTTAGCTGTATTTCATTTGACTGCTATTCCTATACTGGCGGTTTTTTGTTTTGTGCCTGCACACCAGCTTGGCTTACCCTTAATTGGTGGCAACCACTGAAATTCCCTTTTAATCTACAAGCCAGACCCCTGTCAATTCTGATCAATTTGTACTAAAATCAACTTTGAATACGGCCTTTCGTAGCCCTTTTGCTCCAGCCTTCCGAGGCCTTCGTTCCTTAAATCCCATGCACAGGTCTTTCGACACAGGTTTGTGTAAGTCAGGTACATCACCAATTACGTACCTTTTACCAGTAATTTAGACTACTACTATTGTTGTCTTTGTCATCATTGCTATTTATATTACTACCTTGACAGTCTTTAAGTTTGCCAGAGTAAACTTGTTTTTTTTCCTTATTCGCCGGGCGGTTTACGTAACCTTCAATTTATACGGTAAATGTATTGTTGTTTTAAAATCCTTTTGAGGCGTTATTAGGTGTGGCCTTAGTTATGGTGTTAGCGGAGTTATCTTTGCCGTTAATTCATTAAAATCTATAGATTTTCAGAGCTTCGTATGCCTTTATTAACGCTATTATATTAATCATCAGAAGTTTTTCATTAGTCGTACCTAGCTTTGAAAGGCATTTGAAAAGGTTTCGGGAGGTAAAATATATTACTATAAGTATCGTAGGCAGTCCTAACTATTTGGAGATAATCCTTAATGTATCGTTAGTTATTATACCGATATTAAAGCCTGCCATTATGCTGAATACTTTTAAAGCCAATACGTTTCGTATAATCTACTTACCCTTAACGGATATCAAGTATATAAGGTTTCTGATAAATGTGAATTTCCCTTTAGACCTTTGCTTGTTAACGAGCATTATAAGGAAGTCTATTTACGAAGTAAGGTTAGTATCATTGATAAATAACCAGTTCAAAAAATTATTAACTTCGCTTTCGTTAAATTTATGAATACTATGTTAATCTTTCTTTTTATGTAATCCAGTTGCCATTGGATTTTCTCATTTAACCTGTTAAATTTTTTTGTTATGGATCTTATGCTTTCACCGTAATAAAAAGGTCATACAATACCTTCTGTTATTATAGGGTAGTAATATAGACTATACGGGCCCTTTACTTTAGATATTTCTGTAATTTTGCCTCGTCGGCCTTATCGATAATCGTTAGGTTTCTAGCTTTCTTTTTTTAACGTAAGCTAATGCAAATGCCATTTTTAACTTTGATAGTGTAAGTACGAATTAACGATGTATTAAAGTTAAGTTGTATAGCTTTAGCTAACGTTTAATTCCACTTACAGTTTTAAAGGCCTAATTTCTAGATAATATACTGTTTTACCATAATAAACCTAACATTTTCGAAGAAAGGGGTATTGGTAATTTATATACCTGCGATGCCAAAGTCTTTACACTTTATAATTAATAAGTATAAGTTAAACGTTAAAGTCTTTGTACCTAACCTGATTTTAAAGTACGCTTGGTACATTAAAAACTAGTGTACGCCTACCTCGGCCAATCCGTATAAAAGCTTGATATAGCGTATTACCATACCAACTGGAAACTTATCCCTTAACGTTTTCGGAAACTTTAATAGTTTAATCCATTATAAATTGGTTGTGGATGACATGAACGTTCACGTAATATTTCAGCTATTGAATATAAATTAACCTCGTATGTTAATAGTTCAACTAGATATAATTACGACAATTAAACGTTGGCCATTTTTTGAACTATAAGCGATTAAGTAAGGATTTATTCTCTTTCCCTGATTTACTGTATCTTTAAGCGATTAACCGTAAGTGTTCGTACAGTCGATCCATAGTTTTATTTCTAACTTCGTAAATTATCTTCGACTTAAATATAATGACGTCTTATTTTTTGCATTATGTTAATGGTATAAATTCGATAACCCCTTATAAAAATGGTTGTTAATCTCCACTTAGTCACTTTTTTCAAATTGCTTAACCGGTGTATTAATAATACCTTCGACACGTAGTGTAAAGAATAGTTCTCTGTTATACTTTTTTTAAAGGATACACATGCCGTTGTATATGCCTTGCCAGACTTGTAATTCCTTTAGCCGCCCTCTTTTTCAGCGTGTATATTTCTTTTAGGTGATTTACCCTACCGTAAATATTCTATTAGCTTATTAACAATCGGCTCGGGAAGATTATATTAGCTAATCCGATTGACTCGGAGGTTATTAGCGTCAGGATATTTATTCAACTTAAGGCGTTGTTGGTACAGTATGACTTATATGGTTTGGAAAGTCATAAGATCATTAGTAATTTTAACTATTAAGTTTTCATTCTTAATACTTAAAATTTTGTACGGCTTATCCCATTTGCGTAGCTTACGTTAAGTAAAGACTTTACTTCAAAGGGGGATAGATAATACGTTTATTATTAATAATTTCTTCCTGGTGTCAATGGTATCGTTAACCTAACGGTATATTGATTCCTTTGTTAATTTCTTTAGAGCTTTGCTATATATTATAACATATTTTTGAGTGTTTAGAGATAGTAGCGACTTATTTGTTATATGTAGGTAGGTATTAAATACCAATAAAGTTGTTATAAGTCCTTTAGAGCTAATAATGTCGTTAAAGCCTTTTACTACTATCCAAATCTGTATTTCCTAGTTTATAAAGTTTCCTATTTTTATTATAAGAATATTGTAAGCCTTTTATAAAATGGTAATTATCTTTTCGACCTTACTAATACCCGAATAAACCTTAAAAAGAATTTATTTATATTAAATTCCCATCGACTTAACATTAGTTTGGAAAGTTATCGTAGCAAAGTTGGTGTTAACATCTTAGATTAGTACATTTGGTAGCCTAAGGTACGTGTTAATTTATAAAGTACATATTATTTACTACGTTTCCTTTACTGTAATAGTTGTAAAAAACTTGACGTCGAAAAAGCCGTAGCAAAGTCTATAATATGTAGTACCAGTTTGCCGTCGAAGTAAAACATATCTACGAAAACTTCCGAATCAAAGTTTTAATTTTATTTTAATGTAAATTTAAGCCTTATGGGGGCTTGGAAGTATTTTTTACAATAGTGATAAATTCGTTTCATTATCTTCAATTACGGCAAGTTTTCATCTTCGTAACCAGTTGCTTTTATAACTTTATAAAGCCTATTAGTTGCCCGATAGTTAAATTTATAATGTAATTGATGAAAGTCCGCCTTCTTTAAGTTTAAAACAATTACTCTTACCCCTTGAAGGTAAAACCAAAGGTATTTTTATCTAAGGTTCAATGGAATTTTTGTTTTGCTGGCTTAAATTTATATTAGTCCGTTATTTTAAACAGTAAGATTCATGCTGAGGCTTTTATATATTTAAGATAATGAAGTAAGGGAGTAGAAAATTTAAATGTTAAAAATAATAGAGTAAATAATAGTTTCAACTGTTGTTGATATTAGTAAAGAGTTTTTTTTTCTAAGGTTAAAGCCGACTTTAATTTTACCCGTATCCGTATAATCGAGTTTCGTAATAATATTAATATCCTTTTGTAATGCGACGTATTACGAATAGTGTTCTATTAAGTACCATACCGCCTCCGTATCCAGTATAATCCCTTAAAAACCATGTTTTGTATAACGATTTTAAATGGTCAAAAGGTATGTAAAGTCAGGGTCTTTATCGTAATATCTTCGGTAAGGGTCCTTACTCATAAGGCCATATAAAAAGGTGCAATTGGCGAGTTATTACATTGTTTTCATGTTGTTACCAATATTAGTGTCTTCGTTTCAGCCGATGGCCTTAGGCTTATTTTCCTTTTTCATTCATTTCCTTTCCTGTAAAGCTTAAAACTAATTAGATGTAATCCTAGTTAAAAGTAAAAGAGAATTGTATATAATATATTACCTATTTCAATTTACGTTTGGAAGTAAAGTAACGTATTTACTTACTACTTTATTTTCCGTAAATTAAGTATCTTTTAGTGTTTGAAGTGAATTTGCTTAGCTTATTTAAAGATTTTGAGGAAGAGAAATACTCTTTTCCATGAGTAACATATTCATGTCCCCAGGTACAGACCTTCTGTTAACAGTAGAAGCCGATCCTTTCTCAATTACGGTCGATATAATATATATAAAAGGGATTTTTTTCGTCGTCATTAAATTTAGGGGTTCGAGGGTATATATTAGTCGAGCTAGAGACTCGATTTGTTACGGTCATTAACGAGAAACTTAACTGGTTGAAAAACCACTCATAGGTGACATTAAGGCACTATAAGTTGTATTCGAACTCTTTATAGCCTGTAACGGCTTGTTAAACCTATTGGCGTAGGGTACCTTCGCCAGTTTCCACGTTTCTTATTATTTATTAGCAAAGAATTAGTTTGTTAAGAATCTGGTTAAGGAGGTTTATCTTATTTTCCAACTCTTTTTTATTATTTAATAAATAAGACTACTTAATAATATTTCAGTAGTTGTGGTATTGTGCGAAATTAACGTCGTATTTAAAGTGACACTTTGGGTTATCGTGAATTTCGCGAAAGGAGGAGTAAATCTTTAGGTACTAAAGGTAGTAATATTTGGCTTAACTGTTGAATATACTGGGAAATAACGAGTGAAAACCTGGCAATTTAACTCTTATCTGTCGGGAAATGTTGAAGAACGGGCGCAACTTAACGCTGAAGAGGTTACACAGCTTACCATTATACTTCTCTTTTTTTCCCCAGATTTTAACAAATATAGTGATTGCTGCGTAATCCGTATCCACTATAGGAATACATTGAGGGGGAAGGGTGATGTATTAGTCGTAGGTACCCTTCAAATACATCGGTTAGTACTGGGGTTAGTACTGATGGGTAAGATAGTTACCTCTGACTGAGTTTAAAGGGAAAATTTCAGTGGTTCGGCCTAAAATAGGCTCGCGCGTAAAGCCATTCCTTCCCTAATATGGATATTGAAATTGAAAGTGTTAAGGGGTTTGGGGGAAAAAAACTTAAGTGTTTCCGCGAGCTTAGTGATACTCATTTAAATATTAAGGGGTACATCGAGGTTTCTATTTAATTGACTGGTAAACTTAAGAGCTTACGGCGTGTTAGTTAATAAACTCTTTACGGCCAGTGGTATTGGATCATTATTCTTATGCAAAAGGGTCTAAAGAACTTCTCTAGGCTTGGCCAGGTCCTTACAAACGTATGTAAAGGCATTGAGAAATGCTGTCGTTAGCAATACCTTTGCCCTTAGTTTTAGTTCATTGAGGGTTTTTATCTGTAGCGTATTTGTAAAGGATGTATGTTAAACTGCCATTTTCCCCTTTTTTTACAGGAAGATTAATATCGCGGTTGTATAATTTAGCTTTCACCCTTATCTTTACCTGTTTGTTTTCCATAATTTATATTTTTATAATCTAGTTCCTAAACCATTTCTCAAAGTCATCGAGTTCTCAGAGTTTTCAAACGTTTCTAGTGGTGTTTATGTCGAGGATATATCATCCAATTTCGTTGGTAAGGTATTTAAAGGTGATTTATTTGTCGAGGTCTATAAACCAAAGGTCCTTATTATAATGCTTTTTAAAGAGGGCGCCAAGGTTTTTGATTGCCTTTTTTCGGTCAGGGTTGTCAACGGCATTAATTCCAGCGTGTTTCAAAGCTATTGTAATAAAAGTAAAAAGGTTTAGAGGGAACAAAGTATGAAGTGGTAGGTTGTGAGTCTTCTGTCAAAGTTAGTATAAGTTAAAAGTTGTAGGACTAAGTCGTTTTTACAATTTAAAGTTTTCAATAGTAGTACCCTCAGTAATAGTAGCTGTAATAGTACTAACCTCTCTGTTTACCAACTTGCTGACTTGGTAATTTTTAAGACTTTTAGGCGGTTTATTTCAATGCGTTTACAAAGTAATAATGAAGATTTCTTTGTGTTTTCAGTAGCGATACCGTCGCTTACTTCTGAAACTTCCGCGAAAACTAACACAATCTAAAAGCCTTGGCTAATTGCTGTCGCGAAAATTGACACAGAATATAGGGGCCGTTCGCAAGAACTTTTCTTTTAACTTGACTAAACAAAATGTAATAACAGGAAAGCAGCTTCTTTTTTTACTTAGCTAGTCGATGTTTAACCCAATAAGAACTAATTAGTGTTAGTAGGCCTTTATTGTTACAACGTAGTCGATTTGAATCACTGTGTTCGAAGTAACTGGTGTTGCATTGATGTTGGAAAGTTTGAGTTGTCAGTTCTAAGTTTGGTAGACCGCTAGCCGGTCTGTACACTAATTTTTATGGCCAAACGATATGGCTTGTGCCCCACTTTGAAGTGGGCACCTACTGTACTGCACTTGTAGTACAGTCTCACAAACTACAGTCAATTTGTAGTATATAAAATCAACTTCACTACCAGTAAAGTTGATTTGGTTGTACTTCATTTGACTGCTTTCCAACAGTTTTGTTATATACTATGCCTTTTCTTTTGTATGTTTGGTAATGGAGGGAACTTTGTTTTTATATGTAGGTAGGCGTCAAATTCTTGTTAATTTAGTAGTCAATTGTTGGAGCTAACAGTGGAGTACAAGCTCTTTATTACTATTTGCAATTTTGCCTACAAGTTTGTTTTACAGCCCATCATTAAGGTAAATATATTGTAAATGTTGAGTTAAAACGCACTTTTTTCAACTTTACTGACACCTAAATAGGCTTTAAGAAGGACTTATTTATACTCAACACCTCTTTATTTAGCATTACCTTGAAATAATATAATAATGAAGATGGTATTATTATTGTAAACCATCACTTTTTACGGTTTCAAGTAAGTGTTAATTTATAATGTACGCAATTCATTCTTTATTTCCTTTTCTATAATAAGTTTAAGGAATTCGTTACTGTCAAACGCCGTTACAGAGTTAATTATACAAATTATAAGTTTGTAATTTAAGTAAAACATGTTCACAAAAATGTTAAAATTCAATTTTTCATGTTTTTTAACATAAATTCAAATATTTTGCGAGTTTGAGAATGAGTTTCATTGTTTTAGAAAAGCTTCATTATTTATTTTAG
Source organism: Anisogramma anomala (assembly GCA_038502455.1). NCBI lineage: Eukaryota > Fungi > Ascomycota > Sordariomycetes > Diaporthales > Gnomoniaceae > Anisogramma > Anisogramma anomala. The sequence goes on along the minus strand of JASMMZ010000004.1, from coordinate 15,208,824 downwards.
TATGTATACTTTAATATCTTCATGACTAGTTGCTATAACGGTTTTATTTAAGTTGTTAATTGCGAGGAAATTGAATTTTTGGTGGGATCAACGAGGTTTTGATTTCGTTGAGATTAATACTTTTTCCATCGGGTTTTCAGGATGAAATCCAAAGTATATGTTGTAATAGTAGTCAAATGCAGTACACTCAAGTCGACTATGCTTCCAAATAGTTGATTGTACTAACTGAAAATTAACTGCGGTTTGTGGGACTAAATGCAAATGAACTGCAGTAGGTGACCACTTCAAAGTGGGGCATAGGCCAAAGCAGTTGGCCATATAAATTAGTGTGTATACCGGCTAGCGGTCTGTAAAACTTAGAACTTACAACTTTATCACAACCAATTTCAATGTAGCACCAAGTACTTCGACCACAGCGATTTGAATCGACTACGTTGTAACGATAAAGACTTATCAATACTAACCAGTGCTTATTAAGTTAGGAACATATTAGCTAAGTAAAAGAAGAAGCTGTTTTCTAGTTGTTATACTTTACTTGAGCAAGGTAAAGGAAAGGTTTTTGCGAAGAACCCCTATATATTTTACAGTGATTTGAGGTAAAAAATAGGGAAGAATAATAGGTTATGCAGTTGTTTGCAACAGTCCACAAGTAACGATGGTATCGCTATGAAAAATACTATCAAATTTTTATTACTTCTTTTTAAAAGAGTCAAAATTAACCGACTCAAAGTTTTAAAGTTTACCAAGGCGGCAAGTTCGCAGACAGCTAAGTCAATACTATCATGGCTACTACTATTACAGGAATTACTACTGTAAATAGCAAAAACGACCAAGTTCCACTATCTTTTACTTTGAATACTAACTTTAACGGTAAGTCTATAAGCTACCCCTGTACACCACTTTTTTTGCCTTACACCTATTGATCTTTGTTACATTAACTTTAAAACATATTAGTTGATACTATTAACGACTCTGACCAAAAGCAGTTAATCAAAAACCTCGGCGTTACTTTTATAAAGTACTACGATGAAGACCTCTAGTTTATGGACACCGACGAAAACTATTTAATCGAGAACCATACTAACGTAATCCGGCGTTACATCCTCAATATAAATATTATCGAAAACGTTTAATAATCTGAAGTATTTAATTACTTTTAAAAATGATTCAGGGAATTAACCTTCAACATGTGGAATAAGGCAGACACAAAAGTTAAAATAAGAGCGAAGGCTAAACTATACGACCGAAGTCTTAACCTCCCCATAAAAAAGGGGGGAGAAAGCAGTTTAGCATGTGTAATATATGAATATTCCATAGATAAAGACCCTCGATAGAATGAGGTTAAAGGTAAAGATATCTCTGACGATGGCATGTCTCAACGCCTTTACATACGGTCGAAAAGCCTTACCCAAGCCTAGTTAATTTCTTTAAACCCTATTACTTCATGTTTTCAATAAGTTGGTGTTACTAGTCTGGAGAAATCAATTAACCTACGTATCGCATACCCTTAAGTATTCTAGTTAATTAAGTAGGAACATCGACGTACCCCTTAATATCAAGAGAAATATTACAATGTTCCCTGCTTTAAAAGCCTTTAAGTTTCCTTCCACCAAACTCTTCAGCAAGTCTAGTTTCAGTAGCCAAATCAAAAAAGGAACGGATTTACACACGAGTCTACTGTAAAAAAGACCACTAGTTTTTTCATTCCAAACTCGGCTGAAGGCAATTATCCTTACTCATTAACATTAGAACCTTTTCTAGTACCAGTCGAGGGATTTAAAGGGTCCTTACGACCAATATATTACCCTTCCCCCTCGATACGTCCCTATTGTAAATACGGATTACGCGGTAATTACTACATTCATTAAGACTTAGGAGGGAAGGAAGAAGTATAACGGTAAGCTATACAACCTCCTCGACGTTAAGTTACGCCCGTTTTTCAACATTTTCCGATAAATAATGCTTAAATTGCAAGGTTTTCACTCGTTATTTCCCAGTGTCCTTACCGGCTAAGGCGAGGATGACTACCTCTAGTACCTGATCAATTATTTATATTTCTATTAAATTTACGATAATCTTAACGGCCACTTTGAATATAATTTCAACATTATCAAGTATTACACTAACTAAAACATTATCTAGTTTTATATATTAAATTAAAAAAAAAAGGCAGAAACAAAATGGACCCTCTTATTTAGATATTTCATAAGCTAATGTTTTACTAATCAGTAATAGGGAACGTGGACGCTAATGAAGATATACATCGCTAGTAAATTCGTCAAAATATTAAGAGCTACAAAAAGTTTGAATGTGCCTTATAGTTCTCGAACGCTACTTGTAAAGGGTATTTTAGCCAGTTGCGTTCCTCGCTAACGAACGTAACAACTCGAGTCTTTAGTTCGACTGATATATACCCCTAATCCCTAAAATTCAGTGATGATGAAAAAGATCCTTCCCATGCATATTACATCAACCGTAAGTAAAGAAGGCCCTGCTAATACGGTTAACGGAAGTTCCGGACCTAGGGATATAACCAAGCCACTTACATAAAAGGGTATTCCTTTTCTTGAAGGTTTTTAAGTCGGCTAAGCAAATTTACTTTAAACGTTTCAAAAATATTGGATTTGAGATAATTCAGGCTACTAGTAAATACAACACAATATTTCCGAACATGAATTAAAACAAGTAATATATAGCATATATTTTTTTTATTCACGTCACATTAAGATTTCGTTTTAAAATTTATAGGCTTTAAAGATAAGGAGTTTAAGGAGTAGGAAAATAAGCTTAAAGTTATTGGCTGACTCGAAGATACCAGTACCAGTCCGAAGGCAACGTAATAACTCGCCGACCATGCCTTTTTATACCGACTAACAGACAAAAACCCCTATCGATGACATAATAATAAAGACTCTGGCTCTACATACCTCTTCACCACTCAAAACCACTATGAGAAATAGGTCTTTTAAGGTATTATACCGGATATTAAAGTAGTGCGGTACTTTATTAGAGGTTGTTTTTAATACGTCTCGTCGTAAATGAATACTAATATTGTTACGAAACTTAACTACACGAAAGCTGGTAAAATTAAGGTCGGTTTTAGCTTTGGAAAAACTCTATTTTTACTTGGATCGACGACGGTTAATACAGTTGTTAGCCCTTTTTTTATATCCCGAAATCCACTACCCCATTTCTTTTTTGCTTTTCAGACATAAAAAATCTCGGCGTTAACGTTGACGTTTAAATTAATGGACTGGTTCAGGTTAAAGGCGATAAAAGTTATGTACTTAGCTTTAAATAGAGATATATTTAATCTTACCTTGAAAGAATAAAGGTAGTGGTATCCAATTTAATGGAGTTTTAATTTCATTAATTACATCGTTAGGTTAACCATCCGAAGACTAATAGGTTTTATAAGGTCTCAAAGTTAGCCGGTTACAAATATGTGGACTTTTAAGAGGTAAAGGTAATTAAACGGCTTTGCTACTGTTGATAAAAACACTTACAAACCCCGCTAAGGTTGAAGTTCACGTTAAAGGAAAATCAAGACTCTAACTTTAAAACCCTTATAAACATGTTTTACCTAAATGGAAAGATAGTATTTTACATTGTAAATTGCATCACAGTTCTTTAAGGCATTAGATTACGTAAAACTATTAAGGCGAAGGAAATGTAGAAGGTACTAGGTATTTTGTGGATTAACTCGTACCTAGGGCCACCTAACTTGCTAGTTTACGACTCTGGTACTAATTTTATTACAATAAAGTTTTAAGTTGATGTTAAGTTGATAGGGATTCAATATTAATAGGTATATATTAAGGCCTATTAGGGTATTGGTAAGGTCAAAATGGCTTACGCACTTTTACGAAAAGCCTACTATATCTTTAATCTAAATATTAAAAGCGTTATAATATAAAAACTACGGCTTTAAATATTGATAAAGGGTTTTAACTATACTATTATACCTAATAGACTTATGTTTAATTTGATGGTATTTGGGGCCTATTCACGTATAATGATTAAGTTGTCATTATCGTTAAATATTCTAAAACGTGTCGTAATATTTAGTAAAGCATTAAAATAAATTAGGATAAAATCAACACGTCGCCAGGTTAACAACGCCATTAATACCAGAAAAAGAACGTTAACAATAGATTTATTGTCCCTATCACTTTAAATTAAAATCCCTACGTAACGAAAGCCAGATAAATAGAATAATCCCCATAAAATCTTAAATATCACCAATCTAAACGTGGTAGTTAAACCTGCTAACGGCTTTATTACTTTTCAGACTATATAGGTTAAGCTGTATAAAAAACCCTTAAGTTTAATAAAGATTTTAATATTGATAACATCCGAGCCAAACGAATTAGCTAATACAATCTTCTTGAACCAATTATTAACAAGCCAATAAAATGTCGAAGACGTAAAAAAACACCTAAAATGAGGATATATATTAAAAATGATTATGCCGATGAGTATTATAAGCCTAAAAGAGAATATAAAATAACGTGTGTATCTTAAAAGAAGAAGTCTAGCAGAAAACTTACCTTTAAGTTATGTGTTAAGGGCATTATTCATATACCAGTTGAGCCCTTTCAGGAAAGCGATTAAATGTAATTTAACGGCCTTTTTATAAAAGAGGTTACTCAACTCGTGTCGTTAACGTAACTTAAAGGCTAAAACATTATTAATTTGAAGTTAAAGATAGTTTACGAAGTCAAAAGCGAAATTTTGAACCGGCTGTACGAAAAGTCACGTATAATCGCTAATGAATATGGTAATCAATGTAAAATTAAATACTTACTAAATAGCCTTTAAATTAAAAAAATAGCTTATTTTTAATTGTCGTAATTAATATTCATTTGACTGCTAATGTAAGAGGTTGGTTTACACTTAATATCCAGGAAATAACATAGGCGTATAATTAATCTACCACCGATATTTAGCGGATTATACTGCTTAAACTACCGAAAAACCTGAAAAATAAGTTTTTGACTTGCACAGTAATAAGTTGTATTAAACCTTTGAAAGTATCAGCTAGAATAAGCGTTTATTAGTTCTTAACGTACCAGGCGCATTTTAAAATTTAAGTATAAAAACTTTAACGTTTAACCCATACCTATTAATAACGTAAGGCATGAACTTCGGATTCGTAAATATGCAAATTGATAATACCCCTTTCTTCGGAAACACTAGTTATATAGTGGCGAAAGAAGGTGCTATCGAAAGGTTAGGCCTTTAACAATGTAAATTAATTAAAACGTTGGTTAAGAGCACGCAACTTAACTTTAATAAATCGTTAATACGTTTCCAAGGTATTAAAACTAAAAACGGAACTTATATTAGCTTATACTAAAAGGGGTAAGTTACGAGCCTAACGATTATTAATAAGGCTGACATGGCATAATTACAAAGATACCCAGAGTACAGGGCTCATACGGTCTACATTGCCACACTATACTAACCAAAAGCATTGTACAACCTATCCATTATGGAACAAGCACAAAATCTACGAGACGAAGACTTTAAAAAATAAAACAAAAGGATTTAATTACAACTGAACCATTTGAAACGAGGGATTAATATGGTTTTCGTAAATTAATAAAAGTAAAGTTAGTAATCTTTTTAAACATGTTATTAACTGATAAAACTAACCTTATATCGTAAATCGAATTTTTCATAATACTAGTTAGCACAGTTTAGAAGGTAATCTACGATTATCAAAAACCTCATATACTGGATATCCGTTACGTATGAACGTATAACACGTAATTTGTTAGCCTTACAAGTTCATGACGTCATGGCCGGCTTTAACATCAGCAAAGTAACAGAAGGTACGTTAAGAATTATCACTAAACAACTAAGAATACCTCAGAAATATATAATGGTATATGCAAACTCCCAAAGCTTTTACGAATATCTATCAAATCTAGGTACGACTAATAAAAAACCTTTGATAATAAACGTAATAGCTGTAAGTAAGGCATAAAAAACACGATAAATTAACAAATTCTGGGAAATTAACAGAAAAGATAACTCCGATAACACTATAACCAAGTTTACGCCCAATAACGCTATGGAAAATTTAGTGGATAGCAATACACTAACCGTACGAATCGAGAGCTATATGAACCGCCCGGCACATAATATGAAAGAACAAGGATTCCCTAACAAATTTAAGGACTACCAGGATAATGGTATTGATAATAATAGTAAAGGTAGTAATAATACTAATAGGTTAAACTGCTGGTAAAAGACATGCAAATAGTGAAATACGTAATACGTACAGGTTTGTGACGAAAGACTAGTACACTGGAATTAAGAAAACAAGGGCTCGGAGATATAGAACAAAGATCCGTGATTAATATTAATTTCAATGCAAATTGAACGGAATTAACAGGGGTCTAGCTTATTGATTAAAGAGGGGCTTTAAAGGTTACCACCAACTAGTGGCAGGCCATGTGTAATGATCACACTAAATACCCGTGAGTAAATAGAAGGTGTCAGGGGGTTTATGTTAGCAGTAAGGTAGCAGAGGTAACAAAGGTGCAATATCAAGAAGATGTTTGTTCGTACTGTAGAATGATCACTAGCCGTTAGGCTATTTAAGTGTGTAGACTGAATACTTAGATTGACAACTGAAGAGCTATGAAGGAAATACTATCTATGTGGTGATGACCGTGTCCTTATATCCTATGGCCTTCATACCATCTTCAGTACTGGACCGCTAAAGTCGCTGGTCGCTTCCTGCGGTCTAATGTAGTATCGACTGGACCGCTCTTCAGTCCTTGCGGTCCTAACCCTAACCCTGGGTCCTTACATAAGAGAGATCCCTGGCTTGATGTGTTAGATATCAGGCTTCTGATAGCGCAGCGGACCGCTGGCCTATTCCATGACCTGCAGTTGGTCCTTGGGTTATAACACTATGCTGGTGTGCAGGCACAAAACAAAAAGCCGCCAGTATTTGAATAACAGTCAAATGCAGTACAATCAAATCAACTATACTTACAATTAGATAATTGTAGTAACTGCAAATTGACTGCAGTTTATGAGACTAACTATAAGTGTAGTATAGTAGGTACCCACTTCAAAGTAGAACACAGGCTAAAGAAGTTGACTATAAAAATTAGTGTGAAGATCGGCTAGCGGTCTGCAAAACTTAGAACTTACAAATCACCAAACAATTTCAATACAGCACCAGTTACTTCGACCATAGCGATTCGAATCAACTATATTTCAACAATAAAGACCTACCAATAGTATTCCTCTTTTAAAATAATTAAAAACTTTTAACCATCACCTTTACCTAATTTGTTAGTTCGAATATCGACGTTAACTTCGAGATTTTTTATGTTTTTAAGTGATAAAAAGGGGGTTCAAGAACTTTAGGATGTGGGAAATAATAGGTTCATCAACTATAGTAATAAGCGTCGAAAAAATTACAAGGTTTTTTCTTTAGGTTAAATCTAATTTTGAACTTACCGGTATCCATATTATTAACTTACATAATAATTCTATTATTGTTCTTTTAGTATAATACAGTATAAAGACTTTGTATTTAGTATCGCATTATTTTACTACACGATATGATACCTTTAAAAATCTATTTCTCATGACGGTCGTGAATAGTAAATAGGAATCTATGTTTGAAACTGTTATAGTTATAAAAATGGTTATCGTTTTTACCTTTCAAGTGATATAAAAAGGTGTGATTAGTTAGTTATTACACTTTCTAAAAATGAGGGTAAGTATTTTCATGTTAATTAATAACCTTCTCCGAGTTTTTTTTATCTTTTTGACTCCTTACTTGGAAAGTTTATAACGTATGTAATGTATTTCGACTTGAAAATCAAGACTTATTACATGTAGTATATCAATGATTTCGCCTAGTATTTGGTGACAGTGTGACCTATTAACTATAAATATTATTTGACATTGATTTAACAGTTTCTGTCGTTTAGGCCACTACGTTAACGTAAAGAAAAGATAATATAGTATTCAAAACTTATAGTAATAGTAGATAGATGATTTAAGAGGAAGAAGTACTAGGAGAGTGAACACCTTAAATGAGAGCTTAGATACTCTCACCTAAGCCTTGACCGTCTACCATTCACTCTACTAACGTACTATCTCACGCTTATAAACTATAGTAAAATCTACCCTAAATGATAGTATCTATATTAGTAATCTTTACTTTATACAAAAAGCTACGTATCTATAGTTAAATAGTAACAATAATTAGTTTTTTAGTAATAACGGTGTAATGTAAGTTGTAATTCGTTTTCAAAAGTCAAAGATCCCTATAAAAACGCAATTATCTATCTTACATGTCATATAGTTCGTATAAAATAATATATTACTGTTGGTTCAGACGAAAAAAAATCTTTGTTTATTCAATACCAAGTTATAACTTTCAAGTAAAACTACAATGAATGTTGGAATAGTATTGCAATGGTATTGCATGCAGTGCAGAAGGTCAACTTTACTTACAGTAAAGTTGACCGTACTACAAGTGTATTGCTTTGTGCGGACTTACCACATTGGGTGTAAGTCGAGTGCAGTACGCTACACTTCACTCTAAGGTACGTGCCAAGCAATTAGCCATACAATTTACAGTGCAAACCGGCTAGTGGTCTACCAAACCTAAAACAACTTACCCATCATCTGATTATTGTAATACACCTGTTACTTCGACCAATCGAATCGACAATGTTGCAATGTTTAAAGCCTACCAACACTGATCAGTACTTGCTTGCTTATTGGGTTAAGCACAGATTAGCTAAGTAAAAGAAAAGGCTACTTTCTGGTGAAGCTTTGAAATTGCGAAAGGTAGAGGGAAAATTCTTTCGAAGGGCCTCTACTGTTACGTCAGGTTTTCACGGCAATTAGTAGAGAAAACTTCTAGGTTACGTCGGTTTTTTACGGCAGTTTAGAAGTAAGCGACGGTATCGCTATCAAAAACACTAAGAAATCTTTACAACCCTTTTTTAAAAACGTTAAAATGAACTGTTAAAAGTCTTAAAGTACGTATAGCAAGTTGATAAACAACTAAGTTAGTATTATTACGGGTGCTACCACCGTAAGAAAAACGACTAAGTCTTACGACAAAACAACAACTTTCGACCACTACCATTAATCAAGACCTTCGACTTTATCTTTTACAAAAAATCTCCGCCCTTACTTCACTCTTTTCACTCCCTACGCCACGTCAATCGTTAAGTTCGCTGCTTCGAGCGAAAACACCGAATCGCATCAAAAAAACCACGTCGCACAACTCCACGTTAAATAGCCAAGTCCAAATACCCTTAACCGACAAGTCCCCACGCCTGCAGATCACCAAGACCTAAACCAGTTAGAACGCCAGAATGGCTTCCGCCAACGCTTAGTATGAAGTTGTTACCAATCTTGCCAGGAAGGAGGTAGTTAAGGCTCTCGGCGACATCTTCGAAAAACGCTATGACGAAAAACTCTGGTTTACCGAAGCTACTGAAAACTCTACCCCCGAGTACCTTACCAACTACGTCGGCCACTTTATCCTCGACGTCGACTACAACGATTAAGACATGAGTATTAAAGCCTTTTACGACTATATTAAGTTTTTTGGGAATTAAAGTTTGGATATGTGGAAAAAAAAAAAAGTCGGTTAAAGTTAAGTTAAGGGCTAACTTACGACGATAAGGGATTTCACTACCTTTAAAAGTCGGTAAAAACGGTAACCTTACCGACGTACTTTACGAGTATACTACAAATAAAAACCCGTAATAGACCTTAACCAAAGGCAAAAAGGTTACTGGTAATAGTAACCCACAACGACTATACATACGATCGTAAAAACCTATTTAAGAGGAATTAGTAAACCTATACCCCTCAAGCCCTCAAATTCACTAGTCTATTAAGCAAGAACCTCGCTGAACCCCTCAATACCAAAAGGATTATCGCTAACCTTTTTACGGCGAATAGCACCAGGCTCATTTCCTTTAAGCCTTTTAATACTTCTAGTTTTAATAGCTAAGTTAAGGAAGGGCCGGATTTATATGTAAGCTGACTATAGGTACGACTACTGGCTTTTCCCTTTTAAACTCGGCTAAAGGTAACTATCCTGCCTACCAGCACGAATAACAACCTTAATATATTCCCCAACTAAGTGAAAAAGGTTCCTACGACTAATACATTATACTTTCACTTCGGCGCGTCTCTATAAAGGATACGAACTATAAGGCAATCACTACGTTGGTTAAAATCTGAAAACCAAAAGAAAAGTATAACAGTAAACCGTATAATTTCCTCGACATCAATTAAGCTTATTCTTTAACATTTGCCGTTAGATAAAAGTTAAGTTGCTAGGTTTTTACTCGCTATTTACCAATATTTTCACTGAAACTAAAGACTATTACCTCCGATACCTAACGAATTATACTTCTTTTCGTGAAATCTACAATGGTATAAAAGTCCACCTCGAACACGATGTTAACCCTACCTAGTATTATACGGACTAAAACATTATTAAGTAGTCTTATATGTTGGATTATAAGAAAAAGTCGAAAAGCAAAATGTATTTTTTAAATTAGATGCTTAACAGGCTGATGCTTTGCTAACAAGTAATAGGGAATATAGAATCTGGTGAAGGCACCTTACGCCAGCAAGTCCGGCAAGTATTTACGGGTTATAAAGAGTTTGAATACGCCTTACAATGCCTTGATGCCACTTACGAAGGGTTTTTAACCAATCGCATTCCTCGTTGGCGACCGTAAATACTCAAGTCTCCTGCTCAACTGGTATATACTTATAAGCTCCGGAATTCAGTGATGAAAAATATCCTTCCAGTTCGTATTACATTAATCGACGGTACGGACGACCCGGTAATTACGGTTAACAAAGGGTCCGAACCTTTACCTACGGAGGAAGGTATTCAACCTTCTCAAGGTATTTAAGTCGGCTAAGGAAGTTTAACTTAAACGTTAAAAGATATTGGATTTACGGTAAACAGGGCTATTGGTCAATACGTTATACTAACGCCGAGCGTAACGTAAAACAGATGATGTATCCTACGTAGTACCCTTTTGCCTCAGAATGGGATTATATGGAACGTATTATGCAATTTGAAGGAAGTAAAGTTAAGGAAAAAGAAAATAAGCCGAAGGCTATTAGCTAATACAAAAATACAAGCGCCAATGCCGTTAATAGCCCGAAAGCCACGTAATAACTAGCCGACCACGTATTTTTATACAGCCTTACAAGTGAAAACCCCTATCGCCATTGTAAAGATAAAAAACCTGGCCCTACACACCACTTTACCATCCAAAACCGATACGCGAAGTAAGTTTTTTAAGGGATTATACCGGATACAGGGGTAATACGGTATTTAATAAAAAGCTATTCGTAATATATTGCATTACGAAAGGATATGGATACTACTACAAAACTTAATCACACGGATATTGGTAAGGTCAAAGTTAGCTTTAGCTCTGGGAAAGAGATATCTTTACTGGGATCGACGATAGTAAAGACTATTATTAGCCTTATTATTTTTCATATCTTGGAATCCCCTGACCCCTTTCTCCTTTACCTTCAAGATATAAAAGACCTCAGCATCAACGTTAATATTTGGACTAATAAGCTAATATATATTAAAACTGGTAATAGGTTCGCACTTAGCCTCAAGTAGAGGTATCTCTGGTTATATTTTTAAGGATGAAAATCAATGGTATTAAACTTAACGAAGGCCAAACTTCGTTAAATACGTTGTAAATTTAACTACCCGATAACTAACAGGCTTTACAAGGTCTTAAAAGCAGTTAATTCCAAAGATATAGATTTGTTAGTACCGGAGGTAGTAAAACGCCTTTACCATCACTACTAAATATACTCCCAGGCCCCCTTAAGGTTTAAGTTTACGTTGAAGGAAAACTAAAACTTTAACTTGAAAATCTTCGTAAACGTATTTTATCTAAACGACAAGCCAGTACAACACATCGTAAACTCCGCCACGGCTTTTCAAAGCATTGAATTCCTTAAAACTATTACAGAAAAGGGAATATAAAAAGTACTACGTATTTTTTGGATTAATACGTACCTTAGTTAACCAAACGTATTAGTTTACGATGCCGGCACCAACTTTGCTACGATAAAGTTTCAAACTAATATAAAATTAATGGGGATTTAGTGTAAACAAGTCCCTATAAAAGCTTACTAAGGTATTTACAAGGTTAAAAAGGTATACGCACACCTATGAAGGGCCTACATTATCTTTATATTGGAAATTCAAAGCTTTTTAAGCCAAAAGGCATGGCTTCAAATAATAGTAAAAGGCCTTAACGATACTATTGACCTTAAGGGACTTATACCAGTTTTATTGGTATTTGAAACTTACCCACGTATAATAACTAAGTCGCTACCCTCGTTAAGTACCCTGAAGCATGCTATAATATACAGCAAAGTATTAAAAAAACTAAGAAAAGAATCGGCACACCGCTAGATTAACGATGCCCTTAACACTAAAAAAAAGTCTTTAATAACAAACGTACTTTCACTCCCCCTTTAAAGTAAAGTCCTTACGTAACGTAAGCTAGGCAAATGGGATAAACCATATACGATTTTAAGCATCACCAACTTAAACGTGGTGGTTAAAACTACTGACAGCCTCGTAACTTTCCAAGTTATACAAGTTAAGCCGTACAAAAAAACCCTTAATTCTAATAAATATTTTAACATCAATAACCCTCGAGCCGAACAAATCAGTTAACACAACCCTTCCGAGCCGAATATTAACAAGCCGATAAAACGTCGACGGCATAAAAGATCACACAAGAGAAAGATATACACTAAAAAGGAGGAAAATGGAGATTACAAGCCTGACAAGGTATATACAACGGTATAATTGTCTCAGAAAAAGAGGTCTAACGGAAAAATTACCCTTAAACTAAGTGCTGAAAGTATTATTAATATACCGGGTAAGCCTTCTAAGAAAAGTAACCAAGTAAAAATTAACGGTTTCCTATCATGTGGGATTATACAGTTTATGCCGTTAACGTAATTCAAAGGTTAAAATATCACTATTTTTAAGTCTAGGATAATTTACGAAGTCAAAGGTAAAACTATAGAGCGGCCGTACGAAAAGTCACGGCTAATCGCCCAAGGATATAGTAATAAAAGTAAGGATGAAATCCTTACTCAATCGCCTATAATCCAGAAAATTAGCCAACGTTTGATCGTTACCATTGCTACCAGTTTGACTGCTAACGTAAAAAGTTAATTCACAATTAATAGATGAGACATCAAGTAAACGTATACGCAATCTGCCATCGATCTTCAGCGGACTATACTACTAAAATTACCACAAAACCTAAGGGACAAATTTCTGACTAACACGATAATAAACTATATAAAGCCTTTATATAAACTAGCTAAGGCTGGCATCTACTAGTTCTTAACATACTAGGTACATTTTGAAAACAATTAAGACAAAGACTTTAACATTTAACCCGTACCTGATAATTACAAAGGGCAAAAACTTTAGCATCGTAGGCATACAAATTAAAGATACCCTCTTCCTTGGCAATGCTGGATTTGTAACGGCGAAACAACGTGTCATCAAAAAGTTAGGCTTCTAAAGTATAAGCCAGTTAAAACGTAAGCTCAAGATACATAACTTAACTTTAACAAATCGTCACTTCGCATACATACTATTAAGGCTAAAAGCGGTACTTACATCATCCTATGACAAAAGGGGCAGGCTACGCGCCTAAAAACTATCGACAAAACTAACGAGGCAAGGGTATAAATATATCTAAAACAAAGGGCCCATACGGCCTATATTGTCACCCTATATTAACCGAAGGTATCGTATAACCTTTCTGTTATGACACAGGCACATGACCCGCAAAACGAAGACTTTAACAAGTTAAACAAGCGGATTCAGTAACAAATGGATCACTTTGAAAGAGGAATCAATATAGTCTTAATAAATCTAACGAAAATAAAACTAATAATTTTTACGAACAGTTTATTTGCCAACAATACTAACCTTACATCACAAATCGGCTTTCTAGCAATACTTGTCAACAAGGATAGGTCTGAAGGGCAATTCACGATTAACGGGAACATTATACAATAGACATCTATTAAATATAAGCGTATAACTCGAATCGTGTTAGCCTATAAAGTCTACGGTATAATAGCAGGCTTTAATATCGGTATAGTAATTAACAGCACATTAAAGATTATCACAAAACAGCTGGGTTTGCTACCGATACCTGTAGTAGTGTATATCGATTCCCGAAACCTTTACGAATGCCTATTAAAACTATGTACGACTAATAAAGAACGCCTCATAATAAACATAATAGGGTTAAGGGAGGCATATAAAGCCCGGAAAATTGATAAGTTCTGGTAAATTAATGGCAAAGACAACCCTACCGATGCTATAAGTAAAGCCACGCCTAATGAAGCCCTAGAAAGGTTTATGGACAGCAATACGCTAACTATACGAATCGAGGGATACGTGGATAGCCCAGCACGTGACATGGAGAAACAGGGTTGCCACGACAAATTGGAAGACCGCTAGGGCAATGATAACGATGACAGCAGTTTAAACTACTGGCAAAAGGTATACAAGTGGTAACGTACTTGAAGTTTAAACTACTGGCAAAAGGTACGCAAATGGTGGCGTACTTGATTTACACAAATCTGTGGTGAAGGATCTGTACACAGGATTTGAGGAACAAAGGCCTCGGAGGGGTAAAGCAAAAGGGTTACAAGGGGCCATAATTAAAGTTGTTTTCCAGTACAGATTAATCGGAATTAACAAGGATCTAGCCTGTTGTTAGCTTGTGAATTAAAGAGAGATTTCAGAGGTTACCACCAATTAATAGTAAGCCATACTAGTATGCAGGCACAAAAACAAAAAGCCGCCAATGTTGAAACAGTATTAAAATAGTATTACATACAATGCAATAAGTCAACTTTGTTTACAGTAAAGTTAACTGTACTACAAGTGTATTACTTTGTACAGACTTGCAGCATTGGATATAAATCGAGTACAGTATGCTACACTTCACTCTAGGGCATGGGCCAAGCAATTGGCCATACAATTTACAGTGCAGACCGGCTAGCGGTCTGCCAAACCTAGAACAATTCATCCACTATCTGACTACTGCAATACACCTGTTACTTCGACCAATCGAATAGACAACGTTACAACGTCTAAGGCCTACCAACAATGAACCATATTACGCTTTCTCGTTTTATTGGTAAGTTTCAATTACTTTATATAGTATATCATCCCGTAAATCTCGAAACAAATGACGTCGTATAATGCGACAACGTACGTGCACTGCTAAAGATCCCGCCGCCGCCATCGAATAAGCCTAAACTATGAATAAAATCTCACCTAACCCCCTTCCCATTAGTTCTTACTTCCTATCCATTCGATCTCCACCTACCATTTCCCGTTTTTCCCTCTCGCTACACTAGAACAATAGAAATAATATAAAAAGAAGTAGTAGTAACAGTAGGAGCAAAGTAAGTAGTAGCAACAGCAGTAACAGTAGTAGAAAGTTATTAACCTTACTTACTCGCCCTGCGTAAAAACCCTACCATCGACTATAGTACCCATTAAACGCTATAAACGCATTATCGATAATTTACAACGCGGAACGTAATATTCGTTCTTCAAATCGTAATATATATTAACGTTTATATAAGCTAAACCGATATAACGAAACGAGCCCATCGCTTCGAGGCTTACCTCGCTAAGGTTCTCCGGGAGACCGTTTTGTCGTAGAAGATTCTAAAGCGTAAAACCAAGATTAAAATCCTGGGCCCCTTTATATCAACGCCTTATGTACCTTGTATTGCCCTCGTTGTTACCGTTAAATCGTTCGGAAAGTAATATTACAGCGGAGGCGTATAAATACGTTATTATCGCTATAAACGGGGCGGAAATGGGTGTACGCCCATTCCAGTAATATTAGTCACGTTCGCGAAAGTTTTTTTACGTATCCGCTATATTTACTGTAAATTATTTCACCCTTTTAATGCATAATCCAGGGTTTAAACTTGTTTTCATCAGGTATTAATAAGCGGCCTACAAAGACCGCTAACGTTATTACCTCATAGTGTATGGGTTTACACCTTTATTACGCAGGTAAATTCGATGATATTTTTGCTTAGCGTTGAGTGGAGGGCGACTCGGTCTATCTCCCTTTATCTAAAGGCATCTAACTCAAGGCGTAGGAGGCGCTAAATTATCACTAGGACGGTGATAACAATAACAAAAACAACTACAGCCAAGATAATGATAACAGCAATGATAATGATAACAATAATGTTCCCTTCCTCTCCCTATCCCTCATCAATGAAAATTAACTGCCTTTTGTTTATTTGTTTGCCGGTATAAACCGGTTTATATGTATATAATTATACAATGACAATGTTATTAAAACAAATCGTATCGCAAGTAATAAATGGTAAATCTAAAGTGTAGGTAAGGTCTCTGCTTCTTCATTTGAATGTAAAAGAGTGGAAGAGTAATTATAAAGATTGGTATTGTGGTAGTAAAAGTATATAAGTTAGGAAGAGGCATTTAAAGAGTGCACGCTACGGATAAGAGGTTATAAACCTCTCATCCAAGCAGTGTCACTTATGGCATACACTCTGGAAAGCCCCTTCTAGACCACGCAACGCATGGTAAAATCTGCAAGAGTGTAATCTACAGCGTATTACGTTATCGTACACTCTATAAGAATTCAGTCTACAACGTTCCACGTTATTGTGAACACTATAAGAGTATATCTTATAGAGTGTAGTACATTGCCACTTAACCTATGTATACTAACTATAGGAATATATAATAATATCGACACAGGCAATTTTTCTTCCTTTTTCATACGCTCTGTACCTATAGTTTAATAGTAATGGTATAATTATAATATAATCCGTATCCGCAGTTTTGTAATAATAATATATTTACGATATAATTCGTATTTATAGTTTTATAGGAATAATATAACTATAATATAATCCGTATATATGTAATGATCACACTAAATACCCGTGAGTATATAGAAAGTGTCAGAGGGTTTATGTTATCAAGAAGGTAGCAGAGGTACTGAGTGAACAATATCGCAACCGTGCAAGTAATGATCAAAAGCCGTGAGGCTATTCAGAATATACTGAGACTGAATACTTAGATTGACAACTAAAGAGCTATGAAGGAAATGCTATCTATTTGGTGATGATCGTGTCCTTATATATCCGTGCCTTTATACCGTTTTCAGTACTGGATCACTTGGATCAGTGCTGATCCCACTGATCCTAATCACATGGTTGGTTTAGTCATTTCCGCTGCCAAAGGAAAGGTGTTCCCGCTAAAAAAGGAAACGTGTTCTTCGCCTGATGTGTTGGACTTCGGACTCAGCTACACACTAACTTGCTTCCTGACCCGCTATCATGCTTGAGTCGTAACAATTTATAGTT
The DNA here is from genome assembly GCA_038502455.1 of Anisogramma anomala. NCBI lineage: Eukaryota > Fungi > Ascomycota > Sordariomycetes > Diaporthales > Gnomoniaceae > Anisogramma > Anisogramma anomala. The sequence continues at coordinate 15,191,346 of JASMMZ010000004.1, read as the reverse complement.
TCATAATAATAATATAATTACGATCTAAATTATAAATGTTCGAATTAATAGTTTTTAGCCGCGGTAATAATTATAATAAAGGCCTCATTAATGTAATTAATCGATAACAATATAATTATTAATGACTTTTTTCATTATTTTCAACAAAAGTGTTATTAATTACGTATTATAAGGTTAATTATATAAAGTTAATTATACCGTTACATGTTTTCGTGTTAGTATAAAAATATATCGTTATCGATTTACGTAAAATATTTTTTTTCTTTTCCCTCCAACGGCACGTACCTAAAGCTAATATAAATTTCCATTTTAATTAGACTTAATCCCCGGTGTTTATTTTTATTTTAAACCGTTTCGATAAATAGGTTACTTAACTAATCCTTAAAAACTAACCTTTATTTAAGATAAATACCGCGTAAAAATAGAATTGTCAAATGCCGTTCAACGCGTATACGCTGAAGCTAACGCGCTACTACCGTCAACACTACTACCACCACTTACAGCCCCCCCTTTTCGGGTACCATTTCTTCCATCGCTGCTTCACCCTTCGCCTCACCGCCCGCCGCCGCTGCCGCCCACACTACTCCCCCTTTTCCTCTTGTTTCTCCCTTCTCCTTTCTCCTTAACCCCCTAATGGTAAAAATAAAAGGCTCCTAAAGTTATTAACCTTTCCTTTTCCTTACAAGTTAAAACCCCTTTACTTGTAACCCCCCCCTTTTTTTTATATATATTACAAACGTAACTTAACGAAACTACACCGCGATTCGTATTAATCAAATTCAATTATTTATTATTATTTTAATATTCTTATAAATAAAAAGATCGAGGCGAACTTCTTTTATCTCTTTAAATTACGCATTCTTAAAATTCATCGTAAGACTTTTTAAACGTATAAAGCGTTAAAGCGATGTACCTGAATCAGTAACCCCAAAACTTTAATAAATACGTTTTACATACAGTATATCGTATCCGCGACCGCAAATAAGTTTATTAACGATTATTACGTAGGTAAAGGTTGTTTATCCCGTTATCATCGTTATAAGTAGAGTAATAACAGATACGTTCCCGTTTCGTTAATCTCAAATCCGTAAACTAAAGTTATATTACGTTTCTGCCGGCTTTATAATAAATTTCAACCTATATTTATAATTACGGATTCAATATTTTTACTTATAAAAACATATAGTAAAAAAACTTTAAAAATAATTATATTCGTAAATGATTAAAATAAATCGATATTAATTAATAAAAACCGTTAACCGGCGAACCAAAAAGTTGATAACCATTATTACCGCTTAAAAGCAGGGTCTACGTATATATTACGTACACGAATTCGTCTACGTTATTGCGTATCACCGCAAAAATAGTAACACCCCCCAGCGCTTTTACCCAAAGGAATACGACCTAAAGCGCGGAGCTACCTCTTCGATAAAGCCGATAGCGGCGTTGATAACAGTAATAGCGGTAACTTTAACATAAAGAGGGTAAGAGGTGGGAAGAATGGTAAAAACGCGACGGCGTCACCCTTTCCCTCTCCTTTTAGCAGTAAATAACTGCCTCTTTTGGCTAGAACGGCGCATCCGGCTGTAGTATAATACGATACATAATAATATTATTTATTTTTGAAAACAATCGTAATGTAAGTGATAAAAAGTAAAAAAAAAAGTAAAAGTAGATAAGTTAATAAGAAGCATTCAGAGAGTGCACAATATGTATAAGAAGTTATAAACCTCTCATCCAGGCAGTATCACTTTTGTCATACACTCTGAAACGCCCCTTCTAAACCACGTAACGCATGGTACAATTAACAAAAGTTTAATCTGCAACGTGTCATGTTATCCTACACTCTACAAAAATGCAGCCTACAATGTACCACGTTATCGTAAATACTACAAAATTATATTTCACAGCTAATATATTGCTACTTAACCTATATATACTGATTATAAAAATATATAATAATATCTATACAAACAATTTTTTTCCTTTTTCTATAGTTTTCTTACCTATAATCGAATAATAATAATATAATTATAATAAAATCCATATCCATAGATTTGTAATGATAATATTATTGTAATATAATACATATTAGTAGTTTTGTAATAATGATATAATTACGAAATAATTCGTATTTATAGTTTTATAATAATAGTATAACTATAATGTAATCCGTATTTGTAATTTTATAATAATGATATAATTACGATCTCAATTACAAAAGCTCAAATTAATATTTTTAGCCGCGGTAATAATTATGATAAAAGCTTAGGTAATATAATTAAACGATAACGATATAATTACGAATAACATTTTTCATTATTTCCGATACAAAAATTATCATTATGGTATTAGAAGGGTAATTATATGAGGGTAATTATATCGTTACGTGTTTTAGGTTAACATGAAAATATATCGTTGTTAATTAACGTAAAATATATTTTTTCTCTTAATGACACGTTCCTAAAGCTAATATAAATTTCAATTTTAATTAAAATTAATCTCTAGTTTTTCTTTATTATTTCAAATAGTTCTGATTAATAAGTCATTTCACAAATCCTTAAAGACTAACCTTAATTTAAAATAAATGACGCGTAAAAACAGAATTATTAAACGTCGTTTAACGCGTAAGCGCCGACGCGCTACTACCGTTAATACCACTACCACTACCTATAGACCCCCTCCTTCGTTATAAAAGTAACCTAACGAAGTTACGTTACAGTTTGTATTAATTCAATTCACTTATATTTTAATATTATTATTAATGAAAAGGTGGAAACGAACCTTTTTCATTACCTTGAATTATGTATCGTTAAAATACGTTGCGAGGCTTTTTTTAAGACATGAAACGTTGAAGCGACGTACCCGAATCCATAACCCCGAACCTTTAATAAATACGCTTTACGTACCGTATATCGCGTTCGCGACCGCAAATAAGTTTATTAACGATTATTACGTAGGTAAAGATCGTTCGACCCGCTATTATTGTTATAAATAAATTTATAAAAAATACGCCCCTATTTCATTAGTTTTGAGGCCGTAAGTTAAAGTTATATTAAGCTTTCGCTGGTTTTATAATAAATTTTAACATATATTTCTAATTACAACTTTGTTATTTTTATTTATAAAATTATTCATTTAAAATACTTCGAAAAATAACTATATTTGTAAATGATTAAAATAAACCGATAATAATTAATGAAAACCGTTAACTGGGAAACTAAAAAATCGATAACTATCATTATCGCCTAAAAGCGGGGCCTACGTATATATTATATAAATGAATTCGACGACGTTATCGTAAGTCACCGCGAAAAAGGTTTCCCCCCCTCGTGTCTTTACCTAAGGGCATACGACCTAAGGCGTAGGGCTACCTCCTCGATTGCGCCGATAACGGCATCGATAACGGTAATGGCGGTAACGCCAACATAAAGGGTGAATGAAGCGGAGAGAATGGTAAAGACGCGAAAGAATCACCATTTCCCTCTTCTTTTAGCAGTGAATAACTGCCCTTTTCGACTGGACCGATGCGTCCAGCCATAGTGTAATACGCTACATAATAATATAATTTCTTTTGAAAAAGATTGTGATTTAAGTGATAAAATGTAAAAAAAATTAAGGTGTGGAGAACTAGTAAGTTTGAAGTTTATAATTAATCAATAAAAATAAAAATGATATTTCAAAATCCATTATATAAAACTTAACCAGTTCGAATCGTATATTTATAACGACTGTTTTAAAAGACTATGCTTTTCCTTTACCGAATACAACCTTTCGATATTTTTCTTTTCCATTAAGTTGAAATTCTGGAAACTTTGCGGCGAGCGCGTGAAATTGTCGTTTTTCGGCCGTTAAAATTTCGGCTATATTGGTATCCAGTATAATTCCCTGAAATCGGTTGCCATAACTGTCCAAAAGCGTGAATTGCGACGCTATGTTGGCTTTTAGTACTCTGTTTTCATAGTCTAAGCTTATATTTTACAGGAAGGAGGCGTTTTGTATACCTGTGAAAATACGTTGGGCGGTTTCTTCATTATAGGCTATTAATTAAGTATTATTACCTTTAACGTCTTTTTGTCTAGAAGTATATTCGCAGGGGTAAGCATCAGGTTTATTTTATACGCCTTCGTACTCGGCTACATATATTGTAAAGTTGGTTTTTATCTGGTCCTTAAGTAGGCAATCGGCCTAAAACTGTTGTTTAATTCGAAATTGTTCATATATTGGGTGGTTAATCAACCAATAACCGATTTTAAAATATACGATACAACGTTTTCGCGAATCTTTAAGTCTCTATATACCTTTTCATAAATATTATCATTGCTGCGGTACGTTTTGTTCTTAATTGTATAATCGTCTTTAGTAATAGCCGCTTTACCTCTTTTTATCGGGGTTCCTCCTTTAATGTTTTTTGAAGAATTCGTATTTAGGACGCTTATTTTATTTTAGGTACACTTTTAACCTTCGGTTCAAAACGTAATAAATAGTTTTAGTGAGGTTTGTCTTGGTGATTTGGCTTTTACCGTTAGTTTATCGGCTATAAATGTTAATTTAAGGCATGATTATAGGCGTATGAAGATTTTGATCAATATTTCAAATTTTATGCAAAAAAACTTGAAAAATTTTCTTCTTAAAATAACATAAGGTCGAAATAGAGGGGTTTTCAACACGTTTTTCTTATTATTTAAATAAATAATTTATCACCCTTATATTTTAGTTTAAAGGTCGCATATCACTTTCGAAACTTTGTTAATAAGGTAGTTAACACTTTTCATAGGTTTTATTGACGTTATTACGCTAATTCCTTACGGATTTCTAGGTTTTAGTAATTCAATTCCTATCGTAAAGTTTATGGTTAATTTCCGTATTGAATTGTGATTTCAAATATTTATAACGTTCCGCAAATATCTTTATTTACGTAAGGTGGTATATATATTATTGTTTAGTTTACCTAAATAATATGTTTTGTAAAATAACGTGAAACTAAGACAGTTCAATATTTTACCATCTATACGTGTTTATCATTATACGTATTTTGTTATCGAGTATATCATACGGTTTTTCGTCGTAGTTTTCGTCCTTGTCCCAAAGTCTGGAGAAGTTGGTAAGATTTATAAGGTTTCTCTTATGAGTAGGAAAGCAATACGGTAAAAGGTTACGGTAAGAGTCGTTGTTGGCGGGTATTAATCCGTAAGGTACGTATTGGTGTTTCGCACCGCATATAAATTTTTCAAAGTGGTGGGTTTTCTTCATCCGGTCCGCTTTTATCGTAGTTAAGTTAATCATTAACGACATTCGAAGAGTGGTTTTGTCTTAGTTTTCATTTAAAACTACGTTTTAAGGAGGGTTCGTATTCAACCCGCGTTATAAAGGATCTTGACGGCGTTTCCTTCTCTTCCATTAACTCCTTTAGATTTACTACCATTTCGAAACAGGCGTTTAGCTTTGATGAAGGACTTTCTATTTGCGGAGGTTTTTTTGGTTTCCGGTTTATTATTTTAAGTAGGCGATTCTGGCGTTTTTTTAGCCAGTATCCCTTTATAAACTTTACTTTTATCACTTCATCGTCCGTTCACTTTAGCATTTACGTGAGTTAGACTGTTATTAATCGGGCTTTTGCAATACGGTTATTATTACTACCGGTCGTAGTAATACTTCTGCTTTGTAGTTGTTCTCGTAATATTTTAGAAATCGTACCATTAACTATACGCCACATGTCTGGCATCCAATTTGCAAAATCCTCTTTAAAATCGTTGAATAAGTTGCGTCCTTTAATATCTCCATTGTAATAGTGGAATATTATGTTAATAATATACGTGTTTGTCGTAAAAGGGTCCAAATTCTCTACTGGTACTTCGATTCTATTATTACAAAGGTTAAGGTATAAATACTTTAAAATGTTATTGCAAATCGACGTGTTTATAAATAGGTACTCCATATATTCGTTAGCTTTTGCCAAGTTTATTATTGGTGGAGCTATAGTTGTAGGATAAAGAGGTTAGATTAGGCGATTTCTACGTGTTTTTATGGTATTAAAGCAGCGCAAATCGTTGGTTTTACGTCGTGATTAGGGTTCGAGTACGTTCGAAGTTTTTGAAAAAGCGTACAAATACGAAAATACAAAGGAAATAAGATATAGTAAGTTGGTTAAAGTAAGGCTATTAACGTTTAATAATACGAATACAGGTTAAATGATACCTAAATAAAACGTAATTATAAGTTTACTAGGTGTTTTGAATTATTTTTGTCAATGGTTACTAATATTACTCCAGCAAAACGACTAGAGAAAAAAGACTCAAAAACGTCGTAAATAATAAACCTAAAATACGCGGTATAAGTCAAGAGACAGGAGACGAATAGGGTAAATAGGGAAGGTGAGAAAAAGGGGAGGTATATAGATGTAATCCGATGTATAAGATTTGGTTTGTGTTTGGTGAGCGGTTCGGATTATTGTATTATAAAAGTTCCTAATGGTTACGAACGGTTTAGTTGTTGCGTTCTTAACCGCTTTTAGGTTTCGTAATTGGTTTGGATGTTACTTTTAAGTCGAATAGGTCTTAACTTAGGGTTCTGAAACTCAGTGATTTTAAACTACGTGGTTTAATACGTAATAAAACGCTTTTTAAAAAGTATTTGAGTGCGTTTAAAGCACCAAAATAGGTTAAAAGTTAACTTGACGGGACTTTTAGTGGATAGGATACTAATTGGTTGATACTATTGTATTGAAACGATCTTTTTAAAAGTTACTTCAGATTTTACGATTTTTTTACGCTTCGGATTTTAAAGGCGCTCCCTTATAATTCCATACTCCCGTAAATATTTTTTTAAAACGTAGTATTAAAACTCAAATAGTTAAAACCCTTATAATATCCCGTTATAAGCATTTAATTTCAGCTCATCTCTTTTTTTCTAGGCTATTAGGCAGTCGACTTCATTGGCTATTAATTAATGTAGATAATGTCTTTACTTTTGTGCGTAAATGTAAAAACGTAAAAAGTAATAGTAAAAATTGGTATTATAATAGTAAAAGTAAATAAATTAGGGAAAAGAATTTAAATATTGTATGCCATAGACAAGAGGTTATAAACCTCCTATCTAGGCAGTGACACTTTTGTCATATACTTTGGAACGCTCCTTCTAGACCGCGCCATGTATGGTGCACTCTGCAAGAGGGCAATCAGCAACGTGTCACGTTATCGTGCACGCTGCAGGAGTGCACATTACAGCGTAGTTCACTGCCACTTGACCTACATATACTAAATATAGGAATATAGAATAATATCCACACAAAGAGTGAAATATACAATATGAGGGACAAATGATGCATCTAAAAATTGAATTGTATAACGCAAACGACGAATAGTAAATCCAAAAAGTGAAAAGTGTAATGTAAGTAATTAATTATAAAATTGAAGAGTGAAATATAAAGCAAAATTAGCAGAGAAGTAAAAGTAATCGTATTGGCCTCTTCGGGGTTAAATTGTACAACTTTCTAAATAATGTTAACGGAAAAAGTACTTGTAAATACGAGCGTTTTTAATACGTTATTCGGAGTACCCTTAGTTATTAAGTCTACTAGGTTTTATTTCAAATCGATTTATGTTGTCTTTTCAATTTCAAGATATTCGTACGATTCGCATAAAATTATGATATCAATCATAAAACGATTTTTATTTGCTGTAACGAGTTTGACGAGATACTTATTAGAGAAAGAAATAGTACAAACCACCAAAAAAATAGCTTCCATACCAAGGTTTATATAATTATGCGAACCGTTATTGTTATAGTAATATCAAAGTCAAAGCTTCCAATTATCTTATAAATTTTTAGACAAGAAAGCTTTGTATACCTCGTTTATACTTTATCTTACATTCATTAAAAGTATTATCGCGTAAATTAAAGTTGTTTCTGTCTGGTTTTTCATTATTAATAATTAGTATAGACCTTGTTTACAAATTTAAATTATTGGTATTTTCAAAAGAACTATCAATTAAAATAAATAATTTCGCCGTTTTAATATCAAGGGGTACAAAACGTAAACCACGCTTTGGGTTCCGGATCTATTATTCAAGGTGATTATTTAGCCCCCGACATTTGTTATTTTATAGTTTTTTCTAACGTTACGTAGTGATAAATAATTCAAACGCCGTTTCCGATTGTATAATTAATTCAACCCAGGATCCAATTATATATTAATATCGGTATTTGTCATGGCGCTTTATATTGATTATATTAATAGGAGTAACTTTATGAAACTACCCCTTCTGTATAAACTTCCAAATATAATTCTCAAGCGTGATATTTGTATCATTCAAGTTAAATATACAATTTTCCGCCAGATACGTCTTTGGTTTCGCTTTCAAATTAGTCTTCTAAAGTTTCGTATCTTCTAAGGCGGAAAATTAAATGTTGAATCAAATAAGTGTATTATCAGTTTACAATTCGATAACCGTAAAGTCCGCTAATGATGATATGAAAACCATAAAGAAAGTGTGGAAATTAGAACTAGCTATTTCTAATGACTCATTATAATACCTCTAATATAGGTTCACCCAATGTATACCAATCTCTACGAAGTTGTAAAGCGGTTTAAGGATATATAACAATATCCTGAGCAGGTCATGTTTTTGGAGTTTTACATGTAATTATATGAAGATACGCTGTTTAAGGCGTGTTTTAAATTAATTATAAGATTACTTAATTTTTCGAAGCTCCAAACGCAGATTATAAGGCTTAAATAGGGAGGAAATGAACTTTAAAATAAAATAATAACTCGTTTCGCTATAAGGTGTGTAACTAAATTATAATATTTTTTTACCATCATTATCATACCCTTTCATCGAAAATTGGCTTTTTTAATAAAGCTTTCCAGTTTAATTTTTTTATTTCGTAAAAGATCTTCGTAGCGACGACTTTATAATCTTTATAAATCGACAGGTCGAATATCTTGAGTCGAAAAAGGTTTTACGTCATGAGAATAGACATTTCTTTCCGGATCAACTTTTTAAAAAACCCACCCAGAGCGGTAATAGCATCTTTATAACAAATCTTTATATTTAACTCGCAATCTATCGCCTCTTCTTAGGTAATAAAATAGTATAAAACAATAACTTTCCAAGTTCTTTTATTTTTTGGCTTAAATAAACAGATACATCAGCGGCGTTTTCCTTATTTAAAGTACTTGTTCGGTTACGACGTCAAAAATAATATAAGGTTTACTAAAATGTATATAAAGATTAACGAAAATGTGTTTAAGTCATCGTAAATTTTAAGTAACTACCGCTCTATGTGAGGGGACTAAAGCCAGAGCTGTCTCTCAAGGTGGTCAGATACTGTCTATAATCCTCGATGAAGAAGAAGAGAGAAAACCCCTGCTAAAAAGATGCTATGGAATTACAGAAAGGGGGACGGCCCAGTCATGTGACAGGTGAGGGCATGATTCCGAGCAGCTCCAGAGAATTGTAGGATTATAGCAATAACCAGAGCTAGATCTCTTATAGCTATGAGCCCAAGCACTAGCCAGTGACACTACTCGATAAATAGTGTTTTAAGGGCCTTTCCTTTTACCTTTTTCCTGTTATACTCTTTGATCATCATTAAACAAAACGAATTCATATTATTTGGAAAGAAGACAAATATATCGTATTGTTTAATAACGATAAATTTCCAAGGACCAGTCCATCTTTTCTTTATCCGTTAGACGAACACCTCGAATTTCAATAGTAGCTTCAAAATGTCTGTCTCCCGTAGACCTTTCATTGTCGATAAGATTTTCGAGTTATCACTCTTGTCCTTCGAAAAACTGAAGGCTGTTATAGTCTTTACTATAACGTTTGCTTCTTGGACTGTAGTTTGTAATGGTTTGAAATCTATGTAAGCTTTAAGGTAAATACTAAATGTAAAAAGCACGGAAATAAGTTCAATTAAACTAAATTTATCATTTTTTGCGTTTACAGTCTATTTTTCTTTTGGTAAATACGTTCTCTACAACTATTTGCAAAACATTGTATAATATTTAAGTGATTTATAGTACCGTTTGCACCTTCCGATACCCTAAATCGCGTTTACCGATATTTATTTGTATTCGTTATTTATTATCCATTCTTTAATCCGCTACTTATTTGAATTGAAAATCGTTCTTAAAATATAGTTCATTTAATTTGACTATTTAAAATAACCATTTCTCCAACAGTCAACTAAGGTATTATAATAGTTTATTAATAAAGCGCGCGGTATTAATTTAGCGGCTTGGAACGCCGTTGTCACTTTAATCCCGCAAAATACGGCGCATCCATTAAGGTATATAATTTCGATAATAACCTCGTAATTCAAGTCAATATCATATTATAAGCGGAATTTGAATCGTCAAGAAGTTTATAATTGTAATTTACACTCGTTGCAGAACTTCTTTATAACTTTTGAGTTCCTTCTTTCTATATTAATGTAACTTATCACACGTAACTGCCGTGAAAGGCGTTTTGTAGCGGGATATCCGAATTATCGTTATAAAATACCCAGTTTTAATTATATCAAATCAGTAGCTTTTATTTTTTATAATTTTAGGAAAAGATGAAAATAATTCAACTTTAACTTCAATGAGATAAGGAAGTTATTCAAAACGCAAATTAGTTCATTTATCATATTTGTCACTTTAATGCCAGGTGTTGAAACATTAGTAATTACAGTGCAGTCAGTAAACTTTACTTTAAGTAAGTGGACTATACTGACTTCAAATTCAGTGTATTGTTTTGTGAGTCTAGTTTAAAGTCATGTACAGTATGCACCCATTTCACACTGGTGAACGGGCCAAGAAATTTGCCATACAAATTAGTGTGCAGATTGGTTAGCAGTCTATCAAACCTAAAACAATACATCTACTACTTTTAATGCAATATACCAGTTATTTCAACCACGATTCGAATCGATTACTTTACAACGATAAAGTCCTACCAATTTTACAGGCTAGTACCTGGCTACTGTTGACCAGAGATCATAACCTGGCAGTTGTTACGCTCTTACAGCGCTTTAAAGCTGCTCGAAAGCTGTACGGAAGTATGTCCCCACATATTATGTAACTGGGTTGCACCATCTTCCACAACTTCATAATAGCTCTATAATAGGGGTTTTTCCTTTCTTTTGTATCGAGGTTTATAAATAAAATCCGATTACTTTAAGAAATAACTTCGGCTTTAATACCTTTATATATAAATTCAGAATTCTTTTCTGACGGTGTTTTAGCTGTTTAGTTACGGCTATAACTTAAGGTGATATTATTCTTCTCTGAATTTCCGAATTTATACCTTTAGGCTTTAAAGCAATTGCTCAACTTATATGTTGAAAAACAACTTTAAAGCGTCCTAACAACTTAAAACGATTATTTAATGATTTAACACGAATGTTTTACCAACGCCTCATATGTAAAATTCGTTAAACGTAAATAAACTATTGAAAAGAACGCTTTATACTTGAAATAACAAAATATTAACGTATTCAATACGTTAAAAAATATAATTAGGCAATTCGAAGTGGCCGGTACTCTAAAGTTTTCAAAACGATATCCCCTTTAAAGTGTTTGTTATGGACTCAGGCCATTTTCTATTTATTCTATAGGTTACATGACTGTACACGTAACAGGATACGCAGTACCCAACCCGCGTCTAATCCAAGTGCAGTTCGCATACGACATGTGCGAGGGCATGTGACGATATAGATACTAACTTTGCACATAAGACCTGCACAAAGGGCTAATGTAATCTCTTTTAGTCTTTCGCCTATACCTTAATATTAAAATTCATTTCGCACCTACTTAACTCATTATTGTAGGTTAAATTATAATATATTGTCAAGGTTTTTCTTTTCCGGAAAAAGTATTACTCATAAAAACAAATCGATAAGAAATATTAATCATTTTACGCCATACTCTAACGATATTATAGACGATAAGCCGTCGGTAAATAACCATTCCTCCACATTTATAAACATATCTCCTACCCATTCAAAGCCGACTTAAGCCGATATATCTTGATTATAGAATGTTATAAGCTATATCGCGTTTACTTTAAAATAAATATAATAGATAAGTTAATGAACTTCCGTTATCAACCTTTTATTCAACTTCATTTAAGTCGTAGTTAAAATTCAATAATTCGAAGCAGACTTAACGGTAAATCGTACTAATTTTCCAACGTTTAAAGGTAAACAAAAACTATATAACTAAACAAATTTTGATGAATCTACTCTTACGTGGATAACGACACGTTGAACGATCGAATTTATATTAAAGGCAGATAATTTCTAAATTAGGAAAGGTCTACATACATTTTTTTACATATAAAGTTATTATACGTCGGTGGTAAATTTAGCTGTTACAATGTATTACGAAGCCGGCTGATACGAAGGTAAAAATGATATAAGTAAGCCTTTAAATTATATTAAAATTATTTTCAACGACTTTCATCGCGCGTATAAAATCTTAATCGGGTTGTAAGGATTATATATGAGCATTAAAGACCTTTGGATATGATTTTCTATTATGTTCAAAATATTGTAAACTTAAGCGGGCGGATTAATCTGGCTTTCAGCCATAAAATGAAATTACTTTCGTTTTCACGTATCCCTACATATCCGTAACAAATCTATTATGGTAGGCGTTAACTGGGTAGACTATATCGTAGCCTTAATAAATCACCGCGAGCTCACCAATGAATTAAAGTCTTTAAAATTAAAAAGATGTCTTGGTCGATAATTATCGAAATCCGTAAAGGTATAACGGCCGCATGAAAATATAATTATAACGAAATTTTACACCTTTTAGGTATTTTTGTTAGATGGTCCGGGTAATTTCGGCTAATTGACTTAATAAATCTATTAGGTATATGTTTTAATCTAAGGAAGTAAGGCGATGTTGATAATGGCGAAAAAAAGTCGGGCTAGGCAAATTAAACGGCGTTACTTACGTTACAATTTGACTGACTACTATTAACGTAATTATAAACTCCGCCCGGCATTGCATTTAACGCATATATATACGGTTTGAGTTGAAAATGTGAATGAAAGTTTTTTACTAACGGCGATGGGGGAAACCTAACTCCTAAATATGGTTTCTTTTAAAAAGCACGTAATTTAAACGACGTAATTACAATATCAAGTGAAAACAATTTAATTGAATTGAAACGAATATAAATGAAAATCCTTTTTTATCTTTATACTTTTTAATAATATTTACTTTTTAAAACTTTCAGTCGATTTTATTTTTCATCATTATTATATAGTAAACGAGACTTTGATATTACGGTTAAAGATGGAGTAAATTCAGCTATTACATCTTTAAAATTTACGTATAATATTAGGGTTATAGAGGAATACGCATATTGCCTAAATAATCAAGTCTTATATCAATATTAATATATAGTTGAACCCTATATTAATATATATTATTCCGAGAATAACGTGGGACATAATTTTTTAGGATACCTTAAATACGATATTGATTGGTAATTTTGCACTTGAACCTTAATTGTTTAATAATTTATAATTCAAGAGAATTAGTCGTTGATATAACAATAATACGCTTATTGGAATAGCAGTCAAATGCAATACAGCCAATTCAACTTTATCTGCAGTAAAGTTGATTGTACTAACTGCAAAATTGGCTGCAGTTTATGGGACTGCACTGCAAGTGCAGTGCAGTAGGTTCCTACTTTAAAGTAGGGCACAAGCCAAATCGTTTGGCTATACAGATTAGTGTGTAGACCTTCTAGCGGTCTTCCAAACTTAGAACTTACACATCTTAATCAACAATATCAACATAGCACCAGTTACTTCGACTACAGTAATTCGAATAGACTACGTTGCAACAATAAATTCCTCCCAATAATAATCATTTCTTATTAGGTTGAATACAAATTAACTAAGTAGAAGAAGAAGTTACTTTCCGATTACGCTTTGTTTGTTTAGGTAAGGTAGAAGAAAGGGTTTTGCGAAGGGCCCTCAAACATTGTGAAGTTGTTTGCGGTAGCAAATAGGGAAGACTTATAGGCTGTGAAGTTATTCGCGGCAGTCTATAAGTAAGCGACGGCATCGCTATTCGAAAATACTAAGAAATATTTATTAATCCCTTTTAAAGACGTTAAGATTAACTGTTCGATGTTTTCAAGTTCAGCAAGTTGGCAAACGGCTAAGTTAGTACTATTGCGGATGCTACTACTACAGGAAAAACGACTAAGTCCTTACGCCAAATAACCTATAACAACAAACGACCTCTGATCTTACAAATTTCAACAAATATTTTCCCTAATTTACTTTTTTTATTCCCTACGCTAATTTAATACTCAAGTTCGCTACTTGAAACGAAAAATACTAAGTTACGCTAAGAAAGCTAGGTTACGCGATATAACGCTAAGTTACCAAGTTTATACGCGATTTTACGCTGAAAACACCAAGTGCGTACGCCTAAGATCACCAAGTTTCTCGCCCTATACGTTTTACACGTTTTATATAAGTCGAAACGTTAAGATATCTATCATGAGCGCTTATTTCAAAGCCATTATCGACCTCGAACGAAAAAAAGGTAATTAAAGATCTTGGTAACATTTTCGAAAAGCACTACAACGAAGAACTCTGGTATATCGAAGCCAATGAAAATTCTACCCCAGAGCACCTGACCAACGCAATCGACCGCTTTATTTTCGACGTGAACCCTGTTAGATTCAGCCGTGAACCTATAGCTCTCGATATCTTTTAAAACTAGTTATGTGACTAGAGTCTGGACATATAGAAAAAGGCGAACCGCTAATTAAAGACAAAAGTTAAGATCGAACTATTTATTCGACGAGTTTAACTCCCTTAGAAGAAAAGGAAGGAAGGCAATTTGGTTAACCTACTTTACGAATACGCTACGGATAAAGACCCTTAATGGACCGTAGTCAAAGGCAAAAAGATTGCTAGTGACAGTAACCTTTAATGCCTACATACGTGTTCGCAAAGACCTGCCCAAGCCAAAATAAGTTTTTCAGACCCTTAAAGTACCAGCGTCACAAGACGAAAGGAATTAATTGATTTACTTTATGCTAGCCCTTAAGTTTACTAGTTAATTAAGTAGCAAACTTAACGGACCCCTTAATACCAAAAGGAATATTACCAAGTCGCCCGCGCCGGAAACCCTTAAATTTATTTCCCTCAAGCTTTTTAACACGTTCAGCTTCAGCAGCTAAATTAAAAAGTGACCGGCTTTACGTACAAGCCTACCGTGGGTACGACTATTGGCTTTTTCCCTTTAAAATTAGCTGAATGTAACTATTCAGCCTACTAGTATTAATAACAACCTTGATTTTTTCCCCAGCTAAAATATATAACGGGTCATTACAACTAGTATATTACCCTTTCCCCTCGACGCGTTTTCATAGTAGATAAGAACTATGCGGCAATTATTACGTTCATTAAGATCTAGTAAGAAAAGGAGAAGTAAAACGGTAAGCCATACAACCTCCTCAACGTTAAGTTACGCCTATTTTTCAATATCTGCCGCCAGATAAGGGTTAAATTGCCTGGTTTTCACTCTTTGTTTCCTAGTATCCTTACCATCTAATCCAAGGATTACTACCTCTGGTACCTGACGAATTGTTCCTCTTTTTGCGAAATTTACGATGGCCTGAAGAGTTATTTCGAATACGATGTTAATCTTACCCAGTACCACACCGATTGGAACATTATCAAGTGATCCTACATATTGTATTACAAAAAAAGTGGGAAAGTAAAATAGAACTTTTCAATTAGATACTTGACAGGCTAATACTTTGTCAATAAGTAATAGAGAACTTAGGAGCTGGCGAAAGCACCCTACGCTAGCAGGTCCGGCAAGTAGTTACGGGTTATAAAGAGTTTGAACACGCCTTTTAATGTCTTGATGCCACTTGCGAAAGGGTTTTTGGCTAATTTCGTTCCTTGCTGACAACTGTAACTATTCGAGTTTCCGGTTCAATTGGTATGTACCTTTAAGCTTCGGGATTCAGTAACGAAAAAGAAGACCCCTCCATTCGTACTACATTAATCGACGGTACGAGAAGCCTATCCAGTATGGTTAACGAAAGTCCAGGACCTTTACCCAAAGCTCCTTAAGGTATTGAAACCGCCTAAGCCAATTGACCTTAAATATAAAAAGATATTGTGTTTTCGGTAAGTAAGGTTGCTAGTTAACACGCAACATTGCTGCCGAGCTTAACGAAAAACAGGTAATGTATTATATGTAATTCCCCTTTAATTCCAACCAGGAGTGCATTGAATAAGTTATACATTTTAAAGAAAAAAGACAAACAAGAGGAAAATAAGTCAAAAGCCATCGGCTAGCACAAAAATACTGGTACTAGCCTGGAATTAACGCAATGACTAGCCAACCACGCTTTTTTATACCGCGTTACAGGTAAAGACCCTTACTTCCAATATGACGATAAAAACCTTAGTCCTATATACCTCTTTACTATTCGAAATCGCTACAAGAAACAAGTCTTTTAGGGGATTATGTCGGATACGAAGGTAATACGGTATTTAATAAGAGGTTATTCGTAATATATCGCATTGCGAAGGGATACTAATACTGTTAAGGAATTTGATTACGCGGATACTAGCAAAGCTAAGGTTAGCTTTAGCTTTAGAAAAAAGCTATCTTTACTGGGATTAACGATGGTTTAAACTGTTGTTGGCCCTATTGTTTTCCATATTTTGGAATCCCCTACCTCTTTCCTCATTTGCCTAAAAGATATAAAAAACTTCGGAGTTAATATAGACGGCTAAATTAACGAATTTGTTGGTAGGCTTTAGACGTTGCAACGTTTTCGATTCGATTGGTCGAAGTAACAGTAGTATTACAGTAGTCAGATAGTGAATGTATTGTTCTAGGTTTAGCAGACCGCTAGCCAGTCTGCACTGTAATTTGTATAGATAATTGCTTGGCTCGCGCCCTAGAGTGACATGTAGTGTACTGCACTCAACTTACACCTAATACGATAAGTTCATACAAAGTAATACACTTAACTTGCAGTAAAGTTAACTTTACTGTAAGTAAAGTTGACCTATTGAATTATATGTAATATTATTTCAATACTAACAGATTTTTAGTTTGTGTGCATACGTTAATGTGGCTAACCAATCTTTTCCGGTTACCACTAAATTACACCCTTGTTAACCGGCCAGACCCCTGTCAATTCCAGTTGATTCCCATACTGAATTGCACCCAATTACATACAAATTGACCCCATTTAACCTTAATTGCTCCTTTGACCTGAGGTTCGAGTTTATTAACTCCTACAAAAAGTTTTTATGCTACAAACCTTCGTAAGCCTCTACTTTAACCGTACCACTTAAATAGATCGCCGTTATCAGTTTGATAGTATTTCAGTTTGTTAATATACCCTTGTCCGCCGTCACGTGATCCGGGTCTTCCTAAAAGTCTATTCACGTAGCCCACAATTTGTATAGTTAGTTTTTTGTTATCCACATACTTTTTTAAGCCTTTGTTTGGTAATGCTTTCGTCATAACGTTAATGGTGTTGTTTTTACCATTCATTTATCGGGATTTTTCAATTTCACTCCCTTCATAGGCTTCATAGAGTTTTATCATGTCGATTATCAGGCATTTTTCATTAGTAGTCCCGAGTTTCGAAAGATATTTAAAAAGGCTCCTCGAATCGGTACAAATCACTACTAGGATAGGAGGAATTTTTAGCTACCTGGTAATAATGTTAACAGTTTCCTACATTGTTATACCTATGTCGAAACCCGTTATTATACCGTAAGCCTTTAAAGCTAATACGCTTTATATAATCCTTTTACACTTAACGAAGGTCTAATGGATCAGGTTATCGATAATGTTAAATTGGTTTTCCTGCCTATTTTCCCTAACGAAGGTTATTAGAAAAACAATCCATAAGGACAGGTCGGTATTATTTATAAAGAATCTATCCGTAAAGAATATTAACTTGGCCTTTAAAAGGTCGATTAGAACCATATTAATCCCGTGGTCCAAGTTTCTCATTTACCATTCGAACCTCTTATTTAGCCGGTTAAAGTTCTTATTTATTAGTGTTTATACTTATGCCATAATTGAAAGGTTGTAAAAGTCTTTCGGTTGGTATAAGTTAGCAAAATAACTACCTCGAACACTTTGCTCCAGGTACCGTTAAACTCTAGCCTCGTTAGTTTTATCAATTGTAGCTATAATAGCGCCCTAACCCTTTTGGCGAAAGCTAAAGCCAGCGTTAACACCAAGTATACGGATTAACGATCTATTGAAGTCTAATTAGGTGTTTTCGGTTCGCGTTATTACCAGCTTGTAATTTCAGAAATTAAAGTCTTCAATCGTTTGCTGTTTCAATATTACAAACCTAACCGTTTTGACGAATAAGGTATCGTTAATTTGTAAACCCATTATATTGAAGTTTTTCTTTTACGTTATTAATAGGTACAAGTTGTACGTTAAGAATTTTATCGTTAGCTATAATTTGAAATACGATTAATAGGTTAGAAACCAGTGAACGTTTGATTTCGCGAATCTATATAATAGCTCGATATAACGTATTACTGTACCTAAAAGGTAAATAACATAGAGTTTTTATAACAACTTTTGTAATACGATACGCTGTACATCTGTTACTGATTACGTATAGGCTTACATTATAAAAAATTACTACTTTTGAGTATAAACTTACCTTTGAACTTAGCTAGCAAACTTGCTGCCAAAGCGATTACCAAACGTTAAGTAATCTTTTAAATTGTTGGCAACTGTGTAAGGATTTAATCTTTACTATTATCACCGTATCCTTAAATGATTAGGCGTAATTTTTCGTACGGACTTCCTGTAGTCTTACCTTTAACCTCGTAAATAAACTTCGACTTCAAGATCGTAATATTTGGGTTTTAAATGTTAAAGTCGATTTTCGATACGAATTATATAACCTTTCAGATTAATAAGCCGTTAATTTCGATCCGGTTACTTTCCTTAAAAGGCCTGCCGGAGGTTTTAATAATTCCTTATACTCAAAGCTTTAATGCTAGGTCTTTGTTATCCTTCTTTTTCTGTTTACCTAAGCAGTATTATAGATTTTCTCCAGTATATATTCCTCCTCTTCAACGTTCTCTTTTTGGGGGGGTCGTCCGCGCCGGCGATGTTTTATCGGCTTATCGATAACGGATGGAAACGGTTTGTATTTGCTCGGTCGTTTAGCTTAAGGGGTTTAAGGGTCTTTATCTTTCATACCCCTACTATAGGGTTTAACCTAAGTAATTTGAAAGGATATAAGACCATTAGCAGTGTTAACAACTACTTTAGAGTTTACGATATTTAATATCTTATATAAGTCCTCCTATCTACCCGGCTTCCGCCACACGAAGACTTTACTTTATAACGGCAAAGTAAACACGTCGATTATTAAAGGGCAGTTTCTTATGTTAAGGGTATTATTAACCTAGCCGTATGTCGATTCTCTTCATAGTTCCCATAAAGCTTTGCTATAAGCCGTAATAAGTTTCTAAGTACTTGCCGAAGGCGGAAATTCTTTCGTTAGACGTAGGTACGCTTTAAAGATTAGAAGTATTAACACTAAGCCGTTAAGGCCTACAGGGTCGTTAAGGCCTTTCACTACTATTTATAGGCGTGTTTTCGGATTTATAAGGCTTTTAATTTCTAACGTAAAGATATTATACGTTTGGAGAAGTAAAATATATACTTTTTAACATTTTTAATGCTTGAATAGGCTTTTACAGGTACTTTTCTATACTAAATACTTATTATTTTGATATTTTCCTGGAATTTCACCGCGGTAAAGTTTATACCGGCATTATAAACTATGATATGAGGTGGGCTTAGGTACTTATTAATTCACGGTATCGTTAACATTTCCCATATGTCATTTATCGATAACGATTTTAAAAACTTAACCTCATAAAAAGAAGTTGCGGAATCAATGACATGAAAAATAGGCTTATTATCTAAGTAAAATACATTAATAAATATCCCGCAGTTAAAATTCTTATTGTTTTTTCAGTGTAAATTTAAATCTTTGGAGAGCTTTCACGTGTATTTTGCAGTAGTAAAAAAGCCTTTCGATGGCTTTCAGGACAAAGTATTCCACATCTTTATACCTTACAGATTTTAGGAATTTATACTACCTATCAACGGCTGGATAGTTAAAGAGCTGGTGTAGTTAACATATTTACGGCTTTATTATGTGTAACAACACTACTTCCGAGCTCTAAAGGTAAAACTATAGGTACTCCTATCAAAAGGCGAATAAAAAACTTTAGTTTTTTTTAACTAATTCGCCTATATTAACGTCGTCATCAACGCCAAAAGTCTTCATATCCTTTAAACGAAGGAGGAAAGGGGTAAAAGACTAACCGATGTAGAATGTAATTACTTTTACAGTAGTTTAAACTACCGTTATCTCTAATAACGATATTTGTTTATCTAGTTTAAAGTCAATTTTAGCCTTATCAACATCGTAACGATTAATCTTAGTAATGGTAGTACTTCCTATTCATAGTTTTATATACTACGAATAAAATTCTATTAAATACCTTATTTCCTTTATATCTGTCATAATACTCTAAAACGTGAAATCCGCGTAACGATCGTGAAAGTTAAAGGTATATAAGGGGTTAAGGGGTTAATTAAGGCAAAGTTAGGGGTCTTCACCACCCAAACGGTACATAAAAGCGTAGTTGGCTAATTACTAGGCCGCACTTGGAGCAATATTTTTATACTACTTAATTTGCTCAAAAACATTGGTGACAACGTCAACTGGCTTATCACTTTTAACGTCTACGATTTATTTTAAGTAATCTTATTCCGAAGCAATAAGGTATCAGTTGTGGTTTACTGCTTTTTGGTTATTAAGTTCTGCGGAGAGGTAACAGGTTAACTAATAGTTAGGCTTACCACAAATCCAACATCTCTTACTACTATTACGACGATAGTACTTATGGTTAACGAATGCGCCTAAATCTTATTGGCGTTAACGTGGCCATTGCCTCCAGTCTAAGGTTAAGGTTGATAAATCAAACTTTAGGCGTTATGGGCGCCCGTACTTACGGTCGACGTAGTTAACTACCGTAAGGTTTTCTTTATCTACATTAAGGAAGTTGCCGGCTTAGTAGTATATACTAAGCGAGTTTGGTATACAAGCCATGATAATAGAAAACGAGGAACGCAACTAGCTAAAAAAATCCTTCTAGAATAGCATCTGGGAGTTGTAAAGCGTATTCGAACTCGTTAACGCCCGTAACTGCTACCCGTACCTGCTTATGAAGTGTAATTTCGCTAACATAGGCTTTCCCTATTACTTTTTAATACAACATCAACTTGATAAGCATATTATTAAATATATCTATTTGTGTTTTCTCCTTTTTCTTTTGATTATTATTTTAATCTACCTCATAGTGACCTAGTTTATATAGTATTACGACAAGTAAATGTCGTATTCGAAGTAACACTTTATACCATTATAAATTAAGCGAAACGTAGTGTCTTACGTTAAAAAGGTTATGTAATAGTCCTTTACGTGCCTTGTAAAGATTTCGGAAAATAGTAAGTAAAAACCAAAAGGAAAAACCTCCATCCACTTGCAAATATTTAAGAAAGGCATCATCTTGGTATCGAAAATATTATAAGGCTTTCCATAATACTTCTCTATATCATCCCAAATCTTAGCGAAGTCCGTCATAAGTTTGTAGTTAATATTAACTATTCTAATAAGTCTTAAAAAAAGGTTGCGATAATCGTCCCAGCCGTAAGTGGTATTTACTGGCGGTTTAAGCCTTGGAGTCTTCGAGGTATAGTGCTAGGAGTAATTACCAATCGCCTGCCCCAAGGGGTAAAGTCCTATATTAAAACCTGCAGTAGATTCTCGCGCATAGGTGAATCTAAAGGGGGAAGGTTTTTAAGGAGCTTGTCGATTGAATTTCTAATAACTAGTGGGTACTTAAAAGTTTTGAAAAGGTTGACGATCCTACTTAATTAACTGATAGAGAGCGCCAACATCAATACCTCTGGCCGTGTTGGCGGCCGCTGTTTCTCGTGCTCTACCGCCGCTAAGGATGTACTCCGCGCTATCACGTGAATGTACTAAACTGCCAAGCAGATCAACATGTTTCTCATCGCTAGCACGTAAAAAGGCTTAACTTAGTTAAGAGTGAGTTGGAGGTCTCATGGATCGCGTGTAGGGGTGTTAAAGTTTCTTAATGTTCTTTCATTTAGGTTGTAGGTCTTAAGAACATTCTTCAAGTTGGACTAGGCTATACAAAGTCTTTGCTAGCCTAATAAAACTTTTCTTTATTACGTAAATCCTTCCGAGTTTGAGTTTTTCCTTTAATTTGGATTTAATAATCTTTTAAATCTTCTTTTACATATTAATCGTCCAGTTGTTGAAGAACTTACGATATTTACGAAAAGTACGGTTACTGCGGTTATATTTCTTACCGCCATTTTTCTTAACAATGTAGTTACTAACGAAGTTAACCAGGTATTTCTCGATTGAGTTTTCGTCAATATATTCACTTCAAAGGTCACAGTTATAGTATTTAGTAAAAGTAGCTCCGAGCACCCTGATCGCTTCTTTTCTAGAAGGGTCGGTAATAGCTTTAAAGTGGGTGTTAGCGATAGAAATCTTGAGGTTTTGGCTTGTATAGGACTTAGTAAGGCGTGTATAACGTGTAGGGCGAAGGAATTAGTCATTTTGGGCGTAAAGGCTTTGTGTTTTGGCGTAAAGTCGCGTGGGATTTTAGTGATTTAGCGTGGATTCGCATGACGTGGATTTTTCGGCGCGATTTGGCGATTTTCGGTGTTTTCGCTTAAAGCAGAAAACTTGACAATTGACGTGGTGTAGAAGGAGTGAAAAGAGTGAAGTATAGGCAGAGGTTTGGTGTAAAGAGTAAGGTTGGAGGTCGTCATTGGTGATAAAGGGCGAAGGTTATTTATTATTTGACCGTAGGACTTAGTCGTTTTTACAGTAGTATCACTCGCAGCAATACTAACTTAGTCGTTTGCCAACTTGGTGAACTTTAAAACTTCTAACAGTCAATATCAACGTCTTTAAAAGGGATTAATAAATATTTCTTAGTGTTTTTAATAAAGATACCATCAGCTACTTCCAGATTTCTGTTGGGAACTATCGTAACCCAAAAGTCTTCTCTATTTTCCTACCATTGGAGACTAACGTAGTACTAATAAAGGCCTTTCGTAAAAATCTTTCCTTTACCTCAACCTCCGTGATTAACGTAAAGCGTAACCAGAAAGTAGATTTTTCTTTTACTTAACTTATCTATGTTTAACCTAATAAGTAGGTAAGCACTAATCAGTGTTAGTAGGCCTTAGACGTTGCAACGTTGTCGATTCGATTGTTCGAAGTAACAGTAGTATTACAGTAGTCAGATGATAGATGTATTGTTCTAGGCTTGGCAGACCGCTAGCTGGTCTGCACTGTAATTTGTATGTACAATTGCTGGGCCCGGGCCCTAGAGTGAAGTGCAGCTTACTGCACTCGACTTACATCCAATGCGGTAAGTCCGTACAAAGCAATACACTTAACTTGCAGTACAGTCAACTTTACTGTAAGTAAAGTTGACCTATTACACTGCATGTAGTACTATTCCAACAGAATTGATATAAGTTAAAGCCAGTAAAAGGTTTTCACTTAGCTTTAAGGGTATCTCTGGTTTTATATTTAAGGGCTAAAGGGAATAGTGTTAAACCCAACGAAGGCGAAACTCCATTAACTATATCTTAAGTTTCATTACCCAGCAATTAACAGACTTTACAAGGTTTTAAAAGCAATTAGCTACGAATATGTGAACTCATTGGTTTTAAAGGCAGTGAAGTAGCTTTATTACTATTATTCAACATACTCATAAGCCTTGTTATAGTTTAAGTTTACATTAAATAAAAACTAATATTTTAACTCGAAAGTTTTCGTGTACGTGTTTTATTTAGACAACAAGTCAATATTACAAGTTATAAACTTTGTTACGACTTTTTACGGCGTTAATTTCTTTAAAACCATTACGGCGAAAAAAAAAGGGGGGGAGACATCATATACTTTGTAAATTAACACGTACCTTGGTTTACCAAGCGTATTAGTTTACACTACCAGTATTAACTTCGTTACGATAATTTTTTCGTTCAATTTGAATTTAATAGGATTTTGTATCAATAAGTCCCTATTAAAATTTACTGGGGTATTAGTAAGATTGAAAAGGCATACCTAATTTTGCAAAAAGCTTACAATATCCTTATACTGGACATCGGAAGCTTTAGACGCTAAAAAATACGGCTTTAGATAACGGTAAAAGATCTTAACGATATTATTGACCGTAACGGACTTATATTAACTTTGCTAGTATTTAAAGCCTACTCAGGTATAATAGCTAAGTAGCTACCCTTTTAAAATACCTAATAACATGTTATGGCGTATATTAAAACCTAAAAAAAAACAAGGAAGGAATCGGCATTCCGCTAGGTTAATAATACCTTTAACACCAGGAACGGACCTTTAATAATGGAAGTGATTTTACTTTCCCTTAAAAGTAAAATCCTTATGTGACATGATTCAAGTAAACGTGATACGCCGTATAAAATCTTAAATATTCATAACTTAAACATAGTAGTTAAGATTGTTAATAGCCTTCTAACTTTCCAAGTTATACAAGTTAAGCCGTACCGAAAACCCTTCGGGCCCGCAAAGTCTAATAAAAATCCTTACGTCGATAACCTCCGATCCGAGCGAATTAGCTAATATAACCCTCCAAAGTCGATTATTGATAAGTTAATGAAACGTCGGCGGTGTGGACAACTACTCAAAAAGAGGATATTATTACGGATTCAGGTCATTATCTATTGAGTCCATAGGTTACGTGACTGTGCACGTAACGGAATAGGTAATACCCAGTTCGGGCGCGGTCCGGGCGCGGTCCGGGCGCAGTCCGTGCACGGAACGTATCAGGGCTCGTGACGGGCTAAATACTAGCCATGCACATAGGTTTTGTACGGTAGGCTACGGTAATCTCTTTTAGTCTTTCGCTATACTTTAATAGTAAACCATATTTAGCACTTACTTGGTTTACTATCGTTGGTCGGATTATAACATACTATTAAGGTTTTTTTTTTTTCATTTTTTCGAAGGAATATTACTCATAATAAACGAATCGATAATAAACGTTAATGATTTTATGTTATACTTGAGCGTTATCGGCGACGATAGGCCGTCAGGAAATACTTAGTCCTCCATTTTTATAAATATATTTTTTTCCCTTTCGGGGTCAACTTAAGCTGATATAGCTCTTTTACAAGATACTGTAAACTATATCGCATTGAGTATGAAGTAATTTTAATAACTGGGTTAATCGATTTTTATTATCGACCTTATGTCCAACTTTGTTTAAGTCGTAATTAAGATTTAATAACTCGAGGCCAAATTGACTGTGACTCGTATTAGCTTTTTATCGGCTTAGGGTGGACTAAAACGACATAACTAACCATAATTCGACGGATTTACTTTAACATAGACAGCGACGTGTGAAACAATCGAATTTATACTAAAAACGGACAACATATAAATTAAAAAAGGTTGGTATACGTTCCTTTATATATAGGGTTATTATGCGACGACTGTACAACAAACCGTTACAACGTATTACAAAGTCGGCGAATATGAAGGTATATATAATATAGGCAATTTTTCGATTATATTGAGGCTAACTTTAGCGAACTTTATCGTACGAATAAAGTATTAGTCTAATGAATGGGGTTGGTTATAAACTATAAAAACCTATAAATACTATTTGTTATTAAGTTCGAAATACTTTTAACTTAAACAGGCGTATTGAATTAGCCTTCGGCCGTTAAATGTAGCTATTTACGCTTTCGAGTATCGCTTAGTATCCGCGACAAATTTATTACGGCAGGCGTTGGCCGGGTGAATTATATCGTAACTGTTGGTTGGTCTTAGACGTTGCAATATTGTCGATTCGATTGGTCGAAGTAACAGTAGTATTATAGTAGTCTGATGGTTGATGTATATTCTAGGTTTGGAAGACCGCGAGCCGGTCTGCACTGTAATTTGTATGGCCAATTGCTTGGTCCGTGCCCTAGAGTGAAGTGCAGTGTACTACACTCAACTTACACCCAATGCGGTAAGTCCGCACAAAGCAATACAGTTGCAGTACGTTCAACTTAACTTATAGTAAAGGTGACCTACTGCACTGCATGTAAAACTATTCTAATACCTACTTTTATACAAGGTTATACAAGGGAAAACTCGACCACTATATTTACATTAAACCAAACGGGAATAAATCTTTATTCAAAGAAAAATATAACAACCACTATATTTATTATTACGAATTTGACTTGGTAAATTTAAACGTTCAGTTACGAAATTAATAAATGAGAGTTAGGTTTATATAAATTCCTGATCGGCCGCGACATTGAGTCCATTAATTTCTAAACCGAAAGATAAATAACAATTCTATCTTCATTATCAGATATGAAAGAAAATTACTAAATAAAATCTCTTTCCTTTATCTTCAATTAAAAAAACTTTATACTCGTTATGAAAGTTATAACTTACGAAGTTAGATATTCGAACGAACTTTTATTGTCTTCGAGTTATACTCAGATAGGAAATGTTCATAGCTTTTCGAATATGTTTCGGGTTATTTAAATAACTTGTTACCCCTTTTTGGCTAATGAAAATGCCGGCGAAGTTTCAATGGCACATTAATAATACAATAATAGATGTTTTAAACATTTTTATTATAACTTACTTAAACGACTTTTTCATCTTTTTCCGGTATTAAACAAAAACATATAATGAAATATCTCTTATTTTAAAAACGCCTTCGCGATAACAGGTTAAATCTCAATTTTCAGACGTGTAACTTCTTAATTAAAAAGGTAAAATACCTGGGTTTTATTGTAACAATTAACGTTAATATCTGGGTCGACTCTGAGAAAATACGGGTAATATGCGAATAAAAGTTTTTACGTAATATTTGAAGGGTTCAATTTTTGAAAAGAGTTTAATCAACTTTTATCGGAACTTTGATAGTAATTTATCCGATTGAACTGATCATTTCGTTCGACTCCCGAAATAGGGAATCCGTTAAACCTAAACAAATCGAGGAAAATATACATTTTGAACGATGAAAATATCTCCGGTACGACCCTGATTTTGGAATATTAAAGCCTAAATCGATTGATGATAATAAAAACCGATGACTTGGGAATAGCTTTACGAAGGTTCTTATTGTAAAGAGACGAATATATTATCGTAAAACCAATAACTTATTCTTCTTTACGATTAATGGACGCGGAGCGTAATTACATCATCTACGACAAAAAGCTTTTTGCGGCTGTATTTTGTTTGAAGGCGTGGTTTTCTGAATTACGTAAAGTTTTTATCCTGTTTACGATTTTAATAGATTATCATAGATTAAAATAATTTTTGTTGGCACGTTTAATTTCAAAATACTAAACTTGATAGGCTGAAGTTTCTTTGCGTTTTCAATACCACTTTCGATAGGCTCTTAAGCTAACTCGCTCGTCTAAATATATTAACTTGTAAATTGTAAAATGAGCTTAAAGTTAAAAAATTTCTCGTAAAAGTTTTTCACACATTTTTTTTACTACATTGAATATAATAATAATAAACGTATCTATTATAAAAACGTATATTACGGCGAGATATACGGATAAATTTGATGTAATGAAAGGCTAATTACTCAATCGCGATAATATATTCCTGGAAGCAAAGCTAATGGTTTCCGGGGTATCGGTATTAATGAAATCACTCCGAGCCCAGCTCGCGCCTGTTTAGTTAACCGTAATAACGTCGGTGGATACTGAAACACGGACGGTTTTAATACAATCGCTTGTTCGGCCCGCGTTAAACCCGTTATCTTCGTTAATGTCGAGTAATTATCTTATTTTCGGACCGGGTACCTCAGCGAAATTATAAACCCAAAAAGTGGCGAATGACCTGTTATACGACGTCCTCCTACTAACGGTTTATAAAGGCGCTAAACGCTTCCCGATCAAGGTAACATATTCTATACAAATTAAAGAATATGAAATCGACTTGATGAGGGCGCTACGCTAATATAATCAATTATAATTACCGAGTGAAATACTATTAACGATGAGAATTTCATAACAAACTCACGACTCGTATATTATACATTATCCGGGTAAAAATATTTGATTTCGAATCCTCTAATGAGATTGCTATTAAAAAGGGATAATCACATAAATTTAATGTTTATATTCAATATATATGTAATTTAACGATACGAAATCTTGTCGTACCTTATGATAAGGTATCATTTAACCCTTTTTTTATTCAAATCGATATTAGTCCTATATTTACATCAATTTCATAATTGACTTATTCATTATTGACGACGGCTTTCAGTATTAATGAATTTTTATAAACCACCTTTAGAGGTTAATCTAATTCAAAATGATTTAATTTTCGACCACCAATATGTATACGAAACCTTTCCGAAATATACGGTAAAATATTTATAAATTTCCGTATTTTATTATTATTGATAATAGAGATTTGGAGTAAGTAAAAGCATTCTAAATAACTTTTATCAATGGTGTAACGCTTATAAATTGATAATGGTACCAAATATACGAATTAAAAAATTGCAAATACTTATGGATTGTTGTCGCCTTTTCGCAGTATAATGAAACATTACATTCATCTTTTTATTAACTCATATTTAGTAGCCAGAAGTCGATAGTTCTTAGATTTCATAGAAATCGGTTAATTAATAGGTATGAGATGTCACCAATCTCCAAGGTAAATAACGATATAAAATTATCAACTAATTTAACGGGACAAATCGTCGCGTTTTTGATATATTTATACCAAACTATGAAGTTCATATAAACGATGATATTATATGTATAGTAGCAAATTTAAATAACGGAAATTCGTTGGCAATTCCCGGCAAAGTAGTATAAAGTAAATAAATAAATTTCACTTCACTAATGTAATAGTAAAATTAACCGCTCGAATGAAAAACTCGATTAACTTTATAATTAATACCGGGTCTCTGATATTTCAAATCTATTAAATATCGTAGGAAATAATTTTGAAAAAAATACCCTATATTTCATGTAAATTCAGTTAAATAAATGGTTACGAACCCCTTTTCTTCGTAAATTCTATCCAATATTTATCCAAAACCAGTTTTCGTTATAAACGATACCGAAGAAAGTATATACGAAAAATTCAAAATTTAAGATATTCTCGTTATAAAAACAGAGCAGGGTAATATCCGTTATAAATTATTTATATAAAAAGGTTATAATAAACTAAAGTAACAATTGCTTAAAAACTGTTTATATTGAATACCTTTAAATAAATTTGAGGCGAATTCAAAAGACGTTTAGTTTTATAATAGCCTAGTATTTTGACGTTGGTATAGAATACGTACTAAATAATTTTTGCGGGGTAAATCGCCTTTACTTCGGAAATAATATAATATTAATTGAAGAAGGAAAAATCTATTATTACTATAATATAACAAGATAAATAGGATCGGGTATATATTACCTAACTTCGTCGAATATATATCCGATAGTAAATCGATTCCTACTACGACGTATCAAGTTTTTCCTACTCATTTTTATCATTTTTATTAAGGTTTTTCGAGTAACAGCGCCATTAACTTCAAAAACCTTACTAATGCTAACCTCGGATACTAAAAAAAAACCGGTAAAGACGGGCGATGTAAGGAAGGTCGGGCGCTAATTAACGTCGACAAGGGGAATTAATGAAGGATAAAGCGAGAGTTAAACGACGTCGACAATAACGATTAACGTTAAACGGGACGAATATTAGGGGAGGTCGATGATAATAGTTAGTACGGGGCGGGACAGGGAAAATAACCCTTTAAATGGGATATTAAAGATTATAAAATATTAGTCTATACCTAAATAACGCGGTCGATCTGGATACGATTATTTGCCCGTTTTCAATCGACCTGGTTAATTTAATTTTGATACAAATTCATAAATGAAATACGAAAAGAAAAGGAGCTTCTACGGTTAGGCTCAAATGTTATTCGTTAAGCTTTATAGGTTGTAACCTATATTAGTTATAAAAATATAGTTTATGTAGTTATTGTTGGAATAGGATTACATGTAGTGCTGTAAGTCAACTTTACTCTAAATAAAGTTGACCGTACTGCAATTGTATTGCTTTGTGCATACTTACCGCATTGGGTGTAAGTCGAGTGCAGACCGGCTAGCGGTCTACCAAACCTAGAACAATACATCCACCATCTGACCACGAAATACTACTGTTACGTCGAAAACCAATCGAATCAACAACGTTGCAACGTCTAAAGCCTACCAACAGTTATGTTATATTGACCGTTTGGTTTAAATTTACAAAAAGACATACGTCAAAAATTCAAAAAAAAAAAAAAAATTCAACGTAAAAATATTTCGTATTAATATACGGTCTATAACGGGAGTCTTATTACCATAGATAGCTAAAACGGTCGTTGACGATGATGATGTAATAAACAATAATAAGCCTGTAAAAAAAGGGCCGGAGAAACTTATAATAAAAAGTGTAATAATTTACATTACAGAAACAGTAAAGACTCCTTAAACTCGAGTAATATCTCGAAACCAAGTAAGTTAATTAATTAACGGAGAAAATTGCAAAGTGAAAATGGTCTTATAACTCGGAATATTACTTTACCTTTTGTAAACAGAGGATAAAATTGGGTTTTCATTTTTAAAAGATACAACCAATTACCATGATAAAGCGTGTAAACCAAACAAAATTATGAACAAATTTATCCTTTAAATATATTATAAAAAAGAGTTAATTTACGGTCGGGTTTTTTCAGAAATCAATTTCTTTAAGTTTAACTTATAATAAACTCCCCGATACATACAACATATTTACTTACAATAAATACGGACGTAAGTCAAGGGAATTCCAGAATTGAAAAAGCGATCGATATAAGATATATAAACATTTTTACCTATAAAAGATTATTTTCTTCGTTATCATTAAGGATCACTAGGTCGCTAATAACGCGAAAAGACTATATAATATATTCAATAATAGGGTATTTGTATATAATAAGGCGATATACTTTACGAGGCAAGCAAATATCTTTACTAAAAGCGTTTACGAAGGTATAATTTGGGCTAATATTATTGTAAGTATTAATTTCATAGATAAGGGAACGTTAATAGATTATGGGGTGTTAACAATTAATTAAAAGTTAAGACGAAAATGGGGAATAGTAGGTTGTAATACAATCATTATAAAAAGTAAGTTATTATGAAATTTAGTAAAAGGAAATTAGCGGGGTGGAAGAAAAAGAAGGGAGGTTTTAAGGGCTACGATAAGAGCTGTATTTATAGGTATAGGCGGATTGGAATCAATAAAAGCTATATGTTACAAGATATGTTAAGGGGTGCGTTATACGGCGTCGGCGATAGGAACGATATATTATACAATACATTAAGGGTCGCATTAAACGACGTTGGCGGTTTAAGGTTAAACCGGTCGATATGTTATACGGCACGTTAAAAGGTTCATTATAGGCCTGTGCTCGGTTCGCGCTCGGTCCGCATATTAGGCGGGCACGACTTGTATCCCGCGTTTAGATAATAGGATATAGACTTTACGGAGTTGAATAAAGAAAGAGGTATATTATAAACTTAGGATATTAGCTCTGAAGTTTATAAGCTACATAACTGTATACGTAACAGGATATATAGTACTAGACTAG
This sequence comes from Anisogramma anomala, assembly GCA_038502455.1. Lineage (NCBI taxonomy): Eukaryota > Fungi > Ascomycota > Sordariomycetes > Diaporthales > Gnomoniaceae > Anisogramma > Anisogramma anomala. The sequence continues at coordinate 15,159,531 of JASMMZ010000004.1, read as the reverse complement.
TATACGGTTCGGGTGTGGTCCGCATATAGCACGTATAAGGGCACGTGATAGGATAGGCACTGACTATACCTATAAACCCTGCACGAAGGGCTACTGTATCCTCTTCTATTCTTCCGTCTGTACCTCAATAGTAAACTCTATTTAGCACCTACTTGGCTTACCATCGTAGGGTGGACTACAACAGGGTTTTCTTTACGTAATTTACGAATAATATAACTATTAGGTCGTTTCTTATCGGGGATTACGTCAATTTTCCCGATAATAATTATTCGGATTTTTTTTTAACTTTTATCATAATGTTAGCGCCTTATTGGATGGGTATTAACGATTTAAACGTAAACTATTTAATTAATCGCTTAAGTTTTTTTGGCAGTAAATTACGATTTATGGTATAAAACGCTACGATATTAGGTAAGTTCCATAAAAACCAGAAAATCATCGATATTAAAAATTACTTTTACGTTATTTTTTTCATAATTAAAGGGCGTTACAAAAACCGTTATAAAAGGTTATTACGCTCGCGGCGGCGACGGTAATACTAACGATTTTAACGCCTTTATAGCTATATATTTCGCTTATTACTATAACTTTATTGTGGTTAAAACCGTTATCGCTAGAGTTATCAATATATAAAAATGGCCCGCAAGTGATAAAAGCCTTATTCGCGAAAGTTCACGTTATAGTTTGGAAATCCCCCGCCAAAATCGTTTTTTTGATGGGAGAAATTAATGATACGTTAACTAATACATTGTTTTCCTTCGATATATCCGCGGATTATAATATGTAGGTTACTTATATCTAATATATCGATAGGCGACTTTTTAACATTCGTATTCATTACGGTAATATTTACGTTATTATTGGAAGTGTTTTACGTAACAGAAATAATAATGATAACGTATCCATTTGTAATAATTAGGGAAACGTTATTATAATTGACTTAAATGCTGTTCAAACTGTTTCGAAACAGTACGTTACCCAATTTAATTATTCGTAACTTTCCCGTTGTAAGAACCTTAAGTTATATTTAGAGTACGATGCAAACGGTTATCATATCCGTATTTACTTACTAAACTAAATATAACGTCCGAGATGCTTTAACGCTAAATCTACTATGGAAATCCACCTTAATTCGGCCGACGATTTTATTAACCTTCAGGAGGAAAAAAGTAATTTTGATATATTGTGTCGTATAAAAGTTATTGGAACTTTACTTCCACCATATAGTTCCGTTTCAACTTTTAAACAACTCCTAATTTATAATAATTTTACTTTCTAAATCTATAAATTTTATTTACCCTTTGGTAAACACAGAGTTTAAATATTATAACAGTGCGAATACGTAATTGATTCGTAGCTTAAAATTACAGCGTATTTTTATCTCATTTCAATGACTCGGCGAAGCTATATATTTTATACCCGGCTACAACGCATGACTTATTTCTTTTTTAACCTTTTTAAATATTGACAATAATAAATACAATAACTAAAAATAGGTTGATATTAACCCTTATTTGTAATACGAGATTATTTTAGGTAAACCCTATATACAACAATAATATTTAATTTACGCCTATTAAAAATATATACTACTTTTAAAACGAACGGGTAACTATCGCGTTTAGAAACGAGGGTTTAGGTCAATATAAGAGACGTTTAAAGGGTCGTCGATGTTACATTTCATATTATTTTACTTAAAGCCCGCCAAAACCGAGTTACTATTATGTGGCTCGCCTCCATCTCCCTAAAAGATATCAATGAATTATTTTCCCCAAAATTACTTGTTTTTATTCACGATAAACTCCCTGACTCCTTTAAAAGGTTAGCTTCTTGATTCGATAAGACTCTCAGAAACAAGCTACCCCATGACTATTCCAAAACCGATTACGAAATCATTCTTTATAAAGATAGTTAGAGCCAGATTTTAAAGGCCCTGTAAGGCTTATTATACGGTATATCACGAAAGAAGTTACTTGTATTACGATAAATATTAATCAAATTGTTCTATTAGAACTATATTCCAATAAGTAATTTTTTAGCGGGTGCCCCTATACTCTTCGTTTAAAAACCTGGGGTTAACTTACATTTTCGTGTCGACTATCGTCGACTGAACTCCATTATAAATGCAAATCGTTACCCACTCCTACTTATTAAATAAATGTTTATAAATATATTCTAAGTTAAGTAGTTTACTAAGTTATGTATTAACGCCTCTTTTTATAAATTCCGCATTAAAGAGGGAAACGAGTGGAAAACCGCGTTTAGTTTACGTTTTATACTTTTTAAATGGCTTATTACATTTTTCGACTTTTATTAGTTTACGAGTTACTTTTTAATAGTATGTGAATAATTTGTTATGCTCTTTTTGAAATATATTTCATTATTCTTATCCCAACGATATTCCTATGTGTTTAAACGATACCTTTAATGATTATAACGTTAGAGTAGAATAACTTCTAAACTTCTTGAACGCTGCTAACCTTAACATCGATATATTTAAATGCAAATTCGGCGTTTAAAAAATTGAATATCTGGAATTTATCATCTAGATCAGTATCTGCGTCCATATATACCTATAAAAACTGCGCATTATACGGAAATAGAGGGCTTTTACATTATTCTTAGGGGTAAAGAGTTTTCTCAAGTTCGTTAACTTTTACTGGTATTATATTCGCGATTATTTTACAAGTATTGAACTTTTAATTCGGCTTAGCCAGAAAGGTACCTCTCTTCGTTAGTGGCTTGAGGAAGAAGCAGTTTTCAAATGACTTAAGCTTATATTTTTTTTCCGACTCCGTACTAGCCTAGTGGAATCCTGAATGCGATACCTTTTTAAAAGCCGATTGTTATAATTGAGCTTTAAAAGGCGATCCATTTTAATGCGACAATCGCGGAAACTTATATCTGGAAACGTATCACTTTCGTTATATATCGCCCGCCGAATATAATTACAAAACTTACGATAAAAGTTTACTTGGGATAATATATTACTTAAAAGTATGAAACGTAGAGCTTCTGGATACGATATTCTCGTTTACAATTTTTACGGATTATAAGAATTTGAAATACTTTAAAATTATATCACTGCTTTTTAAACAAGAAATTCGTTAATTAGAACGCTTTTTTCAATTCAGTTTTTGAGTTTTTCATAATAAAAGGGACAATTATGAACGGATTAATACTTTCTTACGGAGAAATCAAAATATTTTAAAAGGATTTTTCAACTTTCGCCTTTTAAGCCGCGACCTCTAGCTTTTACAACCCGAATAGGCCGTTTTCGAGTCTCTCCCGCGAATTTGTATCTTTCAGTTAACTGTCGTCAGCGAATCTATTTTAAAAGGTCGCGAACTTTGTACTAATATTAATCTTTAAAATATTTAAAACTCCGTTATTACTTGTAATACTACATACTCTCGATTAGTTCGTATAATAATTAAATGCGACCATATTTTCCCTATTAATATTCGTATCGATGAAGACTGGGTATTTAAAGGTTTAATTTATAAATATTTAGTAAACGATAATAATGTTTGACAGTTTCGTAACCGTATTTCAATACCTATTTATGAACCGTTTATTACCGCGTTAAGAAAAGTTACCCATAATTTACTTGTTATCAGTTATGCGAGACATAACGTTATTATTACCATTCTTTTTGAAACGTACTTCTAACCAGGTTTACATTATTTAAGCCGCTTCTTTTACCGAAATTACCATGTCTATAAGCGTATAACCTATTAAGAATACTGTCGAAAGGGGTTTTTCAAACCCCTCTCAGTTCTTAAATGGCTTTAAAACGAGTTCTCTGTCGACTTTATAGTCGACCTACTTTATAAATATATCAGAGACCTATATTACTTTATAATCATTATGAATAGTTTAAATAAAGTTATTATCTTTAAGGTTATATGTATTATAAATTTTGAAGCTTATACGAAACGATTTTTCAAGCTTCTATTAGCTATTTTATAGATTTTCACGTACGATATTTTATAATCAAAGGTTAAATTGGACCGGTAGGTTTTGAAAACGACTTTACAATTCAATGGGGATAGAATAACATTTAAATACAGATTTTCACCCCGAAACCAATGGCGCCACCAAATACTTCAATTGAAAGGTTTTAACGTACCTATATACTTGTATAGTTTATACTTAACTTAATTTAACTCGTTCATTACCAGAATATTCATTAATTTTATATAATCATGATCCAATTACTATGGGTAATTTCATTAAAAAAAACCATACACTTACCATATCAACTTTATATAACCGGAATAATATTTTCTCATCCTAGTTACGAAATTATACGTCATGACCGAGCATTTCATCTAACGTATTCGCGATATTATGTAGTTTATATAAATCTTAATAATGGTCACGTAATAACATATAAGAAAGCTGTTAATAAGCGGATTTTGTTTTCGAAACGTTTTCGAATCGGTAATGACGTTTAGCTTTTCTTTAAAAATTATAAGCCGAATAAATATTTAAAATGGTTAAGTTAACTTTACGGTAAGCATCGTATAATACATGTAATCGATTTTCACGTTATCGAATTAGATATTACGAAAGGTAAATACCCCTGGTTTTACATAGAACAATTTATTCGAGCCGCTTAGGATCCGTTTCCGAGTTAATAAACCCGCGACTTATAACCGCAAGTTACTAATATTATAAACGACGACAACGAAACGAAGCTGGAATATTGCATTGAAAGTATCTTACGAGTTCCGAATGAATTTTTAATCCACCATTTCCAGCGTAACTATGTATTGAAATGGAAGGTTTTGACTAAGTGAGTATATGACATACATTTAATTTAGGAGCTGCTTTTAAGTTTTTTTAATACCACTGTATTCGATATTTTCGAACTACGTTATAAATCGATTAAATACTACGACGAGCCCTTACGCCTATCCCGTATGATGACCTAAACTATTATACTTTACGTTACAAATCGAAGTAGGAACCGTTATTTTACGGGTATCAAATATAAAACCAATGTGGTATTAACGAACGACTTAAGCTACACAAAACTACGTTGATATATTTTTGAAATAACCGTCTTGATCTCTACCCAATAGTGTTTTTATCTATTTTAACCAATTGACCTAATTTTACATCAATACGTCTTAACATCTTATTATTATTGTCAAATACTATAATAAATTATTTAGTTGTTTAAAATTCTGATTTTTACCCGCTTATTAGCCCTGATTCCCACGTTCCGTTTCAACACATTAACTTAATTAGAAAATAAGCCTCTTATTTAGAAGTTTTACGGCCTATAGGCTGCTGGAACGAATAGGATTGGCGGGCATAAAGCCCGCTTGACTGCGAGTATCGACCTTTTTTTATGTAATGTGCTAAACCCTTATAGCTTTTTTTACAGCAACAACCTACGTTTATACGCTTTCTTACCACTCTTCAATGCCTAAAAAGCGGTGTACGAATACTTTTAACTTACCTCGGTCCTGAAATTCAAACGTTGAACAAGTTTTAAAAAAATTCTTTACAACATTATTTTTATTCGTATTTAGGCTTAAAGATATATACGAATAAAAGGAACCACAGATTATAATACTAATAAAGTGAAAACGATATTGAGAGCCGGTATCTAACCACTCGTTAGTAATTTCCTTGCGGCTATACGAGTTTAACTTACCCTCTGTTTCATGAGGAAAAAATCAATGATTATATATTATACGATATACATATTTAAAATATGTCTGTTCGCGAATCCCTTTAGAATACATGTTTATAACCAGTAAGGCCAGGAATTTTTCGCTCGTTAGTAAGGATAAGAAAGCTTTTAATTAGATATATTTAAGTCTCGAATAACCTTATCTATTTTTAGAGTCAATTAAGAATTTATTTGGAAAGAGAAAAATTACAAAAAGGGAGACGAAGAGTTAATTGGTAGGAGAAGATTAACTTTGATAAGGGCTTGATATTGAGCTTTGCTACACTTTTAATAAATAGTTGTAAAAAGGAAGGATTGAATTTTTAAAGAAAGGTTGATAGAATTATTTATAAGGAGAAAGGTGCTGGCACGCCTTTTACGTAATACTAGATCGTTCGGCTTAAAACTTTTCATATGATACTACAACTTTTAATACGATACTTCAACTTTCCAAGCCGTTTCGGAACGGTTGTCTCGTACCTGCTACCCCCCCCCCCCCCGCCACCTTTTTTTTTAAAGCTCCCCATAACCTTGGATAGAGAGGGGGGGGACCCAGGGGTTTTTAAGGCATGTTGTTTGCTTTGAAATATTGCTCCTATTTCCTTCGTTTTTATCAGTTTCGTAGTTTAATGTTTAAAGCATTTGTTTCATATTGTAGGGGTTTGGGGTTTAAGACCTAACTTCATCCTAGGATAAAGGTAATAGGAATAATCTTTATTTGGTAGGAATTCTTTTTAGAGGGGTAAACTAAGAAGTAATTCCATAGGCTAGTGCCTAGCTAGTATTTACTAGGGATCCAACCCTAGTAGTCGTCACGCTTTTATAGCGCTTGAGAGCTGCTTAGAAGTTATATGGGAGCACGCCCCTACACGTCACGTAACTAGGTTGTACCATCTTCCACAGCTCTGTAGCAGCTCCCTAACAGGGGCTTATTCTTTCCTCTTCATCGAGGTATATAAACAGAATCCGACTACCTTGAGTGACAGATCCGGCCTTAGTTCCTTTACAGCCAATACTAATTAGTACTTATTAGGTAAAGCATATATTGGTAAGATAGAAGAAGAGACTACTTTCCGCTTACGCTTTGAGTAAAACTAAGGTAGAGGAAAGATTTTTGCGAAAGGCCTCTATAAATTAAGTAAATTCTAAACGGTATTAAGTAAAGAGAACTTGTTTATTGCGATAATCCAAAACGGTAATTAAGGGTTAGTGACGGTATCGCTATTAAAAATACTAAGAAATCTTTACCAAATCTTCATTTAAAAAAAACGTTACGATTAACGGCTAAAAGTCTGAAAGATTTTTAAGTTGTTAAACGGCTAAATTATTATTACTTCGGATATTAATAATATAAAAACGAATAGGTCTTACGGTTTACAACTTTCAATAACAAAAAACCTTCAAACTTATCTTTTACACTCAAATTTTCCTTTCAATACCAAGTTCTCCCATTTTTCCTCCTTACGTCATGAAGTTATTAATCGTTCAAATTACTATATTAAACGAAATCGTTCAATTACCATGTCGCGCCAAAGAAGAAACATTATGTAACTTGACGCAACATCGCTAGGTCACATTACCTAAAATACCAAGTTCTTATGTTTCCAAATACTTAAGTCACCTCGTCCAAATTACTAAATTAAGATGGTACCCAGCTAGAAATACCTAAAGGTAATTGAGGCTCTTAGAATTGTTTTTACCAATTATTACTATAAAAATCTTTGGATTAAGGATGTTGACAATTCTTTAACCAAAGAATACATGACTAATTAAATTAGTTATTATATTCTCGACACGGACATCGGTGAAGACTTTAGCTGTAACTTACATATTTTACAAGGTTTTCGTAAGTTTTTCAGTTCTTAAACTATTGATATGTGAACAACAATCCAATGCACCATCAAAACCAAACTAAAGTCAAAGGTTAATAGGTGTGGAATTTACATAACAAATGAAACCTCGAAAGGGCTAGTGGAAACTTTCTTCAAGATAGTGTAACTTAGAGACTGCCATTAAGATCCTCGACTTGAAAACTCATGAGAAAATAGCAGAAACCTTAAAAACTATTAATTCCCTTATATACGTTTTAAGAGACAAACTCCTAATCTCTAGTTAAATTAAGCCTTCAATCTTTCTACCAGTACCAATGCTTTATATATCGACGATAAGAACCTATTAATTTTCTCGTTAGCGTAACATCTTTATGTGATAACACAAAGTATATCCTTAGCGGTGGAAAAACACGTGAAGTAATAGCCGTTAACGTGATAAGAGGAATTAATATTAGCGTTATAAAGTGGTAAATTAAACAACATCGTTAGATTCTTTATCACATTCTTCATAATCGATCAGTCCTCCTTACTCTTTAAAACGTCCATTAAAATCTTCAAACCAACCAAATTCCTTAAAACTTCTCCGAAAACCGTCAAATACTTTCAAACGAAGCTTTTCAAAGCAGGAAAAACTACACGCGCGAGCTCACCACGGGTTTTACCTTAGGAATTTACCCCTTAAGCCAGGCGACTAACAACTACCCCTACCACTGTAACTCGAAAGCACCAGAAAACACTGTTAACAATTGGGACGACTGTTGTAACCTCCATCCTAGACTGAATAAGATAGTTAATATTAACTACAAGTTTTTTACGGATTTTTAGAAGATTTGGAATAACCCAAAAAATATATTGGGAAGCCTTACAACCTAATAAATACAAAGATTATTGGTAGGGATTTAGACGTTACAACGTTATAGATTCGTAGCTCTGGTCGAAGTAACAGTAGTATTTCAATGGTTAAGTGATAGATGTATTGGTTTAGGTTTGGCAGACCGCTAGCTGGTTTGCACAGTAATTTGTATGGCTAATTGCTTAGTTTGTGCCCTAGTGTAAAGTGACTACATACTGTACTTAACTTGTAGTCAATAAATTAGACCCAAAAAACAATACACTCAAGCTTGTATTTAGTATAATCATCTTAATTGTATTTAAAGTTAACTTACTATATTGCAATTACTACTATTCTAACACTGATAGATTTTTATTCTATGCGTATATGCTAGTATAGTCAAACAATCTTTTCCGGTTACCACCAAATTCCGCCCTCGTTAACTGGCCAAACATTTGGCAATTCTACAGTCACATTAACCCCAATTACCTTCATTTTCCCTACAGGTCTAAATACCAACTTTATTAACCCCTATAAAAACGTATTCCGCTATATACTTGTGTAAACCTCTAATTTAACCGTACCAATTAAATTAATCGCCGGCCTGAATTCTTTGGAAGTCTTCCAATTTACCAGGGTATCTCTGTTCGCCAGTATATAACTTGACCTTACCAGGTGACCTGTTAACGTAGCCTTCAATATGTATAATTAGCCTATTACTATCAACAAACCTTTTAAGAACCTTTTTTGATAACGTTCTCATCATAAAATTAGCGGAATTTTCTTTACCGTTGATTTATCGGAAATCCTAAATCTTTCATCCTTTGTAGGCTTTACTTAGTATGATTATATCGATTATTAGGCGTTATTCGCTGATGGTTCTGGGCTTTCAAGGGTTTTTGAACAGGCTTTTCGAGTCTGTACAAATTACTACCGGAATGAGTGGAATCTTTAGCTTCTTGGTAATGAAATTAAGTGTTTCCCATAGTGTTTTTCCTATATCGAAGCCGATTACCATACTATAAACCTTTAAAACTAATACCTTTCGCCTGATGTTTTATATTTGACAAAAATTTAATATATTAGGCTTCTAACGATACTAAACTGATCCTTTTTTTTCCATTAACGATGGTTATTAAATGGTCGATTTGTAACGACAAATCTGTATTATTCATAAAGGAGCTGTCCGTAAATATTATTAATTTAGAACTCGACAGGTTTATCGAAACCATATTAATTCCTCAATTTAGGTCTTATATATACCTCTTTAACCATTTTTTCAATTGGTTAAAGTTTTTATCCATTAGGTTTTATATTTATATCGTAAACGATAGGTCGTACAAATCTTTTGATGAATATAAGGTGGTGATATAACTATTATAGGCGCGTTATTCCAAGTACCGTTAAGCCCTAGCTACTTCAATCATGTTAATTATGTCCAATTTAGCATCCTATCCCTTTTATAGAACATTAAGGTACATCTTAATTCTAGGTACGTAAATAAAAGATTTATTAAAGTTAAGTTAATTTCTATTAGTCAAAGTCATGACCGGCTTATCATTACATAACATTAATTCATTTATCGCTTGTGGTTCTGATATAATAAATCGAATAATTCCAACGAAAATGGTATCGTTAATTTATATATATATTGAACTGAAGTCTTTTTTCATATTCTTAATAATCATGATTTGTATTTTAAAGACTTTATACCTAGCCGTAACTTGAAGTGCGATTAATAAGTTGGAAACTAATAAACGCTTATGTTACCTAATCTATATAATAGTTTAATACATCGTTTTACCGTTCCCTTAGGGTATTTAACACGTTATTCGTATAATAATTCCAATAATACGATCCGTTGTGAATCGGTCGCTAGCTACGTATAAGTTTGCAACATATAACAGCTATTAATAGTAAATATACCTTTAATCTTAATTGATTAACTTACTGTCAAAGCGACCACCAAACGTTAAATAATCTTGTAAATCGTTGACGATTATGTAAAGATATAGTTTTTACTTTGACTCCCGTATATTTCAATGCTTAGTTGTAACTTTTTGTACAACCACTCCGTAATCTTACCTCTAACCTCGTATATAATTCTCGACTTGAACATCATAACTTTGGGATCTTAAAGGTAAAAGTCTTCCTTACACACAAATTATACATATCCTCGAGTTCATAATTCGTTAATTTCAACCTTAGCGCTTTCTTTAAGAGGTTTTCCAAAGGTCTTAATAACGTTTTATACCCGGAGAATTATAACTAAGTTCTAATAGTCTTTCTTCTTCCTATTAACCCAAGCAGTATTATAAATTAGGCCCGGTATATATTACTCATCCCCAACGATTCTCCTCTTTAATAATTATCAACGTCGGCGACATTCCATTTGATTATCAACAATAGGAGAAAGAACATCGTATTAACTTATTCTCCTACCATAAATATTTTTGTCGCCATTTTAACTCGACTCAATATAAGGTTTAACCTAGGTTATAAGATACGTTGGAAAGCTGATAACAATTTCAATAATTAATTTAAGGTTAGTAATGCTTCTAATCTTATATAAGCTATTCCATTTGCCTGGCTCCCACTACACAAAGACTTTACTCTTTAACGGAAAAACAAATTCATTAATCATCGTAAAACCTTTTCTGATATTAAGGGCATTATTAACTTGACGCTGTACCGATTCCTTCCGTATTTCCTTCAATTTTTTTCTGTTAGCCACAACTCTCTTTTGGGTATTTACCAATAGGGAAGATTCACTCTTTAGGCGTTCGTACGCTCCAAAGACTAACAACTTTTGCATCATACCGTTAAGGTCTAGGTGTTATTCAGGCCTTTTACCGCTATTTCAAAGCATGACTCCTAATACGTAAAACTTCTAATCTTTAACGTGAAAATATTGTATGCTTTAGAAAGTAACGCGTATACCCTCTAAACCATTCCAATACTTTAATAAACCTTAACAAACACCTATTTACACTGAATTCTCATTATCCTAACATCTATCTAAAACTTTACTGCCGTAAAGTTAATACCGGCATCATAAACAACGACCTCAGATGGGCTCAAATACTAATTAATCCACAACATCCTTAATGTTTCCCATATATTTTTCGCCAACAATGACTTGAAACTTGGCTTTGTAAAACTAGGTTACGAAATCAAGAACATGAAAAATTAGCTTATTATTCAAATAGAATACGTGAATAACAATATTATAATTAAAAACCTTATCGTTTTTCCATGTAAAATTAAATCTTGGTGGGGATTAGGTATGCATTTAGCAATAATAGCAAAGATTTTCAATAACCTCCAAAGTCAACTATTCTAGATGGTCGTACCCTGTAGACTTAAATACTTTATATAGTTTATTAACTGCTAGATGGTTGGAACGCCGCTATATTAAATGTTTCTTCAACTCCGTTAGGTTTAAAGCCATTGACTTTATGCTTTTAATATGAAACTACAAATACCCGTACTTGAAGGCGAAAAAAACCTTTAACTGTTCGTAACCAACTTATCAAAATTAACGTCGACGTTAACTCTATGTGTTTCTATGTTTTTTAATCAAAGAGAAAGGATAAAAGACTTAAGAATATAAAACGTAATCGATATAATAATAATCTTAATAAAAGGTATCTATAGTAACGATAGTTATTCGCTTAGGTCGAAGACAACTTTAGCCTTACCGATATCTTAAAAATTAATCTCTGTAATAATAGTGCTTTCCTTCAGTAATACTGTATTACGAATAATCTCTTATTAAGTATCTTACTACCCCTTTGTTTGATATAATACTTCAAAATGTATATTCCGCGTAACGATTGCGAGGTTTAAAGGTATATAATAAGTTAGGAGTTTAATTAGGGTAAAGATAAAAGTCTTCACCACTCAAATAGTACATAAATGCGTGATTAGATAATCACTAGGCTGATCTGGAAGCAACGTCTTTATACCACGTGATTTACCTGGAATTATTATCGCCGTCAACGGTCTCTTCACCCTTCAAATGTACAACATAATCGGAGTAACCTTACCCGAAAATAATACGGTATTAAGTGTAATACATCGCGTATTTATTATTACGCTTAGCCGAAAGGCAACAAGTTAATTCACCGCCGGACTTATGATAAATTCAATACTTTTTACCACTATCTCGACGATAATTTTTACGGGGAACAGGTCCGCTTACAATTTTCCCTCGTTAGCGTTAATATTGTAGTTATTACTTTTACTTCGAAGGTTTTGGACCTGATTTTAAGCGTTGAGGTCGCCTGTGTTTACGATCTAAGTAATATTCCATTACGCGGTCTTCTTTATCTACATTACGAAAATCATCAATTTAGGGGTACATATCAAACGAATTTAGCGTACGTGACATTACGGTTGTAGACAAGGATCGTAATTAACCAAAAGATCTTTTACAAGTGGAATTTAAGCGTTATAAAGTGTATTCAAACTCGTCTACACCCGTAATTACGGCTTGCACCTGCTTGCGGAACTTATATTCGTTAACGTAGACTTTCTTTATTACTTGTTGGTATAATATCAACTTGTCAAACATTTGGTTCCAAACATCTATTAGTGTTTCCTCTTTTTTTTTTCTTAGCTATTATCGTCGTCCACCTCATTATGGCCTAATTTATGTGGTATTACGCAAGGTGGATATCGTACTATAAGTAGCTCTTTGTACTGTTATAGATATCGCGGAAAGATTTTACTTTCGTAAGGAAGGTTAGGTAGTAATCCCAAATGTAACCTATAAAAATACCAGGGAATATTAAATTAAAACTAAAAGTGGGGCCCTTAATTCACTTACAAATATGTAAAAAGCGTATTATTTTAATGTTGAAGAGGTTGTAAAGCTTCACATTATACTTTCATATGCTATTTTAAATCTTCGTAAAATCTTCAAAAACCTTGTTATTAATATTAATCATTTTAACAAATCTAAGGAAAAGGTCGCGAATATCGTCCCAATCGTCAATGGTGTTTCCTATTAATTTAATCCTAAAGACGCCAGAATTGCCATGATAAGTGTAATTATCAGTAGTTTAACCCGAGGGGTAAAGTCCTATGGTAAAACCTATAGTGGATTCGTGCGTATAGGTGTACCTACCATAGTAAGCTTCGTTTTGAGAAGCTTAACGATTTTGAGGGATCTATCGGTTTTAAGGTAAATATTAAAGGATAAAATAAACTTAATCAAAGGGAAAATTCTAAAAAACTTGACGATTTTACTTTATTAACCGATGGATAACACTGACGTTAATATCTTTTACCGCGTTTGCAGCTACTATTTTATACTCTTTACTGACTCCGAGGGTGTATTCTGCGTTATTACTAGAAGATATTAGATTTCCGAACAACATAACAGATTTTTCATCGTTAACGCATAAAAAAAGCTTAATTTAATTGGGGATGGAGGATAGTTCCTTTAAAATGTGTATAAAAGCGTTAAGGATCCTTGACACTCTTTTCATTAGGGTATAAGTCTTAAGAGTATTCCTCAAGCAAAGCTAACTCGTAAATAACTTCAACCAAATTGGTAGAGTTTTTGCATAGCACATATACTATTCATCAAATAATCTCTGCCCTTAGCTTATTCTTAACCCCTTTTGAAATCGACTTCTATATATCAAAAGTCCAATTATCGAAGAAATCACAAAAATTTTAAAAGGTGTTTTCGTTGCGGTCGAGATCGTCAATATCTTAGTTAAAATATAATAGCCGACGAAATTAACTACGTACCTTTCGATTAAGTTTTTGTTGACATCTTGACCGCAAAAAGCTTCATCGAAGTTTTTGAAAAAAAAAAATGAATCTAAGGGCTCTAATTACCTCCATTCGGTTATGACTGGGTGCGATTTTAAAGTTCTGGCTAGTATACGAGTTAGTGGTTAATGAACTTGTTGATTTGAGGCATAAAGACTTAGCGATTTAACGTAAATTCGCACAACATAGCTTTTTTGGCGCTACTTGGTAATTATTGGTGTTTTCGTTCGGAAAATCGATCTTAATGATTGAATTGGAATAATGGAGGGAAAATAGTAAAATAGAGGGGGAAATTTGGTGTTTAAAGCAGAGGTTCGATATAGAGTATAAGTTTAAAGATCGTTTATTGTTGTTGGTTGTTTGGCATGGAACTTAGTCCTTTTTTACAGTTGTACCGCCCGCAGTAATACTAACTTAGCCGTTTGCTAACTTGACGAACTTGAAGACCCTTAGGAGTGAATCTCAACGCTTTTTTCCAAATGGAATATATAAAGATTTCTTGGTGTTTTCAATAACGATACCGTCACTACCTTTAGTCTGCCGTGGAAACTGACTAAACTTAAATGTATTCTTTACTTACTTCTCTAGATACTGACAAAATAATAAAAGCCCTTCGAAAGAATATTTCCTCTACTCTAGCCGTCGTTTGACATAAAGCGTAACTAGAAAATAGCTTCTTCGTCTACTTAGCTTATCTGTGCTTAACCTGATCAACACTAATTAATGTTCGTAGGGATTTAGATGTTGCAACATTGTCAAGTCGATACTCTAGTTGAAGGAACAGTATTATTGAAATAGTCAAGTGGTGGATATATTGTTCTAGGTTTGTCAGACCACTAACTGGTTTGCACAGTAATTTATATAGCTAAATTCTTGGCACATTCCCCAGTATGAAGTGGGCGCATACTGTATTTAACTTGCAGTCAATATAGTAGATTCATGGGGAAAAAATATACTCAAGCTTACAGTTAGTATGGTCAACTTTATTGTAAGTAAAGTTGACTTACTACACTGCAATTACTACTATTACAACAAATAAAATACCCCTATTCAATATTTATAACTAGATAGAGGTTCACCCCTCAAGTTTTTACTTGTTTCTTTTCAAAAATTCTTTCAAAATACGCTATGAATTACTATTTCACTCTCCTAAATAGAATAAAACCTTTCAAAAGAATTTATAAGAGCATAAAAAATCACTTTAAATATGACTTTTACTTTACTAAATACTTTACGGACTAGATTAAGACGATGTAAATGAAGATAAAAAATTTAAAAAGGAGAAAACACAGATAATTCTTTTGAACCCAATTATTAACAAATTGATATTTTCTTAACGAGTAATAAGGAAACCCTACTTTAACGAAGATACACTTCGCTAATAGGTGTCATCAGTTACTACGAGAGTAAACGAGGTTTATTTTGTTCTATAACGTTTAGATGCTATTTGTAAAATCTTTTTAAACTAATTACAGTCTTTCTTTACCAATGTAATGTCCCAAACGTCAAATTTGGTCGGTATATATTCCTAAATTGATGACTTCAACGATTGGGATGAAAGAACTGCGCAATAAAATATAATATTAATCGTAAGTACGGGCGGCCCCAAAGCTTAAAATCTAGTTTAATGTTTTCGGATTAGAAGCTATAGCCATATCAGCGCTAGTAACAATGGAAAAACTTAAGAGAATCTACTAACCATCAATACTATTGTCGTAATAATATCAAAATGTATTTAATCTATCGTAAATCCGGTTATTAGTCTACTTATCACACTTGAGCTAAATGTTAAAGATAATAGGTAATATATTACACCCATTACCCTATTGTTTTTAGGGAGGAAATCCCTGGATCATATCGTAGATTACCAGGATACAAAGCTATTAACGATAATAACATACCTAAGTAAATCACATAGTAAAAAATACTAATTTGAACGCGGCCTAATAATTAGCTGATTAAGTTTTCTTATACCTCTTAAATGATAAAAACCTTTGGATTTTCTTTAACCAAGCATTTGAGTCAACCCTTTATATACCTTTAATTTTCACTATCGTTACACAAACTATACGTTTTAAGGTGTTATACTATATATATAGAAAATGAGGTACTAAATCAGAGATCATATGTAATAACAGGCATAATGAAGGGAAAATATTATCACTACAGGAATCAATCGTCAAAATATTAAGAAAACCAAAGTTAATTTTGGCATTTGCAAACAAATATCGGTACTGAAATCGACAACTATTTAAATTTTCATTGGGCTAATTACATTTCATATCTTCAAATCCCTTACTGAATTCCTTTTGTACTTAGAAAATATATAGATTCTTGATGTTAACGTCGATATTAACGTTAACTAATTGGTTAAGAACGGCTAAAGCTTCCCCCTTACCTTCAAGTGAAGGTACGTTTAGTTCCATCCATAAAATCTAAAGGAAATTGTATTAAACTTGATGGAGTCTAAAATGCTTTAATTATTCTAGAGTTTCAATTACTTAATCGTCCATAGTTTATATCAAGTCCCTAATTACATAAGGCATGAACATGGGGAATATTTTTCGGAAAATGCTTTTGAAAAGCTATGTTATTATTTCTAAATACATATCTAAGTTTTCCGAAGATTTAAGTTTACATTAAAAGATAATAATAATTTCAATCACGGTATTTTCATTAATATATTCTATTTGGATAACAAGTTTATTCTTTACATTATTAACTCCATAACCTCTTTTCATTAAGATAAATTCCTTAAGTTTCTATCGGAACAGGATACGTGGGAAACGTTATATATATTATAGATTAATATGTATTTGTATCTACTTTACGTTGTCGTCCATAATACTGGTATCAACTTTGTAACGGTGAAATTTCAAACGGATACCAAAATAATGGGAATCTAATGCAAACAAATACGTGTTAAAGTCCACTAAAGTATTGAAAAGATTAAAAGGGCACATGTACTACTTCATAAGGCGTACTATATCCTTACGTTCACAATTGGAAGCATTAAAAACCAGGAAGAAAGTTTTTAAATAGCGGTGAAAGGCCTTGATAATACTGTAGTCCTTGACTGTTTGATGCTAACATCATTGGTTTTTAAAACATATCGTTGTTTGATGAGTAAATCTCTGCTATCAGTAAGTACCTATAAAAGGCTGGTGTCATACGGAAAGGTCCTAAGGACTACGAAGGGAATCGATACACTGTTAAATTGATAATGCCATTAACACTAAAAACAGTCTCACGATAATTAACGTTCTTTTTTTAACATTATAAAACGAAATACTAGTGTAGTGAAATCTATGAAAATATAATAGCCCATTTATAATCTTGAATATTACTAACCCTAGAATAGTTGTTAAAACTGCTAACAATCCTACAGCTTTCCGCATACCTTAAGTCAAACGCTATATTAGGGCGATTAATGATAACAATGATGATGAAGATTTTTAGAACAAGTGGATGAGTTAATATAACCCCAATTACTTTCTAATCAATAAACCGATAAAATGTTGACATTGTGGCTCACTACCAAAGAAATGAAACATTACAAATAAAGCATACATACTAGGCTGAATTTTCAATACTACTTGGTTCAATAGGGAAAAAGAGGATAATTAAAACTTAACTGGAAAACTCTTGGTAGAAGGAATTATGAAAACCTTTCATAAACCTTTTAACAAGAACAATAAGGTTGAGATTAATGGGCTTCTCATTCGAAACATCCTACAATTTATACCTAAACGCGACTTCAACCTTCAAAACCGAAATATTACGATGTTCAAGTCGAAAATTATTTATAAAATCAAAAATAAGATTATGAAATGGCGAAAAAATCCGTTGCGCCTAATTACTTGAAAATATGGCAATAAAAACATGATATAAATCCTTATATAATTTCTAACAATTTGAAAAATAAATTAACTCTCAATAATTCCTTTTATAATCATCATTTTAATCAATAGTAATGGAGAATTAAAGTTCTATGATCCTTACATTACCTAGGTATATACATAATTAACGAGTTACTCAGAAAGGATTGTGTTATTAAAACTATCGTACAAACTCCATCATGAATAACCTGAGAAAATGGTTATACAGTATGTTAAACTACTATATGAATTAACCGAATCAGGCGTATATTTATTTCTAACCTACCAGTTTCACCTTGAATCGACGCTAAATATATACTCTTTAATCTATGACCCGTGGTTACTGGTTAAATAGAATAAAGATTTCGGTTTAATAGGTATATAAATTAACTATACCTCTTTCATTGTAATTACTAGTTTTGTAACATTGCAATAATAGGCTATCAAGGATTTCAAAAGTTTCAAAACTATAAACCAATTGAAACTTTAGCAAAAATCAAATACTTAAACTTCAATGAATCGTCAATCCGCAAAAATGGTGTTAATAATACTGATATTTACCTTGAATTTTGTCAAAAAGAATAGAATATTAACTTCGCCACAATTATTAAGACCAAGGTAGCTAAAGCTTCAAGAAATCTGCAGTAACGTGCCTGTAATAAATATATCGTTACTTTATGTTAACCGGAGGATTCTTATAATCTCTCGATTACGATACAAACATAAAGCCTAACAGATTAAGATTTTAATCTACTAAATAAGAAGCTAAAAAAATAGATAGGGAATTTGAACCGGGATTTTAATATAATTCCGATTAACATATCAAGGGTTGAGTTAATAATCTTACGGATGGCTTTATCACAAACAATACTAACTTATTGTTCCGAATAAAATTTATTTTGAAAATATCATTAATAACTAAAACCATTTTAAACCCAGTTTAAAATTTCCAGAAACCTGATTTAGTAAACCCCGATTAAGTGTAAGAGAACTATTCGAAGTGTGTTAGCTTTGAAGGCTTACGTTATAATAGCAGGCTTTGATATGTGTATAACTTTATTTAACAAAACCTTAATATTGTTACCAAATAGCTAAGGATTTTTTATTCTACTAGTAATTTGTATCCATTCGAGGTGCCAATTTGAATACCCTTAAAAACTCGGAATTACTAGCGAAAAACCTCCTGATAATCGATAAAATAGCACTTGATAAAGCCTAAAAAAGTATGAAGATGAAGGAATTCAGATGGATTAATCACAGAATGAATCCAGCTAATAATTTTACAAAATTTATATTAAACAAGGCCTTCGAAAAGTTTTTGAATAACAATTAGTTAAATATACGTATTGGAAACTACTTTAAAAGGCTACCTGACAAAAAATCACGTGCCGAGGAGCAAGGAAGAAAGCAAATGTACCTTGGAAAATTAGAAAACTGTTAGGGGAATAAAGTTGGCAACTTAATTGATTGATACACTTAAGTTTAAGGTTCGTGTAAGTCTGTGGCGAAAGACTTGTTTATGTGAATTGATAAAGTCGAAACTCAAAACCACGGAGCAATTGGGGTCAATTTGGTTTTAATATTAGTAGGGGTCTATCCAGTTAATAAGGAGGCAATTCTGCGTCAACCGAAAACGATTGGTCGACTACATTAGCTTACGCACACAAAACAAAAAACCGCTAATGATGAAACAGTAGTCATTGCAATGTATTTGGTCAACTTTACTACAAGCAAATTAACTGTACTGACTGCAAGTGAAGTATATTATTTTGTAGGTCTATTATGAAGTTAAGTTGTTGGTAGGGCTTAAGACATTGAAATGTTATCGATTCGATTGGTCTAAGTAACAGTAGTATTGCGTGGTCAAATGGTAGATGAATTGTTTTAGGTTTGGCAGACTACTAGCCTGTTTGTACAGTAATTTGTATAGCCAATTTCTTGGCCCGTTCCCTAGTATGAAGTGTGGTATACTGTACTCGACTTACACCCAATACAGTAAGCCTATATAAACAATACACTTAACTTGCAGTTAAGTATAGTTAATTTTACTGTAAGTAAAGTTGACCTTTTGCATTTCATGTAGTACTATTTCAATATAAGCGGCTTTTTGGTTTGTACGCATACGTTATTGTGGTTGACTAATACTTCCTGGTAAGCATTAAATTGCGACCTCGTTAATTAGCTAGACCCCTATGAATTCCAACTGAAATTCGTATTAAAATGCACCCATTTGTATGCAAATTGACCTCAATTGCCGTTAGTTGCCTCATGGCTCCGAGGTCCGACTTTATCGACTTTTAAAAAAAGTTCTTTCGCCAAAAACCTGTGAAAACCTTTACTTTAGCCGTTTTAATTAAGAAAGTTAATTTAGTTAATTCTCAGACAGTTTTTTTGTTTGCTAGCATATCTTTAACCGTCGTTATTACGTAACTTAGGATTTCCGGGAGGCTTATTAATGTAGCCTTCAATACGTATGGTTAGCTTATTATTGTTCATAACCATTTTTAGAGCTTTGTTAGGCGACGCTTTTTTTATAAAATTGGTAGGATTAATTTATCCGTTAATCTATTGGAATTCCTTAATTTCCTTCCCTTGGTAATCTTTACAGGGTGCTATTATGTCGATTATTACGCTTTTTGCGCTAGTGATTCCGAGCTTCAAGAGGTATTAGAATATACTCCTCGAGTTGATACAAATTACCACCGGGATAGGTGAAATCTTTAGCTGCCTAGTAATAAGGTTAAGGTTTTCTTATAATACCATTCTTACATTAAAGCTTATTATTATGCCGTAAACCTCTAAATCTAGTAGGTTTTGTGTAATCCTTTTGTACTTAATAAAGGTTTAGTGAAATAGGTTACCGATAATATTAAATTGGTCTTTTCGCCTATCTTCATTAACTAAGATTATTAGGAAGTCGATTTGTAAAAAGAGGTCGGTGTTATTTTCGAAATATTTTTTCATTAAGATTATTAACTTTGCTTTCGAAAGATCTATTAGAGCTATATCAATCTTTCGATTCAAATTCCGTATTTGTTACTTAATCCTTTTATTTATCTGGTTAAAATACTTATCCATTGGATCTGGCGTTTACGTTGCGATGGAGAGGTTATAAGAGGCTTTCGGTTGATATAGGGTGGTAATATAGCTGTTACGGACACGTTGCTTTAAGTACCGTTGGGCCTTAGTTATGTCAGTTTTGTCGATTGTAGCCAAAATAGTGCACTGGCTCTCTTAGCGAAAGTTAAAACCAGTATCAATATTAAGTATGCGGATTGATGATTTATTAAAGTTAAGTTAGCTACCCTTTGTTAATATCGTAATCGGTATTTAATTTTAAAACTGGGAGTTCTCAATCGCTTTTTGTTCCGTTGTTATGAAGCTCGTCGTTTTGACGAAAAGGGTATCATTAGTTTATATACCTATTAAGCTAAAAATATTCTATGTTATGAGTAGGAATAAGTTATATATTGAAAACTTTATACCTAGTTACTATTTGGAATGCAATTGATACGTTAAAAAAAAATTAGAATTTTGTTTAAACTACTTCGTATAATAGATTGATATATCGTATTACCATCTTTAAAGGGTAGATATCACGTAATTTCTGCGGTCAGTTTAGTAATACAATACGCTCCAAATTCGTTGTTAATTACCTATAGTTTTACGTTATATTATGATCATTAAGCCTAAATTTCCTTTTAGTTTTAGTTAGTAAACTTGTTGCTAAAGTAACTTTTAAGTGATAGTTAATTTTTTAAATCGTTGGCGATTGCGTGAAGATCCAATTCTTTTCTTTTATCGCCGTATCTTTAAGCGATCAGGCGTGATTTTTAGTACGGTCGCCTCATGGATTTTCTATTAACTTCTTAGATAATTTTGGATTTGAAAATCGTGATATTTGGGCTTTAAAGGTTTAAATCGAGTTTCGATATAAATTGTACAACCCTTTGAGTTATCAGGCTCTTAATCTCGATTTTGTAATTTTTCAAACGGTTTGCCAGAGGTTTTAATAATCCCTCATGTTCGAAGCTTTAGTATGATTTTTCCTTATCCTTCTTTTTCCCATTTACCTAATTAGTATTATATATTCAACCCGATATATATTACCACTTTTTAATAGTTATCTTTTTCGGCAGTTATTCGCGCCGGAGGCATTTTATTGGTTTATCGATAGCAGGTGGTTGAGGTTCGTATTAATTTTGTTACTTGGTTTAAAGATCGTGATTATCAATAACCCTAATGTAAGGCTTAACTTGGGTGATTCGGAAAGATATATAACTGTTAGCAGTTTTTAAAATTACTTTAAAGTTTACAATACTTAAGATTTTATACGGGTCCTTTTATTTACCCGGCTTTTGCAATACAAGGACTTTATTTTACAATGGTAAAGTAAGTACGTCTATTGTTATAGGGTTGTTTTTGGTGTTAAGGGTATTATTAACCTAACGGCGTACCGATTTCTTTTCTAGTTCCTTTAGGGCTTTTTCGTTGGCCGTAATACGCTTTTAGGTACTTATTAATGACAGAGATTTAATATTTAGGCGTAGGTACGTTACAAAGACTAGTAGCGTTGGTATTAAATAGTTAGGGTTTTTAGTATTGTTTAGGCCCTTTACCGATATTTAAAAGCATGCTTCTGAATTAGTAAAGCTTTTGATTTCTAGTGTAAGAATGTTATACGTTCATAGAAGTAGGGAGTGTGCCTTTTGAATGTTTTCAATGCTTTAGTAAACCTTTATAAGCACTTGTTTATATAGGATACCTATTATCTTGATATTTTTTCGAAATTACGCCGCCGTAAAGTTGGTATTAGTATTGGAAACGACGACGTTAGGTGGGCTCAGATACGTGTCAATTGACAATATCTTTAGTGTTTTTACAAGTTTCTTTTTTCCGAAAGGTACTTTAGACACTTTGCTTCGTAAAAAACGGTTGTTATTGGTAGCGCCTTAGATTGTTGCAACCTTATCGATCAGAATCGTGGTTGAAGTAATAGTAGTATTTCATTGGTTAAGTGGTAGATGTATTGTTCTAGTTTTAGCTGACCGCTTGCCGGTTTGCATTGTAATTTGTATAGCCAATCGCTTGGCTCGTGCTTTAGAGTGAAGTGTAGCATATTGTATTCAAATTACACCTAATGTGGTAAGTTTACCCGAAACAATATACTCAACTTGCAATTCAGTATAGTCAACTTTACTATAAGTAAAGTTGACCTATTTCACTGCATGTAATACTATTTCAATACTGGCGGCTTTTTAGTTTGTGCGTGTACGCCAGTGTAGTTAACCAATCTTTTCCGGTGAGCGCTAAATAGCAACCTCATCAACTTGCCAACCCCTTGTTAATTTTAATTAACCTCCATACTGAATTGCACCCAATTGTATGTAAATTGACCCCATTTGAACTTAATTGCTCCGTTGCTCCGAGGTGCTAGTTCATCAACTCCTACAAAAAAATCTTCTACCACAGGCCTTTGCAGGCCTTTGCTTTAGCTGTGCCAATCAAACAGATCTCCATTTTTGTTGTGCCATTCAAATAAGTCACTATCGTAGCCTTTACTTTCCTAGAAGTCTTTCAGTTTGCGAGAACATCCCTAACCGCCATCACGTGATCTGAGCTTTCCGGGCAGCCTATTATCATAGCCCTCAATACGTATAGTCAGCCTATTACTGTCCACAAACCTTTCTAGGGCCTTATTTGCTACTGCCTTCATTATGGTATCTACGGGATTATCTCTGCCATTAATCCATCGAAATTCCTTAATCTACCTCCTTTCGTAAGCTTTACGAAGTACTATTACATCGATTACTAGGTGATTTTCACTAGTGGTTCCGACCTTCAAAAATCATTCGAAAAAGCTCCTTAAATCAGTATAGATTATCATCGAAATTGGAGTAATTTTCAACTGCCTGGTAATAAGGTTCAATGTTTCCTATAATGTTATGCTTACGTTAAAGCCCGCTATTATATCGTAGACCTCCAAAGCCAACACGTTTCGTATAATCATTTTATATTTAACGAAGTTCCAGTGGATTAAGTTACCAATGATACTAAACTAGTCTTTCCGTTTTTCTTCGTTGACGAGGGTTATTAAAAAGGCAATTTTTAAAAAGAAGTCGGTATTATTTATAAAAGACTCTTTCGTAAAAAAAATTAACTTAGCCCTCAACAGTGCGATTAGAACCATATGAATTTTGCGATCCAGGTTTCGCATCTACCCCTCAAGCCTCTTAATCAGCCGGTTAAAGTCTTTATCTACCGGATCCTATATCTATACCGCGATAAAAAGGTTGTAAAAGGCCTCTGGTTGGCATAAGATAATAATATAACTACCTCGAGTACGCTACTCCAAATATATTTAAACCTTAATTATATAAATCTTGTCAATTATAGCCAAAAGAGTGCCCTAACCATTTTAGCGGAAACTAAGGCCGGCATTTACACCAAAATATACGAATTAACAATCTATTATAGTCAAGTTAGCTACCCTTTATTAACGTTGTTACTAGCTTATAATTCCAGAACTTAAAGTCTTTAATCGCCTGTTATTTTAATGTCAAAAAGCTAGCCGTTTCAATAAAAAGTGTATCGTTAATTTACAAGACTACTACGCTGGAGTCCTTTTTTTACGTTACCAATAAATACGGATTATACGTTAAAAACTTTATTACCAACCATAATTAAAAGCTCGATTGGTAAATTAAAATCCAATGGACGCCTACTTTAACTAATCCATATAATGATTGAATATATCTTATTAACATACCTAAAGGGAAAATAACACGTAGTTGTTATAGCAGTTCTAGTAATATGATCCGTTATCAATTCGTTATTTATTGTGTATAGGCATGCGTTATATTACGTTTATTGAGTATAAATTGGTCTTTAATCTTGGCTAACAAACTTACTATCAAAATAACAACTAAACGTTTTCTGATCTTCTCAATCGTTGGCGACTATGTAAGAATCTAGTTTTTACTTTTATTACTGTATCCTTAAACAATTAAATGTAACTTTTCGTATGACCGTCTCATGGCTTTGCCTTTAACCTCATCAATAATTTTCGACTTGAAGATCGTAAAATTTGGGTTTTAAAGGTTATAATCTGTTTTCGACACGAATTATATAACTCTTCAAGTTAATATACCGTTAATCTCAACTTTATTGTTTTCTATTCAAAATTTGCTAAAAATCCTAATAATCCCTTATATTCAGAGCTTTCATACTAAGTTTTCGTTATCCTTTTCTTTTCTGCTTAACTAAGCAGAATTATAAATACGGCCCGGTATATATTCCTCTTTTTTAACGTTTCTATTCTTCGGGGGGCGTCTACGTCGATGACGTTCTATCGGTTTGTCGATAACAAGTAGAGGAGGTTCGTATTGGTTTGGTCGCTTGGCTTAAAGGTCTTTATTATCGACAACCCTATGTAAAGCTTAACCTAAATGGTTGGAAAAGGTACAAAACTGTTAACAATTTTAATAACCACTTCGGAGTTTACAATATTTAATATCTTGTATAAGCCGTTTTATTCACCCAGTCTCCATCACACGAGAACTTTATCTTGTAACAGTAAAGTAAATGCGTCGATTATTATAAGGCCGTTCCTAATATTAAGGGTATCATTAACCTGACGACGTACCAATTTTCTTTGTAATTCCCTTAAAACTTTGTCGTAGACTATAACAAGTTTCTAAGTACTTACTAAAAGCGGAGATTTACTCGTTAGTCGTAGGTTAATTCCAAAAGCCAGCAGCGTTGGCATTAAGCCGTCAGGATTCACAATATCGTTTAGGCTTTTTATCGCTATCTATAGGCGTGCCTTCGAATCTGTAAAGCTTTTAAATTTCAACGTAAAGATATTATACGTTTAGTGAAGTTGGGCGTGTGCCCTTTTAACCTTTCCAATACTTCAATAGGTTTTTATAAGTACCTTTTTATACTAAATACCCATTATCTTGGCATTTTCCTAAAATTACGTTGCCGAAGAGTTGGTATCGGTATCGTAAATAACGACGTTAGGTAAACTCAAGTACGTATTAATTTATAGTTTTTTTAGTATTTCCCAAGTATGTTTTGCTGAAAGGGATTCCAGAAACTTTTATAGACTCATGCCGTTGGCTATTGAGCCTATAGGCTACGTGATTGTGCACGTAACGGGATGGGCAACGCTCGGCTTGGGTCTGGCTCGGATGCGCATAGGGTACTGTCCGAGTATAGGCTAGACATGGTCCGTGTACGGTACATGCGAGGGCACGTGACGGGCTGGGAATTGGTCCTGATTAAAGGCCTTGTACATGGGGCTACAGAAGCCTCTTTTAGTCTTTTTTCTTACCTTAATAGGAAATTCCATTTGACACTTACTTGGTTTATTATCGTTGGTTGAATTATAACATATCATTAAGGTTTTTCTTTTTCCGAATAAAAATTACTTATAATAAACGAATTGATAATGAACGTCAATAATTCGACGTTACACTTTAATTTTATCGAAAAAGACAGCCCGTCGGCGAATACCTTGTTTTCCACCTTTGTAAATATACTTCTGGCCCTTTTAAAACCAATTTAAGCCGATATGTCTCGTTTATAAGATACTGTAAGTTATATCACGTCGATTATTAAATAATTATAATAATCGGGTTGATTGATTTTAATTTTCGACTTTACGTTCAACTTCGTTTAAGTTGTCGCAAAAATTTAGCAATTTAAACCCGAATACACCGCGTCTCGCATTAGGTTTTCACCGGTTTCAGGCGGACGAAAACGACATAAACAACCGTAATTAAACGGATTTACTTTTATGTAAACGATAACGCGTCAAACAATTAAATTTATACTAAAATCGAATAAAATACAAATTCAAAAAGGTCGGTATATATATTTTTACGTAGAGGTATATTATATGGTAACAATGAAATAAGTGGTTATGGTGTATTACAAAACCTGAAGATACGAAAATATATATAATATAGGATTTTTTTTCGATTATATTGAAGCGGTTTTCGGTAACTTTTACCGCGCGGATAAGGTGTTAGTAGAATTTAAAAGTTTGGTTATAAGTAATAAAAACTTATAGGTATTATCCATTATTAGGTTTAAAATACTTTTGATTTAAATAAATGGCTTAAATTAGCCTTCGGTCGTAAATTGTAATTACTCACGTTTCCGCGTATTATTACGTATTCGCGACAAGTTTATTACAGTAGATATTAGCCGGGTAAATTATATCATAACCTTGAAAAAGTACCGCGAACTCGCTGACAAATTAAAGTTTTTAAACTTCAAACAACGTTTTAGTCGTTAGTTAATAAGACTCTTTTAAGTTTAACGATCGGATGGTAATACAGTTATGAAGGGAGTTTACACCTTTTAAAAGCCTTCTTTAAAAGGCCATAATAATCGCAATTCGTTATTTCAACATTACGATAAGTTATTTTAGTAAACCCGTTCGGTACGCATTTAAAACTAAAAACGTAAGGCAATATAGGCGACAATAAAAAAACGTTAAATTAAGTTTACTTTAAAACGTTACGTAAGTTATAAAATATCGAATTATTATTAACGTGGTTACAATTTCCGCCCGGTATTACTTTTTACGTAGGTATATACGGCTGAAGTCGAAAAGGTAAAGGAAAATTCCTTATTAACGATGACGGGAGAGGTTTACTTTTTAAATATGATTTTGTTTAGGGGTTATATAACCTTCATGACGTAGTTATAAAATCGAGTTTAAAGGAGTTTAATTTAATCAAAAGACATATAAAGAAAAAATCATTTTCTTTCTTCATACTTTTTAATAACATTTACTTTTGAAATATTCAAGTAGATTTTAATTATAATAATTATTATATTATAAATGACGCCTTAATATAACGGTTAAGGATAAAGTAAATTCGGTTATTATATTTACAAAAATTTGGTACGATATTAAGGTTACGAAAAAATAGGCGTATTGCCTAAATAGCTAAATTTCGTATAAATATTAATAAATAGTTGAATACGATATTAATATATATTATTTCCGGAATAACGCGGGATATGATTTTTGGAATATCTTGGATACGACATTAATAGGAACTTGAAATATAGGCGATAGCCGTTTAGTAATTTAAAGTTAAAGAAATTTGGTTATCGATGTAATATTAATATATTTTTGGATGGGATATATATAAAATGTGGTAAATTTGGTTTTCTAGGATCAGCGTAGTGTTTGTATCGAAAGGCGTATCGTATTAAAGATCCGTTTCGGATAGTTCATTTCATAAACCTTTATGAGATAACGCAGATTCTCTAAGTAATAGCGACGGCTACGATTAAGGGAAAAAAGGATTAGTTATATCTTTTATTGTAATTAGTTATATTTTGCGACCTATTAAACAAAAATAATGTCATATCTTAGCCTTCATATAAAATGAAATTCGATTATTATATTTATATTCAATTCAACGAAAATAAATCTTTTCAACCCTATTTTAAACGCCATTATATTCGATATGACAGTATTAACCTTTTAAGTTTTGACGATAGGTCACGAAGCTAATAAATTAAGGTTGGGTTAAGATAAAAATTTTATCGGAGACGGCGC
Source organism: Anisogramma anomala (assembly GCA_038502455.1). Classification (NCBI taxonomy): domain Eukaryota; kingdom Fungi; phylum Ascomycota; class Sordariomycetes; order Diaporthales; family Gnomoniaceae; genus Anisogramma; species Anisogramma anomala. The sequence continues at coordinate 15,130,925 of JASMMZ010000004.1, read as the reverse complement.
CAGTATTATTTATTCGTAAGCCAAAGGGCGAATAACGGTTTTATATCGATTATCGGGGATTGAATAAAATTATAAAATAAATCCGTTTTTCTTTGCCTTTAATTAAAAAGATCCTACATATATTATCGAAGTCGACATAACTTATAAAATTCAATATTTCAACGGTCCTTTACCATATTCAAAAAATACTTAAATAAATTGAATTAACGGCGTTTTAGACGCGGTTCGGGTTATTTGAAAAGCTAGTTACCCTCCTTAAGTTAGTGGAAACGCTGGCGATATTTTAATGATATATGAATTATATAATGACGGATATTTTAAATAATTTCGTTATAACGTATTTAAACGACCTTTTAGTCTTTTTTTTTTCAAAGTATTAATCAAAACTATATAGCGAAAGTTCGCGTTGTTTTAAGACGTTTTCGTAAGACGGAGCTAAATTTGGATTTCAAAAAGTACGACTTTTAAATTAAGGAGTTAAAATACCTAAGTTTTATTATAACGGTTAGGGTAGGTATTCGGGCCGACTTCAAAAAAGTCCGGGTAATCCGCAAGTGAAGGTTACCACATACAGTTTGGAAGTTTCGAAGATTTTTAGGTTTCATCAACTTTTATCGTAATTTTATTAGTAATTTTTTAAAGTTAACGGATCATTTCGTCCGCTTAACGAAATATGGTATTCGTTAAGTTTAGACGAAGTAGGAGAAATATACATTTTAAACCTTTAAAGAATACTTTTATTACGGTCCCGATTTTGGTATATTAAAATTCAAATTGGTTAATAGTGATGAAAACTAATTGTTCGGAAACAGTATTAGAAAGGTATTTATCGTAACGGGACAACGATATTTATATTTTAGAACCAATAACTCACTGCTTAGTACGATTAATGGAGACGAAAGGTAACTATATTATTTATGATAAGAAACTTTTCGCGGTGGTATTTTATTTAAAGGCGTTGTTTTTCGAATTAAATAATATCATTATACCGTTTACGATTTTAATGGACTATAATGAATTTTTTTAAAAAAAATACCACAATTAATTTCGAAACACCAGGTTTAATAAGACGAAGTTCTTTCCCTTGTTTAATATGACCTACGGTATAAACCCGTAATTTAACGCGCATGTCCGGATACGGTAACCTATAGGTTATAAGATAATCCTAAGGTTAAGGAAGGTTGCACGCGGATTTTTTTAACTTATTTTCATTATTATGTTAAACGTAGTATTAATAAATTTATATATGTAAGTGATATAAATTACATCGGGTTATGTAAAAATTTTTAGCAAAACAAAGGTTTGGTTGTTAAATTGCGACGATATGTCTTTTAAAAGGGGGTCGGGTCCTTTCGAAGGGCCGATAAAAACGATATTATCTCAAGTTCGACTTTTACCTGGGTTGTTATCCAGGATAATATTAGGGGATTTTAATACGGTAACACCGGCGGCACCACCGTGTACCCAATTCGCGTTAATCCCACCGATGTTGTTAATGTTGAGTAAATCCTTTATTTTCGACCTGGGTACGTGAACGGAATTATGAAACTAATGAATAACAAATGACCCGTTATATAAAGTTCATTTTTGCACGGTTTCCGAAGGCGTTAACCGTTTTTTACCTAAAATAGATTAATGAATATGAATTAATAATAACGGAATTAACTTACGGAGGGAATTATGATATCGTAATCATTTATAAATACCGAGCTAAAAACTATTAATAACGAGGATATTATAACAAACCTACGACTCGCCTATTATAGGTTATTCGGATAAAATCATTTTATCACGCGATTTTCAACGAAATTACCATTAAAAGAAAATAGTTATTAATATTCGACGTTTATGTCGAATATATACGTAATATAACGAAACGAAACCTCGTTGTACTTTAAGGTAAAGCCTTTTTTAACCTTTTCTAATTTCCGATCGGTAATAACTATATATTTCGGTTAACTTTATAATAGACCTGTTAATTACTAATAATAGCCCTCTATATTTACTAGTTAATACGAATTGCCTATTTAACTTTATTTAGTTAAAGGTTATATAATTTATAGTTATTAATCTATATGTAAAGTGTTTTCGGGATTTATGGTGAGAATCTTATAGGTTTTTTTCTTTTATTATTATCAATAGCGATTCGAATTAGGTAAACGTATATTAAAAGATATTTCATTTTTTTACTAAAAGTCGAATAACTTTTATTTACGGCGTATTACCTATAAATAAATCATGGTATTAAACGGGTAAATGAAAAAGTTTAAAAATACTTATATATTATTATCGTCTTTTCGTTATACGACTAAACTTTATATTTACCCGTTTATTAATCTACGTTAAATAACCGAAAGTTAACCGTTACAGGCTTTAGTATCAATTATTTAGTAAATAGGTACCAAATATTACCTATCTGAAAAGTAAACGGGGATACTGGGTCGTTAACCAGTCTGTTGGGGCGAGTTATTGAGTTTTTAACTTATTTACGTAAAGGGAGGAAATGAATTCAAACGGCGATAACTAATATTTAATAATAAAGAAAAACAGCGATAAGACGTAGACGATGTTCGGCAAAACGATATAAGGTAAGTGATTAAATTTAAGTCAATTTTCGTAATATTAAAACTAATTGTTTAAGTTAAAAGCTCAAATAACTTTATAATTAATACCAAATAATCGGTATTGAGAATCTGTTCAATATCGTTTAAAATATATTTCGTAAATATCCGTTATTTTATATATATTGAATTAAACGAACAACTTTCAAACCCTATTTTTTACAGCTTTTTTCGATATTTACCAAAATTTATTTTAGTAATGAACTATATAAAGGGTAGTTAATAAGAAAGATTTAAGATATAAGATATTTTTATGGTTGAAACTAGAAAGGGCGAAGTTCGTTACGTGTTGATCAAGTAAAAAGGATATAATATACCGAAATATAAATCATTAAAGAATTATTAACATATTATAACTTTAAATGGATTTAAAGCGAAATAGGGAGATATTCGGGTTTACGATAACCCGGTATTTCTACGACAACGTTGAACTTATATTAAATAACAAACGCGGGGCGAACCGCTTAAATTTTCGAAATAACACTTTACTTATAAATCAAAAGAAGAATTTATTATTAAACGAGGTTATAATATTATAGGTAAAGCTGGGTAAACATTACCCAATCATTTAGAATAGGAATACGACTATAAAATGACTTTTATTATATCTTAATAAAGATTTACCTATTTATCATTATTATCTTTATTTAGCTCTAGCGAATACCGGCGTTATTAACGTTAGGGGCGTTATTACGATTAACTTCAAACGTTAAACTATATTTGAAAAAGGGGGATAGTAAAAGACTTGATATAAATTAATGAGAGTCAAAAGGGGGGGTTAGTAGGAGTCAGGACGGATACGAAACGACGTTAAAAAGGGCGGATAACGCGAAAAAAACAGACATTAGGGGAAACCGATGATTAATGATAACGTTCAAAAGGACGGTTGTTAAGAAGGACCGATGATAACATCTAATGAAAAGTAAAGCGGGGGGTGAAATAGGAGGATTAACTCTTTAAGCGGGTTATTAAAAATTATAATACGTTAGTTTAGGTCCGGGTAACGCGATCGGCCCAAATACAATCCTACGCCCGTTTGCGGTCGACCTAGTAAATTTATCTTTGTTTAAGGTTAGTAAATAAAATACAGATAAAATCTCAAATTGTATAATTAAACTTTAAACGTCGTTTGTAACATGTTCTAAGCTGTAATTTATATTATTTATAAAAGATATAGCCTAAGTGACTATATTATTTCAATCTTTTAGGTTCAAGCTACTAAAGGGTATACGATAATAGTTAAAAGGGGTCGGGGCGAAAACGTTTCGTATTAAAACCCGGTCGGCTGAAGGCGTTTTATCTTCATAAATAGGCGATATAGTGAAAGGCGATAAAGGAGTCTGGGGTAAAAACGGACCTAAAAAGAAAAGGCGGCGTAAGTATATAATTAAAAGGGTAATGGCTTATACGGCCAATATAGTAAAAACTCTTTACGCCCGAATGATATTACTGTTATGATCCAGATAACGGTTGGGTCAGGAAACAGGCCGGCAGGCAGTCGAGCCACTCAGAGCCAGGTGTCCAACATATTAGGCGGGGAACACACAGGGATAGGGTTACGCCTAAGAAGAATCAGAACATAGGCAGCATAGGCAAGAGACCGCCTATGCTGCTTAGCAATATAGGCAAGTAATCACGGACTGAAGAGCTGGATATATAAGGAACACACTCTCTAGTCATTTCCTAGATTCAGTAGATAGCTCTTTAGCTGTCAATCTAAGTATTCTCCCCAGAATAGCATCACAGCTTTTGATCAGCACTATGAGAAGGACGTGTCATTTATATTGTATTACGCATACCTCTGCAACCAACCTGCTAACATAAACTCCTCTAACTACTAGTAATACTTACGGGTGTAATAATCACACTAAATACTCGTGAGTAAATAGAAGGTATCAAGGGGTTTATGTTAGTAGTAAGGTAGCAGAGGTAATAAAGGTGAAATATCAAGATGTTTATTCGTGCTGTAGAATGATCACTAGCCGTTAGGCCATTCAGGTGTGTGGACTGAATAATTAGATTGACAACTGAAGAGCTATGAAGGAAATAATATCTATGAGGTGATGACCGTGTCCTTATATCCTATAGCCTTCATACCATCTTTAGTACCGGACCGCTGAAGTCAATGTCGCTTCCTTCGGTTCCAATGTAGTCGACTGGACCACGAGCGGTCCTGTTGGTCCAAACCCTAACCCTGGGTGCTTACATAAGAGATATCCCTGGCTTAATGTGTTGAATATCAGGCTTCTGATAGCGCAGCGGACCGCTGGCCTATTCCATGACCTGCAGTTGGTCCTTGGGTTATAACAACGTGTATTTAGTGTGATCATTACAATTACAAAGTCGGATAAATTGATTAACCAGCTTAAAAAAAGCGGAAATAAAAACGGGTCAATAACTTGGGATATTTCCCTAACGCTTATGTGTAAGGAACAGGATATAACCTTTAGTTTTTACCGTAATAATCAACTAATGTAAAAAAACAAATTAATCAGATAAAATCGTAAAAAAACTTATTTCCAAAATATATTAAGAGAAGGAGTTAATTAACGATTAGACTTTTTACAAGGCTTATTTATAAGATGACCTTATTATAAATTTTCCGATATACGTGATACCCTTATCTCTAATAAATTCGAACGTAAAATAAGGAAACTTAAAAATTTAAAGAGCGGTTAATATATAATAAATAAACATCTTTGACCTATAACAAAAAAAGTTTATTTTTATTATCATTATTTTTAAAAATATGTAAATCTTTCATAATACGAAAACACTATAAAGGGTAATTAATTATAGGGAATTAGTATATAATAATATAATATATTTTTCGGGAAGGCTCTTTGTAGCCTTTAGAGACGTCGGCAATAACATAACCCAAATGAAAACCGTTATATACGTTGGTTATAGTAATAAATGAGGGAAAAAAACCAAAATATATCAACGCAACTAATTGGTAAATATATATATATGTAATTAAAAGGGTTATATCGGAAGTAGTTAACGAAAAGGGAGGAAATAATATAAAAAGGAAAAGAAGGAAGTTTTAAAAATTATGTAAAGGCGTCCGTATTTATAGAAATTGGCGGACTGGATTCGGTAAGGGCTACGTATTATATGGGGTACGTTACACGGTACTAAAGGTAAAAACGTAACTTTATATAACGTGTTATATGATATCAGCGGCAAAAATGTTATATTATATAACGCTTTAAAAGGTACATTATACAGCGCTGGCGGTAAGAAGGATGCCTTACACGGCACGTTAACGGGTACTTGATACAGCGCCGGCGATATAGGATTAGCTGGCCGAAACGTTATACGATGTATTAAACATTGTATTACCTACCTGCGCTCGACTCGCGTATTAGATAAATACGGCCCGCATCCGGTATTTATCTAGGGGGGGCGTCTTAACCCTTATAGTATCCGGGGAAAAGGAGGTATATTATAAACACATACCGTTAGCTATTACGCCTATAGGTTACGTGACTGTTTACGTAACGGAATAGGAAACGCCCGGCCTGGGCTCGGCCCGGGCGCGGATAGGGTACGGTCCGGGTACAGGCCGGATACGGTCCGTGTATAGCACGTGCGAGGGCACGTGACGGGCTAGGCATTGGCCCTGTCCAAGGGCGCTGCACTTTGGGCTACGGTAGCCTCTTCTAGTCTTCCTCCGCACCTAAATAGTAGATTCCATTTGGCACCTACTTGGATTAACATCGTAGGTCAGACAATAATAGAAACTTGGCTTCGCAAAAAAAGGTTACAAAGTTAATGATATGAAAAACAAGCTTATTATACAAATAAAATACATTAATAAAGATTTTACAATGAAAATCATTATCGTCTTTTAATGTAAAATTAAATCTCCGAGGGGTTTAAATATACGTTTGGCAATAGTAGTAAACCCTTTTAATGGCTTCCAAGGAAAGTTATTCCACATTTTTATAACCTACAGACTTTAGGACTTTATATATCCTGTTGATATCTGGGTAATGAAACCGCCGGTATAATTAACGTATTTCCGGCTCCGTTAGGGTCAACCCCACTATTTCTGGGCCTTAAAGATAAAACTATAGGTGTCGCCACTTAAGGGCAAGGGAAAGCCTTTGGCCGTTCTTAACTAATTCGTCTACGTTAACGTCGACATTAACGCCAAAGGTCTTTACATTCTTTTAACAAAGTAAAAAAAGAGTAAGGGACTTTAGTATATAAAACTTAATTGCTTTTATAACAGTGAAAACTACTGTTATCCCTAATGATGATAGTTATTAACCTGGTTAAAAATTAACTTTAACCTTACTAATATCTTAACGATTAATCTTGGTGGCTATAATTCTTTACCTCCGTAATGCTAAGTATTGCGAATAGCCTCTTGTTAAATACCTTATTACCACTATATCTAGCATAATACTTTGAAACGTGTGGTTTACGTAACGATCGCGAAAGTTAAAAGTGTATAAAGAGTTAGAGGCTTGGTAAAGGTAAAGGTAAGGGTCTTTACCACCTAAACAGTATAAAAAAGCGTGGTAGAATAATTACTAGACTGCGTTAGTAGTAATATCTTTATACCACTTAATCTATTTAGGGGCATTGTTACCGATAATTAGCTTGTTGCCCTCGAAGTTTGCGATTTAATCCAAGTAGTCCTGCTTAAAATTAGTAGGGTACTAAATATAATACATTAACTTTCTGTTATTTCGCTTGGTTAGGGGGTATCAAGTTAACTAATAACCAGATTTATCATAAATCTAACATCTTTTGTCATTATTATGACGATAGTACTTACGGTTAACAGGTCAACCTAAATCTTGGTCTTATTAGAGCCAATATAGTTATTACCTCCAGTTTATAGCCGGTAAGCTAGACCTTAATCTTTAAGAGCGCCTGTAATCGTACTCACAGTCGACGTAATTAACCACTGTAAGGTCTTTTTTATCCATATTGAGCAAGTTACCAACTTATAGGTACATACTAAGCGATTTTAGTATACGCATTATTACAGTTGCAAGCGAGAAACGCAACTGGCTTAAAAGGCTTTCGCAAATAATATTTGAGCGTTATAAGGCGTATTCGAACTCTTTAACGCCCGTAACTACTACCTGTACCTATTCGCGAAATAAAGCTTCGCTAACGTGAGATTTCACCATTATTTTCTAGCATAGTATCAACTTGTCAATCAGCTGGTTAAATATATCCATTGGTATTTCATTCTCTTTTTTCTTAGCTATTATCGTTGCTTACCTCATAGTGACCTAATTTGTATAGTATTACGTAAGGTTAACTTCGTATTTGAAATAGCCCTTTATACTATTGTAAATCTCTCGGAATGTAGAAACTCGAGTAAAAAAGGTTAGGTAATAGTCTCTGGTATACCTTATAAAGATTCTGGGAAATATTAAATAAAAACCTAAAAGAGGAACCTCCATCTACTTAAAAATGTTTAAAAAGGGTATTATCTTAATGTCAAAAAAGTTGTAGGGCATTCCATAATACTGCTCTAGGTCGTTCCAAATTTTAGTATAAATCCGTAAACAGCTTGTAATTAATATTAACCATTTTGATAGGTTTTGGGGGAAGGTTGCGATAGTTTTCTCAGTTCTCATTAGTATTTACTGACATTTCAGGTCTTAAATCTTCTAAAACATAGTGTTAAAGGTAATTGCCAGTCGTCTAGCCTAAGTGGTAAAGTCTAGTAATAGGACTTATAATAGGCCTTCGGGTGTAGATAAATCTAAATAAGGAAGTTTTTTAAAGGGATTGTCGGTTAAATTAATAAAGGTCTACAGGTAATTAAAGATTTTGGAAAGTCTAACGATTATATTCAATTAATTAATGTAAAGCGCCAACGTCAATACCTCTGGTTACGTGAGCGGCCCTTGTTTCATACGCTCTGCCACCGCTAAAGGCGTACTCCGCGCTATCACGTAGGAGTGCTAAGCTGTCAAGCAAGTTAATATTTTTCTTATCGCTAGCACGTAATGATGCTTAACTCGGATAAGGGTGAAGATGGGATACTCTAAATCGTATATAGGGGCGTTAAGATTTTTCAACAGCCTCACCCTTGTCTTTGGGGTTTTAAAGGCACTCTTCGAGTTAGTTTAGCTCGAAAAATACCTTTACCAGCTCTTTTAAAGTCTTATCTAATATAAAAATCCCACGCCTATTAACCTCCACCTTTAACTTTGTCTTAACGGTACGTTAAATCGTACTCCACATGTCGATACTCCAATAGTTAAAAGACTTACGAAAGTCTTAAAAGGCACATTAGCTACAGCTAAAGTCTTTGTCGACATCCGTATCGAGGATGTACTGGCCAACGTAATTAGTCAAGTATTATTCAATTAAGGGTTCTTCAACATTCCTAAACCAAAGTTCTTTATTATAGTTATTTAAAAAAACAGGTCCGAGGGCCTTAATTGCTTCTTTTCTAAAAGGGTCGGAAACAACGTCGATTCTGGTACCTGCAGTTGCCATATTAAGGTTCTGGATTGTATAGGATTTATAAGGCGTGCAGGGTGAGGGACTTGATGATCTTAGGCGTAAGGGCTTGGTGTTTTAGCATAAAGTCACATTGGAACTTGGCGATTTAACGTGGAGTCGCGTGACGTAGCTTTCTCAGCGTGACTTAGCGATTCTTAGTATTTTTCGCTCAAAACAGAGAACTTAATAATTAGATTATCGTGGGGGAAGGGAAAAAAATAAAGTAGGGGTAAAGGTTTGGCGTAAAGGGTAAAGTTGAAGGTTATTTTTTTATAGCTATTTAGTCGTAAAACCTAGTCGTTTTTCTTGTAATAGTAACACCCGCAGTAGTACTTACCTAGCTATCTGCTAACTTACCGAACTTTAAGATTTTTGACAGTCAATCTCAACGTTTTCAAGAAGGATTAATAAAGATTTCTTAGTGTTTTTGAATAGCGATACTGTCGCTTACTTCCAAATTTCTGTTTTGAACTGGCGCAGCCTGAAAATCTTCTCTGTTTTCCTGCTGTTTTGAACTGGTGCAATACTATTAGAAGCCATTCGTAAGAATCTTTCCTTTACTGTAGCCGCCGTTATTAACGTAAAGCGTAACTAGAAAGTAGCTTTTTCTTCTACTTAGCCAATCTATGCTTAACTCAATAAGTACTGATTAGCATTGGCAAGAACTTAAATCGTTGCAACGTTGTCGATTCAAACCGTAATCGAAGTAATAGTAGTATTGCATTGGTCAGGTGGTGGATGTATTGTCTTAGGTTTAGTAGACTGCTAGCTGGTTGACACCTGTAATTTTTATAGCCAATTGCTTGGCCCGTGCCCTAGAATGAAGTGTAGCATACTGCACTCAAATTACTCTCAATGCGGTGAGTCTATATAAAGCAATACACTCAACTGGCAGTTCAGTATAGTCAACTTTACTGTAAGTAAATTTGACCTACTACACTGCATGTAGTACTATTCCAATAGTTTTGGAGTTAACAACGTGAAAAATAGGTTTGTTGTTTAAGTAAAACATATCGATACAGACTTCGTAATTGAAATCCTTATTATTTTTAGTGTAAATTCAAACTTTCGAAACGTTTGGTTATACGTTTAATAGTAGGAACCAAGCTTTTTAATGACTTTTAGGGTAAAGTATTTTATATTTTTATGTCTTGTGGACTTTACGACTTCGTATACCTTGTTAACGGCTGGGTGGTAATAGCTTCAAGGTAATTAACGTATTTCCGCCTTCATTAAATGCAATACTACTGTTTTACGGTTTTAAAATATAACCATAGGTGCTTTTACTTAAAGGTGAGGGGGAACCATTAGCTGTTTTTAACTAGTTTGTTTGCGTTGACATCGACGTTGACGTCAAGAGTATTTATGTTTTCTAAGTAGAGAAGAAAATAGGTAGGGGACTTGAGGATGTGAAACGTAATTACGACGATAGCAGTTTAAATTACCGTTATTTTTATTAATAATAGTTATTCGTTTAGTTTATAGTCAAATTTGACCTTATTATTATCGTGACGATTGATTTTAATAGATATGGCTCTTTCCCCCCATAGTGCTACGTATTACGAATAACCTCCTATTAAGTAAATTACTGCCCTTATATTTGGTATAATACCTTGAAACGTTTGATCCGCATAACGATCGCAAAGATTAAAGGTTTATAAAAGATTAGGGGTTTGGTTAGGGTAAAGGTGAGGGTTTTTACCTCTTAAACGGTATAGAAAAATGTGGTCGACGAGTTACTGGGCCGCGTTAGAAGTAGTATTTTTTATGTTACTTAATTTATTTACGGGTATTGTTGTCGTTAATTAGCTGGTCGCTTTCGAAGTTTGCGATTTGGTTTAAGTATTTCTGTTTAAAAGTGGTAGGGTACTAAATATAGTATATTACCTTTTTGTTGTTACGTTCGGCATAAGGGTGCCGAGTCAATTAATAGCTAGACTTACCATAAATACTTTTTTTGATATTATTACGATGATAGTATTTACGGTTAACAGGTCCGTTTAGGTTTTAACCTTGTTAGCGTTAACGTAAGTTTTGCTTTTAGTTTATAGTCGATAGGTCATACCTTAGACATTGAGAGCTCCCATAACCGTATTTTTGGTCGACGTAATTAACCACCGTAATATTGTTTTATCTATATAGGGAAGTTGTTGGTTTAAGGGTAAATATTGAGTGAGTTTGGTATACACGTTATTATAGAGGTAAGCGAGTAACGTAATTGGTTACAAAAGCCTTCGCAAGTGGTATTTGGACGTTATAGGGCGTATTTAAACTCGTTAACACCTGTAAATGCTACCCGTACCTGTTTGCGAAGTGTGATTTCGCTAATATAGGCCTTTTCCATTGCTTCTTGATATATTATTAACTTGTTAATTATTTTATTAAGTATATTTATTGGTATTTCCTCCTTTTTCTTTTCAAATATTATCGTCACCTACCTCTTAGTGGCCTAATTTGTGTGGTATTGCGGAAGTTGAACGTTGTGTTGGAAGTGCCTTTTATATCGTCATAAATTTCTTGAAACGTACTTATTTGTGTCAGGAAAGTTAGGTAATATTCCTTGGAATAACTTGAGATAGTTATCATAATCTTTATTCGTTGTATTTCTTGATAATTTAAGTTTTGGAGCTTTTGAAATACGGTGTTAAGGGTAATTGCCAGTCGCTTAGCCCGAGGGATAAATTCCTATAATAGGACTTATAGTGGATTTTCGCGTGTAGGTAAACCTGTTGTGAGAAGGTTCGTATAGAATTTGACGATTTTGATTGAAGTGTTAAGGTGGAAGAGGGAATTGGAGGTATTAAAAGGCTTGACGATCTTGCTTAATTGACTGGTGTAAGGCGTTGACATCGATTTCTCTGGTCGCGTTAGCAACTGTTGCTTTACGTATTTTACCGCCGTTAAAATCATATTTCATGTTGTTACATGAAGGTGCTAGGCTGTCGGGCAAGTTAATAGATTCCTTATATTTAACTCGTAAAGAGGTTTAGTTTTGCTCAAGGTAAAATTGAGGTCCCTTGAATCGCGTGTAGGTGCGTTAAGGTTTCTTAATACCTTTTCATTTAGTACGTAGGTCTTAAAAGTATTTTTCAAATTAGGTTAGTTTAAAAATGGTTTTTACCAACTTGGTAAAGCCTCTTTCTAATACTTATATCCTCCGGCGTTTGAATTTAGCTTTTAACTTTAACTTCATACTCTGTTGAAATTATTTCTATATGTTAATGGTTTAGTTATCAAAAACGTAACGGAAGTTTTGAAAGGCGCGGTCACTGCGGTTAAGTTTTTCGCCTCCGGTTTATTTAAAGATGTAATAGCCAAAAAAGTTAGCTAGATGCTTTTCCGTTAAGTACCCTTCGATATCTTACCTCCATAGATTTTTATTGTATTTTCTTCTATAAAAAAAGGAATCCTAGGGCGTTAATCCCTTTTTAATTCTCTTAGGTAAGTGTTATTTTAAGGTTTAGGTTGGTATAGGTTTTGGTAAACATGGGACTTGGTGATTTGAGGCGTAAGGTCTTGGTCTTTTTGGTGTAAAGTCGCGTAAGACCTTAGCGATTTAACGTGAAGTCGCGTAACGTGGTTTTCTCGGCGCGATCTGACGATTCTTGGTGTTTTAGTTTAGGACAGCGATCTTGACGATTGAATTAGTGTAGGGAAAAAGACAAGAGTAAAGTAGAAGCAAATGTTTGATATAAAAGGTAAGGTCGAAGATCGTTTATTGTTGTTATAGGTTGTTTAGCGTAGAGACTTAGTTGTTTAAGTAGTAATAGCACCCGTAATAGTATTGACTTAGACGTTTACCAACTTATCGATTTGAGACTTTTAGCGGTTAATCTTAACGCTTTATGAAAAGAATCTGTGAAGATTTCTTGGTGTTTTTAATAGCGATACCGTCGCTTTTTTTGGTCTATCGTAGAAACTAGCGTAGCCTAAGGGTCTTCTTTACGTATTATCATACGAACTGACACAGTAGTCAAGGCCCTTCGTAAGAATCTTTCCTTTATCCTAGCCGCCGTAGTTGACGTAGAGCGTAACCGGAAAGTAACTCCTTTTTCTATTTAGCTTATTTATACTTAAATTAATAAGAATTGATCAGTATTAGTAGGGCTTTAGATGTTATAAAGTTATCGATTCGATTGGTCGAAGTAACAGTAGTATTATGTGGTCAAGCGGTAGATGAATTATTTTAGGTTTGGCAGACTGCTAGCCGGTCTACAGAGTAATTTATATGGTCAATTCCTTGGCAAGTGCTCTAGTATAAAGTGTAGCATACTGCACTCGACTTATACGCAATACAGTAAGCCCACACAAAACAATACACTCAACTTGCAGTTCAATATAGTCAACCTTACTGTATGTAAAGTTGACCTACTGCATTGTATGTAGTACTATTCCGAAACAAGTACAATGTACGCCCACTTTATACTAAGGCACAAGCCAAACAATTAGCTGTACAAATTAGTGTATAGACCGGTTAGCGGTCAGTCAAACCTAACACAATACATCCACCACCTTAAATGCAATACACCAGTTACTTCAACCACTATTTGAATCGACTACATTCCAACGATAGATTCCTACCAACACCGAGTTTATGTATATCAGCTAGCGAAAATTAAGAGAGTGTTTCAAAGCCTATAATGTAATACTTAATAGGTTTGAATCGCGTATTCACTATAACTGTCCCCACTGACGACGTTTTTACCTCATCAAATCAAACTTTATAATACTCCCATATTAAGTTTAATTGTATTTTAGAAAACTTGGTAAAGTAAACGTCGAATTCTTGTTTTGTGATGGTTGAAATTTTCATCGTATCGGTATTTGGTATAATACCACAAAATTGATTTTCAAATTTATTAAACACTATAAATTACGATGCAATATAAATATTGAACCCGTCGTCACCAACATCAAAATCGGCTTTAAACGAATTGAAAGTATTTTGTGTAATTATAAATATACGCTTCTCCTTTTTTTATTTTAAACTATTGTATACATTTCGTTCTCCTTCGAATCGACTTTCTTAAAGGTATAATCATATAAAAAAGCGTTCAATTTCTCATCGATACCCTTCTAATCGATCATATAAAATGCAAAGTTTTTTTTCCGTCTAGTATCTCAGTGCTTGATCAACTTTAAATTATCGTTCAATATGGATTTTTCCGTATACCGGATAATTCGTTAAATACAATCCTATTTTATTATAAATAAGGTACTATTTTTCAATTTTTTTAACCTCTATTATATACTTTTACAAAGGTACGGTAAACCTAATCCACGTAAGAATCTTTATCCAAAGATGTAAAGGCACCCGTATTAGTATTCACTTTACCTACGGTCTCTAAAACTCTTTCCTTAGCTTTTGTCACCCTTTTATCCGTATCTGGGGTTTAAATTAGAGTTCCTTTTTTCGGATAAGCCTTCAATTATCAATATAAAACATATTAAATTGTTTTAACAAGGTACGCCTTTGTAATTTGAGGACTTTTATTCCCACTTTTTACAATTACAAATATTATTATAAGTGTCAGTAAGGTCTCTGCTTATTCACGTGAATATAAAAGAGTAGAAGAGTAATTGTAAAGATTGGTATTGTGGTGGTAAGATAGATAGATCAGAAGAGAAGAATCATTCGAAGAGTGCACGCCATAGGTGAGAGGTTATAAACCTTTTACCCAGGTAGTGGCATTCTGTCATGCACTCTGCTAATTTCCTTTCTGGGTAGTGGCACTTTATCGTGCACTCTGCAAATGCCACTTCCAGCTAGTGGCACGTTATCGTGCACGTTGCGAATGCCACTTTGAGTCAATGGCACGCTATCATACATTTTACAGGAATTCACCTTACAAAGTAGTACATTACCGTACACTTTTGCGAGGGTGCATTCCGTGGTATAGTTTACTAACTATAAGGATATATGGTAATATTCACACGGACAATCTTTTCTTTTCCTATTAAAACACGTATTTGGTAATAATAGTTTTATCGTATTATAATACGTATTCGTAATTCAATAATAACGCTGTAATTTTCAATGTAGTACGTATTCGTAATTTATTGACAACGGTGGAATTTGTGGTATAATACGTATTCGTAATTTAGTAACGATAGTGTCGTTACGATAAAAACTGTAAAGGTTCGAATTAATATTTTTAGCTGCGGTAATAATTGTAAAAAAGGTTTGGTTAATTTAGTTAATCGGTAGCGATATGGTTATTAATATCAACTGTTATTAATAATTATGGGGGTGTGAATACGTAAGTACTATAAAGGTATAATTGAGTAAGGGTAATTACGCCGTTACGTATTTTGTAATTAGTATAAAAAGATGTGTTGTTATCGGCACAAGTAAAACATCTTTTCTTTTCCCCTTGAACGGTGCGTACCTATAGGTAATAGAATATTTAACTAGTTAATTAATATATATAAACTTAACTTACTGTTTTAATTATAAATTTTAAACCGCTCTGATAAATAGGTCACTTAACTAACTCCTTTATATTAATCTCGCCCGTAAATAGATACCGCATAAAAATACAACCATTAAGTACCGTTTGCCTCGTAAGCGTAAGCGCGCCGAGGCCGCTGCCACCGCCAGCCGCGATACCACTACTACTACCATTACACTAGCCTTATCTCTTCTGATAATACCGCCTTTATCTTGGACCTCCTTTTCGCCTTTTCCGCCGCCGCCGCCGCTAAAGTTATTACTCTCTTTCCTCTTCTTTCCTCTTCCTCCCCTCCCCCTAACCACTAAGAGGAAGAGTAGGTAGCTCCTCAAGTTATAAAACTTACCCTTTCCTCGCAGGTAAAAATCTTATTACCCGCGGAAACCTACCCCCTTTACCGTAAACGTGATCTAGTGAAGCTACAGCGCGGTTTATATCGCCTAACCTCCTCATATATTTCGTTATACTAATATCCCCTTTAATGAAACGTTCGAGGCGAACCTTTTTTGCCGCCTCGAGCTACGTATAGTCAGGGCACGTCGCGAGGCTTCTTTGATATACGAGGCGTTAAAATGTTGTATCCAAGTCCATAGTCACAGGCTGCTAATAAATACGCCCTACGTCTCGTATATCGCTTTCGCAACCACAGGTAAGTCTATTAATTATTACCACCAAAACGGGGGTTGGTTGGTTCATTACCACCATCACGAGCAAACTAATAGTAGATACGCTCTTATTTTGGTGGTTTCAAAGTGGTAAACCGCGGCTATATTACACTTCTGCCAACTTTATAATAAATTTATTTTAAACCTATATTTCCAACCGCAAACTTAAGCTTTTAATTTTTACAAACACGTTCTTCTCGGCGTTCAAAAAAGTAAATATTATTACAAATAACTAAAATAAGCCGATAATAAGTAGTAATAAGCGTTAATAGGCGGACCAAAATATCGATAGCCGCCATTTTTGCCTTAAAGCAGGGCTTACGTATAAACTATGCAGGCGAGTTCGAAGACATTATCGTATATTACTATAAGGAGGAGTAACCCCCCCCCCCTCTGAGCGCCTTTGCCTAAGGGTATGCGGTCTAAGGCGCGGGGCTACCCCTCCGGCGGCGTCGATAGTGGCGTCTATAACGGCGATGATGGTGACACCAGTATAAAGGAGGAGGGCGACGGGGAGAATGATGGGGATGCGACGGCATCTCCCTTTTCTTTTCCTTTTAGTAATAAATAGCTGCACCTTTTAGATGGGCTGGCATACCCAACCATAGTATAATACGTTATAAAGTGATATTATTGTTCTTTTTTTAAAAAAAAATCGTAACATAAGTAACAAACGAAAAAAGTAAGGAGTAAAAGTAGATTTTCAGGGTAAAAATGTAAAAGAAAAAAGTTATAATATATTAAGAGCGATGCGAATATCATATCCAAATAAAAAGATTCATAAAAGCGGTTTAAATTGCGAATTTAAGCAGAGAAAAATTCCGTAGAAGCTATGTAAACAAAAGAGATGCACCGCGGTAAAATACGAAAAACGACGTAAACAGCTAATTACGAACCACTTCAAAATGTTAAAAGCGGTATAATCATATAAAAAAAGAGCAGAAGTAAGGCGTTAAATATTAGCACGGATGGGGTTCTAAAAAATTTCTAATGATATTAATGAAAAGAGTTCTCGTTAATATAAACGTCTCCAATTTCCCATTCGGGGTACCCTTGGTTATTGTACTTATTAGGTTTAACTTTCCATCAATCCATCTTATTTTCCCAATTAAGCGATGCTTATACGATTCATATAAAGCCATGATATCGATTATTATGAGTTTTTAGTTCGTAATGCCAAATTTTACCAGATACTTGTAACGCGAAAAAGAGTTGGTATAAACAACGAAAGGGAGGGGTTTTAAATTAAGGTTTAAAATAAATATCCGGATTATTATCGCTATAACAATTTTCAAATAAAGAACTTTAACTATACTATAGACCTTTAAAGCCAAAACGCCTCATATAATTCGTTTACATTTGGTTAAGCTTTAATAAATAATATTTTTTCGAAATGTAAATCCGTTTCAGACTGATATTTCGTTACCAAGAACTAAAACGAACCCTATTTACGAATTATAGTCGGTATTATTAGTGAAAAACTCGTTAGTAAAAACAAATAGCTTTATAATACGTATATTAAACGGTACAAATTTTGAATCGCGTTTTGTATTATGTATTGGCTACTCAAGGCATTTGTTAAATAATTTATATATATTGTTTGAAAGGGAGATTTAAAACTACGTAACGACCGAAAGGTTGAACGCCGCTTTTGGTTGTATTATTAAAGTAATTTAGGCGTTACATACGCATTAGAATTTGTATTTGTCGGCCCATTTTGCGTTATCTAGAGCGATAAGGACTACTTTATTATTCAATTGCATTTTTTGCTTAAAACCAAAAAATCCTTTTCGGAAAGTGATTATTATATCGTTAAAATCGATTATACGGTCTTCTGTTAGGTACGTCTTGGATTTCGCCTTTAGGCCGGCCTCCATCAGCTTTCTTTTTTCAAATGTGGAAACCGACACGTTATATAGCGTTAATTTATTATCCATTTACATACCTATTAATATAAAACCTTCAAAACATACTGTTAAAACCAATAAGTATAGGTCGAAGGTTAAGCTAGTTCTTTCGAGTCGTTCCTTATAATTCCTTCAATAAGTGTTATACCAATATATATCAACTTTAACTAATTTGTAAGTTGATTTTATAATATGTAAAATAGTTTCGGATAGGTGGTATTTACGGAGTTTTATAGGAATATAAGCGTAGATACAGCGTTTAAACCGTTCCTCTAACTGTATATAAGTTTGTATAATGTTACAAAGTTTGATATAATGGTCGTATAATGTACTTGAAAAGGCGAAGAACGCCAAAATAAAACGATAACTTACTCTTTGTAATGCAGGCAACTAAGTTATGATATTTTTTTTACCGGAGTTATCGTATCCTTTAATTATAACATGAGTAACTCTATAGGATCTACCAGACTTATCTTTCACTTTATAGACCAAGCGTATAGAAAATATTTTTTGTGTGTTATGGATTGTTGGTTTAAGCGAAAAACGCTTTCTTCGACTAAAGCAAAGATTTCGGTTCGGATGGATCATTTGAAAGAGAGACCTATAACATTAATAATTCCTTCGTAACAAAGCTTTAAGTTAATTTTATGGTTTGGTATTTCCTTTTTCATCGTAAATAAAGTTTTTAGGGCGTTTTTTATTCTTCAAGCCGAGCTGGCATCCCTGGCAGCGAGGTACTGGTTCTTTTAGTATAGTTAGGTCGCTTTTATGTGGTAGTGACGACTTAAAAGTAATATTCGGGGGATGTATTAAATCTGGAGGCGGTTTGAATTCGTTATTATAAAAGTGGTTTCGTTGGTACCACTGTTAGCAATAAGGTTTCGGGTCACTTTTTTTTACCTTTTCTCTTTTATATTTTCGTACTATCGTTTAACGAAACGAATTTATACCACTTGGCAAGTTAATGAATACATTATAGCCTTTAAACCCGTTGGTTTTCTAAAGGCTAGTTCATCCTCCCTTAGGTTTACAAACTAAGACCTTATACTATAATAATAATTTTAAAACGCCTGTTTTACGTGAGCCGTTTCCTTTAGCCAAAGTTTTTAAAACATCATTTTAACCCATGAATAACGTAATGCTATTAAATATTTCTTTATTAAATTCGCCCTTTATAACGTGGTTGGTAACAGTGTAAAGTCTATATTAATCCTCAAGTAAGTATTAAAAATAAGGAGCGTAAGGATTAGCCTACTCAAGCCGAAAGTATTGTTAATGGTGTTAACCGTTATTTATAAAATAGATTCCTTAAAATTGGTACCTTTTAGCTTTTTAAATAATACTGTATACGCTCTTTCAAACGGTCCGTAATACTGTTTACATTTTCCAATACCTTATAGTACCTTTATAGGTATTTGTTTATACTTGTTACCGGTGATCCTAACTTCAATACCCTATTTAGTAAAGTCAAAAACCGTACCGGCATCGTAGGTAATCCAGTCCAGAGGCCTTAAGTGGACGTTTGACTAGCAGTTAACCAAAGAATCCTAATAGTTTATAGTGGAAACGTTTCGCGTAAATTTTTCAGCCTGGAATACTATTGTTATATCGATAACGTATAGTATTGGTTAGCTTTCGAGATACATTATATCTATAATTACCTCTTAATTAAAGTTTATATTGTCACAAAAGTGGAATTTTAACCTCCGTAGGGATTGCGAGTAAAGCTAGCACTTATAACAAAACCTTTTTATATCTTTAAACGCTTTCTTTCCTATATTTGTATAGCCTATGGCATAGAGTAACTATTCAAGGCGTTCTGTAAATAAGTATTTGAATCTGCTGTATAACACTAGCAATTCCGGCTACTTTAGGTAAACAACCTTAATTATACGTATTTTGGGGAAGAACTATAAGTAGCTGAACTTTAAGCTGAAACGATACGGATACGCTATTCGAATCGCGGAAAAATTGGTTAGTCGTATTTCGGACCTCTATTTTGAGTTTATTCATATTAACTAACGAAAGTAATAATAGTATTTTAAAGTTGATTATATAAAACTTAAACGGCCCAAATCGTATGTTTATAATGATAGTTTTAAGCGACAACACTTTGCCTTTGCTAAATAAAACTTTTCGGTGTTTTCCTATTCGGAGTTTCGTTGCGAATGCGTCGAATTATCGTTTTCCAGCGATTAAGATTTTTTCCGTACAGGTATTAGACATAATTCCCTGAAATTAGGCTTCTTATATGTCTGACAACGTAAATTACGACGTTATATAGGCGTTTAATACACTGTTTTCGTAGTCTAAGCCTACACAATACAGAAATAAGGCATCTCCTAGGCCTGTAAAGATACGTTGAGCGGCTTCGTTATTCTAAGTTGTGAGTTAAGTATTATCACCTTTGAAATCCTATTTTCCGGAAGTATATTCTAAATGATATACGTTAAATTTATTCTTTACGCCTTTATATTTAGCTATTTATACTGCAAAATTAACTTTCGTTTGGTCTTTAGGTAGGTAATCAGCCTAAAACTATCTTTTGATTCAATTCATTCGTATATTAAGTAGTTAGTAAATTTTTATGGTTCGACCTACGATGGTAAGTCAAGTAGGTGCCAAATGGGATTTACTATTGAGGTATGGAGGAAGACTAGAAGAGGCTACCGTAGCCCAATGTGTAGGGCCCTTGGGCAGGGCCAATGCCCAGCCCGTTACGTGCTTTTACATATGCCGTGCACGGACCGTACCCTATCTGTATACGGGCCGTGTTCGGCTTGTACCCGGTTCGCGCCCGGGCTGAGCCTAGGCCTATCCCGTTACGTATATAGTTACGTAACTTATAGGCTTAATTGCCAACGACTTAAGTCCATGAAATTTCCCTTCCTCCTTGGATTCTGTAAGGGTTACGGCGCCTTTTTGGATAAACCCCGGATATGAGCCATGATCGCCTAATATACAGGTCAATCGTAAGCCAGTAATATTACGCCTGATATATCGTATAACGCTTTAACCGGTTTACCCTATGTCGTCGGCGCTGTATAACGCATCCGTTGACATATCGTAATGCGCTGTATAAGGTATTTTTCTTATCACCGGCATCGTATAACGCGTTTGTTAACGTATCGTGTAAAATTACGCTTGTGTTTTGAGTATCGAGTAACGCATCTTGTATAATACGTAGCTTTTACCTAATCTGGTCCGCCAGTCCTTATAAATACGGACGCCCTTATGTAACTTTTAAAACTTTTTTCTTTTTCTTTTTCTACTATCGCTCTCTCCCTTTACCAATTACCCAGTTGTGATTTTTTCCACTTTCTTTTATATAAATTAGTTAGTTATTTAAACCTATATATCTCACCCTTTTTTCTTAATTTATTATTATATCCAACATATTAAACGGTTTAAGCTTTAGATACGTTGTCGTCGGCACCCTCGAAAGAGGAGACGAGCCTTCTAGTAAGGTGTATTACCTTATAAAATACTAATACCTTACTATTAATTACCTGTTATAACCTTTTCATATTATAGGAGATTTTTTTATTTTTTTGAGATAATAAGGATAAAAATACGCTTCCTTGACTATAAGTTAAAAACGCCTGTATATCGCGTATTCACCGGTTTTTGAACTTTGGTGTTTTCTTATTTTACGTTCGAATTTATTGTATATAAGGGTATCGCGTATATCGAACGGTTTATAATAAGGTTAACTTATAAAAAAAGCCTTATGAAAGGCTAACTACCAATTAACTTTTTTTCGTAATATATTTAAAAAAAAATGAGTTTATTTACGGCTTTACCCGGTTTACGTATCATTTTACGTTAGTCAGTTGTTATGGTAAAGAATAGCGATTATATCATATTTTTCACGCGTAAACATTAAGGGGATATCCCGGGTTATCGATTCGTTTTTACTCCCGCTTCCTCTGAGTTAATTAATTAATGTACTCGGTTTCGTAATATCATTCAAGCATAGGGAGTTTTTATTATACCGGCCGTATAAGTTGTTACTCCTTTAGCTATATACCTACGCCGCCTTTTACTTCCAGGTTCGTACTTATCCCAGATCCCTTCGTGGCCTTTTACTATATCACCTATTTATCGAAATAAAACGCTTTCGATTAACCGAGTTTTAACGCGTAACGTTTTCACCTCAGCCTCTTTTAATTACCGCCGAATACCCTCCCATAGTTTTGGCTTAAAAGGCTAAAATAATATTGTCACCTAGGTTATATATTCTATAACTAATATAGGTAACAGCTTATGAAATGTTATAAATAACGTTTAAGGCTTAACTATACGATCCCTAATTTCTTCCGTATTTTATCTATTAACTGTTTATAAAAATAAATTAATCGTGTCGACCACGAACGGGCGTAAAATCGTGCCCAGGCCGATCGCATTACCCGGGTCTAAACTCACATATCATATTTTTTGGTAACCCGCCTAAAGGGTTAATTCCCCCGCCCCGCTTCTCGCCCTACTTCTCGTTAACCGTTATCGTCGGCCTTATTTAGCGCCCGTCTATCCTCGTATTATCCGCTATCAGCCTTTTTTAGCGCCCGCCCCTTTTCGTGTTTTCCACCTTCCTTAGCATCGCCTCACGCATGGTCCGCTTCATACCAACCCCCTTTCTCGGAGCCCACCGGTTTTCGCTATACCTTTTACCGTTCCCCTCTCCTATTATCACCTAATATTCGGAGTTAATCGTAATAGGGCCTCTAACGTTAATAACGCCGATATTTGTTAAACTCAAATAAAGATAATAAGAATAAGAAGGTAAACCTTTGTTACAATATAGTAAAAACAGCTTTACGGTCGGATATCATCTGAAATGGTCGGGTAATATTTATTCGACTTTATTTAATATATTATAATTTCGTTCAATAATAAATTCTCCTTTTCATTTACTAATAAAGTGTCATTTCAGGGGTGTAGGCGGTTCGTTTCACGTTTGTCGTTTAGTATAAACTTAACGTTGTCGTCGAGATACCGGGTTATCGTAAACCCGAGTATTTCCCCATTTCATTTCGAATTTATTTAAGGCTATAATGTATTAATAATTTTCCAATAATTCCTATTTCGGTTTACTATAGCCTTTTTACTTAACTAATAAGTAACCAACCTTACCCCTCCCCGTTTTTACTACGAAGATATTCTATATTTAAAATTTCTTGTATTTACTTTCCCTTATATTTTCCGTTACCAAAATTAATCCCGAGCGAATATCGAATAAAACTTATGAAAAAATGGGGTTTAAAGTCATACGCTTAATTAAATCTATATAAAACACCAGATAATTTCCAAGGATATCTAATATAATATTTAACGGGTTTAAAATACCGATTACCCTGTATTAATTATAAAGTTAATCTAGTTTTTTATTCGGGCGGTTAATTTCAATATTATAAAATCCTAGCTAAATATAATCCTTTACCTTATATTATTTCGCCAAACGATATATACGATTCGTCGTCGTTATTATTTATCATTAAGTATTAGTTATTACCGTCTATGATAATTCCGTCCCCTTACGTAAATATTCTAAAAACGTAATAACTCGTCCCGTTAAACTGGTTCACAATTTTGGATCTTTGTTTACTTTTGGGATAAGTAATATTTCGTATTTATTTATCAAAAGATTTGCGTTAAACCTAGTAACCGTCGACTTTCGATTATTTAACGTAAATTAATAAACGGGTAAATACAAAGTTTAGTTGTATTATGAAAAGACGACTACAATACGTAAATACTTTTAAATTTTTTTCTTTACTTATTTAATACCGTTATTTATTTATAAATAATACGTGGTAAATAAAAGTTATTCGACTTTTATTTAAAAAAATGTCGTTTAAAATACGTTTTTTTAATTTGAATTGCGGTTACTAATAATAAAAGTTGAAACCCTATCAAATCTTTATTATATATTCCGAAAACGCTCCGTGTACATATCTGTAATTATAAACTATATAGCATTTAACTGGATAAATTTAAAAAGACTATTTGTAATAACTAGTAAATATCGAAAGCTGTTATTAATATTTGGTAGGTCGACTATAAAGTTAACCGAAATATACGTCTAGTAACGGTCGGAAATAAAAAAGGTTAAAATAGGTTCTATCGTAAAGTACGATGAGGTTTCGTCTCTTTATACTACGTATATATTCTATATAAACGTCGAATATCTTTAATTATTCTTTCCTAATAGTAATTTTGTTAAATAACGCGAAATAAAATGTTTTTACCCAGATAACCTATGATAAACGAGTCGTAGATTTATTATAATATCCTCGTTATTAATAGTTTTTAATTCGGAAAATATAAATGATTACAGTAACATAATTCCTTTTACGGGTTCATTCCGTAATTTATAATTTATATTAATCCTTTTGTCTTAAGTGGAAAGCGCTGAACGCTTTCGAAAACCGCTAAAAGGAGAATTCTATATAACGGGTTGTTCGTTTCTTCTTAATTTTATATTTTCTTTAACGTACCCGATTCGAAAATAAGGGAACTATTCGGCGTTAGCGATACCAGCGAGCTTAACGCGGGCCGAGCCCGAAGTAATACTGCTTTCGACGGCCCTCCGAAAACTCTCAACTCCCCTTTTAAATACATGTTATCGTAATTTAGTAACCAGGCCTTCGTTTTGCCAAATTCTTTCACCTAATCCGCCGTAATTTATGTTCCTTCAATGTATAAATTTATTTATATTACGGTTAATATAGAAATGAAAATGGATTCAGTAACCCGTATATAACGTTTTTTAATGTCAGGATTATTTTGTAATTTATAAGTTAATGTATCCGGACGAGCGCCCTAAGTTACGGGTTTATATTATAAGTGATATTAAAAGAGAAAAAGGATCTCGGTCCATTTAACATGGTGTTTTGAAATTAATCGTGGTAAAGAAAAATAATTCAATCCCTTGTAATCTAATAAAATCGTAAATGGTATACGGACATTACATATTTTAAAAAACCACGCTTTTAAATAGGATATAACCATAAGGAATTCTTTATCTTAAATGGTATAATTACGTTCTATATCAGTTAATCGTACGGAATGGTTAGTTATTGGATTTAAAATACTATTCTCGTCCTATTACGATAAATATCCTCCTAAAACCGCTTTCAAATAATTAGTTTTCAATATTATTAACCAATTTGAATCCTAATATGCTAGAATTAGAGCCGTAATAAAGATATCTTTTAAGTTTTAAAATGCTTATACCTTGAGTTTCGTTTAAGCTTAACGAATACCTTGTTTTGATAGGTAAACGAGATAATTCGTTAACTTGAAGAAATTACTAATAAAATATCGATAAAATTTGGTAAAACCTAAAAAACTTCTAACCTCCCGGATAGCATGTGGTGACTTCTACTCGCAGATTGCCCGGATTTTCTCGGGGTTGACCCGAATACCTACTTCTACTGTTACAATAAAGCCTAGGTATTTCACATTTTTAATAACGAAGTTACACTTTTCGAAATCCAGATTTAAACTCGTATTATGAAACCGTCCTAAAACCACGCGAATTTTGGTTATATAATCCTATTTAATACCTAAAAAAAGACTGGGGAGTTGTTTAAGCACGTAATAACAAAATTATCTAAAATATCTGCTATTATATGATTAATATATCGTTAAAATATCGCCGGCGTTTTCGCTAGCTTAAAATATGTAATTATCTATTTAAATAAACCGAATCGCGTACGAAATGCCATTAATTATTTTTACCCGGGTGCTATTTAAATATGGTGAAATACCATTCGAATATCCAACTTCGTAAGTTATATTGACTTCGACAACGTATGTAAAGTTTTTTTAATTAAAGGTAAAGGAAAACGGGTTTACTTTATAGTTTAGTTTAATATACTAAAGTCGATATAAAACCGTTATCCCCCCTCCCCCAATTTACAAATTAGTAATACCGACGCAGCCGCCGATAAGAAGCTTGCCCGAACCTAATCCTTATTTACCAATTTTGTAATAATAAGTATAACAGCCTTTAAGGTCGTTTAAATAAAGATTTATCCTCTTTCGGTTTAATATAAATATGGTAATCGAGTTTTCCCTTATATAAAGGTAAAGACATAACCTTATTTTTATTAAATTAGTTACGAAATACCGGTAATCTCGGTAAAAAACGGGATTGATTTTCTTCCTTTTTAACCGTATCGTCGCCGTTACTTTTAAAATCCGCGTTATCTCGTTAAGGTTTATAATATAAGCTATACAGGACGGGTTCCTTACATATCATGTCTTTTGGTAAGAATGTTATGTGAATCCGAGAAAAACCGAACCTATTATGCTTTATATATCTCCTATCCTAAAGCGTATCGGCACTATGTTAATAACTAAATCTCCTCAACTTTAAATTATCAAACGACTACTGCCCGCGTTTCAAGTCATATATTAATATCGTATCCAAAGTATTTTGAAATAATATCCCGTATTATTCCGGAAATAATATATGTTAATATCGAGATCAACTATTTATTAATATTTATATAAAACTTGGTTATTGAGGTAATACGCTTGTTTTACCGTAACCCTTACATCGTTTTGAAATTTCGCGGATATAATAATCGAATTCACTTTAACTTTAACCGTTATACCAAAGCCTCATTTATAATATAAGAATAATTATAGCTAAAATCGATTTAAATATTGAAAAAGTAAGTGTTATTAAAAAGTATAAGGATAAGAAATAATTTTTTGTTTATACGTATTTTAATTAAATTAAACTTCTTTTTATTCAATTTTACAATGAAGCCGTTAAGGTTATAAAACTTCTAAACGAAATTGTATTTAGATGTTAGGTTTTCTCCATCGCTGTTAATAGAAAACTTTCCTTTACCTTTTTAACTTAATCTGTATATACCTATGTAAAAGGTAATACCAGGCGGAGGTCGTGACTATGTTAAAAATAATGTAGTAAATTATAACGTATATAACACCCCGACATAAGCTTCACCTAACGTTTTTTTATTATATTTTACGTCGTTTTACATTTTTAATTTTAAATACATATCGAATGGGTTTACTAAAATAATTAACCGCGGTAGCAAAAAGATCAATCGCGATTACTACGCCTCTTTAACGAAGACGTTAAAAAGGCGTAAAATTTTGTTATAATCGTATTACTATTCGGCTGTTAGCTTTAAAGGGGTCTTATTAATTAATAACTAAAATATCGCTTTAAGTTTAAGGATTTCAATTCGTTGTCGAGTTCACGGTATTTTTTTAAAGTCATAATATAATTTACCCGGCTAATTCTTATCGTAATAAATTTTTCGCAGATACGTAACAATACGCGGGAACGTAAATAATTATACTTTACGGCTAAGGGTTAATTTAAGCCGCCTACTTGAGATAAAAGTGTTTCGAACCTGATGGTAAATAGTGCTTACAAGTCCTTATTATTTATAATTAAACTTTCGAGTTCGACCAATACTTTATCTACACGGTAAAAGTTATCGAAAGTCACCTCGATATAATCGAAAAACTTCCTTATACTATACCTACCCTTGTGTTTTTCGGCATCATAGTAAAGCGTAACCGTCTACTTTACCGTCGCCGTATAATATCCTTATACGTAAAGGAACGCATGCCGACCTTTTTCGATTTACATTTTATTCATTTTTAGTATAAATTCGATCGTCTGGCTCATCGCCGCCTACGTGATAGAAAATCCGTTAAATTGCGGTTAGTTATATCGTTTTCGTTCATCCTAAACTGGTCAAAACCTAGCGCGAGTCGCGGTCAATTTGGTTTCGAGTTGTTGGATTTTCGCAACGACCTTAACGAAGTCGGACGTAAGGTCGATGTTCAAAGTCGATTGACCCGGTTATTACAACTTGTAAACAATAGATGTCAGCCCAAGTCGTCCCCAAAGGGGCCGGAGGTATATTTATAAAGGTGGAGGACTAGGTATTCGCCGACGGCCCATCCTCCTCGATAACGCTAAAGTGTAATGCCTAATTATTAACGTTTATTATCGATTCGTTTATGATAAGTGATATTTTTTCGAAAAGATAAAAAAAACACTTTAATAGTTTGTTATGATTCAATTTACAATAGTAAGCTCAGTAGGTATTAGATGGGATTTACTATTAAGGTGCGGAAAAAGACTAGAAAAAACTACCGTGGCCTAATGTATAGGGCCCTTAGGTAGGACCAATACCCAGCTCGTTACGTGCCCTTACACGTGCCGTATACGGACCATGCCCTGTCCATGTACGGGCTGTATTCAGCCTATACCTGGTCCGCGCCCAGGCTAGGCCCAGACTCATCCCGTTACGTATACAGTCACGTAGCCTATAGGCTTAATGGCCAACAGCCTGGGTCCATGACATAAATTAATAGCCAATTTTACCGTATACAATACAACTTTTTTAGAAATCCATAAAATCTCGTATAGTTTTTCGCGAGCATTTCTATAAGCGCGGTAAATTTTGTCGTTAACCGTTAGATCGTCCTCTATAATAGTGGCCTTGCCCTTTGCTTCCAGGGCTCACTCCATAATACATTTCTTTATATTAACCATATTCAGGACGCTCAATTTGCCTTAGGTACACTTTAAACCTTCGATTCAAAACATAGTAAATAATTTCAACAATGTTTAAATTGGTAATTTAGCTGTTGCCTTTGGTTTTATGAGCTACAAATACTGATTTGAGGCTTACTTATCGGCATATAGCGGTTTCAAACAATATTTTAAAACCTATATAAAAAGTCTCCATATCCTTTTCGGATTTAAATAGTATAAGGTCAAGATTTAGGTTTTCTCGACGTACTTTTGTCGCTTCTTAGATAAATAGTTTGTTACCCCTATATTTCGGTTTAGAAACTACCTAACACTTTCGAGACTTTACCAATAAGGTAATAAACATTTCTTATGGGTTTTTATTAACTTTTTCACGCTAATTATTTACAGATTTCCAAGTAATGTTAATGCAGTGCCTATTATAAAGCTTATAATAAATTCCTGTATCAAAGTACGATTTTAGGCGGATATAACACTCCGTTCTTGAATAGTATTATTTGCCGTGCAGTAGGTCAACTTTACTTACATTAAAGTTGACTATACTGACTGTAAGTTTAGTATATTGTTTTGTATTGGCCTATTATATTAGCTGCAAAGCAAGAACAGTATGCACCCACTTCACACTAGGGCATGAACCAATCAATTAGCCATAAAAATTACTGTACAGACCGGCTAGCGGTCTGCCAAACCTAAAACAATACATTAAGCATCTGACTACTGTAATACTACTGTTACTTCAACAAATCGAATCGATAACTTCACAGTATCTAAAGCCCTACCAATACTAATTAATACTTATTGGGTTTAGTACATATTAGCTGAGTCAAAGAAAAGGCTACTTCTGGTTACGCTCTACATTAATAAATAACGGCTGAGGTAAAGGAAATATTTTCACGAAGGGCTTATATGAGTATTACGTCAATTTATAACGGTAGAGAAACAAAAAAGATTTTTAAGTTACGTGGTCCACAACGGAAATTTAAAACGAAGCGACGGTATCTTTACTTGAAAATATTGAAAGAAAAATACTGATCCTTTTTAAAAAGAGTTAAAATTAACCGTCAAAGGTTTTGAAACTCTATATTGATAAACGGCTAAGTTATTACTACTATGAGTACTATTGTAATAAAATAAAATGGATCTTGCAGCTAAAATGATAAATTACGCTGGACTTTTACCTATAATAATGACCTTCAAGTTTATTCTTTATATTAAACCTTTACTCTTAACTCACTCTTTTTATCTCCTTCACGTTAATTTAATTGATGAAATCGCTATTTTCAACGAAAATACCAAAATACGTTAAAAAACCCATGTCGCGCGATCCAACGTTCAGTCTCTAAGTTCTTACGAGACTTTACGCTAAAAACACCAAGTGCATACGCCTAGGATTACTAAATCCCCCGCCTTAAATACACACCAAGGTTCACATAAAGTAGAACCTTAAAATAATATTTAGTTGAAAAATTATAGAGATAATTAAAGCTTTCGAACCCTATTTTAGTAAACATTACGACGAAATCTTTTAAGGGTAAGATATCGAAGAATATTTGGTAAAAAACATTTAATTAACTTCGATAAACCGTTATTAGCACGAATGACCCCCGAAAAAAAGTAATATAAAAAAGGAGGAATAAATATCAGGTTGCATTTATAATACTATTTAGATAAGTAAAAAAGAAAAGGATAACGAGGATTTAACATTAAAATTTCAAACATAACATATTTTAAACCTTTCGGAAACCCTATTAAAAAAAGCTATAAAGTCAATATTGACGGCTTATTGACTCGAGAAGTTATATAATTTATATCTAAGGTCGATTTTAACATTTCAACCCCGAACGTTACGATTTTTAAGTCGAGAATAATTTAAAAAATTAAAGGTAAAATTATAGAGCAGCCGTATAAAAATTACATCTTATCGCGTAAGGATATGACAATGAAGACAAATATTGAATATTTACGTAATATCCAAAGATTTCAAAGATTGGTAAGCGTTTAATAATCGCTATAGTAATAAGTTCATTAGCTAAAATAAAACGAAATTTTTAGTTTCACGGCTAAAATATAATATAATCCTACACGTAATCAATGACCAACCTATAAAAGATCGTATTATCAGAATAACCATAAGAATTAATGCTTATTTACCCTTTAAAACGATAATATGAAATATTAAACCTTTATATGAATTCACTAAAATGAGCGTTTATTAGTTCATTACCAACTAGTTGTATATTAAATTGCGGTGAAGTATAAAATCTTTAATATGCGAATTGTATTTATTGATAACGTAAAAGAGGAACTTGAATACCACAGGTACACAAATTAACAATACCCTATTTATTAAGATAACTGGATTTATACCATCGGAATAATGGGTAATTCAGAACTTTAAGATTTAAAATTATAAACCTGTTACAGCTTTAACGAATGGTATTCAACCTCACTTTAACAGATCATTAATTTATATACTTAATATTAATATTGGTCTTAATTTTCGCCAAAAAGGCCAAAGCACTGATTTGGTTATAATCGATAAAACTAACGTAATTAAACCTTAACAGTATCTAGAATAGCGTGCACGTAACAGTTATATTGTTACCCTTTGTTAGTCGAAGATCTTTTACGACATTTTCATCACAATGAAAATATAAAACCTAACTAATAACGACTTTTACCGGTTAAATAAAAAGATGAAAAAATAAATACAATGTCTAAACCAAGAAAATAAATTTAATCTACCTGTTAAAAGATAAGTTAATAATCCGTACGGATTTGGCTTTTTATGAATAACACCGACTTTTCATTGTTAATAGGCGTTCTAATAACTTTCGTTAATAAAAATATATGAAAACCCTAATTTAATATTATTAGTAACCTAATAGAATGGATTTTTGTAAAATATGAAAATATCATACGAAAAGTATTGGCTTTAAAGTTTTATGGTACAATGACTAGCTTTAATGTAAATATAATATTGTAGGAAACCCCTAATGTTATTTCAAGGCAGCTTAAGATTCCCTAAATCTTAGTAGTAATTAGTACCGACTCTAGAAGTCTATTCGAATACCTTTCGAAACTAAGAATCACTAGCGAAAAAGGCTTGATGATCAACGTAATAATACTTTGTAAAACCTGCGAAAGGTGGGAGATGAAACAATTTCCATAAATTAATGGTAAAGAAAATCCTACTAATATTATAACAAAAATATCACCGAACTAGGCCTTTAAAAGGTTTCTAAATATTAATAAGCTAACTATACGTATCGAGTATTACGAAAATAAGCCATCCTGTAATCCAAAATTACGTGATAGCGGTTAATAATATATGAGGAAATTAAAATATTGGCAAAGGATTAATAATATTAATTTGTTTAATTAGCACGGCTAAAGTAAAGGATTAAATATGTTTATGGCGCAAAAATGTTTTATAAGAGTTGATAAAGTCGGATCTCGGAGCCATAGGACAATTAATGGCAATTGAGGTCAATTTGAGTGCAAATGGGTGCAATTAGATGCGGAGCTTGTGTGAAATTGACAAGGGTCAGGACAATAAATAAAGTCGTAATTTAATTCTTACTGGAAAAGGTTATTTAACTACACTAACGTACGCGCATAAGCTACAAAGCTGCCAGCATTAAAATAGTAATATTTTCAGTACATTAGGTTAACCTTTCTCATAGTAAAGTTGACTATAATAACTATAAGTTTGGTGTATTGCTTTGTGCGAGCCTGCTATATTGGCTGCAAAGCAAGTACAGTATACGCCCACTTCACATTAGGGTACGGTTCATGCAATTGGCTATACAAATTACTGTGCAGACCAGCTAGCGGTCTACCAAACCTAGAACAATGAATTCACCATCTGACTACTGCATTACTACTGTTACTTCAACCAATCGAATCGACAACGTTGCAACGTATAAAGTCCTACCAAGACTCCGCAAATATATTTACTTACGTGAAATAATACATATAATACTCCCTAGCCTACCCAAATGATATTCCAGGTACAATAACGTAAAATTACAACGGTTTAATATCTAGCCTCTTATACGTATTTTATTATCAAACATGTTGTATAGTTCGCCTTTATAGTTATCATCCCTATCCCAAAGCCTGGTAAAGTTGGTAAACTTCGTCAAGTCGCTTTTATCAGGCGGGAAACGGTGCGGTAAAAGGTTATGGTAAAGGTTGTGATTAACGAGCATTAGTTCGTAGGGTATATATTAGTGTTTTACGCCGCTGATATCATTTTTAAGCCGGTTGTTTTCTTTATCCAGGCCGTTTTTGCCGTAATCGAGTTAGTTTTAATGGTATCCGAAACGCGGTTTTATCGTGATCTTTGTTTAAAATTACGTTCCGGGAAGAATTCTTGTTTAATCCGCGTTATAAATAATCTTTCTAATACTTTCTACTTTTCCATCGATTCCTCCATTTCTGCTTCCACTTCGCGACGTGCTTTTAATCTTACTAAGCGCCTCATTCCTTATATTTGCGAATTTTTTTCTCAGTCCCTATTTGTTATCTTAAAAAAACGATCCTGGTGTTTCTTTGTAGCCGGTATCCCTTTATTAACTTTACCTTTCTCACTTTATCGTCGGTTTACTTTCGTATTTACATAAGTAGGGCCGTTATCGATGAGGCTTTTATAATATGGATATTATTACTACCAGTCGTATTGATACTTTGAGATTATACCATCGACTATACATTACATATATATTATCCAATTTACAAAGTCTTCCTTAAAATTGTTGAACAAGTCACGCGTTTCAATATCACCGCTACAAGAGTTGAAAATTATAATAATAACGTACGTATTTTCCGTAAAAGGTTTAAATTCTCTACAGGTACTTCGATTATCTTATTTTATAAATTAAAGTATAAATACATTAAAATATTACTATAAAACTACGTATTCCTAAATAGGTAATTTATGCACTTGTTAGCTTTCAACGGGTTTATCAATAATAAAATTATAATTATATGAGTGTAAAATGTATTAAAGTAGTTGTGAGGGCGGTTTTCAAATTGAACTAAAATATTAAAACGGTATAAAATTCGGTTTCGCTTGATAAACTGGATTTGAGTATGTTCGGACTATAATATTTAAATAACCAGAATAAAAAGCGTACAAATACGTAAAAGTAAAATGAATAAGGTGTAGTAAAGTGGTTAAAGTAAGGCTTTAACACTTATTAATACAAATGAAATCCAAAAAAAACACAAATAAAACGTTATTATAAGTTAGTTAGGCGTTTAAAATTAATTCTTTTAACGCTTTCCAAACGTTATACTAGCTAAAAGACTTATGAACTTAAACTTCTCAAGTAATTAATTTAAAAACAGACGGTGTAAAGTGGATAGAATAAAGCGAACGGAGTAATAAAAAGGGTAAATAGTATAAGGAGGTATATATATATAATCCTGTGTATAAAACTCGATGTTGGAATAATATTACATGAAGTGCAGTAGGTCAACTTTACTTACAATAAAGTTGACTGTACTGCAAGTGTATTACTTTGTGGAGACTTACCGCATTGAGTATAAGTTGAGTGCAGTACACTGCACTTCACTTTAGGGTACGGGCCAAGCAATTAGCCATGGAAATTACAGTGCAGACCGGCTAGCGGTCTACCAAACCTAAAATAATACATCCGCCATTTAACCACGTAATACTACTGTTACTTCGACTAATCGAATCGACAACGTTGCAATATCTAAGGCCTACCAACACTAATTAGTACTTGCTTGCCTATAGGTTAAGTACAAATAAGCTAAGTAAAATAAGAAGCTACTTTCCGGTTACGCTCTGCGTTTATAGTTAGGGCAAAGGAAAGGATTTTATGAAAGGCTTTTATTAGTACTGCGTTAGTCCGCAACGACAGGAAAACAGAAAAGAATTTTAGGTTGCGTCAGTCTATAACGACAATCTAGAAGTTAGCGACAGTATCTCTATTCAAAAACACCAAAAAATCTTCAGTGATTCTTTTTAAAGAGCGTTGAGATTAACCACTAAAAGTCTTAAACGACAAGTTGGCAAACGGCTAAGTTAGTATTACTATAGGTGTTACTATTATAAAAACAACTATATCCCTACGCCAAATAACCATAATAAATAATCTTCGACCTTTACTATTACCTTCGACCTTGCCCTTTACACCAAAACTTTGCTCTACTTTACTTTTCTTACTCCTTATGCTACGCCGATCGTCAAGTTCGCTGCCTTAAGCGAAAATACAGAAAAAAACCAAGTAACGCTAAGAAAATCCCATCGCGCGATCGGATTTCACGCCAAAATACCAAGCCCTTACGTCTAAAATTACCAAGTTCCTCGCCCTATACGTCTGTTAAAATGTCTGCTGTTAGCGTTTAATTTGAAGCTATTACCAACCCTACTAGGAAAGAATCAATTAAAGCACTCGAAGCTGTTTTCACCATGTTTTACGACATACAACTCTGGACCACGGACGTTAACAAGACCTCTGATAAAGCTTACTTAACCAATTACATTAGCTAGTATATCCTCAAGTTTAATGCCGGTAAAGAGTTTGGTTGAGACATCAATGCTTTCCAAAACTTTTGTGAGTTTCTTGGCTATTAGACCCTTAACATATGGAAAACGATCCAACGTTACGTTGAGGCTAAGTTAAAGACAGAAGTTAAAAGGCGTTGGGTTTATATACTAGAAAGAGCTTTAAAGGGAATGGCAGAAACTTTCTTTAAATTGTCCTATATTGAAAAATACCTATAGGACCCTTAAAAAAAGGGCAAAGTTATTAAGAAACCTTACCACCCCTATATGCAATCCAGAAGACTTCCCCTTTAGTCTTAGCTAAGTTAAGCCTCTTTACGCGTTAACGATGAAGAATCTGTTAACCTGATCGGTGGTTTAGTACCTCTACATAACAGCGCGAAGTACGTCTTTAGCGGCGGAAAAGTACGCGAAACAAGGGCTACCAACACAGCCAAAAGTATTGACGTCGGCACTTTATACCAGTCAATTAAATAAGATCGTCAGGCATTTTAAAACCTATAAGGCTCTATCGATCCTTAGAACTACAATCGTCAAACACATTAAAAACCCTTTTCCTTCGAACCCTACGTACGTGAACTGACTACAGGCTTTACCACAGGACTTTACTCATCGGGTTAGGTGACTGGCAATTACCCTAAGCACCGTGTCTCGAAACCTTTAAAAATTAAGCCTCTAGGAAACACCAACCAAACCTGGAACGATTATTACAACCTTTCTTTAAAATATGTTAAGATGGTTAATATTAACTATAAGCTAATAACGAACTTCTCCAAGATTTAGGATGACATAAATAAATATAACGGAAAGCTTTATAACCCTTTCGACACTAGGATAATGTCTTTTTAAAATATTTTTAATTAAATAGAGGTATCCCCTTTTGGTTTTTACTTACTATTTCTTAAAATCCTTATAAGATACGCTAAAGACTATTACCTAACCTTCCTAACAAACGTCACCAGATTTCTCGAGATTTACAATGGTATAAAAGGATATTTCGAGTACGACATTCACTTCGTATAATATTATACAAACTAGACCATTACGCGGTAAACTATAATAATGGCAAAGAAGAAAGAGGAGGAATTACTAATAAATATTCTTAATTAAATGTTTTACAAGTTAATAATGTATTAGAAAGTAATGGTAAAGGCATACATTAGCGAATACATACCTCATGAGTAGGTACAGGTAGCTGTCACAGTCGTTAGTAAGTTCGAATACGTCTTATAACGCTCGGATACCACTTGTAAAGGCTTTTTTAGCCAGTTGCTTTTTTTTTTTTGCCACCGTAATATCACGCATACTAAACTCGCTTAGTATATATACCTAAACTAGTAACTTCCTTAACGTGGAAAAGGAAGACCTTACGTTGGTTAACTACATCGACTGTAAATACTTACGCTTATAACGCCTAAGGTTAGGTTTATTAACCTTAGCCCCAGATTAGAAGCAAAATCCACGCTAACTATATTAAGATTTAGACGGACCTGTTAACCGTAAACACTATAATCGTAATAGTAGTAAGAGATGTTTAATTTGTGGTAAAGCCGGCTATTGGTTAACTCGCCACCTCCCTGCTAAGCGTAATAATAGAAAAGTAAAGTACCACGTTTATTATTTTATTACTTCGGAATGAGATTACTCTGATTAGGTTGTATATGTTAAAGGTGACGAGTTAATTAATGTCGCTAATACCTTTAAGTAGATTAAGTGGTACAAAAATACTATTTTCAGCATGAAAGTCTAGTAACTAGTCGACCATGCCTTTTTATACCGTTTAGATGATAAAGACCATTACCTTTACCCTAACTATGCCTTTAGCCCTTTATATATCTTTAACCTTCGCAATTGTTACGCGAACCACATGTTTTAAGGTATTATTCTAGATATTATGGTAGCAAGGTATTTAACAGGAGGCTATTCGTAGTATGTAATATTACAGAGGTAAATTACTATAACTATTAAGATTAATTTTTACGATACTAATAAGGTTAAAGTTGGCTTTAGCTCGATCGAATAACTATTATTATTAGGGATAACAGTAGTTTAAACTATTGTGGAAGTAATTACATTTTATATCTTTAAATCCCCTATCTCTTTCCTAATTTATTTCAAGGATATAAAGACTCTTGCCATTAACTTAGACTTTAATGTAGACGAATTAGTTAAGAAAGGTTAGAGGTTTCTACTCGCCTTTAAATAGGGGTACCTATGGTTTCATTTTTAAGGTTCGGAAGTAATAGTGTTAAACCTAACGAAGCCGTAGATGCGTTAATTACACCGGCGCTTTAACTACCTAGTTATTAACAGGCTATATAAAGTCCTAAAGTCCGTAGGGCATGATGATATAGAATACTTTACCCTAAAAGCCATTAAAAGGCTTTGCTACTACTACCAAAAGTATGCCTAAACCCCCTGGAGATTAAAGTTTACACTAAAGAAAAATAAGGACTTTAACTGTAAGATTTTTGTTAATATATTTCACTGAGATAATAAGCCTATTCTTTACGTCGTTAATTTCGCAACTTCTTTTTACGAAGCTAGATTCTTAAAGTCCCTTTCTTCAAAGGATACATGGAAAACGTTAAGGATATTGTGAATCAACACGTAACGAGGTCCACTTAACGTTGTCGTTCACGATACCGGTACTAACTTTACGGCGGTATAATTTTAAGATAATACTAAAATAATAGGTATTCAGTACAAATAGATACCTATGAAATCCCATTAAATTATTAAAAGGGTTAAAAGGGCACACGCTTTACTTTGCCGAACATATAGTATTTTTACGTTAAAAATTAGAAGTTTTACGGATTCGGAGGCACGTTTACAAATGGCAGTAAAGCTTAAACGATATTATAGGCTTTAACGGCTTGATGTTAATGTTGCTGGTCTTTGAAGCATACCTACGCCTAACGAGTGAATCTCCGCCCTCGGTAAGTACTTAAAAACGTATTACGACTTATAGTAAAGCTTTAAGTGAATTACGAAAGGAATTGACACGCCGCTAAGTTAATAATACATTTAACATTAGAAACGGACTTATAATAATAGACGTATTTACTTTGTTGATATAAAGTCAAGTCCTCGTGTAGTGGGAGCCGGGTAAATGGGAACAGCTGTATAATATATTAAGTACCGTAAGTTTTAAAATAATTATTAAACCTGCTAACGGCCTTATATCTTTCTGAGTTACTTAGGTTATGCCTTATATTAAGGCTATTAACAATAAAACCCTTAAGATAAACGATCTAATTAAAAAGAACTTTCCACATCCATTATCAATAAGTTGATAAAACGCTGCCGGCGCGGATAACCTTCGAAGAAAAGGAATAGTAAAAAGGATGAATATATACTAGGTCGTACCTATAATACTGTTTAGTTAAGTAAGAAAAAAAAGGATAATGAGGACTTAATAGTGAAGTTTAGGGTATAAAGAATTATCAAGATTTTTGGTAAACCTTTTGGAAAAAGCGATAAGGTCGAGATCGACGGACTGTTAATTCGAGGTGTGGTATAATTTATGCCGAATGCTAACTTCAACTTCTAAAACCTAAACTTCACGATCTTTATGTCGAGGATTATCCACGAGGTTAAGAGTAAGACCATGGGGCGGCCATATAAAAAGTTACAGCTAATCTTTTAAGGATATGGTGATAAAAGTAAGGACTAGATTCTTATATATTCGCTAACGATTTAAAAAATTAGCCAGCGTTTAGTGGTTGCTTTGATAATAAGTTTATTAGCCAGAACTAATGGTAAGTTTATACTTAATGGTCGTGATATTACGTAAGCCTATATATAATTAGCAATGGATTTATAACGGATTGTACTATTAAAACTGTTATAGGAACTTCGTGCCGTTCACCTACCAAAATGGCAATACAGTATGTTAAACTACTATATTGACTAGCTAAGGTAGGCGTTTACAGGTTCCTAACCTATTAGTCGCATTTTGAGTCCCGGTTAGCGATAAAGTCTTTAATATACGACCTATGTTTATTGGTAACGTAAGAAAAGGACTTTGGTATAGTAGGCATGTAAACTGACGATATCCTCTTCGTTGGAACGGCTAGATTCATAACATAGAAATAATAAGCGATCGAAGATTTCAAGTTCTGAAATTGTAAGCCGGTAACGACTTTAACAAAAAACAACTAACTTAACTTTAATAAATCATTAATCTGTATACTTAGTATTAATACAGGCCTAAGCTTTCGTTGAAAGGGGTAAAACGTTATTTTTGCTACAATCGACAAAACTAATGAGGTTAGAGCTTAACGGTACTTAAAACAACGTATACAGAGTAATAATATTATTACTATATACCAACCGAAAACATTATACGACCTATCCATTACGGCACAAGTATAAATACCAATGGATAAGAACTTTAATTGACCAAATAAGAGGCTGGAGTGGCAAATATAAAACTTGGATGGTGGAATCAATATAATGCTAATCGACTTTTTAAAGGCTAAGCTGATAATCTTTACGAACGGATCCTTTACAAATAATACCAACTTGTCTTTACAGATCGACTTCCTAATAACTCTCGTTAACGAAGATAGACGGAAAGATCAGTTTAGAATTATCAGCAACCTAATTTACTAGACCTTCGTCAAATGTAAAAGAATTATTAGAAGCGTGTTGGCTTCCGGGGTTTACGGTATAATAATGGACTTTAACGTGGGTATGGCATTGTGGGAAACCCTTAACCACATTACTAGGCAGTTAAGGATTCCTCCTATTCCGGTGGTAATCTGTATCGACTTAAGGAACCTTTTCGAATACCTATCAAAGCTCGGAACTACAAGTGAAAAGCGCCTGATAATCGACGTGATGGCACTCCGTAAAGCCTATAAATAAAGGGAAATTGAAGAGTTCCGATGAATCGATGGCAAAAATAATCCTACAAATATTATAACGAAGGCTACGTCAAATAAAGCACTGAAAAGGTTTGTGGACAGCAACAAGCTAACTATACGTATCGAGGGCTACGTAAATAGGCCGCCCGGAAAGCCTAAACCACGCGATGACGGACAGGGATGTGCTGGTAAACTGGAAGATTTCTAGGGGATTAATGGTAATTTATTTAAATGGTACAATTGAAGTTATGAAGGGCTGTACCGAAAAAAACTTTTTATGGGAGTTAATAAACTTAGACCTCGGAGCGGCGGATTAATTAAGGTTAAATAGGGTTAATTTTCATACAATTGTGTGTAATGCAATATGAAAGTTAATTGGAATTGACAGGGAGTACGAGGCTGCTATTTAGCGCTAAGTGGAAAAGATTGGTTAGCCACACTAGTGTGCACGCACACAAACTAAAAAGCCGCCAGTGTTAAAATAATATTACATGAAGTATAGTAGGTCAACTTTACTTATAGTAAAGTTGACTATACTACAAGTATATTTTTTTGTGGAGACTTACCACATTATGTGTATGTCAAGTGCAGTACGCTATACTTCACTCTAAGGCACAGGCCAAGCAATTGGCCATACAAATTACAGTGCAGACTGGCTAGCGGTCTGCCAAACCTAAAAAAATATATCGACTATCTGACCACGCAATACTACTGTTACTTCGTCCAATCGAATCGATAACGTTGCAACGTCTAAGGCCTACCAACACTCGGTTTATATTTGATAAGCGGTTCTAATATCGTATTATAGCCGCTCCTGTTACTCACGAGAGGTTTAGGTATTACATATTAACCGCTTTTAGGTTTTGTAAACGATACGATTATTACATTTCGATCGCTCGTAAGTTTTGTAAACGATTTGGATACTATATTCAGGTCGAATGGGTCCCGACGAAGGATTCTGAAACTTGGTATCATTAGCTCGCATAACCTAATACGTAATAAAACGTTTTTTAAAAGGTGTCTGAGTAAGTTTAAAGTGTCAAAGCGAATTAAAAGAGAACGTAACGGGGATTTTAGTAAACAGAATACCAACTGGTTGATAATATTGTATTAAAGTGGTTCTTTTTAAAGTTACCCCAGCTCTTACAATATTGCTACGCTTCGGGTTTTAAAAGCCCTCCCGCGTAATTTTACACTAACTTATGGTTTTTATAAGTCGTAATATTAAAGAAAAAACAATTGGAACCGCTATAACATCCTCTTATAAGTATTTAACTTCGGTTTATCTTTTCATTACTAAGATATTTGTAGTCGAATTAATCGGCTATTAATCAGTATCGGTAAAGTCTTTACTCATTTATGTAAACGTAAAATAGTAAAAGAGTAATCGTAAAGATTGGTATTGTAGTAATAAGATAGATAGATTAAAAGAGAAGAAATATTTAGAAAGTGTACACTACAAGTGAAAGGTTATAAACCTCTTACCCAGGCAGTGGTACTCTACCATACACTCTGCTAATATCTCTTTTAGGTAGTGGCACTCTATCGTGTACTTTGCAAATGACAATTCGAGCCAGTGGAAAGTTGTTGTACACTATGGATGCCACTTCCAGCCAGTAGCATGCTATCATACACTCTGCAGGAATACACCTTTCAAAGTGGTACGTTACCGTGCACTCTTACAACAGTGCATTCCGCAGCGTGGCTATTTACTAACTATAGAGATATATGGTAATATCCATACTAAGGTTGCTTATAAATGTATTTAAATTTTCAATAATGTTCCAAAACTTATAAAAAACGTTTCCAGGTTTTTGTCGCTTTGAATAATATCGGATTGAAATTCGGATTTCCACCACAAATTTTCATAATTAATGAAATAATTGACTCATGGTTTTTATACTTCGGTTCAAATATAACCTGGTATTTACTAAACTTTATCGGTAAAATAATCAAAACCTCTTATAATAATTTGTTCATATTATTATAATGTTTTTAAATGAATTTCCATATAATTGCAGTCCAGTTCTTATTATTTAACTTGTAATTAATCTTTATATCGAAATAAGTTTTTAACGGTTATAATAATCTATATACATATCCACATATATAAGATAGTATAGTCACCACTTTTCAACTTAGCAAATCAAAATACTAGGTAAATTAATATAGAAATATAAGTGTTATATATACAGATTGAATGGGTATCTAATATTATACGAATTTTATTATCAAAAATATTATGTTATGTATCAATCCAATTCTAATTTTTATTCAATAATTTGGCGAGGGTAATGAATTTTATGAAGTTTTTTTTATTAATGGGACATAGATGAGTTGAAGGGTCGCAATATAGGTTATAGTCCGCGGATTTCAATTCGTAAAACTTATATAACTTCATTTTGCCTTTTATATTTCCCCTGGAAGCGATGTTCCCTTTTTTGGGGGCGTTCTTAATATTGTTCGAAGGGCTTTTTTTTGTTGTTGTAAGATGGACGTCTTTATAGGCGTCGAATCTTTTTTTTGTCGGGTGGTCGGATTTGTCATCCTTTTTTACGATATTTTCTATAGCAGGTAAGTTTCGAATTCTAGTAGAGGATAATTTTTTCGGCTTTTTCTCCTTTTCCGTGAATTATTTCTTAGATTTTATCAGTTTTCCGCAAAGTGCAGCTAGTTTTTCAAAACGTTTTACGTTATGCATACGTAAAGTGCCCCTACATTGTAAATTTTCACGTGTATTTTCGATAAGCTGTTTTTTATAATTTTTCAACCAGTGTCCTTTTATAAAGTCTACCTCTAGTATCCTTTTATTTTTCTAACGCAATATTTCATAGAGTTAGACCGTAGCGACTAACGTTTTTACGATGCAACCGTTTTTACCACCAGGCATATTAATTCCTTTAATTCGTAGTTGTATCTATAGAACTTTCGAAATTAAGTTGCATACCGTACAACATATTGACAACGTCTAATCTCAAAGCTTTTTACAAAAATTATCGAATATGTCGAGTCTTTAAGTCTTTTTTTCCAATAGTGAAAGATAACATTTATAATGTACGTATTCATAGTTTACAAGTCCAGGTGCTTTATAGGTATTTCGATTATATTATTCTATAGGTTTAGATTCACAAATTTGAATTTTTTCCCTACAACGTTGTATGTTGTATGAAATATCTATGGATTTATTATCTTTAGTGAAACTTTTTAAAAGTATATTATGGTTATCGGAGTACTATTGTCGTGCGTAATGTATTATTACGAATATAACGTAGTAATAAGATTTATATATATTTGAAATGATATAATTAAAGTGGTTTCAAAATAGAGTAGTACAAATGAAAGTATATAATATGTAAATGAAAGGTAAATGAGGAATAACTAATCCTTTTAAATTAAACCTTTCATTTTTGTAGGCATTATATTAGCTAAGTGATTAGTAGACTTCAATCTCGTAAATATTAATTCAAATAAGAGTTGTGTGAAATCAATTATCGAGGTCATGTGTTTGTCTATAAAAGTGGAGACGTATAATGTGGGTATATTATATATGTGTCAAAGCATCGGGTATTATTTTTGGTGTTGTATGTGTTAATGTGATCGTTTTGAAAGTTATTGTATTTGTTTAGAGGATAAATTTAAACTACTTTAATACTTTTGTGATGTAATAACTGTTTGCATAGGTTTAAGCGAAGTGGTTCGAAATTTAATAGTTTACGTAGCCGATACGTAATATGATGTTTTTTAAAAAGTGTCCGAATATTGTTGAAAACGTTAAAATAATTGATAATAGTGTATTGGGCCTTTTGATAATTAAGGGCAACTAATTGAGTTGATGATATCTTTTTTTTTTTTAAGTCTATTGAGGATTTTATATTTTTTACTACTCTCTGCATGGTTTTTGTAAATCGTGGTGTTAAAGTATGGACTATTTGATATCATTATAATATCACACTATACATACTTTAATAAAGTTCGTTTCTTTTTTAAAAAAATTTTATAGTTGACCGAGTTGGTTGTTAATTATTTTCGGTGAGTTTTTTACTTTAACGTATTGAAAAGACAATATAGTATGAAATTTAGTAGTAATGATAAATGGATGATATAAGAAGGAGAAAAATTACTTGAAGAGTGTAAGCTTCATATATGAGCTTATATACTCTCACCTGAGCCATGAACCTCTACCATGCACTCCGCTAAAGTGCCCCTCCACGCTTGTTAACTATAGTATTATCTACCTGACATAGTATTATCTACAGTTTATAAAGTTATTTTAATGAGTAAATTCACGGGGTTGACTCAGGTTTCAATTGAAACATTGTTTTATTTACGTGCATTACCGTTCACGTTTTGTATTCATGGTCTTTCATGAACCAAATTATCAGGGTTTACCATATTTCCGGTTCATATAATATATATACGTAGGGTTTTTATCGTTATAGCTAAATTTGTAAATTTTGGAGTACATATTAGTCATATTTAGTACCCATATTATTAATGTCGTGAAGGAGAAACATAATTAGTTAAAAAAAACTTATCAGTGATGTTATGATATTTTGAAACGTATTTTACTTTTTGTAACATATGATGAACTAGCAGATTTATTAACGTAATGTATTCTTTCACATTTTCATATTTTCTATAATTATTAACAAAGTATTATCTCATTAAATATCCAATTCAGGAGGTTTATTTTAATTTCCGACTTTTTCTCATTTTTAATATGTGCGATTTATTAATAAGACTTTAGATTGCATAGTACTGGACGAGGTTAATATGGTATTTGAAGTAACTTTGGATATTGTTGAAGATTTTTCGAAACAATAAGTAATTTCTTAGGAATCGATGGTAGTAGTCTTCAGTTTGGCCTGTGAAGATGTTATTAAATAGCTCATAGAAAG
Organism: Anisogramma anomala; assembly: GCA_038502455.1. Taxonomy (NCBI): domain Eukaryota; kingdom Fungi; phylum Ascomycota; class Sordariomycetes; order Diaporthales; family Gnomoniaceae; genus Anisogramma; species Anisogramma anomala. Next base: position 15,085,929 of record JASMMZ010000004.1, on the reverse strand, counting down.
TTGGTAATTCAATTTTTAATTGACAACAAATGTTAAAAAAATGTCGTAACTTGATATTTAAGAGGTTGTACGACTTACCTTTATATTTTTATTTATTGATCTAGATCTTCACCAAAATTATAATAGTTATGTAGTCTTTATTTATTATGTTAATATCTTTAGTGGAAAAAGTGTTTTATTAGTCGTACGACCCTTTTGGATTTCTTATTGAAGTGTGTTAGTAATATTATTATTATTAATATATAGGTTGATTACCTTGAGCAGAGTTTGGAAGGAAAAGGGTAGTGGTAGTTTCTACCATAGGTTTATGCGTGAAGCTGTTCCTTCATTGTGTTTGGGTTGAATGTTGCTGGTAGATTTGTTGGAATCGAATGTATTAAAGAAGGTGTTAAGGGTACTGAAGAACTTGTTGAGGATGTCTATGAATTCGATGATGATTCTATTAGCGTAAAGGGTCTTTTGAAAGGGGTTTCTATTTCATCAACTGGTGGATTTAAGAATTTACTACGTTCAAATAAATTAAGTCTTCGAAATATGCTTAGGTAGGAGGGCTTCAAAAACTTATTTAGGTTTTGGCAGGACTTTACCAATGTAGTACGTGTTAGTACAGATTTAGACATTGCAATGTTTTCGATTCGATTGGTTGAAATAACATTAGTATTGCGTATTCAAGTGGTGGATGTATTGTTCTAGGTTTGATAGACCGCTAGCCGGTTTACACAGTAATTTGTATGGCTAATTGCTTGGTCTATTCCCTAGTGTGAAGTGAGAATATATTGTACTTAACTTGCAGTAAATACAGTAGGCCTATATAAAACAATATATTCAACTTGCAGTCAGTATAGTTAACCTCACTGCAAGTAAAGTTTACTTACTGTATTGTAATTACTAATTTTTCAACACTAGCGGCTTTCTATCTTGTACGTTTACGCCAGTGTGATCGACCAATCTTTTTCGGTAATTGCCGAATTACGTTTTCGTTAACTAGCCAGATCTCTGTTAATTCCAGTTAACTCTCACACCCAAATTGACTCTAATTACCTTTATTTGTTTTACGACTCCGAGTTATGCCTTTATTTATTCCCGTATATAAGTCTTATTTTATGAACTTTCGTATACTGACTCATTGCCTCCATTAGCCCTTTTTAATTTACATGTGTTAAATAGTTTATCACTTTAGTTAAATCACATAGGTTGACCAAGTCGCTGTTAGTTCTGCTATCCCTCTAGTACTGCTAACGTTATCACTACTACCATTGGTTATCTTAACCAATATAGGTTAAGTTACCTTTTCATTTTATTTAACCAACGTAGGAAAACTAACATATTTTTATCCTTGATTTAACTATACTATTGAAAAAAGTCGCTATTCCCCTACCAGTCTTCCAATTTTCTAATATATTCCTATCTGCTAGTATGTAACTTAGCCTTGACAGGTAGCCTATTAACGTAGCTTTCGATACGTATATTAATTTTATCATTCTATATAAACCTTTTAAGGTCCCTATTTGTCATTGCCTTAATTATAACGTTAGCAGGATTTTACTTCCTATCAATTTATTGGAACTCCTTGATTTCCTTACCTTTATAGGCTTCGCAGAGTACCATTACATCGATTATTAGGCGTTTTTTACTGGTGGTTTCGATATTCAAAAGGAATTTGAATAGACTTTTTAAGTCGTTATATATTACCACTAGGATAAGGTAATTGGCAACTGACTGGTGATAATATCAAAGGTTTTTCATAAGGTTATACCTATATTAAAGCCAGATATTATACCGTAAATCTTTAAAAGCAGTATGATTCATATAATTTTTTTATATTTAACTAAAGTTTAAAAGATTTGGTTACCGATGATGCTAAATGAAATTTCACGCCTGTTTTTGTCTAAAAAATGTTATCAGGAAGTTGATCTATAAAGATAAGTCGGTGTTGTTTACAAAAAAAACTTTTTTTAAAGGTTATTATACTTAACCTTTGATATATCAATCTAAACTATATCAATCCTTCGTCCAAATTTTACATTCACCATTTAAGCCTTTCATTTAGCCGGAATAAGTCTTCATTTATTAGTTTTTATACTTATGCCGCAATCAATAGGTTGAAAAAGGCTTCCGGTTAACATAAGGTTTAGATGTAGCTGTTATGGGCGCATTATTTCAGGTACTATTAAACTTAAGTTGCGTTAATCTTATTAATTATAGCTAACATGGAACCTTAAACCATTTGGCGAAATTTAAAGCTAGTATTAACACTAAGTATACGGATTGACGATCCGTTAAAGTCAAGTTAATTGCTTTTCGCTAAGGTTGTAACCCGTTTGTAATGTTTGAACTTCGAATCTTTAATCACGTATTGTTCCGATACCATAAAGCTAATAGTTACTATAAAAAGGGTATCGTTAATGTATATACCAATTAAGCTGTACTTCTTCTTTCATATAACCAGTAAGTATAAATCGTATATAAAAAAAATAATATGTCTAACTGTAAATTGAAGTACGATTAATAGATTAAAATTCAATAAACTTTTATTTCAGCTAGTTTGTATAGTTGCTTAATATACCGTGTTACTATCTCCAAAGGGTGAGTAATACATAATTCTTGTGGCAACTCCAATCAAACGATTTGTTATAAATTAGTCCTTAATTATATTTATATTTAGGTTATATCTTAGTTGTTCTGTGTAAACTTGACTTCAATTTTCACTCGTCAACTTGCTGCCAAGACGACCACTAAGCGTTAGCTAATTTTCTAAATCGTTAACGATTATATAAGAATCAAATATTTACCTTTATTAGTGTATCCTTAAATGATGATACCGTAAATTTTCTTATGGCTGCTCTGTAGTCTTACCTTTGAATTCGTATATAATCCTCAACCTGAAGATTGTAACATTTGGGTTTTGAAAGTTGAAGTCGGTTTTGAATTCAAATTATACAACTCTTTAAGTTAGGAGACTATTAATCTTAATTCTGTTACTTTTTCAAAGGGTTTAACGAAAATCTTAATAATACGTTATACCCAGAACTTTAATATTAAGTTCTCATCGTCCTGTTTTTTTTTCATATTTACCCAAATAGTATTATGAATACAACTTGGTGTATATTCCTTTTTCTTAGTATTCCTATTTTTCGGTGGTTGTTTGCACCGGCAGCGTTTTATAGGATTATATATAATAGGTAAGGGAGGGTTCTATTAACTTGGTCGCTTAATTCAAGGCTCTTTATTATTAGTTGGCTTAATATAAGGATTAAACTAGGTGGTAAGGAATGTTACAGGGCTGTTAGAAATTTTAATACCTACTTTAAAGTTGGTAATATTTAAGATTTTGTATAGCCTATCCCATTTACCTAGCTTCTGCTACACGAGGACTTCACTTTAAAACGGCAAAGCAAGCACATTGATTATCATAGGACCGTTCCTAGTATTAAAAGCATCGTTAATCTAAAGCCATACTGATTCCTTCTGTAATTCCTTCAGTATCTTACCATAGGCTACAGCTCTCTTCTAGGTACTTACTAATAGCAAAGATTTACTAGACAAACGTGAGTACGTTTTAAAAACCAGTATCGTCGACACTAAGCCTTTAAGGCCTATAATGTTGTCTAAGCCCTTTACCACTATTTAAAAACCTGCTTTTTAGTTTGTAAAGCTCTTAATTCTCCATATAAAAATATTATACATTTAGCGGAGTAATACGTACCCCCTAAACCTTTCTAATACTCTAATAGGCCTTTATAAATATTTCTTTATACTGGATCCCAGTTATTTTAACATTTGTATAAAACTTTGTCGCCGTAAAGTTGGTACCAATATTATAAACGAAGACGTTAAGTGTTCCTAAATACGTATTAATCCAAAATATCCTAAATGTTTCCCATGTATCTTTTATTAACAGGGACTTCAAAAATTTGGCTTCGTAGAAACAAACTATAGAGTTGATAATGTGAAAAACAGGCCTATTATTTAAGTAAAATATATTAATAAAAACCCCGTAGTTAAAGTCTTTATCGTGTTTTAGTGTAAGTTTGAATTTTTGAGGGGCTTGGATATACGTTTGGCAGTAATAGCAAAGCTTTTCAACAGCTTCCAAAACAAAATATTCTATGTTTTCATACCTTACAAACTTTAGGACTTTGTATAGCATATTAGAGGTTGGGTCATTTACACGCTAGTATAATTAAGGTATATCTAATTCTATTAGGTTTAACACCATTATCTCTAGGCTTTAAAGATAAAACTACAAGTGTAACTACTTAAAAGCAAAAGAAAACCTTAAGCTGTTTTTAACCAGCTTAATGGCTTTAACGTCAAGGTCAATGCCGAAGGTCTTTATATTCTTTTAGAAGAGGAGGAAAAGGGTGGAGGATTGAAGGATAGAAAATGAAATTGAGCTAATAATAATCTAAATTACCGTTGTTCTTGATAACGATAGTTGTTTACCTAAGCTAAATCCAACTTTAGCCTTACTAACATCTTAACGTTTAATTTCAGTAATAATAGTGCTTTTCCTCTACAATATTACTTATTACGAATAACATCACATTAAGGACCTTGTTATCTCAGTATTCAGCATAATATCTTAAAACATATAGTCCGTGTAACAATGGCCAAAATTAAAGGAATATAAAGCATCAGAGGCTTATTTAAGGTAAATATATGGCTTCTTAATGCTTAAACGATATAAAAAGGCATGCTTGTCTAGTTATTTGGCCGTATTAAATGTAATATCATTATATAAAGTAACTTATTCAAGTGTAGTTTTATTGTTAAAATCTTTTTTCCCTTTCAAGTTTACGATTCGGTTAAAATAGTTCCATTGAAATGTAGTAGGGTATTAGGTATAATATATCGCCTGTGATTTATAACGTTTAACAGGTAGTTGGCGAGTAAACTAGTAATTGGGCTTACCATAAATCCAACATTTCTTACCACTATTACAACGATATTTTTTATGGTTAATAGGTTCTCTTAAGGTTTTCCCACGTTATTAGCGCCAATATGACTATAGCTTTCAGTCTGAAGCTACTAGACCAGGTTTTAAACGTTAAAGGCGCCCGTAGCTATATTTACGATTAATGTAATTTACTATCACGCGGTTTTCTTTATTTATATCGCGGAAATTATCAACTTAGAGGTACATATTCAACGAGTTTGTTATACGCACAATTATGGTTGTAAACCAGGAAAATATTCGCTAAAAAGCTTTCGCAGGTGGAATCTAAGCGTTATAAAACGTATTCGAATTCGTTAACACCTGTAACAGCTACTTGTACCTGTTCGTAAGGTGTAGCTTCGTTAGCTTAGGTTTTCCCCATTGCTTGTTGACACAATATAATTTTGTCAAGTATCCAATTTAATATATCCATTATTATTTCATTTTTTCTTCTTTGTTATTATCGTGGTTTATCTTGTAGGAGCCCAATCCATATAATATTAGGTAAGGTAGATATTGTATTCAAAGTAACTTTTTATACTATCGTAAATTTCTCGAAAAGTGGTTGCTCGTTTTAGGAAAGTCAGGTCATAGTTCCTAATGTGTTATACGAAAATTCCAGGAAATTGTGAGTAAAAACCAGAAAAGAGAACTTTTATATATTAAAAAAATGTTTAGAGAGGGTATTATCCTTGTATTAAAAAATTATAAGGCTTTTCATCGTATTCCTTCACGTTATTTCAGATTTTGATAAAGTCGGTGAAAATTTTATAGTTAATATTAATTGTTTTAATAGGTTTTGACAGATGGTCACGATAGTCCTCCTAGTTTTTATTTTTTTTCCTGACAATTTAATTTTTAAAGCTTCCCATTCGCGATATTAAGGGTAATTACTAGTCGCCTAATACGAAGGGTAGAATCCTATGGTAAAACCCGTGGTAAGCTCGCGTGTATAGGCGTACCTACCGTAGAAAGCTTTTTATAAGATATGATGATTTTAAGTAAAATATTAAAGTATAATAGAAACTTCTCCGTAAAAAAAGTTTGAAAGGACTAAATAATCTTAATTAATTAACTAGTAAAAATTATAAACGTCAATTACTTTTACCGCGTTAGCAGTTACTGCTTTACGCGCTCTACTTCTACTAAAAACGTACTTCGAGCTATTATATAAAGGTGTTAAACTACCGAATAAGTCAATGGGTTCCTTATCGTTAGCGCGTAAAATGTTTAGCTTATCTAGAAGCTAAGGAGAGGTCCTTTAAAATGCGTGTAATAGTATTAAAGGTTTGTAATATCCTTTCCTTTCGGTTGTGGATTTTAAAGGTATTCTTTAAATTATATTAATCAGAAAAAAGTATTAATTAATTTCGTAAAACTATTTTCTAATACATATATCTCTCAATATTCAAGTTTTACCTTTAACTCAAATTTAATACCCTTTTAAATATTTTTTTCGCAAGTTAATAATCCAGTTATCAAAAAAATTCAAGGTATTTACAGAAAGCGCGGTCTTTGCGGTCAAATTTTTCGCCGCTCTCTTACTTAACGAATAAAATAGCTAACGAAATTGACTAAGTATTTTTCGCTTAAATATTCATTAATATCTAGCCTGTAAAGGTCTTTACTATATTACTTTTTAAAAAAAAAGGATCCGAAGGATTCAATTCCTTTTTATAGTTTTTGGATAGGTGCCATTTTAACGTTTTTAATTATATAGAACTTGATAATTCAAAGGTGTAGGGGCTTAATAACTTAATATAAAGTCATGGGTCGTAGCTTTCTTAACGCAACTTGGTGATTCTCGATAGTTTCGCTTGAATTAACGATTTTGACGCATAAAGTTGGTGTAGGAAAAAAAAAGTAGGGGTAAAGGTTTAATGTGAAAGGTAAGGTCAAAGGTTGTTTATTATTATTAGTAAATGTCGAAGGTTGTTTCTTATTTAGCCATGAAATTTAGTTGTTTTTATAATTATAATACCCGTAGTAATACTAACTTAACCATTTACCAACTTGTCGTTTAAAACTTTTAGCGATTAATTTTAACATTTTGGAAACAAAAACTTGTAAAGATTCCTTAGTGTTTTTAATAAAGATACCGTCGCTACCTCTAAACTGTCGTAAATAATAGTGTAATTTCAAGGTTTTCTTTACTTATTGTTGTAAAAACTAACACAGTAGTAAAGGCATTTTATAAAAATATTTCCTTTACCCTAGCCGCCGTTGTTAACGTAAATCGTAACCGGAAAGTAGCTTCTTTTTTTACTTCGCTTATTTTCACTTAACCTAATAAACATTGATCAGTATTGGTAAGGATTCAAACGTTGCAAAGTTATCGATTCAATTAGTCGAAGTAACAATAGTATTACGTATTTAAGTGGTGGATGTATTGTTTAAGGTTTAGCAGACCACTAGCCGGTCTGCACAGTAATTTGTATAGCCAATTGCTTAGCCCGTACCCTATTGTGAAGTAGGCACATACTGTACTTGACTTGAAGCTAATACAGTAGGCTCATACAAAATAATACACTCAACTTGCACTTAGTATAGTTTACATTACTGCAAGTAAAATTGATCTACTATACTGCAATTACTACTATTCCAACAGTAATATCGTTAAGAGATGTTATTACCAATGGTATTTTTGCCCTTATTTTGACGTATCTATTGAAAATATTTATCTATAATGTATTTGTAAAGTACTTCTGCCAGATTGCTTTCGTTCCCTAGTTTTTTTATTAGTGAGATCCTTTGTTTACATAAGTTAGCTTTCGATTTTGTCTTAACCGATTTTTCTTGTTTTTCCCCATATCTAGGATGTCATCTTTGAAAAGCTTAGCCAAATTATAAAGGGCTTCGATATCATAATATTAGCCGTTATGATTTACGTTAAAGATGAAGTGGCTAATGTAAATAGTTAGGTGTTCTACCGTAAAGTTTTCATTAACTTTAATGTGTTATAGATTATTATTAAAGTGTTCGCTAAATATAAATCCGAGGTTTTTGATTGTTTCTTTCCTTGTGGGGTTGGTAACAATTTCGATATTAGCATTTTTAGTAGCTATTTTAATGGTTGAAGGTTTTTTTCCATGTTCAATGAACGATTTTGTAGTATCGAAAAAGTTGATGTCGGAAGAGAGATTGTAGATCATTTGTTGCTGGAGTTATGATTTGCTATTGGAGGGATCCATTTGTTAACTTTAGTATTTTATTAACTTTGGTAGTCGCTTTTTATCTTAAAGACTTGAATAACTTAAGACTTTTTAGTGGTTAATCTCAACGCTTATTTTTCGAGATAAGGTTAAAGGTAATATTTTGATGGGCTAGCGATACCATCGTTATTTATAGTATCGCGAACAATTAACGCAGTTTATAAGCTTCCTCTACTTACTGCCGCGAACATCTAATGCAGTTTATAAGGGCATTTTGTAAGAATCTTCCCTTTATTTTGTATAATTAAAAAGTGTAACTAGACAGTAACTTTTTCTTCCACTTAATTTATCTATGCTTAACCTAATAAGCTCTAATCAGTATTGGTACACCTTTATCATTTCAACGTAGTCGATTCGAATCTCTGGTCAAAGTAAATGATATTGTATTGAAGGTAGCAATATAATTGTTTCTGAGTTTAGCAGACTACTAGCTAGTTTACTTATTAATCTGTATATCTATACAAGCAACTACTTAACCTGTATGTTATAACCCAAGGACCAACTGCAGGTTATGGAATAGGCCAACGGTCCGCTGCGCTATCAAAAGCCTGATGTCCAACACATTAAGCTAGGGATCTCTCTTATGTAAGCACCCAGGGTTAGGGTTTGGACCGACAGGACCGCTCGCGGTCCAGTCGACAACATTGGAACCGAAAGAAGCGACATCGACTTCAGCGGTTCAGTACTGAAGACGGTATAAAGGCACAGATATATAAGGACACGATCATCACCACACAGATAGTATTTCCTTCATAGCTCTTCAGTTGTCAATCTAAGTATTCAGTTTACACACCTGAATAGTCTAACGGCTAGTGATCATTCTACAGTACGAACAAATATCTTGATATTGCACCTTTGTTACCTCTACTACCTTACTGCTAACATAAACCCCCTAACACCGTCTTTTTACTCACGGGTATTTAGTGTAATCATTACACTGTGCTCCACATTGAATCGAGCACTCCTTACAATTGACTTGCAATTCATACAGCTAACTTACAATTAGTACAGTCAATTTGCAGTCAATACAGTTAACCTGCAGTTAATAAAGTTAAATAAGGCAATAGACTATTATTCAAACATTCCTGTATTTTAATCGCTATTATGAAAGATGAATTTGAAAAATTAAATTAATTGCAAGAAATTACAAAATAGCTAGAAATAAGTTTAAAATTAATTAAATGAAGGTGAAGTGTAGTGATTGATAACAGTCAATAAATACACGTAAATAAAAAGGTGAAAAACTAGTTTGATTGATTTTTACGAATGTTAACATTTGTTTTCTTTTTATAAGTTAAAAATATCTCTATTAAAAGTTGTATTATTATTATGAATTCTTCGATACAAACAATAGTAACGGTAAAATATAAGATAAGTTTTTATAGATTTTGGAACGCAAATTTTCATTAGTATATATATTTTTAAAGCGGGGTTATCCAATATTTGAGTCGCTTTTTATTCACAGCCGAAAGCTATAAAAGCATAATTAGTAACGGGTTACCCAACATTTTTCGATAAAGACGATAGTGTTTTAATTCGTTGTTAAGGTTTTGTATGATATCTGGGCGGATGTACTAACAGTAGGTGCCCCGATTGAAAAAATCAAGGATAAGTTTCGAGTCTAAACCTTACAACAACGTTTCCAACAATGAAGGACCACGTTAGACAACTGCTTTGGCCACTACATAACTCGAAGTAACGTCTGTAGGTCCATTGCAGTAAACACACCTCTACATATAACGGAAAGCAAGGCTTGCTCAGCTAATTCAGAGTATACTGGGATAGCTCGGAGATCATGGTTCCAGAGGATGCTTACTTCAGCATCGACGGGCGACATTGTGGTGGTCTTGGTATTAATTTTGTAAAACCTTATCTTTCATATAACATTGCCGCAATTCGATTCTCTTCGCATCACACGATATTTCATGAACAATCCAATGAGAAAACCACACTACAAAAACCAACTCCATGTCGTTCTGTTTACAAGTTGGCACAAGCTAAAACACTGCAGCTACGAAGTCACTTCAATCCTAAGACATGCATGCTGACACAATTATACTTGTTAAGGTGATATGGGTCTTACGCCTTTCTATAAATAAGCGTCTGCATTAGCGCCAGCAAGGACCCCTGCCGGTACCCAGTCCCGCGACATAGTACCGATGATTTGAACGTCGGCAAGCAGCAAGACAGTTTTGCAAGTTGAGCATGTGTCTGTCGTTACGTGGCGGTGATTCCCGGGCAAGACCCAAGACACTGCTATTGCTGATTAAGCTTGATTCAAGCATGACCAGCACTCCTTATCTCAACAGCCAATATATGTCACGCATGAATGATAGCTAATAATGCAGGGGCAGGGGCGGGGCCATTTGCTGCGATGTTAAACAGGGGTTGCAGTCGCGTGGCTGCATCGTCCTCCGTAGCAGTTCACGGCATCCGCCAAACTAAACAGCTCTGGCTTGATCGACAAGCTAAAGCTACGGAAGCCCCCTGGCAACAAACCCTCTTTCTATTTTTTCAATATCTGGGCCAATATAGGGCCACCTCCACCTCCACCCATCTGCGACGACGCAACTGCACCAGCGTCTGTCCATGCGACACACACAGATGAACCATACCAAGTACGGAAGACAATCCTGCTGTTCATGCGCCGCGGCTGACTGTTTCTGATTCATCTTACCTAGGAGGTCGACCTTTTTAATGAATCCCCCGAGCCCCCGTCTACTTTATATTAAACACTAGACGACCCAGGCCACTGGGTCCAGCTGTTCCAGCTATTGCAGCTATTGCAGCTGTTCCAGCTGTTCCAGCTATTCCAGCTGTAACTCCTCCTGCGGCAGGCCCTCCGCCTTATTTGACCGTACCGGCTACGCCCCCTGCTGCACTCTCCACTGCAACCTCCTCCTTCTACTCCAGACACCTGCTCTACCATACTGCCATACTACTTTACACATGCTGTTGGCCGACCTTCCTTCCCGACCTCAAGCGAGTAAGGCCAAAGCCCTGCGCTAGACCCAAGCACACCCCACGATTCTTACGCAACTCGACATAGCTGCTGCGCCTCAACGTCAGCACCACCAAGCAAGCTAGCTTCCGTGCCTAGCTGCTCACTCACTCTCTTCATCTAGCGAGCCTTTCGATGTCGTTATAGACTTTCTGCAGCTTCGCACATATCATTCTCTTTATTCAGCGAGTTCTTATGTGCTTTTCACCATATTCTGCAGCTTTCTTCGCTCCCCTCCTCCCGACACAGAACGCCTTACCAAGTACCCTCCCTTCCACCACCGTCCACCACGTCACAGCCGCGCGCCTAAAGGACTAAAGGAGGCCTAACCACGGCCTTGCTCACGGACCTGGCACGAGAATGGTGCACCCCACGCTCGACACAAAAGGAGATGACGACTTCGGCACTATCAACGTGGTCGAGACGCCCACGTTGCCGTCGTCTGCCTTCACGCTGTCGCGCTTCGAGTTCGAGGCCGGCACCACGGGCAACGAGGGGACCAAGATCCTCATGGTAGAGTGGGACGCCGCCGCAGCCACGGACGCGCTGGATGGTGGAAGCGCAGCGGACGACAAAAAGATACAGACACAGGCACAGGCACAGGCTACAGAAGACGCAGCGCCGGCGAGCCTGGACGACTGGGAGGTCAAGTGGGACGGAAAAGAGGCGCTCGCCGTGCTGCCGATCCGCGATGCCGCGACGCCGCCGTCCACGTGCCGCATCTACTTTCTGCTGCCGCCCAAGGCGCCGATACCCTCGCTCATCACCATCTCGCCCAAGGCTGCCGGGCACGCAGCCCGGCCAGGCGCCGACCTGCGCACCAAGCCGCTGCCGGCCATCTTCCCCGAGGGCCTCGTGAGCGAGGACAAGGGCACGCGAGGCGTGCTGCACACGATCTGGGCCAAGGCGCGGCTGGAGCAGCTCGAGGACGAGATCGTGGCCGAGATGAAGGCCAACGGCGAGAGCGTTGGGCTCGAAATGGCGCTGCAGGAGCGCCAGTGGATCGTCGACCACTTCGGCCTGCAGATCGACACGAGCAGCGCCGAGGCGATCCCGCTGGCGCCACATGGCGTCGCCGAGGAGGGACCGCCGGCGAGCCCGCGGAGCCCGATGGGGGGGCGGCTGGGCGAGAAGCTGAGGGGCCTGAAGCTGGCGACGTCGCCGGCCGAGTTGGCGGCTGCGAAAGGTAAGTCTTCAACAACAAGAAGTGGCTTGCGCGTGGTGGTGGGGTCAGGGAGTTTGTGGAAGGAGCAGGCTTTACTAACAACCGAGGCAGTAAGTTCACCACGGGTGAAGAAAATTACAGCCCTCGCGCCGGACTCGGCACCCACGGGCTTCCCGGCCGGGATGGCCTCGTTGAGCGCGGTCATGCAGACCGGTCAGAGCGCGCCGGAGAGGAGACATGACACGGAAGAGGACCTGTTCGCGCTGCCCATGTCGCCCCGGAGTCCGGAGATGGCGATGAGCCCGTTCAGCCTGCTGAAATCGTAGGCAAAACCGCCGCGTCCTCTGTACGCGGCCCCAGGAGGCGCCACTATAGTACATATTGCGACTACATGATCAATCACACGGACCATTGCTATGGCCGGGCGCACGGATGAAAAGACCGGACGCATCCGGTTGCCCAGCGCCGTTACGGGATAGATACAGAGAGTACCTAGTTACCTCCTGAGCTACCGATCCTGGTAGCATCGCCCAGGGAAGAATCGGTGGAAGAATCGTCTCCGGGACAACCAGTGATCATCTGCAGTAGAATAACTAAGTGGTTGGCACTGGGAGATTTTGCTTGTAGAGTCAAACTGTGTCCGATTTAGAAACCCGGGACCTGTATGGCCAACGACGAACTCTCTTGACTCGAACTTAGGACCCTGCGAGATATGGTCATACTGGGGATTGGGCACCAGCGCTCCTTACACACAACTCAGCAGATAGAGACCTGTTCCCGCCGGCGGCGACCTGTTTCGATACCAATTTGATATCCGGTACTGTAAGTAAAGCCTCGACAGCAGCTTCTTTGCAGGCACTTGGTCCCCAAATTGCCCAACGAAGAACGGCGCGCCAACCCCCTAACCCACGCCCCCGAAGACAAGCTCTCACCTCCACCCCCCAACCCGTCCCTCATCCCACCTCTCCTTCCGCTCCCTCCGCAAGTAATACCCCCTCCGCGCCTCGCGATACCGCTTGACCCACTCCACCACGTCGCGCTCGCTCGCCATGCCGCCCTCGCCGCCGCCCTCGCCGCCGCCGCCGCCGTCGAGGAAGCTCTCTTCGAGCGCGGCGCACACGGCCTCCTGCTCGGCCAGCGCGGCGCCGAGGCGCTGGTACAGGCGCGCGGGCGCGAACGGCGCGAGCGCGGCGTCGAGCGCGCGCTGCTGGGCGCGCCAC
>JASMMZ010000004.1:14917066-15071912 GCA_038502455.1 Anisogramma anomala | reverse complement strand
GTTTGTCTTCCAGGAACCGCGGCAGCCACTCGTCCCCCGGGTCCGGGATTTCCTGCGGGCGCGGGATCTGCGCCTGATGCGCGGCCGTGTGGCCTGCTGCCTCGGGCAGCTCGGGATGCTGTTGCTGGTCTGGCACCGGCGGCGCAGGGCGCGGGGACTGGCTCGTGGTGGGCGTGCTGGTGGCGGAGACCTCGTGGCTGCCCGATTTCGGCGGGGGCGCCGGTGGTGTGCTGGCGTAGAGGTCCTCGAATCTGTCCATTCTTCTGGATGGCCCGCGTATCGGCCTGTCAGTCGGCCTGATTGACCTGCTTGCTGAGACGCAGACGCTTGTTGTGGTGTCGCAAAATAGCAGGAGAGTGTTCCCGCGGCTCGCAAGTGAGGTTGGGCACTGGAGCTCTCCGCTAGAACCCTAACCCGCCGTCCCCTACTCTGCCCCAAAGTCGCCGCTGCGAACTTATGATGCCCGCCATCGTAGACGTACAGTACATACATCTCTTGCACCCTGTCACCCAAGATCGCAATCTGCGGCGTCGATACCCAAAATGTCGGGAGCGTCACCGCAACAAGGAGGTCAGATACTCCACAATCAAATGTCTGGAGCCTAAGCACCGCTGGCTGACCCCAGTGCCCCAGTGAGCCTCGACAGCCTGAGCGCCCAACAGCTCACGCAGGTCAAGAAGCAGCTGGACGACGAAGTCGAGCACCTGACCACGTCGTTCGCGCAGCTGCAGTCCGCGGTGATCAAGTTCAAGGACTGCCTGCGGTGCGTGAAGGTGCAGGGTTCCACGCCAGGTGAGCAGCCCCGCCGAGGGGACATGGCCAGCACGGGGCCACGACCGGGAGAATCTGTCTTTGCGAAACCAATGGTCATCCAGATTTCTGACGCTTGTGTATTTGCAGACAAGAAGGAGATCCTCGTGCCCCTGACCCATTCGCTCTATGTCAAGGGCAACATCTCAAGACCCGACAGAGTCTTGGTGGATATCGGCACAGGCTTCTACGTTGAGAAGGTCAGTATGGACCACTTTCGTCGATTTTACTACATGGTCGCTTACCATCATCTTCTTAGGACACCAAGAGTGCTGCGGATTTTTATGAGGGTAAGATCCAGGGCCTGGCCGGCAACATCACGGATCTTGAGGGCATCATACAGAATAAGTCAAATACCCTTAGGGCAGTCGAAGAGGTGTTGAAGACCAAGATGTTGGCGAGCAGTGCTGCCCCGAAGACTTCAGCATAGCGTCTCCCCATAAAATTCAAGCAAGGACTGTAAAAGCGTCGAGTCATAACAAATGTTGCTTGTGATGAAGCCAGCAAGGAACTAACTAACTAGGATTGGTGTCCATGGCCTATTCGCCTATTCCCGAACTCATCAACATTCGTAGACGCCCGATTCATAACCATCGGTCCTTGGATACGCATGCACCATCATCATCTTCATCATCATCATCTTTGAATTTTTCCGCACAGGTCACTGTCGTTCTGAGCTCCTTCTACCATTTCTATTACCGGGCCCTTTTCACAATCGTCGTCTCATGTCGGTTGTTACTGTGATGATAGTGGTGGTGGTGGTCAGCTACCATGCTAGATCCCTTTTGTGTACAGACACAGGCCAACAAACACATTGCCGTGTTGAAAGCTGTGCAGGAATCTAAGCAGCACCGCCAGATGCATGCCCGGCCTAAAAATTGTCTGGCTGGGCATTGAAGTCGAGCAGAGACTCCGCGTCATCTTCCTGGGGGCTAGGGCTGAACTGCATCAGGGGCTCGACCTCCACCTCCATTGCGTCCTGGGTAGGAGGGGCCTCGGCGGCCGTGGCGTTGGGGAGGGCAGGGGCCGGGATGCTCTCCACCTCCACAGCGGCTTGGGTCGTGATGTCGAGGAGAAACTCGATCTCACACAGCAGCTCACTGACAGACAGCTCGCCCACAGTCTGCTTCTCGTGCTCGGCGAGCACATCGTGGTTGTAGAAGAGGTCCAGCAGATCCTGAGCGAAGCTGCCGCTGGCCGGGTTCATGTCTCTCGTCTTGGCGTCCCACTCCAGACCATAGAGGGCGACGGCACATGACTTGGTAGGTTCAGGACATGCTCCGGAACAACCAGTAGTGTCGAACTCGTACACGGTCTGTCTTGGGTTGGCCATCAGGCTTGCGGAGAGAGGAGTGGCATACCAGTCGTAGTATGTGGCAATCTCGACCTGGTACGGCGCGCTCACGCACTCGAACAGCCGGTAGACCTTGCAGGCTACGTTGCGGATGTTGGACTTCATCAGCGCGTCACGGGAGACTCGGAAAATGGGAAACGTGAGGTTTCCTTGAGCCACTGCGTCGAAGTGCACCTGGATGGCCAGGTCACGGAACGTGTCAAAGACCTTGTCGGGGCTGAGATCAGACTCCACCGAGACCTGCCAATCGACCTTCATATCAGGGCAAGCGACCACCACTTCAGCATCAACCGTCTTGTTGAACCTGAAGACTCGGGGAGGTGACGCCGTCGGTTTGTTCATGACGGAAGGCCTGGAGCGACTGGCAGGCTCGGTCGCAGCAATGCGAGGAGCGACCGCCTCAAAGTGAACGTCCATCTCTATACGGAAATTGCCGGAAAAGAACACCAAAGTGAACTGAGGCTTGACATCCCGAATGTAATGCACAGTAGCATCCACAGCGACATACTTGGGGTTCTCTGGCACTTCCGTGTACCTTGTGTTTTCTGTGTAGTGAATGTGCTGGAGGATCGCCTCAGCGAGCTTTTCATTGCCGAAACTACATACCAAGGTCAATTAGATGCGCCTCTGGACATCGTCAACAACAATTCGATGAACTCACCACAGGTGGAACGAAGAGTGACCTCGCTTGACGGCACTGTTCAACAGAGATTGGAACTGAGCGGAACTGTACTTGTCGGCTGCCTCTGGGTTGAATGGCTGCGAGTTCTGCTTCTTTGACAAGGTGCCTTCAAGGCCAATGGCCTCTTCCTTCTTCTTCTTGGACATAGCGCGTAGGCCAAGATGAATCCTCACATACTTCGGGGCCATGTCTGGCCGAATGCAACGGGAGGCTTGCTGAATCGCATCGAAGAGCTCCTTGACTACGTTCAACTTGGGGCCGGTGTCGGGGTTGTTCTCCTCTGCCTTGGCTCCAAGCAGGGCACTGCCACGCCACGAACCCTCAGGGAAGGACACGCCACCAAGGTTGTCAGTGTGGCCCAGGGCGATGTAGGACTCGGCCCCGCCAATCCGGTGGACAAGGATCGTGGCAGTGCCTTCAATCTCCCTGGCCTGGGCCTGCTGGAATGCACGAAGCTGCTTGGTAGCCTTGAGAACATTGTCTTTGACGCGTCCCGAGATGCAGAACATTTCGTCGTCATCAACAAGGTCAATCCACACCTCACACTGGTCCCTGATCTTGTCGAGGGCCTTCTTGACGACCGTATCCGAAGGGTCAATATACTGAGCGCTCCTTTGGGTAGGTACAGCAAGGTATAGCCGCTGTGCGAATGTCATTAGCGATGCTTTGTGCTAGGATTGGGAGATAGGACTGCTTACAATGAGAGAGTCGTCCTCGGGGGTAGGGCCTCGGAAGTCCTCCTTGAGGACCTTTCGGATGACAACATACGACATCTTGATGGCTTGGGAAGAGATGAAGGTGCGGCTTGGCTTGACTGGATGCTCTGGGTATGCTGTACCCTAGGAAGGAAAAAGAGCAACAGAGGCAGATGATTGTCTCAGAAAATCATGTTTGGACCTCCAAGGTTGGCAAAGGAAGTTGTCACAGGTGGCGTTTGGAGTTCAAACAAAGTTGGAAGGAAGGCAATTAAGTAGTACGCAGGGGTTGAGGACTAAGAGATGGAGACAGTCCCCAAGGCCTCGACATGCTGATAGTCAACATGTCAATAGTATCATAGTCAACATGTCATTAGTATCACATTCAACATGTCAATAGTGTCATAGTCGACATGGCAATAGTCGACATGGCAATAGTGGATATAAAGATGGTCAACATGTTCATGGTGGACATGGAGATGGGTAACATGGAGATTGTTGGTAGGCCTTAGACGTTGCAACGTTGTCGATTCGAATCGTGGTCGAAGTAACAGTAGTATTGCGTGGTCAGATGGTGGATGTATTGTTCTAGGTTTGGCAGACCGCTAGCCAGTCTGCACTGTAATTTGTATGACCAATTGCTTGGCCCGTGCCCTAGAGTGAAGTGCAGCGTATTGCACTCGACTTACACCCAATGCGGTAAGTCCGCACAAAGCAATACACTTGCAGTACGGTCAACTTTACTATAAGTAAAGTTGACCTACTGCACTGCATGTAATACTATTCCGACAGAGATGGTTGTTGGTAAGTTCAATACACCATTTGCAATGTGCAGTTGATAAGGGCATGTATTGCATTAGCCTTGAATATGGATTGGATTAATCAAAGTAGGACAGACTGGACGGTTTATCCCTAACAAAAACCAATAGTCATGTGATTCTTCATGTAATCATGTGATCCTTTGTGTTATTCCGGATTAGATATTCGAAGTGGGTTGGAAAATCTTGGGGTAAAGTCGCATATTAGTACAACATAACCTTAAATTAATACCTTTATTACAAACATTATCTAAAGCCAGTTTTAAAATTAAGATTTAAGATAAGAGAATGGTTTTTAGCATTGGTAAAAATGGCTTTTAGTCTTGGTAAATGGATTTAGTATTTTTTGGTATATTAAAAGTAGGCGGCCTTTAATGTGACCCCTATTGTTAGTAGCCCTTTATTGTTACAATATAGTCGATTTGAATCATGGTCGACGTAACTAGTGTATTGCATTAAAAGTGGTGATATGTTACTTCTAAGTTTAGCAGATCGCTAGCCAGTCTGTACACTAATCTGTATGGGCAACTACTTGGCCCGTGCCCCACATTAAATTGGGCACTTAACTTGCAGTTAATACAGTCAACTTGCAGTTAGTAGAATTAACTTATAGTCAGTATAATTAACTTGGCTGTATTGAAACTAACTGCTATTCTAATACTGTTGACTTTTTATTTTGTGCATATGCACTAGTGTGGTTGATTACCAATCAAAAGAAATTACTGAATTCCCTCCTATCCCTGTCGGCAATACCTTCACCAACCCTAGCTTGTTTTACACCCAAATTACACTTCAATTAAAGTGTTCCACCCCGTAGTTCCAGGTATCAATTTCCTCCATCTCTAAATATAAGTTTTTTGTTATAAACTTGTGCGTTACCAATCTTGTACCTTTTGTCAACTGGTTTGGGTACGTGTTTCGTGCTTATTACCTTGGTACTCTTCCGATTTGTCAGGGTATCCCTATCCCTTTACGTTACATGTTGCGAATAGCCTCCTGTTGAATATTGCATTGCTCCAGTGTCTGGTGTAATACCTTGAGATGTTTGCTTCGCGTAACAGTCGCGAATGGTGAATAGATTCGTAGGTCTGGAATTATTATCGTTATAATGGTAATAGGGATTTCTACCTGTCAGGCGATATAAAAAGGCGTGGTTGACTAGCTATTACAATGTTTTAGAGCTGTAGCTAGCAATTTTATGCTAGCTAATGGTTTTGGGCGTTTCTCTATTATCCTTTGTTTTCGTATCTTAAAAATTTACAACCCGTTTAATGTATTCACAATTAAAGGCAAAGGGGTATTAAGTGTAATATATTACTTTTTTTTTGTATTTTACTATCACGGGGTAGTGCCTACTATATAGCTAGTATAGTTTAACACTCGCTAATGTTAAGTTATATATGCCAGCAGAAAGACTCGCAACCTAATGTCTTTACCTTATACAACTACTGCCCTAGTTAATTCCACGTTTTTAGGTTATACTTTTTAATCTATTAAACAAACCACCCTATTCCTTATAATATAAACATATAAACTGAAAATATATCCTCAATACTTATGGCTCATTTCCGAACCCTGCATTATATGTAGTTATTGCATGCCTATCAAAGGGGTCTTTTATTGAATATATACGTTCTTGTTTTATGAAAACCCGTTTCCACTATAACGAATATAGATCGTAATCGTATTATTACTATCTATATGGTAATATAGAAAGAAAAAACCTATTATTATGTGTATTTAATATTAGTTTTAAATTCATTCTACACATAAAATAAGAAAATATTAACTTTACCCATAAAATAGATTGTCAAATAGATTTTTTTTGCGAAAGAACCGGATTTTGAATCAACTTTTTAAGTAAGGCTTTAAAGTACTTAATAATTTGGAGACTCGTAACATAATACTGTAATAAAAACTGTAGTTTAAGTTGGGACGTGTTGTATAACCGTGTCAGTCCCCATTCGATACTTATTCGTATTAAAGATCTGATAACCATAAGAGAGTGAAGAGCTTATAAAATATATATATCTTGGTTGAGAACCCATGGCGATAAGGAAGATATACTACCCAACTCATTCGGTAAGTCACCTTTTCGCCACGGGCCGCAAACCTAAAAAGTGTAAAAGAATTGTAAAATAAGGTACACCATTAAGCGGGTAATACGCCGAAAGAAATATTCTATAGACAATTAAGTGTCTAAAGTGTAGTCGGAATCAAAATCTCCATTAAACAGGCATAACGCTAGTATAAGTGTGATGGTTTATAAATAAATAAATAAAGGAATAAATAAATCAATAAAGCCGTTATATACGAGCACTTATAATGAAGAAATTTTTAAGACCTTAAAACGAAAAAGAAATCAGACTTTGGTTATATCGTAATGAAAGTCTAAAAGACTATGTTAACATAAGTAACGATGGATAGAATCGTTAGTTGTAAGGGTTATTCTCTAGATACACCACTGTGCGGGCGGTGCATCAGGCTAACGACGATCTTTATTACCAAAAAGGAGTCGCCAGAAAAGATTCAAGTGGTGATAAAGCTGATTAGTGATATTGTGGTGGAAAAGGGTGTATATGAAGTAATGGTGTTAAAAACGACTAAAATTGAATTTTTTTTCTCGGAAATAGATAATATTATAGTTCATAATATAGGCTCCTTACCTTCCTTAACAAAATGGTCCGTGCACACATACCAAGAAACTTAATGTAAGGTCGAAGATATAATATATTACTTGCTTTGATTGGTAATGGGTAGTAATATAGCATATTAATCAAGAAACTTATATATTATAAATCCAGTACCTTTTAATGTTATTTTGATAAGAAAACATACATGGTTAATTTAAATTTGAGTTCAAGTATCCTTCTCTTTACATACGTTGTTATTTAGACTTTTAATCCGATGTCTTTTGGTAGGTGAACTGCTTAAGCCTATTATATTTACCATTAATGTAATCAATAAGCATAGGGTTTTCATCGTTGTTTTAGTCGGTCAAATTGTGTTCTTCAGGGAATTATCTGTTAGGTCTTTACATTAAAGTATGAAGAAGACATTATAGAATTCAAAATATGGTAGTAATATAGATGATAGAGGGAGAAGAAGTACTTGAAGTGTAACACTCTACCATACACTCTACTAACGTACTCCCTGAGGCTTTACACACTATTATACGCTTTACTAACGTGTTTACTGGGGATTAAAACTTTATTATACACTTCGTAAACGTGGTCCCCTACGCAATTATAATGATATCTAGTAATATCCACACTGATACTCTTTTATTTTTATTTAACCCCGTATCTATAACTTAGTAATGATAATTTCATTCGTCTAAACTTTGAATTCGTTGTTCGATAATAAAGGTAATAGAAACTGTAATTGATTTCTGAAGATTATTTTAAAGGGTTGAAAAACCTTATAGAAATGTAATTATAAATATTACATGTTATAAAGTCAATATAAAGTAATATATAGCTATCGGTCTAGGTAAAACTTCTTTATTTTTTCCTTCAATAATTCGTTAGAAATGGCTTAGTAAATTCTTATTTCACTATATGGAACCTTCGGATTAATCAATAACTTAATCAATTATCTATACCACACTCCTGTATTTCCGCAGCAAATCCTAATTATATTATACAGCATATCTCGCAAAAATCGTACTAAAAGGCGCCGTTTAACGCGATAACGCCGACGCATTACAATAACCGTAACCACCGTTCGCGCCCCCGCCCCTACTAACAGCCCTTCTCTTTTTTCTTTCGCTTCTCACTTCCATCTCGCCTCCCCTACCGCCGCCACTCCCCCTTTTCCATCCCCTTTTCCTTCCCACTTTCCTCTCTCCTCTCCTTTCCTCTTCCCCTTTCCTCTTCCATCTACTACTATACTATAACAGGAGAAATAACAGGAGTAGCAGCGGGAGAAAAATCCAAAAATTATAGATTTCATCCTTTTGCTACAGATAAAAAACCCGCCTTCACTTATAATACCGCTAAAACACCATAAATATAACATTGGCAAGTTATAACGATATACATTCTTTTTTTGAATTATGAAATATCAATTTTGTCGTAAATGAAACAAAAATAACGAAACGATCACAACGCTTCAAAACGCGTTTTACTTAGGTACATAGTGAAACCGCTTTGGCGCGTAAGTCACTAAAATAATGTGTGACAGTAAAAGCCCCTAAACCTTTTATAGCTACGCTTTGTATACCGTACATCACCTTAGTCGCTGCGAGAAAATCCTTTAATAAATACTACCAAATTGGGGACGCCTCGACCCGTTGTTAATGTTACGAATAAGATGATAATATGTACGTTCCCATACCTATAATATTATGGTTTTTCGCTGAAGCCTTTTTACACATTTGCCATTAATACAATAAATCGCTAATTCTTTCAATACGCAATTAGGGGCTCCCTTATTTAATGTCTACTTCCCAAATTTATAATGAAAAATCCAAAATTTGGAAACCTTTACTATAAAAACGTTAAATTACCAATTTCCAACCATCGAGATTTCCGTTACACTGGTATTTAATATAATTCCCTGAAAACGGAAACCATAACAATCAAATAATATACATTAGGACACTATAAAGACGTTTAACACGTTATTATTTTCATTTAAACCTACGTTATTTGAAAATACAGCATTTTATACGCTTAAAAATACCTGTTTATCTGTTTCCTCATTCTGGGTCATTACGTAAACATTATCTTCCTCCGAGCCGTTTTTCCCAAGATGATATTCGAATAAATAAACGTAAAAATTCTTTTTGATAATTTCCTAATCGATTATATACATTAAAAAATTAGGTTCTATTTGATATTTAAGCGGACAATCAATACAAAATTATTGTTAAACACGAATTTACTTATATACCGGGCATTTTGTTCTTATTTTTCTTACTTATTATCGTCTTTTACCTCATCGTATCCTAGTTCGTATGGTATTATTCAAGGTGGACGTCGTATTCGAAGTGGATTTCAATGTTATCATAGATTTTTTAGACCGGTTCTACTTTTTTTAGGAAGGTTATATAATAGTTTTTGGCGTATTCTGTGAGGATTTCGGGAAATATTGAGTTAAAACTAGACGAAAAGACTTTCATTTACTTTTAAACGTTGTCAAAAAGGCATTAGTTTCATTTTAAGTAGGTTGCAAAGCTTTCAGTCATATTTTTCTATATTTTTTCAGATTTTCGCAAAGTTTGTTAAAAACTTAAAGTTAATATTGATTGTTTGATAAGTTTATGAGAAAAGTCGCCATAGTTGTTTTAGTTGTCGGTAGTATTTTCCTTTAATTGAAGCTTTCGTGCTTCTAAGTCGCGGTAGTAAGGGTAGTTACTGGTAGCTTGACTCAAGGGGTAGAGTTTTTGGTAGGATTTTTAGTGGATTTTCGAATATAGATGTACCTTCTGTAAAAAGCCTCGGATCAAGATACTAAAAATTTTTATAGAAAACCTTAAGGAGTTTAGGTAGTTTAACGATTTTAGGCAAAATTTTAAAAGATAAAGGGGATTTAGTTATAGGAAAGATTTTAAAGGATTTGATGGTTTTGCTTAATTGACCAATAGAGGGCGTTGATGTCAATTCCTTTTGCCGTATCAACAGCCGTTGCTTTATGTGCTCTAATTTTATTAAAAGATTAATTCGTATTTTCACGTGAAAATTCTAGGCTATCAAGCAAATTAATAGGTTTCTCATCTTCAGGTTGTAAAGGGGTTTGTTTTTACTGGTGTTTAAAGGGTAGTTTCCTAAAACGTGTATAAGGGCGTTAAAAAATTTTAATACCCTTTTCTTTACACTATGGTTCTTAAGTATAAGGATTTTAGGGGTATTTTTAAGTTGTGGTAAGTCGAAAAAGGTTTGTACCAACTTAATTAAACTTTGTCTAGCACTTAAATTCTTCAAAGAACAACCTTTGAGTTTAACTTGTTTTTACATCCTTTTAAGATCGTCTTCCACATGCTAATAATCTAATTATCGAAGAATTTATGAAGGGTTTGAAATGTACGATCATTTCGGTCGAACTAGCTATTATCTTGGTCGAGGATATAATACATAATAAAGTTAATCAGATATATATTAATTGAATCTTTGTTAATATTTATCCTTTATAGTATTTTATTGTAATGCTTGTGAAAAAAGTGTGTGAGGGCTTTAATTTCCTCTATTCATTTTTTACTTGGTTCCATTTTAAGGTTTTGGTTAGCATGTAATTTGATGGTTAAGGATTTTGGCGATTTTAGAGCGTAAAAACTTGTCGATTTAATGTAAGGTTACACGATATGTTGTTTTTGGCGTAACTTGGAGATTCTTGATGTTTTCATTCAAAATAGATATTTTGATGTGTTTAATTAACGATTGTAATATAGGGGAGCGGGAAAGAGTAGTGTAGAGGGAAAATTTAGTGTAGGAAATAGGATTGGAGGTTATTTATTATTTTTGGTTATGTTTGAAAGTTGTAGGCCGTAGAACTTGGTCTTTTTTGTAGTATTAGCACCTGAAGAAGTACTGACTTAGCCGTTTGCCAACTTGATGATTTTAGACTTTTCGCGGTTAATTTTAAAGCTTTTCTTTAAGAAGATTTCGTGAAGATTTCTTGATGTTTTCGCCGATAGCAATACCGTCGCTATTTCTAGACTTCCGTAGAGACTGACGTAGTCCGAAAATCTTTTTTACTTACTGCTGTATAAACTGATAAAGTAGTCAAGGCCTTTTACAAGAATTTTTCTTTTACCCTAACATTCAATATAGAGCTTACCCGAAAAATGGTTTCCTTTTCTACTTAGAAAATATATACTTAACTTAATAAGCATTCATTAGTATTGATAGGTCTTTAGATATTATAAAGTTGTTAATTCGAAACGTGGTCGAAGTAATAGTAGTATTGTATTGGTTAAATGGTGTTACAGGCTGGTGCTTGGGCTAATGGTTACCAGAGATCTAGCTCTAGTAGTTGCTATGTGTTATAACCCAAGGACCAACTGCAGGTCATGGAATAGGCCAGCGGTCCGCTGCGCTATTAGAAACCTGATGTCCAACACATCAAGCCAGTGATCTCTCTTATGTAAGCAACCAGGGTTATGGTTTGGACTAACAGGACCGCTCGTGGTCCAGTCGACAACGTTGGGACCAAAGGAAGCAACATCGACTTCAGCGGTCAAGTACTGAAGACGGTATGAAGGCACGGATATATAAGGAAACAGTCATCACCACATAGATAGTATTTCCTTCATAGCTCTTCAGTTGTCAATCTAAGTATTCAATTTACAAACTTGAATAGCCTAACGACTAATGATCATTCTACAGCACGAACAAACATCTTCTTGATATTGCACCTTTGTTACCTCTGCTACCTTACTGCTAACATAAACCCTCCGACACCTTATATTTACTCACGGGTATTTAGTGTGATCATTACACTATGCTCCTACGAGCTTTGGAGCCGCTCAAAAGCATTCCTTTACCTGTCACGTAACCAGATTATTCCTCTTTTTTTCTATAGCTTCATAGAATCTCCTTAATAGAAGTTTTTCCTCTTTTTTTTTATCGAGGATTATAAATAGTATCCAACTACCTTAAACGATATCTTTTCCCTAGTACTTTTATATATAATCCTCGATTTTCTCACCAACGGTGTCGTAACTATTAATAAACAGTTATAACTTTGGAGTATATTTTTAGAGCTTTCAAATTTAAACTCCGAGGCTTTAAATTAATTTCTCGACATACGCGTAAAATATTAGATTCAAAGCGTTTTAAAAGCTTAATACTACCACTTAATAGCCTAATACTAACATTTTACTGAAACCTTATGTATAACATTAGTTAAGTAGAATTAATCTGTTTGCGAATACGCTTTATAATTTTAATACCGTAATATTAATATACTAAATACGCTGACGAATATAACCCAGTAATTTCAAGCTACCGGTATGTTTACTTTTTCGAAAGACCCCCCCTTTAAAGAGGTTTCTTCATGTTACTTGAGAGCTAAGTAGTTACTACATCATTCTTTATTAGGGATCGCGTTAATTTATCTGACGATAATGACGAATCGGATTTTCTTGATTTCGATTACAATGCTGGCGCTCCATTTGATACTATTAGGTGTTAACGACTTAAATGTAAGCCCTTTAGCTAATTGATTGGTTTTTTTGGCGTGAAACAACACTTTTCAGTTTAAAAAGCTACGATATTACACAAATCACGTCGAAATTAAAAGTTTATTAATATTTAAAACGATTACTTTGATGTTATTTTTCAGCAATTTGAAAGCCCTAAAAATACCTTCATGTAAAGTTATTATACTCTGGGTGGTGATAGCAACGCCAATAATCCCGATACCTTTATAATGATACTACATATACATTATTATGATTCGAATTCAGCCAAAACCGCTATCACTCAACTTATTAATATAAAGTGAAGGGCTTGTAAATGGTTTTACGTTTTTTTTAAAGTTTGAAAGATCTTATTCGTAAAGGCTAACGATATAACCTGAGAATTTACCGCTAAATTTACTATTTTAAAGGGGGTTATGAACGATACTGTTGGAATAGCAATCAAATGCAGTAAAGTCAAGTCAACTAAACTGTTAGTTTAATTGATTGTATTTACTGCAAATTAGTTACAGTTTGTGAGACTACACTACAAGTGCAGTGCAGTAGGTTCTTACTTCAAAATAGGGTATAAGTCAAAGCGTTTAGCCATACGAATTAGCGTGCAGACATGTTAGCGGTCTTCTAAACTTATAAATTAAAACTTAAAAAAGAACCAATTTCAATTCAATACAAGTTACTTCGACCACAGTGATTCTAATCGACTACGTTGTAACAATAAAGGCTTATCAACACTAATCAGTTATTATTAGGTTAAACAAAAATAATCTAGGTAAAAGAAGAAGCTACTTTCCAATTACGCTCTACATTAAACGACGGTTAGAGGTAAAGGAAAGGTTTTTGCGAAGGGTTCTTATAAGCTGTATTTGTTGTTTTCAGTAAAAGGTAATAAAAACTTATAGGCTATATTAGTAATTTGCGACAGTCTATAAGTAAGCAATGTTATTGCTACTAAAAATACTAAGAAATATTTTTGGTTCTTTTTTAAGAAAATCATTAGGATTAACCGCTTAAAAGTCTCAAAGATCACCAAGTCAACAAGTTAGCAATCAGCTAAACCAGTACTATCACGGTTATTACTATTGTAGGTATTATTATCGTAAATTTCAAATCGCAAAAAACGATTAAGTTATACGATCTTTAACTATACCAACTTTAACGGAAAACCTACAACTTACCACTCTACACCACATTTTTCCCCCTCTCACACTTTTTAATATTTATTACAATAGCTTTAAAACGCGTTAAAATTGATACCGTTACTAACCCTGCCAGAAAGGAATCAAGTACAATCTTTGGCATTACCTTCAAAAAATATTACGACGAAGATCTTTGGTTTACTAAACCCAGCAAAGACTCTTTAGTCGAGTACTTTACTAAAGTAATCGGCTTTTATATTCTCGACTTAAACCCTATTAAAACAGTTCGAATCATATAAATCAACCATGACTTTGAAAAATTCCTTAGAGAATAGAATCAAAATATATAAAAGATATCAAACAATCATATTAAGATTAAATTAATGACTAAGTTCACTAATCGAAGGTTGGACTTTCCTATTAAAACGGTAAACAAGGCAACTTAACTAACATACTATACGAATACGCCACCAATAAAAACCTTTAATGGATTTTTAAAGCTAAAAGTAAAAGTATAGTTAACTACAACATCACTTAACACCCTTATATTCATTTGTAATAACCTAAAAATGCCTAAATATTTTTTGGACCTTTTTGTCTAAGATTAAAGGTCTAATGCCACTGATAGTAAGTAATCAATCAACCTATACACCCCAAGCCCTTAAGTCTACTAATTGATCAAGGAATAACCTTAACGTACTGCTTAACACCAAGAGTATTATCATCAAGTCTCCTGCGATGGAAATCCTTAACTCCCTTTCCCCCAAGCTCTTTAGTATGTCCAGTTTTAACAGTAAAATTAAGGAATGAATAGTTTGAACATGCGAGCCTACTATTTGTACAATTACTAATTATTTTCCCTTAAATTCGACTAAAAGTACCTATCTTTCTTACTAATACTAATCCTAATACTAATAGAGGGATTCGAAGGATCCCTACAACGAATAAATTACTTTTCCCTTTCTGTACGTTTTAATAATAGATAAAGATAATATAATAATTACCAAGTTAATTAAGATTTCGAGAGAAAAGAATAAAGATAACAGTAATCTATAAAATCTTTTCGAAGTTAAATTACGCACGTTTTTGAACATTTTTAGCCAGATCAGAGTTAAACTGCTAGGTTTTTACTCTCTGTTCCCTAAAATCCTTACCGGTTAAGCTGAAGATTACTACCTTCGACACTTAACAAATTATTCTTTTTTTTTACGAAATATAAGATGAACTAAACGGCTATTTTAAATACGATATTAACTTTACCCAGTATCATACTAACTGAGACATAATTAGGTAATTTTACATATTGGATTATGATGAAACGACGAAAACTAGAAAAAACTTTTTAATGAAATACTTAATAGGCTGATACTTTTCAAATAGATAATAGGGAATGTGAAGGTTAGTGAAGTTATTTTTTGTTAGCATATTTGACAAGCTGTTACGGGTTATAAAAAGTTTAAATACGCTTTATAATACCTTAACACCACCTGTAAAGTTTTTTTTGGCCAATTATGTTTCTTTTTAGCGATTATAACGGCTCGAGTTTCAAACTAGACTAGTATATACTCCTAAGCTTCAAAGTTTAGCGACGATGAAAAAGACTTCTTCCACACGTATTATATAGATCGAAAATACTAAAGGATCGGCTAGTACGATTAACGGAAAGCCCAAAACTAAGGATGTGACTAAGTTACATACAGAGAGGGGTGTTTCTTCTTTTTAAGGTTTTTAAGTTAATTAAGCAAATTTAATTTAAATTTAAACGCTAAAAAATATTGGGTTCACTGTTGGAATAGTAATACGCGCAGTGTGGTAAGTCAACTTTACTTACAGTAAAGTTGACTATATTGATCTGCAAGTTGAGCTTATTGTTTGTGTGGACTTACTGCATTAAGTGTAAGTCAAGTGCAATACGTTACACTTCACATTAGGGCACAGGCCAAGCAATTGACTATACAAATTACAGTGCAGACCAGCTAGCGGTTTGCCAAACCTAGAACAATACATCTATTACTTGACTAATGCAATACTACTGTTACTTCGACTACGATTCGAATCTATAACTTTGTAACAATTTAAGACCCTAACAATAGTAATCAGTGCTTATTAGGTTAAACATAGATTAGCTAAGTAGAAAAGGAAGTTACTTTCCGGTTACGCTTTACGTTAATAACGGCGGTTAGGGTAAAGGAAAAATTCTTGCAAAAGGCTTTTATTAGTACTACGTTAGTCTACAACGGCAGGAAAACAGAGAAGATTTTCAGGTTACGCTAGTTTACAACGGTAATCTGGAAGTAAACGACGGTATCACTACTGAAAATACCAAGAAATCTTTACGGATATTTTTTAAAGACGTTGAGATTGACTGTCAGAAGTGTTAAATTTCGGCAAGTTGGCAAACAGCCAAGTTAGTACTACTACGGGTGCTACCTCTGTAAGAAAAACGACTAAGTTCCTACGCTAAATAACCTATAATAACAAACGACTTTCCACTTTACTCTTTACATCAAACCTTTGCCCCTAATTCACTTGTTTCACTTCCCCTACGCCAATTCAATCGTTAAGTTCGCTGCTTTAAGCGAAAACACTAAGAATCTTCAAGTCGCGTCAAAAAAGCCACGCCGAGCGATCTAACACCAAGTTGCTAAGTTCACACATGACTTCATACCAAAACACCAAGCCCCTACGCCCAAGGTTACCAGGTTCCTCGCCCTACACGCCTTACATTTCCTATATAAGCCAGAAATTTAAGATGGCGACCGGAGATACTAGAATCGACGTTGTTACCGACCCTACCAAAAAAAAAAAAGGCAATTAAGGCTTTTGGACCTGTTTTTTCCAAAATATATATATATATATATATAATAGAGACCTTTGATTTAGGAAAGTTAATGAAATATCAACTAAATAACACCTGACCAACTACGTTAGCCAATATATCCTTGACATGGATGTCGACGAAGACTTTAACCGTAGTTAACGCGCCTTTTAAAACTGTCGTAAGTTTTTTAGCGACTGAAGTATTAATATGTAAAGTACGATCTAGCGTACTAATAAAACTAAGTTAAAGTTAAAATTTAATAGGCGTGGGATCATTATACTAGACAAAACTTTAAAAGAGATGATAGAATTTTTTTTCGAGTTGGGTTAACTTGAAGAATACCCCTAAAACACTAGAGGTAATAGTAAGGCTGTTGAAAAAGCTTAACGCCCTTATATGCGATCTAGAGGACCTTTAATTTACCTCTAGCTAAGTCAAGCCTTTTTTCGTGTTAGCTATAAGGAACCTGTTGACCTACTTAGAAATCTAGCACCTTTATGTAATAATATAGAGTACGCTCTTAGTGGCGGCAGAGTATATGAAACAGTGGCCGCCCACTCAACCAGAGGTATTAATGTCGGCGCTATATACTAGTCAATTAAACAAAATCGTCAAGCCTCCCAAAACCTTCAAGTACCTACCGCCTCCCATAAATTTAACTGACAAGCTCATTAAGAACCTTTATACAGCAGGTTTACCTACACACGAAAGTCTGCCACAAGCCCTACCATAGGATTTTATCTCTCATGCTAGGCGACTGGCAATTACCCTCAAAACCATGCCTCGGAAGCTTCAAGGCTTAAACTGCCATAAAACACCAATTAAAACTGGGATAACTATTGCGACCTTCCTCCAAAACCTGTTAAGATGGTCAATATTAACTACAAACTCCTCACGGACTTCGTCAAGATCTGGAACGATGTAGAGAAGGCACGCCAGAGACTACTACGTAACATTCCTCACCCGAGATACCACGTTTCGCGAGATCTACAACGGTATAAAGAGCCACTTGGAGCACAATGTCTACCTTACATAATATCATACGGATTATACTACTACGCGGTGGATTACAATAATGGCAAAGAAGAAAGAGGAGGAAACACCAATAGAAATCCTTAACCAAATGCTTAATAAGCTAATGTTGTGTCAATAAACAATAGGAAAAGCCTACGTTGGCGAAGCCACACTTAGTGAGTAGGTACGGGCAGTAGTTACAGGTGTTAGCGAGTTCGAATACGCTTTATAACGCCAAGATACTACTTTTGAAGGCTTTTTTAGCTAGTTGAGTTCCTTTTTTGCCATTTTAATAGCGCGTATATCAAATTAGTTTAATATGCATTTCCAAATCGGCAACTTCCTTAACATGGATAAAAAAGATTTTACGATAATTAATTACGTCAACTGTAAGTACGGTTACAGGTACCCTTAACGTTTAAAGTCAAATTTATCAATTATAGACTAAAGGTAGTAATTATGTTGGCGCTAATAAGGTTAAGGTTTAGGCGGACTTGTTAACAATAAATATTATCGTCGTGATAATGGTAAAAGATATTGGATTTATAGTAAGTATAGCTATTAGTTAACTCGATACCCCACCACCGAGCTAAATGAAAAAAAGGTAATATACTATATTTAATACTTTACCACTTTTAAATAGGACTACTTGGATTAAATCGTAAATTTCAAGGGCAATGAGTTAATTAATGGTAATAATATCTCTAGGTAAATTAAGTGGTATCAAAATATTACTTTTAATACAGCTTAGTAATTAGCTAACTACGCCTTTTTATATCTTTTAGTTAGTGAAGATCTTTACCTTTACAATGATTAAGCTTTTAATTCTTTTTATACTCTTAATCTTTATAATCGTTACGTGAACTATAAGTTTCAAGGTATTATATTGGATACAAGGGCAATAAGTTATTTAATAGGAGGTTATTCGTAATATATGATACTACAGAGTAAAAGTATAACAGCTATAAAGATTAATTGTTATGATACTGGCAAAGTTAAAGATGGCTTTGAACTAGGCAAGTAATTATCATTATTAAGGATAACAGTAATTTAAACTGTTATAAAAGCATCTATGTTTCATATCCTCAAGTCCCTTACTACTTTCTTTCTTATTTAAATAATATAAAGATCTTCAGTATTAACGTCGACGTTAATATAAACGATTTAGTTAAGAACGGCCAAAGGTTTCCCCTTGTTTTTGAGTGCGGGTATTTATAATTTTATTTTTAAAGCCTAAAAGTGGTGATATTAAACCCAATGAAACCGGTGATACGTTAACTACACCTGCGCTTTAACTATCTAACCGTTAATAGGTTATATAAAGTATTGAAGTGCGTAAGGTATAAAAATGTTGAATACTTTCCCTTAAAACCTATTAAAAGACTTTATCACCATTACTAAACGTATATCTTAGTCCCCTAAGGATTTAAGTTTATATTAAAAGATTTTAAGGACTTTAATTACGAGATTTTTGTCGATGTGTTTTGTTTAGATAATTAACCTGTTTTTCACGTCGTTAACTTCGTAAATACTTTTTACGAAATTAAGTTTTTAAAATCCCATTCGGCAAAAGATATAGAGGAAACGCTAAGGATGTTATAAATTGATACGTATCTGGGCCCACCTGATATCTTCGTTTACGATGTTAATATTAACTTTGCGGCGGCTGAATTTCAAAATGATGTTAAGATAATAAGTATTTAGTATAAATAAATACCTGTAAAAGCCTACTTAAATATTGGAAAGATTAAAAGAACATACGCTTTACTTCTCCGAATGTATAAATCCTTACGTTGGAAATTAAAAGCTTTACAGATCTGGAGGCAGGTTTATAAATGGTAGTAAAGAGTTTAAACAACACTGTGGACCCTAATGGTCTAGTGTTAACTTTATTGGTTTTTGGAGTATACCTACCCCTAACGAGTAAATCTCTACTATAGGCAAGTATTTAGAAACGTGTTGCAACCTACGTAAAAACTTTAATAGAATCATGAAGGGAATCGGTACGCCGCTAAATTAATAATACCCTTAACAACGGTAACGGCTTTACAATAATCGAAGTATTTACTTTTCAGTTGTAAAGTAAAGTCCTCGTATGGTAGAAGTAGGCCCAATGAAAAGGGATATATATAATTTTAAGCAATGCGAATTCCGAAGTGGTTATTAAAACTACTAACGGTCCTTCATCTTTCCGAATCATTTAAGTTAAGCCTTACATTAGGGTTATTGACGATGAAGATCCTCTATTCAGGCAACCAAGTTAATATAAACCTCTTTTACCTGTTATTGATAAGCCGATAAAAGGCCGCTGATGCGGACGACCTTTGAAAAAGAAAAACGTTAAAAAGGCGGAATATATACCGGGCTGTATTTACAATATTATTTAGGTAAGCAGGAAAGAAAAGAATAACGAAGACTTGGTATTAAAGCTTCGAATATAAGGGATTATTAAAAATTCCGGTAAACATTTTAAGGAAAGTAATAAGGTCGAAATTAATAGCCTACTCACTCGAAGAGTTATATAATTCGTAACGAAAACCGATTTTGACCTTTAAAACCTAAACGTTACAATCTTTAAATCGAGGATTATCTACGAGGTTAAGGGCAGGACCACGGGACGGCTGCATGAAAAGTTATACCTGATCGCTTAAAGATATGGCGATAAAGGTAAGGATTAGATCCTTATGTAATTTTCAACGATTTAGAAGATTAATTGGCGTTTAGTAGTCGTTTTAGCAATACGTTTACTAATTAAAATTAAAGGAAAGTTTACATTTAATGACCGTAATATAATATAAGTTTATATATAGTTAGTAACGGATTTACAGAGGATCGTACTATTAAATTTGCACATGTTATTTACCCTTCGTGGATAGTAAAACGGTGTGTTGAACCACTATTAGGATTGGCTAAAACAAGCGCCTATTAGTTTTTAACCTATGAGTCTCATTTCAAATTATGATTAGCGATAAAGCCTTTAATAAACAAACTGTATTTGTTGGCAACGTAAAAGAAAAACTTTTGCGTAATAGGTATGTAAATTAACGATATGTTTTTCGTCAGAACGGCTAGCTTTATAACATAGAAACAATGGACGATTAAAGACTTTAAGTTCTAAAATTACAAACTGGTAACGACGTTAACGAAAAGTAGCTAATTTAACTTCAACGGATTATTAATCCGTATGTTTAGTGTTAATACCGGCTTTAACTTTCGCTAAAAAGGCTAGGGCATTGTTTTGGCTATAATCTATAATACTGATATAGCTAGAGCTTAACGCTACTTAAAACAACATACTCGTAGCAGTTATATTGTTACTTTATCATAACCAGAAGCCTTTTACAACCTTTTCATCGCGGTATAAGCATAGAATCCGGTAAAAAAAGACTTTTATCGGCTGAATAAAGAGCTCGGGTGGCAGATGCAAAATCTGGATCACGGGATTAATATAGTTTCAATCGACTTATCGAAGGTTAGGTAAATAACCTTTATGGATGGGTTCTTTGTGAATAACACCGACCTATCTTTATTAATAGGCTTCCTGATAGCCTTAATTGACGAAAATAGGTGCGAAAACGAGTTTAGAATAATCGGTAGCCTAATTTACTAAACCTTTGTTAAGTGTAAGAGAATTATACGAAACTTATTAGCTTTGGAGGTTTATAGTATAATAACTGGTTTTAATGTAGGTATGATACTATGGGAAACCTTTAACCTTTTCCATAGATAACTAAAAACTTTACCTACCCTGGTAGTAATTTGTAACAACTCAAAGAGCCTATTAGAATACCCTTTAAAGCTCGGAACCACCAGTGAAAAACGTTTAATGATCGACGTAATGGCACTTAGTAAAGCGTATGAAGGGATAGAGGTTAAAGAATTTGGATAGATTGATGTCAAAGATAATCCAGCTAATTTTATAACGAACGCAATGCCGAATAAGGCCTTGGAAAGGTTTATAAATAATAATAGGCTAATCATACGTATCTAGGGCTACGTTAATAGACCGTTTAGCAAACTCAAGTTACGTGTTAACGATTAGGGTTGTGCTAGCAAACTGGAAGACTGCCATAGAAGTAAAAGCTATGATAGTGACCTGTTTGACTGACACGGCTAAAAGTAGAAGTTCATGAAGGCCTGTGGCAGAGGAACTTTTTATGGGAGTTAATAAATTCGGACCTCGGAGCAACGGAGAAATTCAAGTTAAAGAGGGTTAATTTGCGTGTGATTGAGTGTAATTTAGTATAGAAGTCGTTTGAAATTGATATGGGGTTGGCAAGTTGATGTGATCGCTGTTAAGCACTAACCGGAAAAGATTAGTTAAACACACTAACGTGCACATACAAAATAAAAAGACACCAGTATTGGAATAGTACTACATGTCGTGCGGCAGGTCAACTTTACTTACAGTAAAGTTAACTATACTAATCTGCAAGTTAAGCGTATTATTTGTGTGGATTTACTACATTGAGTGTAAGTCGAGTGAAGTACGTTGCACTTCACACTAGAGCCGGGCCAAGCAATTGGTCATAAAAATTACAGTGCAGACCGGCTAGCAGTCTACCAAACCTAGATCAATAGATCCACTACTTTATCAATGCAATACTACTGTTACTTCGACCACGATTCGAATCGACAACGTTGTAACGATCTAAGGCCCTACCAATATTTATGGTAAATGAAGCTCTTGGATAATAGGTTATATTGCTTCAGAACGCAATTCCAAACACTTAACATATAATATATAATTTTTATTTACCTTTAGTTAGGATTGTATACTACGCGTTATAAAATTTAAGGATAATAAGGTTAAAAAGGAGGACAATCAAATAAAGGTTATCAACTGATACAAAGATACTAATACCAGTTTAAAAGCAACGTAATAACTTTCCGACCACATTTTCCTCTATTATCTGATAGGTAAAAACATTTATCGCCGACATAATAATGAAGACCCTGGTTCTATATACCTTTTTACTATTTAAGATCGTTACGCGAAGCAGGTTTTTCAGGGTATTATACCGAATACAAGAGTATTACAGTACTTAATTAGAGGTTATTCGTAATACGTCGCGATACAAAGGGATGTATATACGATTAAAAACTTAACTATATGGATACTAGTAAAGCTAGGGTCAGTTTTAAATTTAGAAAAAAACTCTGTTTACTGGGATTAACAACTAATATTATTGTCGTTAACTTTATTATTTTCCATATTTTAAAACCATTTACCTCGTTTCTATATCTTAAAAATGAAAAAAAAAAAAAAAACGTCAGTATTAACGTTATCATTTAAACTGACGAATTAATTTGAATTAGAGGTAATAAAAGTTTTTATTAATCCATAAATAGGGGTATTGTTATTTCATATTTAAGGGTTAAAAGCAATGATTTTAAATTAAACTAAGTCGAAACTTCGTTGACTACATTATAAGTTTACTTATCCAACGATTAATAAGATTTATAAGGTTTATAAACTGGTTATTTACAAAGATGTGGATTTGCCGATGCTAAAGGTAATTAGACAGCTTTATCATCATTGTCAAACGTACTTGTAAACCCCTTAAAAGTTTAAATTTACGTTAAAAATACTAAGACTTTAACTTTAAAGTTTTTATAAACGTGTTTCACTTAGATGACAAACTAATATTTTACTTTGTGGATTTTGTAACAGCTTTTTACGACGCTAAGTTCCTTAAAACTATCATAATAAAGGAAATGTGGGAGACATTACATATCTTATTACTTGATACGTATTTTAGGCTACTAGACGTATTAGTTTACGATGCTGGTACTAACTTTACCGCGATAAAGTTTCAAGCTAATATTAAGTCGATAGGGATTTAGTGTAAACAAGTTATCGTTAAAGCTTATTATGGTATTAGTAAGTTCGAAAAGACTTACGCTTTTATACTAAAGGCTTATGATATCTTTACCCCGGAAACCGAAAGCTTTATATATTAAAAACATGGTTTCAAATAGCGATAAAGGGCTTTAACAATACTCTTGACTTTAAAGGTTTCATACTAAATTTATTGTTATTTGAGGCATACCTACGTATAATAACTAAGGCGCTATGATTGTTAAATTCCTAGAAATATGTTAAAATATATAGTAAAGCCCCAATAGAATTGAAAAAGGAATTTATACATCTTTAGGTTAACGAATCCCTTAATACCAGAAACGAACCGTTAACAATAAACGTATTATCCTTTCCTTTTTGATGTGAAATCTTTATATAACGAAAACCATGTAAAAATGATAGGCTGTATAGAATTTTAAACATTACTAACTTAAATTTAGTAATTGAAACTATTAACTTCCCTATTACTCTTCGAATTATATAGGTTAAGCCGTATAAAAAGCCCTTTAAGTTTGTAAATAATTTGATGTTGATGACCTTCGAGTCGAGTGTATTAGCTAATTTTATCTTCCCAAACCGATCGTTAACAAGTTAATGAAACGTCGATAGCATAATAAACTAACTAAAAAGAGTATATTTATTAAAGAGGAGGATGTCGATAATGATTGCAAACTTAATATAGTATATATAATGGCGTAGATATTTAAAAGGAAAATTAAAACGGAGAATTTTCTTTTAATCTATGTGTTAAAGGCATTATTAATGTATTGGTCAAGCCATTTAGGGGAAAAAATTAAGTGATAATTAACAGCCTTCTCTTAGGAAAGTTTATACAATTTCAACCTTTAACGTAATTAAAATGCTAAAAAGTTACTATTTTTAAATCGAAAATAATTGACGAGGTTAAGGGTAAAACCACGGACCGGCCAGACGAAAAACTGGGGTTTATCGTTTAAGGATACGGTAATAAAGTTGAAAACTAAATCTTTACATAAATACTTATGATTCAAAAGATTAGTTAATGTTTATTCGTTGTTATTACTACTAGTTTGATTCCTAGTAAAAGAAGTTAGTATATACTTAATTTTAGGGATATAAAGTAAGCGTATACATAATTTGTTACTAATTTCCAGCGGATTCTACTATTAGAATTTCCGAAAGAATTCAGGGATGAGTTTTTGGTCGTTATTGTTGGAATAATATTACATGCAGTGCAATAGTTCAACTTTACTGTAAGTAAAGTTGACTATACTTAACTGCAAGTTAAGAGTATTGCATTGTGCAGACTTACCGCATTGGGTGTAAGTCGAGTGTAGTATGCTGCACTTCACTCTAGGGCACGAGTCAAGCACTTGGCTATACAAATTACAGTGCAGACTAGCTAGCAGTCTTCCAAACCTAGCACAATACATCCACTATCTGACTACTGTAATTCTACTGTTACTTTGAAGACTAATCGAATCGACAACGTTGCAACGTTTAAGGCCTACCAACACTGATCAATGCTTGACCTTTTACTAGGTTAAGCACAGATAAGCTAAGTAGAAGAAGAAGCTACTTTCTAGTTACGCTCTACATTTATCGTTAGGGAAAAGGAAAGATTCTTATGAAGGGCCTCTGTAAGTACTGCGACAGTCTTCTAATGGCAGGAAAACAGAGAAGACTTTTGGGTTGCATCAGTCTTCCAACGACAATCTGAAAGTTAGCGATGGTATCATTATTTGAAAACACCAAGAAATCTTCAGTGATCTTTCTTAAAGACGTTAAGATTGACTGTTAGAAGTCTTAACGTTCGGCAAGTTGGCAAACAGCTAAGTAAGTACTACTACAGGTACTACTACTGAAATAAAGACTAAGTTTCTACGCCAAAAGACCACAACAAATAACCTTCGACCTCTAACACTACTACCGACCTTTGTTCTCACCTTCTACATCAAACCTTTACCCTTAATCTACTCTTTTTCACTCCTTACATCACTTCAATCATCAAGTTTACTGCTCTAAGCAAAAAACACCAAGTCACGCCAAGAAAGCCACGTCGCATGATCTTACGCCAAGTCACCAAGTCGTCAAGTCGACAAGTCCCCACGTGACTTCACGCCAAAACACCAAGTTTCCTACGCCCAAGATCACCAAGTTCCTCGCCCTACACGCCTATCAAAATTTCTGCCTTCAGCGCTCAGTTTAAGGCTATTACTAACCCTATCAAAAAAGAAGCAATCGAAGTATTCGGAACTGTTTTTACCAAGTTTTACGACGAATAACTTTAGACTACAGACGTTAACGAAACCTTTGATAAAGCTTACCTAACCAATTACATTGGCTAGTATATCCTCGAGTCTGATGCCGGTAAAGAGTTTGGTCGCAACGCTAATACTTTCCAAGACTTTCGCGAGTTTTTTGGCTACTGAACTTTTAATATGTGGAAAACAATCCAAAGTTACGTTAAGGTTAAATTAAGGATAAAAGTTTAAAGGGGTGGAATTTACATACCAAAAAGGGCTTAAAAAGAAATGACAAAAATCTTTTTTAAGTTGACCTAGCTTAAAAAATACCCTTAAGACTCACAGCCTAAAGGAAAAGGCATTAATGAACCTTAACACTCCTATATGCGTTTTAGAGGACCTCTGCTTCACCCTCCACAGCTAAGCTAAGCCTTTTTACGCGCGGACGACGAACCTGTTAATCTGCTTGGCAACTTGAAACCTTCACGTAAAAGTGCGGTGTACGCCCTTAGCGGTGGTAGAACGCGTAAAGTAACAGCTGTCAACACGGCCAGAGGTATTGATGTTATCGCTTTATACTTACATCAATTAATGAAAGCAAAAACCTCGCTAAACCCTTTAACACCAAAGAAAATATTACCAAGCCCTTTAAAAATCTTTCCCCTTTAAATTTGTCTATATACGAAAGCCGATTATAAGTCTTACCACAGGACTTTACCCCTTGGGTTAGGTTATTAGTAATTACCTTCAACACCGTACCTTGAAACCGTTAGGAAACATTATCCACAGCTAGGACGATTATCGCGACCTTCCTCTAAAACCTGTTAAAATAGTTAACGTTAATTAAAAACTCCTTACAGACTTTACCAAAATCTGGGATAATACGGAAAAGTATAACAGGAAGCCGTATAACCTTTTCTACACTAAGATAATATTCTTCCTAAATATCTACAAGTGGATGGAGGTACCCCATTTTGGTTTTCACTTATTATTTCCCGGAATATTTATAAGGTACGCCAAAAATTACTACCTAACCTTCCTAACTTGCGTTACCACATTCCGCGAGATTTACAATGGAATAAAGGGCTACTTCGAGTACGATGTCTACTTCGTGTAATATTATATAAACTGGGCTATCACGCGGTAGACTATAATAATAGCAAAGAAAAAGGAGGAGGAATTACTAATAGACGTCTTTAATTAAATGTTTAATAAATTAATATTATGTTTAAAAGTAATGGAGAAAGTTTATATTAGCGAAGCCATACTTCTCGAATAGGTACGGGTAATATTTACAGTCGTTAGCGAGTTTAAATACGCTTTATAACGCTTAAATGCCACTTGTAAAGGCTTTTTTAACTAGTTACGCTCCTCGCTTACCTACGTAATAGCACGTATACCAAATTCGCTGGGTATATACCCCTAAGCCGGCAATTTCCTTAACGTAGATGAAGAAAACCTTACGGTAGTCAATTACGTCGACCGTAAGTACGGACGCCCATAACGCCTAAGGTCTGGCTCATCGACCTCAGCCCCAGACTGGAAGCAGCACCAACGCTGGCGCTAACAAAATACAGGCGCACCTGCTATCCGCTAATAATATCGTCGTGATTGTGGCAAGAGATGTTAGATCTGCGGTAAAACTGGTTATTAGTTAACTCGGCACCCCCCTGCTAAGCGAAATAATAGAAAGGTGATGTATTACATCCAGTACTCCACCACTTTTAAGCAGGAATACTTGGACCAAGTCACAGACTTCGAGGGCGATGAGCCAATCGATAGCAATATCTTTAACCAGATCAAATGGCATGAAGAATATACTGCTCCTGGTGCGGCTTAATACTAGCTAATCACGCCTTCTTATATCGTTTAAGTAGCCGTCAGGAAAACCACGTAACAGCGGACAGGGATGTGCTGGCAGATTGGAAGACTGCTAGGGGATTGATAATGTTGATCTGTTTAAGTGGCACAGTTGAAGTTGCGAAAGGCTGTAGCGGAAGAACTTTTTGTGGGAGTTGATGAACTCGAACCTCGGAGCGGCGGAGCAATTGAGGCCAAATGGGGTCAATTTGCATGCAATTGGGTGCAATGCAGTATGTAAGTCAATTAGAATTGGTAGGGGGTTGAGGCTGCTGTTTAGCGCTAACCGGAAAAGATTGGTCAGCCACACTGGCGTGCGCGCACAAACTAAAAAGCCGCTAGTGTTGGAATAATATT
Organism: Anisogramma anomala; assembly: GCA_038502455.1. Classification (NCBI taxonomy): domain Eukaryota; kingdom Fungi; phylum Ascomycota; class Sordariomycetes; order Diaporthales; family Gnomoniaceae; genus Anisogramma; species Anisogramma anomala. The sequence continues at coordinate 15,044,134 of JASMMZ010000004.1, read as the reverse complement.
ATCTGAAGTGCAATAGGTTAACTTTAATGTAAGTAAAGTTGACTATACTAAATTGCAAGTTAAGTGTATTGCGTTGTGCAGACTTATCGCATTGGGTGTAAGTTGAGTGCAGTACGTTGCACTTCACTCTAGGGCACAGGCAAAGCATTGGGCCATACAAATTACAGTGTAGACCGGCTAACGATCTGCCAAACCTAGAACAATACATCCACCATCTGACTACTTCAATACTACTGTTACTTCGAAGACCAATCGAATCGACAACGTTGCAATGTTTAAGGCCTACTAATAGTTATAGTAATATGTTATATGGCATATTTATATCGACTGGCTAAAATAGGCGTTTATTGGTGCCTAACATACTCAACATACTTTAAGAATAGGCTCTGTATAAAAACTTTAACGTTTAATCCGTGTCTATTAATTGTAAAGGGTAAAGATTTTGGTATTGTAGGTATATAAATTAACGATACCTTTTACCCCGAAGATATTGGATTGATAACATCGAAATAACGTGTTATCAAAAAGTCAGGCCTTTAGAAGTGTATGTTAATTGAAACGTTGGTTGAAGATATATAATTTAACTTTAATAAATCGTTAATTCTTTTTTATAGTATTAAGGTTAAAACGGAATTTATATTAGTTTACGTCAAAAGGGGCAAGCCATAAGCCTAACAACTATCGTTAAAGCCGATAAAGTAAGATTACAAAGATACCTAAAGTAAAAAGCTTATACGGTCTACATTACCACGTTACGTTAACCGAAAGCATCGCACAACCTATTTATTATAGCATAGGTATAAGATCTATAATACGAGGGCTTTAATATATTGAATAAAAGGATTTAATATCAATTAGACCTCTTAAAACGAGGGATCAATACAATTTCGTTAAATTTTATAAAGTCGAAGTTTATAATCTTTACAAATGGTTTCTTCAACAATAATACTAACCTTATTTCATAAATAGTCTTGTTAATAATGCTCTTTAACGAGGAGAGATTTAAAAGGAAATTCATAATCACCGGAAAAATTATATACGAGACAATAGTTAAATTTAAACGTATAATACGAAACGTATTGGCTTCGAAAGTCTACAGTATTATAATGGGCTTTAACATTGGTATAGTAACTACCGACACGTTAAGTATTAATACTAAATAGATAGAATGACTTTCGATACTTATGGTAGTGTATACTAATTCCCGGAGCCTTTACTAATATCTATTAAATTTAGGTACAACCAATAAAAAACGTTTAATAATAGATATAATATCTTTAAAAAAGGTATATAAAACCAGGAAAATCAATAAGTTCCGGTAAATAGATGGCAAAAACAACCCTGCTAACTCTATAACTAAGACTACGCCTAATAATATTTTAGAAAGTTTTGTAGATAACGATATGCTGACTGTACGAATCAAGGGTTACGTAGACCGCCCAGTATGTAACATTATGGAATAGAGTTGCTGTAGCGAATTTAAAGACTGCCAGGGTAATAATGTTGATGGAAAAGGTAGTAATGACAGTAATTTAAACTTCTGGTAAAATGTACGTAAATTTTGGAGTGCGTGATACGTATAGGTTTATAACGAAAGATCTGTGTACGGGAGTTATGAAACGAAGGTCTTGAAGGGAGGGAACAAAAGGTTTTGGAAGAGCCGTAATCAATATTAATTTTAATAAAGATTAATCGGAATTAACAGGGTTTTGACTTGTGGATTGAGAAGGGATTTCAGAGGTTGCTACCAAATAATGGAAAGCTACGCTGTTATATAGATACAAAATAAAAAGCTGCCAGTGTTGGAATAGTAGTCAAATTCAGTAAAGCCAAGTTAACTAAACTGTCAGTTTAGTTGATTATACTTACTACAAATTGGCTACAGTTTGTGGGACTATACTGCAAGTGTAGTATAGTAGGTATTCGATTTAAAGTAAGGTATAGGCCAAAGTGTTTAGCCATACAAATTAGTGGGAAAACTGGCTAGTGGTTTGATAAACCTAGAACTTACAACTTAAACAAGAACTAATTTCAATGTAGCACTAGTTACTTAGACCACAGTAATCCGAATCGACTGCGTTACAACTATAAAGGCCTACCAATAGACAAGTTAATTAATACATTATTCTCTGTTTATTTACCCGCGAATTACAACGAAAAAGTTGCCCGTGTTTAATTCATTGGTAATCTACTATATAATTTTCGTACTTAATATGATAATGCTCATTACGTTAACATTATTAATATCAGAAATATTATTTGTAATGGGATTGGTAACGACGATATGTCTACTCACGATAATTAGGGGGATGTTATTATAACTAGCGTAAACACCTTCCGAACTGTTTCAAAATAACGCGTTATTTAGGTTAATTATTTTTAACTTTACTGTTGTAAAAACCTTGGTTTATGCCTATGGTACGGCGCGGATAATTATCGTTTTCGTACCTATTTATTGGATCCAGTGTAACGCCCGAGCTACTCCGATACTAAAGTTAATATAAATATCGACCTGATCTTTACCTATAATTTTATCAACCTTTAGGAAGGAAAAGCGTAAATTTTGTACATAATTACGTATATAAGTTGGAAAACCATTCATTCAATCCGGTAATTCGCCTCCAACTTCGAAATAATTCACCGTTTATGATAAATTTACTTTATAATTGCATTCAATTTACCAACGCTTAAATAAATATAGGTTGCAAATATTATAAAGTTATGATTATAACGTTACAAGTAAATAGTTCACCAACCGGTTAAAATTACTGTATATTCCTATTCCATTCCATCGACTCAGTGAATCTACTCTCCACATAACTAAGTTCGCCTTAAAATTTATTTTCTTTATAACTTTCTTCAATATCAACTTTGATAAATACCGATATCGAATTTGAGTCTATATAATCTTATATTTACAATATAACGGTATTTTAGGTAAACTCTAAATAAAATTCGAACAGGTAACTTTTGTCGTTTCAAAATATGTACTTTTTTTAAAACGAATAGATAACCATCGCGTATAACAACGAGGATTTATACTGTTATAAAAAAACTAAAGGAATTAGTTTTGTTATTTTTTATGTTGTTTTCCAAAAAGTCCAAAGGAACCCAACTATTACCAAACGACTTACCGCTGTCTTTTTCGAAAACATTAATGAAACTTTCGCCCCGAAACTATTCGTCTTTATTAATGATAAACTCCCCAATACCTTGAGAAAGATTGCACCTTTATTCGATAAAACCTTGGGAGATAAGCAGTCTCTTTACTGTTACGAAGCCGATTATAAAATCGGTCTTTAAATTAACAGTTAAAGATAGCCTCTTAAAATCCAGTAAGGCCCATTATATAGTATATTGTGGGTGAAGCTCCTTGTATCAAAAGAAATTTTAACCGAATTGTTACACCAAGATTACATTTGCATGAACAGCTTCTTAACGGGTACCCCCGTACTCTTTGTTAAAACACCTGAAGATAATTTAAATTTTATATGGACTACCATAAACTTAACGCTATTACAAAGGTGAACCGCTACCTGCTTCCCCGAATTCAGGAAACATTCGCAAATATTATCAGAAATAAATTATTTTCCAAATTAAATATTAGAACCATTTTTCATCAGCTTTGTATTCAAAAGGGATATAAATGGAAAACTACATTCCGTATATTTTTTAAATTTTTCGAATTACTAGGTATCTTTTTCTCGTTTTGTCATATACTGGCTACCTTTTAACATTATATTAATAATTCGTCGTGCCCTTTTCTCCATAATTTTCATTTTGCTTATCTCAACAATATTTCAGTGTATTTAAATCAAACTTTTGACAATTATAACATTAACGTTAAAATAGGTATTAAACGATTTTGAGGTTATTAATCTAAACCTAAACATATATAAATATAAATTTGGCATTTCAAAGATGAAATATCTAAGGTCCATTATTAAAATATAAGTCAACGTATGTATAAACTCAGAAAGATTACGCGCTATCCGGAAATAAACGGCTAGCATATTTATATTAAAAATACGGGTTTTTTCCCGATTTTCCAACTTTTACGGATAATTCATTCGGAACTGTTTTATAATTGTTAACCAATTGATTCAATTGATTCAAAAATATACCCCTTTTCTTTCGGTATCCGAGGAGTAAATTGCTTTTGAACGGCTTAAATTTTACTTCTTTTTTAACCCCGTTATCGTTTAATATCATTCAGACCGCGACACATTTTTGGAAGCTAATTACTCGAATTAGGCCTTAAGAAACTATTGACTTCAACAAAAAAAATTACGGCAAAATACGCCTAATAACATATTACTTTCGTCTTTTTAAATTGCCGAATATAATTACAATATTTACAAAAAGAAACTGCTTAGGATTATAAGTTACTTAAAAATATAAAACGTGAACCTCCTGGGCACAACTCGCTCATTTAATATTCTGACGAACTATAAAAACCTAAATTACTTTATAACCATATAATAACTTTTCAATCGATGAATATATTGGTTAGACTGTCCTTCATAATTTCGTTTTAAACTAATTTATAATCAAAGGGTTAATCACATATAACTCAATATATTATTCCATAAAACTAGGATATTTCTGAAAGTCGTTTCGACCCCCGATTTTTAAGTCGAAAACTATAGCTTTAACGCCCTGAATAGATTGTTTTTAAGAAACTTCCGCGTATATACGTTTTCCAGATAATCGTCTCCGGCGAATTTATCTCGAAAGGTTAAAATACTTTCATCAATATCGATTTTTGAAGTAATTAAGACGCTGTTATTACCCGAAACTCTACTTTCCTCCGTTTAATTCGCGCGGTACATATAGGTAACCGAAGTTTTCTTTCCAATATTCGTGTTAACGACGACTAAATACTTCAGGTCTTTATTTGGAAATATTCAATGGATAACCATAGCATTTTACGGTTTCATTACCGTATTTGGAGACATATTTACAAACCATTTACTACTGCATTAGTTCAAATTACCTATAATTCAATTTTTAGTAGCCGCCTAGACTGCAATACTACCATTGTCTTTTTGTTTTTCGAAATATAATTTTGAGTTTGGTTATATCGTACGTTCTACCTCTTTTACTGAAATTATAACATTTATATCCGTACGACTTATTAACTATATTATCAAAAAGAAAAATTTACCCATTCTCATTCCTAGGCAAATTTGGAGCTAGTTTTCTATCGATTTCATAATTAACTTTCCCTTGAAATGTGCCGGCAACTTATGTTACATTATAATTATTACGGACTATTTAAATAAGGCTGTTAACCTAACGGTAATGAATATTATAAACACCGAAGCTTATGTAAAATGATTTTTAAATTGTTATTAACGGTCTCACGGGGTTTCAACTACGATCTTCTATAATCATAGTTTAAATTGGATCGGTGGGTTTGAAGAACCATTTTACGATTTTATGGGGGTATAATAATTCTTAAACAATATATTTTACTCCGAAACAAACAAAGCGATTGAACGTGCTAATTGAAAAGTCTCAATATACCTCTATATTCCTTTTCTATTATTTATACTTGATTTAATATAAGTTACTTATTACCCGGTAATCAATTAGTCTTTAAAAATCTATGTATAATTACCATCGGTATGAACAATTTTATAACCTACTATTATTGTATCGACCTTATATAACCCGTTTGACGTTTACTCATTTCAGTTATGAAGCCGCGTACAAAAATTGAAAACTTCGTGAAATATATCCGCAACGTTACTAAATTTGTGCAAACCGTAATAACAGCTATGCAACAACGTATAAAAAAAAGCTGCTAACAAGTAACGCTCCCCATTAAATCAATTCCGGGTCGATAATAATGTTTAAATTTTCTTTAAAAATCATAAACCAAATAAGTTTTTGAAAACGCTAGGTTAGCTCTATAATAAACACTGTATTATATATATTATTAACTCCTATGTTATTGAACTTAATATCTTGCAAAGAAAGTATTCTTGGTTTTATATAAATAAATTTACTCGAATTGCTTCGTACCTATTTTAGAACTAACGAGCCTTCGATTTTAAACGATCAGCTATCGATGTTATAAGTAACGATGGCGAAATAAAATCTAAATATTACAACAAAATTATTTTACAAACCCAAAACAAACCATTAATGACCCGCCCCCATTTTAATAGTCATTTAGAACGAAAAATCTCAGTTCAATGTGTAGGTTATATACATTTAATTTAAAAGCCGCTCTTCAACTTTTTAATTAGCGCGATCCTCAAAGTTTTCGAATTACGTTATGGGTTAGCCAAGTACAATGACAGGCTTTTCCGTTCGTCCCGCTAGCGGGCCTAAAATATTATATTTTATATTATTCAAGGGCCTAAAATCCACTATATCACGAATATCGAATATATACGAAACTTGTATCAATATTAACAAAAAAAAACCCATATCATCGTACTTATCATTCTTCAAGTTTCTAGCCAATTCGTCAATATCCAACAATTTCTTACATATATCGACTAATTTACCAAAATAACTCTCAATACAACTTAATTTGCTATGAATACGCATCTAAACCTCAACTTATTACTTAATTACATGTAAATAAATTTACCATCCGCTCGTTAACCGTGATACTCATGTTTGATTTTAATATACTTTACTTATCTAAAAACCACACTTCTAGTCCAGAAGCTATATAGCCTGAAAGATGCCAAAGCGTATAAAAATAACAAAGACCTATTTTACGACTTTATAAGTATTTAGCTTCTGTGTCGGTAAGGTTTTTACCTATTCACGTGAAAGTAAACGAGTAGAAGAGTAATCATAATATTGGTATAGTTGTAGTAAAAGATAGATGCGTTAAAATCATTCCAGAAATTGGACGTTATGGATGGGAGGTTATAAACCTCTTATCAGGGTAGTGACCCTTTTGCCGTGTGGTTTGGAATAACCATTTCAGACCGCTTTACGTATAAAGCACTTTGCGTCTTGTAAGAATGTAGCCTGTAGCGTGATACGTTATCTTGCACTTTGTAGGAGTATACCTTGTAATATAGTATACTGTTACTTGGCCTATGTATATTATCTATGAGGGTATATAGTAATATCTATATAGGTAATCATTCCTTTTTTCCTTATATACCTATAATTTAGTAGCGATAGTGTAATTATAGCAATTATGTATGCGTATCCCTGTAATAACAGTGTAGTTATAAATGTCTAAATTAGTAGTTTTTGTAGTGATAGTGTGGTTGTACGGGTCCGAATTAGTAAGTTTTGGCCGCGGTGGTAATTGTAATTAGGGTTTGTTGGTGTAGTTAAATGGTAGCGATATGGTTAGTAGTAGCGCTTTTCGTGGTTTCTGATAGGGGTAATTACGGAAGCGGGTAATTGCGTAGGAGTAATTATGTAGGGATGATTACGCTATTACGTGTTAGGTTAGTATAAAAAGAAATATTGCTATCGGTTTAAGTAAAACTTACTTTTTCTTTTTCTTTTTGAAGAGGTATAATTAAAGCTTATAAAAGTACTTATTCCAACTTAACCTCTGTTTTAATCTATTAAACTAAACAAATTTAATTGGTAAGTTACTTGACCAATACCTATATATTAACCTTTCCATTGAATAGATACCGCGCAAAGACAGGACGGCTAGATGCTGTTTAACGCGAGAGCGCCGTCGCGCCGCCGTTGCCGTAGCCGCCGCAGCCGTTACTACTTAGCCTTTTTGCGCCGTAAATGAAGCCTAACGAAGCTAAGTTAAGGTTTATATGCTCTTAATCCACTCGTCTATATACATTTAATGTTTCTTTTTATAAATAAGGAGTACTAGACGGATTTGCTTCGCCGCTTCGAGCTTTGTATCGCTAAGGTACGTTGCGAGGCCTTTTTAACGCGTAAGGCGTTAGAGCAGCATACCCGGGTCTATGGTCCTGGGCCGCCAATAGATACGCCTTACGTGCCGTGTGTCGCGTTTACATCCACAGGTAAATCCGTTAGCGATTGCTATAAAACCGGGGGTTGTTCGTCTCACTGCTATCGTTACAAGCGGATTGACAGCGGATAAACCTCCATTTCGTTGGTATTGGAGCTGTAGGCCAAGACTGTGTTACGCGCCCACCGGATTTATGGTAAGTTTTAACCGATTTTTCAAAATTCTTTTTGTTAGAAAAGTAACGTTCGGAGCGTTTCGAAAAATAATTGCGGTCGTAAATAACAAAAACAAGCCGATGTTAATTAGAAATAGGCGTTAATTAGTGGACTAAAGAGTCGGTGGCCATTATTACCCCCTTGAAACGGGGTTTACATATATACTACGCAGGCGAGTTTAACAACATTATCGCGCATCGTCGTAAGAAGGGTAAAGACTCCTTTACGCTTTTACCTAAAGGCATTCGACTCAAGGCATAAAGCTACATCTTTATTGGCGCTAATAGCGTCAATGGTGGTAATGGCGGTGGCGCTAGTACAAAGGGGGAGGGCGATGGAGAGGATAGTGGGGATATAACGGCATCGCCCTTTCCATTTCCTTTTAGCAGTAATTAGCTACCCCCTGCGGCCGAGCCTGCGCGCCCGGCTTCTTTAATTTTATTGCTTCCCTTAAAATAATCGTTTATAAATATAAACTGAAGTATATCAAATAAAAAGAAGGAAATATACTAGAATCAGTGCGATATCGTAAATTGAGTTAGAAAATGATGGGTAGTAAAATACCTGGTAAGTTCGAAGTACGTAAAATGAAGTAACGAGTATTTTAAAATCGATGAAAATTCGTATATTTATACTGAGAAGGGCGAATGTAGAAAGAAACAATTGGGTCAAAGGGTGTACATTAAAATGTAATTTCATTTTAGGAGCAATGCAATATAGTAAATTTAAACAAATATAGAAGAAAAATAGGAAAAAATCGGCAGGGTCGAGGTATATAAAATAAAGAGTGATAGAATGCTGGTAGCGATGCGAAATAGTAAGGTTAAATAGAGGTATATATTGGTGAGCGGCGTGAATAGCGGATTTCGAACCGTTTTAAATCGGTGAAAGTGGTGTAATGGTGTATTAGGGTCGTGAAACCTTGTTAATCATATTAACAAACAGCGTTATCATATTTATAAGCGTTTTTAACGCTCCGTTCGGTGTAGCTTTTGTTATTACGTCTGATAGGTTTGATTTTTCATCATTTCTTTTTCGATTTCCCGGTGTTTATATAACTCGCGTAATGCCACAATGTCGATTATTAACCGCTTTTCATTCGTGGTACCTTGTTCAATTAGGCATTTATAAAACGAGAAGAAGTTAATGTATACAATAAGAGGGATGGGGCATAAATTAAGGTTAGAAATTATTATCCGGACCGTTATCGTTATAGTGATACTCGAATCGAACCCTTTAATTATACCATATATTTTCAAAGCTACGAAGCTTTTAGTAACCCTTTTGCATTTAATAGAGCTTTAATAGATGATGTTTTTACGGAACTTTACGCTGTTTCGGGTAGGTGTTTCGTTGCTAAGGACTAAAACGAAGCCTATTTGAGAATTATAGTTGGTGTTATTAGCTAAAAAGCCGTCAGTAAAATTAAACAGCTTTATAGTACGTGTATTTGGTGGTACAAATTGTAAACCGCGTTTTAGATTATGTATTTATTACAAAAGGCGTTTATTAAACATTTTGTAAATATCGTCCGTCGGAACGGTTTGGTATTACGCAGCGACCAAGAGCTTAAATTCCGTTTTCGATTAAATTACAAAAGTAATCCAAGTGTTACGTATGCGTTAGTATCTGTATAAGTCGGCCCGTTTTACGTTATTTAAAACTATAAAGGTAACTTTTTCTAACTACATTTTTTACGTAAGGCTCAAAATGCCGTTCTGAAAAGTGATAGTGACGTTATAAAAATAGATTATATAGTCCTTCATTAGGTACGTTTTGGGTTTTGCTTTTAAGCCGGCTTTTAAAAGTTTCTATTCTTTAAATATGGAAAACGAGGCTATACATAGCGTTAATATTTCGTCCGTTTATATATCTGTTAATGTAAAGCTTTTAAAGATGGTCGTTAATACTAATAGATACGAATCAAAAGTCGAACTGGTTATCCCGAGACGTTCCTTATAGTACCTTTGGTAAATGTTATACCAGTAGATACCTAACTTAGTTTAACAGTAAAGTAGTTTTATAATACGTAAAATCGTTTTAGATGGGTAATGTTTTTTAAGATCCTTAGGTATATGGGCGTAAATACGACGTTTAAGCCATTTTTTAAACTAAGTGTATACTTGCGTTATATTATAAATTTCAACATATAAGCTATACTATGTGTTCAGGGAGGCTACAAACGTAAAAATTAAACGGTAGCTAACCCATTGTAAGGTGAGCGACTAGGTTATAATGTTTTTTCTTTGCTATTGTTGTTATAACTTTTAATAATTAGGCCGGTTTTTTATAAGGTTTTCTGGTTTTATTTTTTTAATTTCGTCACCAAAGCGAATGGAAAAAATATCATTAACGCCGTTAATCACCGGGTCGAACCTTTTAAAGCGAAATACGCCTTGATTGATTAGGGCAGAAATTTCTATTTTAGTGTATTTGGGATAGTAATAATATAGTTGTGTCGACGCTTCAGGTTAAGCTCGCGGTTTGTTATCTCCTTTTAAGTGATAAAGAAGCTTGCGGTCAAGGTCCCGAAGCGTTTTTTAGTTTTTAAGCTTATGGGGCGGCCCCAATGTCGAGGTGTTGGTGGGGTTGGTATAGGTGAGATGCTTTCGTTTAATAAAAACGGGCCGAATACGTGATTCGGGGGGTAGGCTAAAACTGAAAGAGGTTTGGATTCATCTTTTTAGGGGGTATTTTATTAACGGTTTTCTTCTGATTACGGTTTCAAGCCGTTTTTTTTCAACTCTCTTTTGTACTTTCGTACCATTGTTTAACGAAACGAACTTGTACCGTTTGTAAAATCAACGAGTATATTATAACTTTTAAACCCGTTAATCCTACAAAGTTCAATCCATTCGTCTTTCGTTTTCAAACCAAAACCTTAAATTACAACGGTAGATTTAAAACGCTAGTTTCCTATAGGCCATTCCTTGTGATTAACGTTTTAGATACGTCGTGTTTAGCTCGTAAAAACGTAATACTACTATGACTTTTATCATAACATTCGCTTTTTACACCGTCGCTAATAATAATGTAAAGTTTATGTGGATCTTCGGGTAGGTATTAAAAACAAGGAGCGTAGTGATAAGCTTATTTGGGTCAAAATTGTTGTTGACAGCGTTAACAGTTATCTAAAGGATAGATTCCTTAGAACGAATACCTTTTTGTTCCTTAGACAGCACTATAACCGTTTTTTCAAACGGTTCGTAGTACTGCTTATATTTCCCAATACCCTATAGGGCTTTTAGTGAGATTTATTTATATTCGTTATCGGTTCTCTAAGCCTTAGTATGTTTTTCGGTAAAGTCGAAAGCCGTATTAACGTTGTATATGATTTAGTTTGTGGGCCCTGGGTAAACGTTTAATTAATAATTAACCAAAGCGTTTTAATAGTTTGTAGCAAAAACGTTTTGTGTAAATTTAGTGGCTTGGAATAATATTGCCGCTTCGATGGCTTAAAGGACCGGTTAGCTATATAAATACATAATATTAATAATCACTTCGTAGTTGAAGTTTAAATTGTCTTAAAAACGGAACTTAAACCAGTATAGGGCTTGTAGGTGTAGTTGGCACTTATAGCAAAACTTTTCGATAGCTTTAAGTGCGTCTTTTCCTACATCCGTATGATTTGTGGCGTGGAGTGATAAAAGACGTTTTATAGTCGGGTGTCCAAATTGTCTGTGAAGTATCCGCAATTCCGGTTGTATTAAAGTAAATTACCTTAATTATTCGTATTTCGGGGGAAAATTAAAAATATCCGAACTTAAATCATTATTAGCGAAAAAAAGTATTAATGGTGTTTTAAAGTTTATTACGTAAAACTTAACCGGTTCGAATCGCATATTTATAACGATCGTCTCGAGTAATAACGTTTTGCCTTTACTAAATAAAACTTTTCGGTATTTATTATTCAATTTAGCTAAAACTTTGGAAACTTTATTGCAAGCATTTTGAATTATCTCTTTCCAGCCGTTAAAATTTCGGCTATACCAATGTTAGGTATTATGCCCTGAAACCGGTTGCCGTATTTATTTAAAAACGTAAATTATAATGCTATATAGGTTTTAAACGCTTCGTTTACGTACTCCAAGCCTGTAATATTTAGAAAAAAGGATTTCTGTAAGCCTATGAAAATACGTTACGAGGTTTCGTTGTCCTGGGATATTAAATAAGTATTATCACCTTTAGAGTTTTTTTCTCTGGACGTGTATTCGTGAAGATAAGCGTTAAGGCTATTATTTACGCTTTTCTACTTAATTACCTATGCTTCAAAGCTTTTATCTGGTTTTTAAATATATAATCAGCTTAAAACTATCTCTTAATTCGAATTTTCTCGTAAGCGAGATGGTTAGTAGACTAACAGCCGATCTTACCGTATACTTTATACCGCTTTTGCAAACCCGCAAGGCTCTGTATACTCTTTCATAAGTATCGCTGTAGCCGCAATACGTTTCTCCTATTTTCGAACAATCGTCCCTATTCCATATTGCAAGATTCCCTTTTTGATACTTATATTTTGGGCGTTTGTTTTTCTTTAGTTGTATTTTAAATATTTGATCCAAAATATAGTAAATAGTTTCGACAAGGTTTAATTTATTAATTTAACCTTCGCTCTTAATTTTATCGGTTACAAATGTTAATTCGAAGCTTGCCTATCGGTGTATAAGGTCATAAACCATGTTTCAAGGCTTGTATAAAAGACTTTTAGATTTTTTTTACGCTTAAAAAGTATAATGTCTAAATCTAAGTTTCCGAGGTATACCTTTGTTACTATTTGGATAAATAATTCATTACCTTTGTATTTTCTTCTAAGGGCAACCTGATACTTTTGAAACTTATCTAATAGGTTAGTTATAATTTCCTAAGGGTTTTCATTGGCATTTTTTTTTGATCTTTTACCGATTTCTATATAGTAGTAGTTTAATCCTCATCGTAAAGTTCGTAGTTAATCTTTATATTGAAGTGTGATTTTAAGCGGTTGTAATATTTCTAAAATGTATTTACCTACGATAAATAGTACACATACTATTTTTTTGGCTTATTCAGATAGTATATCGGGCAGGATAATATAAAACTAGAATAGCTCGATATTTAGTTGTTTGTATATATTAAATATAGCACTTATTTTATTTCCGAGTACATTATATAGTTTACCGTTATAATTATCGTCCTTATTCCAAAGCTTGGCGAAGTTTGTAAGCTTTATAAGATCGTTTTTATTAGTGGGAAAACGGTGCGTTAAAAGGTTACAGTAGGGGTCGTAGTTAGCGGGTATTGGGTCATAGGGCACGTATTGGCGTTTTGCGCCGCTTATCGATTCTTAAAGCGGGCTATTTTCAGTGTCCCGGCCGCTTCCGTTATAGCCGAACGGGCTGTTTTCGGTAACCCAGCCGCTTTCGTTATAGCCGAACGGGGTGTTAGCCTTATTTGGAGAGTAGTTTAGTATTTTGTTTTTCTCTATAATGTATACCGGTGTAATGGTGTATTGCATTCGTATATTAAATAAGGATTGTAGCCGGTTTTTCCTTTTGTCGAGGCTTCTATTCCCAATTTAGGGTATAGGTATAGTATTGTATCTTCCTACGATTTATATTTGTTTTTTTACCAACTATATTTTATATTCCGTTGGGTAACATCCTTTTATAAATTCCTTTTAATACAAATCTTCATTATTTTAGTGTAATAAGTCGATAAATCGCGTTGTTTCGAATAATGCTTTCGTAAAGCGGCTATTGTTGCATCCTAGGGTATCAATATCTTTACATCGTAGTTGAATTCGTAAGGCTTTGATAATAAAAGGGTTTACTATTTATCACATACCTAACGTCCAGCTTGAAAATCTTTTCTTGAAATTATCCAGTATATTAGGTTGTTAGGCTTTTTCCTCCTAGTATTGAAATTTAACGGCCAAGATGTATATTTTTACCGTATATAGGTTTAGTTTTTTAACTAGTGTATCAATAGCATAATTCCAAAGACCGAGATTGATTTCGTGTATTATAACCTTCCTGATTCCTATATATTTGACAAAAAGATCGAAATAAACGCTGGCTTCCTTCAGTATTGTTAGTATTAGAGCTATAGCTACAATTATTCTGGGGCGGTTAGGGATATTTATTCCTACGTGTATTTGGTATATTAAGGCGGCGCAAATTGGTAATTTTGCGCTGTAGTTAAATTTAGGTCCGTTTAAATTTTGAAGTTTAGGGTAGTTCGTTTGAAAAACGGTAAATACAAAGTAAATAATATAAATAAAGCATTCGAATTAGAGTTACTAACGTTTACTAATGCAAATAAATTGATACGTAAATAAAATGTGTCCACAAATTCATTAGGTGATTTAAATTAGTTTTATTAGCGTTTGGTAACGTTATTTTAGCTAAACGGTTGGGAAAATTTAAACGTTATATGTACTAAACTTAGCATATATAGGGCGAACGTGAAAAAGCGAATATGGTAAAGAAAGCGTAGGTAAAGGGAGGTGTAGTGTGTGATTTGGTTTATAGGTTTTGTTTTGTATTTAGTAAGCGGTCCGAATTATCGTGTCGTAGCCGCTTCTGTCATTGCAAACAGTTTGGTTGCTTTGTTCGTAACTGCTCTTAAAATAAGCGAGTAGTTTAGATGCTATATTTGTAACCGCTTTTGTGTTTTGCGAACGGTATGGATTGTCGAGTTAAAATTGGACAGGTCTTAACGAAAGGTTTCGAAACTTGGTGGTTTTTGCTTAAGTGGCTTGATACGTAATAAGATGATTTCCCAAAAGTGCCTGGATACGTTAAAGCTCCAAATAAGGGTTTATGGTAGCGTAACGAGGGTTTCAATAGATAAAACGCCAAATAAAGGTTAATACTATCGTATCAAAGTTATATTTCTTAAAGTTACTTAACTTTTATTGTTTTTTTCCATATACTGTATAATTTTTGTAAAAACGTAGTGTTAAAGTCTAAATAGTTGGGACCGTTATAGCATTTCGCTATAGGTATTTAACTTGTGTTTATCTTTTCTTTTCCTAGGCCATTTATAGTAGACCGAATAGGCTATTAATTAGTATCGGTAAGGTCTTTACTTATTCACGTAAAAGTAAAAGAGGAGAAGAGTAATTATAAAATTGGTATTGTTGTAGTAAAATATAGATACGTTGAAAGCATTTCAGAGAGTGTATACCACGAATAGAAGGTTATAAACCTCTTATCCGGACAGTGAACCTCTTGCTGTGCGGTCTAAAATACCCATTCTAGATCGCTCCACGCATGAAACACTTTATATCTTGCAAGAGTGCAGCCTGCAGCGTGATACGTTATCGTGCACTCTGCAGGAGTGCACCTTACAATAAAGTGCACTGCCACTTGGCCTATGTATACTATCTATGAGGGTATATAGTAATATCTACATTCTGTTACGTAACTCAACGCACCATTAGAAACATCTTTACGGCGACAACCTAAGTTTACACGCTATTTAACCGCTTATACACACTAAAAAACCAACTTAAAATAAATTACTCCGGTTTTAAACTTCAAAAGATAAACAAGCCATAATTTGCTTTTTAATTACCTAGTTTATATTCGGGATCAAATTTAGCGAAATACATATATAACCGGAGTTAGGTTTAATTACCATAACGGAATACAAACGTAACCTAACACCGGTATTTAGCTGTTTCGTTTATAGTTTTCCAGTTATTACACGGTTTTATAATTACTTTTAGTTTTTTAAGAAAACTTTATAAAGTTGTAAGCCATCTTAAAAGCGTATTTAAAACATATCTATTCGCGAGTACCATCAGAGTATATTTAAATTAAGCATATAATGAGTAACTATATATTCATGAACTAGTACTAAACAATTTCAAAACGGATATACTCACATTTCTAATAACTCTATCAACTTCGGCCTCGAATCGGAAGTTTTTCTTAATAGCTAATAATAACAATAATAAAAAATAGAGAGGTTTCTGTTATTATATAATTAGGAAGTATTAGAGCGAAATTTTTCTAGTAAGGAAATATTATTATAAGAGGAAAAGGTTCTATTTTTAAAAAGGAGCCTATAGAACTCTTTATATAATAGGCGATAGGAAAGAGAGTACCAACACCTTTCATGCGATACCGTACCGTTTGATAGCTGAAACCTTTTATACGATACTATAACATTTTAAGACGCTTTGAAACGGTTATCACGTACCTTTCATACCTCCATAATTCGCTAACACCTTTCACCACTTTTCATACCAAAGGAGAAGTAGGGGGGGGGGGGGGTAATATCACAAGCTAATGCCTAGGCTAATAGTAACCGAAAATCTAGCCCTAGTGGTTGCCATACTCCTAAGATACTCTGGAGCCTCTAGGAAGTATGCTCTTACCTATCACATAACCGGGTCATATCTCTCTTTTTCTGTAGATCTGTGGCAGCTCCTTACTAGGGGTTTCTCCTCTCTTATTCATCGAGAAGTATAAACAGCATCCGACTATCTTAAGCAACAGCTCCGGTCCAGTCTCTTCACAAGTGGTGTATGTATTGTTTTAGGTTTGGCAGACCTCTAGCCGGTTAACACAGTAATTTGTATAGCTAATTTCTTGG
Source organism: Anisogramma anomala (assembly GCA_038502455.1). Lineage (NCBI taxonomy): Eukaryota > Fungi > Ascomycota > Sordariomycetes > Diaporthales > Gnomoniaceae > Anisogramma > Anisogramma anomala. Next base: position 15,027,409 of record JASMMZ010000004.1, on the reverse strand, counting down.
CTTGTACCCTAGTCTGAAGTTGGCATATATTGTATTTAACTTTCAGTTAATACAGTAGACCAACAAAACAATAAACTTAATTTTCAGTGAGTAAAGTCAACTTTACTTATAGTAAAGTTGATCTATTACACTGAAATCACTACTGTTTCAACACATATACTCTTCAAAGTAGGTACAGCTTAACATAATCCGGTCGAATTAGAATTCTAATTATTATAAATTAGGAACCTGGATATTTAATATAAGGTTAATAAACGGGTAGACCGAATATACCTCAGTTAATACAATTTTGTTACCGTGTTTTACAAAGGTAGTCGGATCCTGATAGTTAGTAAAAAATAAAAATTTAATCTTTTCTGGGATTGAAATGAACTTATTTTAACTTAATTAAAAGTTTGTTTTTTATGTACTCTTTTTTAACTCTGCAACTTTCGTTTATGAAAGTTCCAGTACCCAAATAAATGAAACATCATGAAAGTGGATGAAGATTTATCCAAATCCGAGTTTGGGGAGATTCTACATATAAATTCTATATAGAAATGAGTAGAGGTGTAAACATTGTAAGGTTTCATAATAAAGTTATATAAATTTTATGATTATCGATTAATATCGAACCTTTTTTATCTTTTTAGTTCAAAAAACTTTAGTCAATGTATGTAAACTTGGATAAAACTTTTAATGACATATCTTTTATGTAAAGCGATTGTAAAAAATTGTATCAGAGGCCTTTTGTATATTTCGATTAAAAATTGATACGATTTTGGTTTTTATTAAGAAAAACTTTATATCTGCTGGAATAGTAGTATTTGCGGTATAGTAGGTCAACTTTACTTACAGTAAAGTTGACTATACTAACTGCAAGTATAGTGTATTGTTTTGTGCGGGCCTACTAAATTGGCTGCAAAGTAAGTACAGTATGAGCCCACTTTACACTAGGGCACGAACCAAGCAATTGGCCATAGAAATTACTACGCAGACCGGCTTTTGGTCTACCAAACCTAAAACAATACATCCACCACTTAACTTCGTAATACTACTGTTACTTCGACTAATAGAATCGACAATGTTACAAAGTCTAAAGGCCTATTAAGCAAGGCCTACCAATATTGATCAGTGCTTATTAGGTTGGATACAAATAATTTAAGTAAAAGAAAAGGCTACTTTCGGTTTATTCTTTATAAAAGACTAAGGTAAAGGAAATATTCTTACGAAGAGCCTCTACTACTGCGTTGGTTTTCAAGGCAATAAGTAGAAAGGACTTTTCAGCTACGCCGGTTTTCACGACAGCTTAGAGGTAACAACATTATCGCTATCGAAAACACCAAGAAATGTTTACATATCATTTGTAAAAAACGTTAAAATTAACTATCAAAAGTCTTGAAATTCAGAAAATTAGCAAACGACTAAGTTAGTACTACTACGGGTGCTACTAATACAAGAATAACGACTAAATCCCACGGCAAAAACAACAAACAACCTTCGACCTTACTTTCTACACCAAACCTTTACCTTTACTTCACTCTTTTTACTTCCCCTATGCTAATTTAATCGCTAAGATCGCTATTCCGAGCAAAAACACCAAGTTTTCCCGAGAAAGCCACGTTACGTGACTCCACGCTAAATCGCTAAGTTCCTACGCAACTTCACGTTAAAACACCAAGTCCCTTCGCTTCTAAATCGCCAAGTTCACTTCACGCCGCTCCACCAAGTCCTAAAACAGCCAAAAATTCAAGATAATACCCAATCAAGAATACATAAGGGCAGTCGAAGCCCTCAGAACTATTTTTGCCAACCATTACAGCGAACAACTCTAAATTACGGATATTAACGAGACTTTGACTAAGAATTATTGAACTAATGACATTAGCTAATATATTCTCAACGCGAACCTCGGCAAAAACTACGGCTGCGATACTCACGTTTTTCAACTATTAGATTCTTAACATATGGAAAATAATCTAACGTACGGTTAAAGCTAAGCTAAAGAGAAAGATCACTTGACATAACATATAAATCCTGGAAAAACCGCCGCTAAAACTAGCTAAAACTTTCTTTAAACTAGCTTAATAAAAAGACTCCCCTTAAGATCCTAATTCTCTAAACTGTTAAAGGAAAGGTAAAGGCGTTAAATATCTTTAACGCCCTTACATGCGATCTAAGGAACCTCCCTTTTATCTTTAACTAAGTCAAACCTCTTTATGAATTAACGATAAGGATTCTATTAACCTATTCGGCAAACCGGTACCACCAAGTAACAGCGTAGAGTACGCCTTTAGCGGCGTCAGTGCATGTTAAATAGAAACTACCAACGCGATCAGAAGTATTAACGTTAACGTTTTACATCAGTCAATTAAAAAAAATCGTTAAGTCCCTCAAAACCTTCAAACCCTCATTACCCCTCATGCCTTCAATCACCAAATCCCTCAAAAACCTTCCCACGGAAGATTTACCTACACACGTAAGCTCAAAATAGGTCCTACTACAAAACTTTACCCCTCGAGCCAAACAACTGGAAATTAACCCCAAAACAGTGCCTCAGCGGCTTTAAGACTTAAACTGCTAGGAAACATCACTGATAAAAACTGGGATAACTATCGCAACCTGCCTCCAAAACCTGTCAAAATAGTTAATATTAACTATAAACTCCTTACTTACTTCGCCAAAATCTGAAACGATGTAGAAAGATATAACGGGAAGCCTTATAAAGTTCTTTACATAAAGATAATGGCTTTCTTAAATATCTACAAGTAAATAAAGGTTCCTCCTTCTAGTTTTCAGTCATTATTTCCCGAAATACTTATTAGGTACGTTAGAAACTACTACCTAACCTTCCTAACCCGAATAATTACTTTCCACAAAGTCTACAATAGCTATATATACCATTTTTAGCTTATCTGAAAAGTATACCAGGAAAGATAATATAAAATTAGAATAGTTTAATATCCAATTTTCTATACGTATTAAGTATAAGGAATATTTTATTATTAAGTACATCGCTCGACTTACCGCTATAATTGTTATCCTTATTTTATAGCTTAACAAAATTGTTTAACTTTCTAAGGTCGCTTTTATTTGTAGGGAAGTAGTGCGGTAGGAAGTTTTGGTAAGAGCTATAATTTCAGATATCGTTCTATAAGGTACGTATTAGCGTTTTACGCCGTTTGTCAATTCCAGGGTCTGGTTGTTTTCCGTATCCTAACCGATCCTTTCATAGTCGATCGAACTGTTTCCAGTGTTTCAACTGCTTCCGCCGTAGCCGATCGGGTTATTTCTAGTATTCGGGGCATAATTCCGTATTCGGTTTTATTTTAAAGTATATGCTAGCGTAAGGGTATATTATACTTATATGGTAAATAAGGATTATCGTCGTTTTTCTTTCTCAGATTCTTCATTCTTGGCTTAAGATATAAGTATAAGACTAATTCGTCCTCCGTCTCGTCATATTCGTTTTAATAATAGTTTCTTTGACTTCGTAAAATAATATCCTTTTACAAATTCCGTTAAGTACAAGTCTTTATCCTCTTAATTTAGTATATTTATGAGTTATTTTATTTCGAATAAGGCCTTTATAAGGTGGCTATTCATGCCTCCTAGGGTATTAATACCTTTGATTTGTATTTGGATTCATAAGGCTTTAGTAATAGCAGGATTTATTGTTTGCCATATATCCAACGTCCAGTTTAAAAAGTTTTTATAAAAATCATTCAATAAGTTAGGTCTTTAGGCTTTTTCTTCCTAATAACGAAGTATAACGTCTAAAATGTATATATTTGCCGTATATAGGTCGGGATCCTTAAATAGAGAATAGATAGTGTTATTTTAAAGGCTCTGGTCGATTTCGTATTTTATAACCTTTCTAATCCCGATATTATCGACCAGGAAGTCGAAATTAACGCTGGCTTCCTCCAGAGATGTTGGTTTTAGGGCTATAATTATAGGCATTTTAGTGTTGTTTCTATATATACTTAGTGTATTGAAACGGTTTAAGTTGGTGATTCCAAATCGTAGTAAGATTTCGGGTACGTTCGGATTCTAATATTTAAAGTAATTAAAGTAGTTGGAATAATATTTACTAATGTTTACTAGTATAAATAAGTTTTAAGCGATAAATAAAACGTAATTACAAACCAATTAGGAGTTTTAAATTAGTTTTGTTAGCGTTTGGTGACGTTACGTTAGCTCAACGGTTAGAAAAACTCAACCGTTATAAAAACTAAATTTAAAACATATAATATAAACGCGAAAAGAAAAATAGGATAAGAAAAGTATAAGGCGAATAGGGAAAATAAGGGGTGTACTTGTAAGGAGATATGTTATATATTCCGGTATTCAATAGTCGATCCGGATTAGTATATCGTAACCGAACTTAGTAAAGTAATCGGTTTAGATACTTGGTATGTAACCGATATTACTAAGACTATCGGCTTAGATATTCGTATGTAAGCGATGTTAGTAGGACGATCGGTATAAATTGTCGAAAATCGGATAAGTCTTAATGAAAGATTTCAAAACTTAGTGGTTTTTGGCTTATGTAGCCTGATACGCGATAAAATACTCCCCCAAAAGTGCCCGGGTACGTTAAAGCACCAAATAAGTGTTAATAATAGTATAACAGAGTTTTTAGAAAATGAAACACCAAATAAGGATTGATAGTATCGTACTAAAGTTATTTTTTTTTAAAATCACCCAGTTTTTATAGTCTTTATATACGTCGGTATGTAATTCTTGTAAAAACGAAATGTTAGAATACTAATAGTTAGGATCTCTACAATATCCCGCTATGGGTATTTCAACGTGTATTTATCTTTTTTTTCCCTAGGCTGTCTATAATCGACCGAGTTAGCTACTAATTAGTATCTGTAAGGTCTCAAGCCTATAATATTTACGTAAACATAAGGTTTTCAAAGATTAATTAGAGTAATTGGTAATTATAGTTGAATAAAAGATAATCAATCCTAAGAAAAAACATCTAGAGGTGTGCGCTATAGGTAAGGGCTTATAAGCCCTCAACCTAGAGCGTATCACTCTGGAATACTCCTTCTAGACCAATTCATGCTTTGCTTTTCAGTCTGGTATATTTAATCCAGACTGATCCATGCATTGCCGTTCGGTTTAGAATAGGCATTCTGAACCGATCCATGTATAGAGCACTTTGCGCCTTACAAGAGTACAGCCTGAAGTGTGATACGTCATCGTGCACTCTGGGGGAGTACACCTTGCAATAAAGTGCACTGCTACTTGCCCTATGTATACTATTTATGAGGGAATATAGTAATATCTACAGTATCAAACCTAACGAAGCTGGAGATACGTTAATTATACCAACAAGTTAAATACCTTACTATTAAAATGCTTTACAGAGTCCTAAAATACATAAAGTATAAAGATATAGAATACTCTGCCCTAACAGCCTTTAAAAAGCTTTAACACCACTACCAAACGTATACCCAAGCCCCCCGTAAATTTAAATTTACACGAAATAACGACAAAAACTTTAATAACGAAGTTTTTGTTAAGATATTTTACTAAGATAATAAACCTATTCTTTACGTCGTCAACTCTGTAACCTTTTCCCACGAAGCCAAGTTCCTAAAATCCCATTCGGCAAAAAAAATGTAAGGAGCGTGAAAAATACTACAAATTAACAAGTACTTAAGCCTACTTAACGTCGTCGTCCACAATACTAGCACCAACTTTACGGCGGTAAAATTTCAGGAAAATGCCAAAATAATGGGTATCTAGTATAAATAAGTGCCTATAAAGGCCGACTAAAGCATTGGGAAGGTTACAAAAATCATACTCTCTACTTCGCCCAGCGTCCAATACCCTTACGCTAAAAATTAAAAGCTTTACGGATCCGGAGGCACGTTTTAAATAGAGGTAAAAGGCTTAAACGACACTATAAGCCCTAACGAACCAATACCAACTCTAATAGTCTTTAGAAGATACACACGCCTAACAAGTGAATCTCCACCATTAGCAAATGCCTAAAAACGAGCTATAGCTTATAGCAAAGCTTAAAAAAAAACGTAAAAGGAATTAGCACGCTGCAAACTCAACGATACCCTTAATACCAGGAAAACCCCTACAACAATCAACGTACTTACTTTACCGTTATAAATTAAAGTCCTTGTATAGCAAAAGCCGGGTAAATAGGAAAACCTATAAAAAACCTTAAGTATCACTACCTTTAAGGTAGTTATTAAACTTATTAACGGTTTTATATCTTTTTGTACTACCCAGGTCAACTCTTATATTAGGGCTACTAATAATAAAGATCTTTAAACCAAACAACCGAGCTAACACAAACCTTCTCCACCAGTTATTAACAAGTCGATGAAACGCCGCCGGCGCAAAAAACCTCCGAAGAAAAAGAATATATACTGGGTCGCATCTACAATACTACTTCAATGAATAGAAAAAAAAGGATAAAAAAGACTTAGCACTAAAGCTTCGAACGTAAAGCATTATTCAAACCTTTGGCAAACCTTTTAAGTAAAGTGACAGGGTTTAAATTAATGGTTTATTAATTCGACAAGTTATACAATTTATAACGAAAGCCTATTTTAACCTTTAAAACCCAAAAGTCACGATTTTGAAGTCGAGGATTATTTATAAGGTTAAAAGCAAAATCACGGGGCGGCCGTACGAAAAATCATATCTGATCGCTTAAAGATACGGCGATAAAAGCAAAAAATAAATCCTTACGTATTCGCTAACGATTAAGAAAATCTGCTAAAACCTAGTAGTCGTTTTAATAACAAGTTTACCAGTCAAACTAAAGGTAAGTTTACGTTTAATAGCCGAAATATAACGCAAGCCTATACGCAATTAACAACCAACTTATAACGGATAGTACTTCTAAATTTACTACAGGAATTACCGCCTATTTACTCTTTGGAAAAGTTAATACAATATATTAAGCTTTTATAATGATCAGTTAAAGTAGGCTTTTAGTAGTTCCTAACCCACTAGTCGTAATTTAAATCACGGGTAAATATAAAATATTTAACATAAGACTCGTAATTACTAGTAACGTAAAAAAGGAACTTTGGTTTGGTAAGTATATAAACCGACGATACCCTTTTTGTGAAAGCGGCTAACTTTATAATATTGGAATAGCAGGTGTTTAAGGACTCTAAGTTCTGGAATTACAAACCGGTAACGATGTGAGTAAAAAAAAAAACTTAACTTTAACGGATTGTCAATCTGCATACTTAGTATTAATACTAGCTTTAGCTTTCGCCAAAGGGGCTAAAGTACTAATTTGGCTACAATCGACAAGACTAACGTAGCTAGAGCCTAGCGGTACCTGAAATAATGTATCCGTAGTAACTATATTGCTACTCTATGCTAACCAAAGGCCTTTTATAACCTCTCTATCGCAACAAAAATACAAAATCCAACGAGTAAGAACTTTAACCTGCTTAATAAAAGGATTAAATAGGAGATAGGAAATTTGGACCGGAATATTAATATGGTTCTAATCAACCTATAGAAAGCCAAGTTAATAATTTTTGCATACGGGTATTTGACAAACAACACCAAATTATCTTTACAAATCGGCTATTTAATAACCCTTGTTAATAAAAAAAGGCGGGAAGACTAGTATAATATTATCGGTAGCCCAATCCACTAAACCTTTATTGAATAAAAAAATATTATACGAAACGTATTAGCTTTACAAGTCTATGGTATAATAGCAGGCTTCGATATAGGTATAATGTTAGAATATTAGTATTTGCAGTGCAGTAGGTTAACTTTACTTACAGTAAAGTTGACTATACTAACTGCAAGTTTAGTATATTGTTTTGTGCGTGCCTACTATATTAACTGCAAAGCAAGTACAGTATGCACCCATTTTACACTAGGGCACGGGCCAAGAAATTAACCATACAAATTACTGCGTAGACTGGCTAGCAGTCTACCTAATCTAGAACAATACATCTACTACCTGACTACTGCAATACTATTGTTACTTCTACTATTCGAATTGACAACGTTGTAACGTCTAAAGACCTACTAACATATAACATTATAGGAAACCCTCAACGTTATTACCAGATAGCGAAAGATTCCTCAAATCCAGGTAATAATCTGTATCGACTCGAGGATCCTATTCGAATATCTCTCAAAACTCGGAACTACCAGCGAAAAACGCCTGATAATCGATGTAATAACACTTTAAAAAGCCTATAAAGGGAGGTAAATTAAGGAGTTTCGTTGAATTAACGGCAAAGACAATCTTAATAATTATATAACGAAGTTATCGCTGAATAAGGCCCTTAAAAGGTTTATAGATAGCAATAGGCGAATTATACGTATTGAAGGCTACAATAATAAGCCGCCTGATAAGCCTAAGTTTTATAACGGCAATCAAGGGTATATTGGAAAACTGGAAAACTGCCAGGGGATTAACGATATTAACTTTCTTAATTGAAGTGGCTAAAGCATAGGATTATATGAGTTTATAACGGAAGAACTTTTTATAAAAGTCGATAAAGTTGGATCTCGGAGCTTTGGGGCAACTAACGTTATATAGAGTCTATTTACATACAAATGAGTGCATTTTAATACGGAGGTCAATTAAAATTAACAAGGATATAGCTAGTTAACGAGATCGCAATTCAGTGTTTACCGGAAAATATTAGTCAACCACACTAGCGTACATGTCCAAACTAAAAAGCCGCCAGTATTGGAATAGTAGTATATACAGTACAGTAGGTCAACTTTACTTATAGTAAATTTGACTATACTAACTGTGGTTATAGTGTATTATTTTGTGCAGACCTACTATATTAGCTACAAAACATGTACAGTATACGCCCACTTCATACTAGGGTACGAGCCAAGCAATTTTCTATATAAATTACTATATAGACCGGCTAGCGGTCTGCCAAACCTAGAAGAATACATCCACTACTTATCCATGAAATACTACTGTTACTTTGACCAATCGAATCGACAACGTTGCAACATTTAAAGGCCTATTAGGCAAGGCCTACCAACAATATCCCAGGTAAAAAAGGTTATAAAGTTCATAGCGGGTCGTTGTGGCGTTTCGCTATTATTTTAGTTGTTAATCATTTTGCCGATGCTCAACGTTTATAATGATATATGTATTATAATACGTTTTAAGATTTTTTTAAAAAACAGGGATTAAAGCGATAAGCCTTTATAAAAAAGGGTATAACAAGTTCCTATAATTTGATTTTAATATTATTAATACTTCCGATTATCTTTAAACCCATTGGAAAACCCCGAATCACGGATATTTGTTGTATAATATGTTGAAAACCCTTGTTATAAAGTTTTGATATGCTTTAAATAGGTAAATAATTATGTTGTTCGATCCAATGTACGTGTTTCGTATTTTTATAGTATTATATCGCATTTCTTTGTTGAAGCTATTAGCGCATTATAGGATAATATACTCAGTTTTATTCTAGTCGTTTGAAAATTCGTCGGCTATGCCGTCATCTACAAAAAAGTTGCAAATTTTCTCAAATCAGTGCGGATCTGTTATATTTTCGTAAGGAAGTTTTCATGTTTTACGAATCTAGTGTTTTGTAGGCGGGCCACGTTTGTTTTTCTTATTTAATGGCGAAGATCAACGAATCAAGGTATTTACCATTTTGTAAACTTATTATAAACCGTACTCGGTTTATTAATCGCATATAAATCGTTTACTTATAAATATGTTAAAGTTCAAGTTTACGTATATATAAAAGTTACGTTCGTAATCTTGTGTAAGGGTAGAAAAGGGCTATTTCAATAATTATTACATTGTTAAACATTTGTAAATTAGTTTCTAATACCTTAATGCAGGTAACAAGGGTTGTATTGAACCCGCGAATTAAAAAGATGCCTAATATCATCGACCTTACATTAACTTTCTTGGTATCAATACACAGAAAACCCTATTAAGGAATATACAAGGTTTACATGATAAACCCTAAAAGTGCGTACATTAGTAGGGGAAAATAAGTTTAGTAGTTCTTAATACTGTTACTTCACATACATTCCATAACACTACAATATTATTAATCGGCTTTACCACCATTTGAATCTTTTTCAGCAACTCCCTTTTAGCTATAAAGATCGTTGTCAACCTAGCGCATCGCCCGCGCAGCAATGTATCTCAATAAAAACCCTTATAAACAACGATTCCGTTCCTTGTTACTTATGCCAAAGTTGCCCCCCAAACTTTTACTATAGTATAAAAACTTTGGTTTTTCGTTTAAAGGCCTTAAAGACCTTTATCATAAACGCTCATATACAACGGCCTTTTATTTATAACCAGTTAATACTTATATCGGTGCCCCTCTCGCTTAAGTTTTTTTTTTTGGAACTATGAACGAGCAGTACCTGCGGCAAAGCAGTGCTCTAGCTACTACGAAATATACCTGTAGATACCGGTGTAAGGGATCGTAACGTGTGGGCTTTGTAAACTGCTGAGGCCCTTCTGGTCCCCCGCCATTACTCTAATCACGACTTTAGGATGCTATGTAGTTTAGAGATCCATAGGCGTATAAATTGAAGCCCTAGTCCAGCCGTGTAACGCAGCCATCTTAGTCTCCGCCTAGAGCGTAATCGCGCTAATGATACGACTGTTTTAGCCTTTTAAAAAAATGGGCCTTATAATGCTAAGAAAAGTAAAGTAGAAGCTCTTAAAAAGAGCGATAGTAAAACGCGTGTAAAGTTATACGTAGGCGTTGTAGGGTATACTATAGTAACAAGGAGCTCCTTATATATACGCGGTAGTTTGTATTCTGCCACCCTATATAAAAAGGGACCCTATATTAATACGACTTTTAAATTCAAACCTTCATTCAATTTAATACCCACTTGACTTAGAAAAGTAAACGTTACTATATACCCTAATACTCTTTAAATCCCCTTATATATTTTTATCATTGTACCCCCATTAACCCTTTTTTGATAATAGCATTAACACGTAAGAATCGTATTATATATATGTAGGCCTTTCGTGTTAGGGCACGAAATTTTTTGGTTCCTAAACGAATCAAACGTGCTCTGGGAGTAACTCTTTTCTGGGCCTTTTCGATTCCCCCCCTCCCCTTTTACCTTTTTAGCCTATTCGACTTATTCTTGCCTTATCGTAAATATTAGGGCGTAACCTTATATAGGTTACGTACAGTCCTTGTTAACGGGAGTTAATAACAGGACTTGTGTTAAGAAAGGGAAGGCGTAAAATCCTTCTATTACGTATATACGAACCCCGAAAATCCCTTATTGTAAAAGACCGATATTAACATAAAGTAGTAGTAACCAAGCGTAAAGGCGGCTATATTCCTATCATTTTTAACGCTGATGAGCTGTTAGCGGTTTACTTCGATGTTGTTGCGGCGGAGACACCCTCCAAGCGTCCAACCGCTTTACGAAAACGCCTCCATATCGCGGTGAATGCGGTGGAAGGTAGCGAGGCGTAAGCCGTTGTTAGGAGGGTATAGGTAGGTACAATCAGAGGCGGCGACGAAATTAATAATAGGGTGGAGACGGGTTTTATCTCTAATTAACCCGTAACCCTTTTTTCCGTCGTCGCTTTTACCACTATATACGCCTTCGCCCCCGCCATTACCTCGAGTTCCTCCCCGAAACCTATAACTCTTTTCCGAAAGGAATGAATCTACCGAGCTACCGTTATTAAGGCCTTAATAACGATTATTATAAATTTAATAAAGGGACGAGTCCCTTAACTTATCGGTAAAAATGTAGTAATAATGGTAATATTAAGCGGTATGAAAGCCGGTCAATGTTATATAGAAACATTGGCAGACGTAAAATGTATTTATTACCGGCGGATGAAAAACGCGACCCTATAAAACTATAATTTAACTTCTTCTATCTTTCGAAAAACCTTTTGTAACATGGGCGAAATCCCGAAAAAAACGATGTTTCGAAAAAAACCTTTTTATAAGTATCGCTTATCTGTCTGTTTAAAGGTTTTATAAGGGTTTGAGGCCAAAGCTTTGAAACCCTTATTAAAAAAAAGTTGTTAGTAGGTCTTTATCGTTGAAACATAGTCGATTAGAATCACTATAGTCGAAGTAACTAGTGTTTCATTGAAAATGGTTGTTGTTGAGTTGCAGGTTCTAAGTTTGGCAGACTACTAGCTGGTCTACACGCTAATTTGTATAGCCAAATGTTTGACCGATGTCCTACTTGAAGTGTGAATGTACTACACTGCACTTGCAGTTAGTATAGTCAAATCTCACAAACTATAGTTAATTTGCAGTACATATAATTAACTTGACTGCAAGTAAAGTTAACTTGACTATATTGCATATAACTGTTATTTAAATATTGGCGGCTTTTTGTTGTATACCTGTACGTCAGCGTGGTCTATCATCAGTTGGTAGCAACCTCTAAAATCCCTTTTTAATTAATAAGCCAAACCCCTGTTGATTCCGATCAATCTATACTGAAAATGATATTAATTACGGCCTGTTGTGGCCTTTTTGTTCTCTCACTCCAAGATCTTTGTTCCTCAACTCCCGTGTACAGGTCTTTAGCTATAGATCTATGCGTATTGCATACTCCACCATTTGCTTACCTTTTTTCAAGTTGTTTAATTTACTGGAAATGCTATCATTACTTTTGCCGCTGTTACCATTATCATTATTATCTTGGTAGTATTTAAGTTTACTAGGGAAACCCTATTCCTTTACTTTACGTGTCGAGTGATTTACATAGCTCTCGATTCGTACGGTTAGTGTATTATTGTCTACAAATCTTTCCAGGGCGTCATTAGGAGTGGATTTGGTTATAGTATTGGTAGAGTTATTTTTGCCGTTGATTTACTGGAACTTATCGATTTCCCTGGCTTCGTATGCCTTCCTTGAAGTTATTACGTTTATCCTAAACGTGTTTCATTAGTAATGTCCAGCTTTAATAGTCATTAGTAAAGGTTTCTGGAGTTAGTATACATTACTATAGGTATCTGAGGTAGTTCTAACTGTTTTTTAATAATTCTTAACGTGCCGTTAGTTACTATACCAATATTAAAACCCATTATTATTCCGTAGATATTTGAGGCTAATACGCTTTGTTTTGCACATTTATACTTAAAGAATGTTTAGTATATGAGGTTTCTGGTGGTTTTAAACTACCCTTTAAACGTTTTTGTTGACAAGTATTATGAAGAAGCCGATTTACGATGTAAGGTTAGTATTATTAGTAAATAACGCATTCGTAAATATTATTAACCTCGCCTTTATTATATTTACCGAGACTATGTTAATTCTTTTTTCCGAATAGTTCAATTTCTATTAAATCCTTGTATTTAACCTATTAAAGTCCTCGTTTTATAGGTACTATGCCCATGCTTTAATAGATAGGTTATACGATGCATTTCTTTAACATAACGTAGCAATATAGGCCGTACGTGCCGTTTGTTTTAGTGATTTTGGTGATTTTGTCTCGTCAGCTTTATCGATAGTCGTTAGGCTCATGGTTTGCCCTTTTTGATGTAGGCTGATGTAAGTGCCGTTTTCAATATTAATATTATGGGTATTGATTAACGATTCATTAGATTTAAGTTATATATCTTAAACTAACGTTTTAATTGGCTTACAATTACATAGGCCTAACTTTTCGATATCACGTTATTACTCCACTATAAATCTAGTATTCATAAAGATGAAGGTATGATTAGTTTACATACCCATGATGCCGAAGTTTTTGCCCTTCGTAATTAATAGGCACGGGTTAAACATTGAAGTTTTTATGCTTAGTTTGTTTTTAAAGTGCGTCTGTTACATTAGGAACCAATCAACGCTTACTTGAACTAGTCCGTATAAAGATTTGATATAAAATATTAACATGTTAGCCGGAAACTTATCCCTTAGTTTTTTCGGTAGTTTTAGTAGTATAATTTCCTAAAAATCGGTGGCAGATTACCTATACGTTTACGTTATATCTCATATATTTAGTTTCAATTAGCTTTTTGCGCCAGTAGTCAAATTAGTAGGAATAGAGACGATTTAACGTTTGCTGATTTTTGGGATCGTAGATAATTAAGTTAGTATTTAGTTTTTACATTTATTACCGTATCTTTGAACGATTAGTTGTGATTTTTCGTACGGTCGGTCTGTGGTTTTGCCTTTAACCTCGTATTACTATTTTCAACTTAAAGATAATAAATTTTTTGTCTTTAAATTTCGTTAACGGTATAAATTATACAACCTTTTTTAATAGACTTACTTGATATGTTAATAATGCCTTCTACCTGTAGCTTAAAGGTAAATATTACGTGAAACTTTTTCTTTTAAGATACACACGCCGTTGTATATTCCTTGATAGGCTTGTATCCTTATTATCGTCCTTTGTTTTAGTATGTATCCTCTTTTTGGGTGGTTTTCTACGTCGTCAACGTTTTATTAGCCTATTAACGATTGACTAGGAAAAATTGAATTGGTTAATCTGCTTGGCTTAGGGGTTATCGATATCCTGATTTTCATTAAACTTAAGGGTTTTTTTATACGGTTTAACCTATGTGGTTCATAAATTAACAAGGACGTTAATAGTTTTAAATACTACGTTTAAGTTACTAATATCTAAAATCTTATACGGCTTATCTTATTTACCTCACTCTCGCTAAGTAAGAACTTTACTTTAAAAAGAGGGGGATAATATGTTTATTATTAAGGGTTTGTTTTTGGTGTTAAGGTTTTTGTTGACCTAATAGTATTTTTATTTCTTTTTTAGTTTCTTTGAGGCCTCACCGCATATTATAACACATTTCTAGGTATTTGAAAATGGTGGCTAATTGGTCGTTATATGTAGTTAGGCCTTAAATACCAGTAAAGTTAATATCAAACTATTAGGGTCAATAATATTGTTAAGGCCATTCACCATTATTTAAAGCCGTGTTTTTAACCTATGAAACTTTTGATTTTTAATATAAAGATATTTTAGGCGTTTCATAAAAAAGCGTAAACCCTTTCGACTTTATCAATAACTTAGTAGGCCTTAATATGGAGTTATCTATACTAAATTCCTATCGATTTGATATTAGTTTAAAACTTCATCATAATTAAGTTGGTGCTGGCATAGTAAATTGGTACGTTTAGTAGCCTAAGATACGTGTTAATTTACTAGGTACTTAGTGTCTCTTACTTTTTCTTTGCCGTAATAATGTTAAGGAATTTGGCGTTGTAAAAAGCCATGGCAAAGTTAATAACATAAAGTACTAGCTTGCCTTCTAGGTAAAATGTGTTTATGAAAAACTTAGAATTGAATTTTTAATCTTCATTTAACGTGAAATTAAACCTTAAGGGGTTTTGGAAGTATGTTTGACAATGGTAGTAAAGCAGTTGAATTAACTTTAGTACTAGTAAGTCTATATCTTTGTAATTAACCGCTTTTAAAACTTTTTAAAGCCTATTAACTGTTAGGTAGTTAAACCTAACATGTAATTAATGAAGTTCCGTTTTCGTTAGATTTAATACCATTTCCGTTAGCACTTGAAGGTAAAACTAGAGGTGCTCCTACTTAAGGCTAAGTAGAAACCTTTTGCCACTCTTAACTTAAACCAATTCGTTAGTTTAAACGTTAATGTTAACGCCGAGGTTTTTTATATCTTAAAGGCAAAAGAGAAAGGGGGTTGGGTATTTAAAGATGTGTAAAATAACAGGACTAACAATAGTCGTAATAGTTGTCAATCTTAATAAAGCGAGTTTTTTTCAAGGTCAAAGTTAATCCTAGCTTTACTGGCATCCGTATTGTTGAGTTCTGTAGCCGTATTCGTGTCTTTTCATAGGGCTATATACTACGAATAGACTCCTATTAAGTATCGTGTTGTTCCGGTATCCAGAAAAATACCTTGAAAAATCTATTTCGCGTAGCGATATTAAATATAAAAAGGTGTGTAGGGTAATAATCTTTATCGTTATATTGGCGGTATAGGTTTTTACTTATTAAACGGTATAAAAAGACGTAGTGAGAGATTTATTACGTTATATTTGAGGCTTTGTTAGTATTTTCATACTCGCCGATAACTTTAGGCTTATTTCGTTTCTCTGTAGTCTTATTTTCTTTAAATTTTTGAATGTGTGACATGTAATTTTAGTTAAATTTTAATGGAAAATATGTTGGTAGGCCTTAGACGTTGCAACGTTGTCGATTCGATTAGTCGAAGTAACAGTAGTATTGCGTGGTCAGATGGTAGATGTATTGTTTTAGGTTTGGCAAACCGCTAGCCGGTCTGCATTGTAATTTGTATGGCCATGTGCTTGGCCTGTACCCTAGAGTAAAGTGCAACGTACTGTACTCGACTTAAACCCAATGCGGTAAGTCTTTACAAAGCAATACACTTGTAGTATAGTTAACTTTACTGTAAATAAAGTTGACTTATTGTACTGCATGTAATATTATTCCAACACTAGCAGCCTTTTAGTTTGTGCGCGCGTACACCAATGTGACTGACCAAATTTTTCCAGTTAGCGCTGAATAGCGGCCTCATACCCCCTTATTAATTCCAATTGACTTCCCTATTGCATTGCACCAAATTGCATGTAAATTGACTCCATTCAACCTTAATTGCTCCGCCGCTTCGAAGTCTAAGTTTATCAACTCCTACAAAAAGTTCTTTCGCTACAGCCAGCCCTTCGCACCTTTAATTATGCCATTCAAACAGATTACCATTATTAATCTCCTGGCAATCTTTCAGTTTGCTAGCACATCCCTATCCGTCGTCACGTGATTTAGGCTTTCCGGGCGGCCTATCCACGTAGCCCTCGATACGTATGGTTAGCTTGTTACTGTTTACAAGCCTTTCCAGTGCTTTTTTTAGCATGGCCTTCTTTATAGCATCTGTAGGATTATCTTTGCCATCGATCTATCGGAACTCCTTAATTTCTCTCCCTTCATAGGCCTCGCAGAGTTCCATTACGTCGATTATCAAGCGTTTTTCGCTGGTGGTTTCGAGCTTTGATAAATACTCGAAGAGACTTCTCGACTCGATATAAATTACCACCGGGATAAAGGGAATGTTTAATCACCTAATAATGATATTAAGGGTTTCCCACAATTCCATACCTATATTAAAGTCCGCTATTATGTCGTAAACCTCTAAAGCCAGCAAGTTCCATGTAATCTTCCTACACTTAACAGAGATTTGGTAAATCAGGTTACCGGTAATATTAAACTAATTTTGCCGCCTATTTTCGTTGATAAGGGTTATTGGAAAGTTTATTTGTAAAGATAAGTCGGTATTGTTTATATAGGACCCGGTCGTGAAGATCATTATTTTGGCCTTTAAAAGGTCGATTAGTACTATATTAATCCTGTGGTAAAAGTTCTGTATCTGTCTTTCCAACCTTTTATTTAATCGATTAAAGTCTTTATCTATTAGTATTTATACTTGAGTTGTAATAAATAGATCATATGAGGCTACCAGTTAATATAAGGTAGCAATATAACTACCTCGTATACGTTATTTTAAGTACCATTAAGCTCTGGCCTTATTATTCTTATCGATTATAGTGAAAATAGCGCCTTAACCCTTTTAGCGAAAGTTTAGGCCGGTATTAATATTAAGTATATGGATTAACGATTTATTAAAGTTAAGTTAGTTATTTTTTGTTAACGTCGTTACCGGCTGAAAATTTTAAAACTTAAATTCCTCGATAACTCGTTGTTTTATGCTATAAAACTAGTTGTTTCGACGAAAAAGGTATCGTTAGTTTACATGCCTATTATGTCGAAGTCTTTTTCTTACGTTACTAATAATCACGGGTCGTATATTAAAGACTTTATCGTTAGCTGGGCCTTAAAGTGCGATTAGTAAGTTAGAAACCAGTAAATGCCTGCTTCCGCTAATCCATACAATGGTTTGATATACCGCATTACCGTTCCTAATAGGTATATGGAGCGGGGTTCCTATAACAGTTCCAATAGTATAATCTGTTATAGGTCCATTATCAACTATATATAAGTTTACGTAATATCAAAGCTATTAAGTGTAAACTTACTTTTAGTCTTAGTTAACAAACTTGCTATTTAGGTAACTACTAAACGTTAGCTAATCTTCTAAATTGTTGGCGACTATATAAAGATCCAATCCTTACTTTTATCACTGTATCCTTGAACAATGAATCTTAACTTTCTATACGGCCGTCCCGTGGTCTTACCTTTAACTTTATAAATAATCCTCGACTTAAAAATAGTGATATTTAGGTTTTAAAGGTTAAAGTTAGCCTTTGGCATAAATTGTACTATACCTTAAATTAGTAATACATAGATTTCTATCTTATCACTTTCTTTAAAAGGTTTTCCGAAAGTCTTAATAATCCTTTATACCCTGAGTTTTATTGCCAAATCTTCTTTATCCTTTTCTTTTCTATTTACCCAAGTAGTATTATAGATACAACTTGGTGTGTATTTCTCCTCTTTAACATTTTTTGTTTTCGGAGATCATTCGCGACAGCAATATTTTATTAGCTTGTCGATAATGGATGGGGGAGGCTCATATCAATTCGGTCGTTTAATTTAAGGGTTTTGATCGTTAGTAGCCCTATTATAAAGCTTAACCTAAATAATGTGGAAAGACATAAGGCCGTTAGTAATTTTAATAACCACTTTAAAGTTCGCGATACTTAATATCTTGTATTGACCCTTTTATGTACCCGACTTTCGTTATACGAGAACTTTACTTTATAATAACAAAGTAAACACATCGATTGTTATAGGCTCGTTTATGGTATTAAGGGAATTATTAACTTGACGACGTACCGATTCCCTTCTTAATTCCCTTAAATCTTTACTATAAACCATAACACGTTTTTAAGTACTTATCGAAAGTGGAAATTCACTCGTCAAGCGTAGGTACGCTCCAAAAACTAGTAGCGTTAGTACCAGGCTGTCAAGGCCTATAGTATCTTTTAAACCCTTTACTGCTATTTATAAGCATGCGGCCGGATCCATAAAACTTTTAATTTCCAACGTAAAAATAATATACGCTCGGCGAAATAGGGCGTATGCCTTTTTAACTTTTTTAATACCCTAATAGGCTTTTATAGGTACCTATTTACATTAAATACCTATTATCTTAACATTTTACTAAAACTTCGCCTCCGTAAAGTTGGTATCGGTATCGTGAACGACGATGTTAGGTAAACTCAAGTAAGTGTTAATATACAACATTTTTAACATTTTTCACGTATTTTTTACCGAAAAGAACTTTAGGAATTTAGCTTCGTAAAAGGAGGTTACGGAAGTAACGACGTGAAAAATAGGCTTTTTATCTAAGTAAAATACATCAATAAAAATCTTACAGTTAAAATCCTTGTTATCTTTTAATATAAACTTGAATTTCCGGGGGGCTTAAATATACGTTTGGAAGTAGTGGCAAAGCCTTTTAATGGCTTTTATGGTAAAGTATTTTACATCGTTATACCCTGCTAACTTTAAGATTTGATATAAACTGTTAATAGCTAAGTGGTTAAAACGCCGGTATAATTAACGTATCTTCGACTCTGTTAGGTTTAACTCTACTACTTTCGGACCTTAAAGATAAACCCATAGGTGCCCCCATTTAAATGCGAGTAAAAACCTTTGGCCGTTTTAAATTAGTTTATCTACTTTAATATCTACGTTAACATCAAAAGTCTTTATATCCTTTAAGCAAAGTAGGAAAGAAGAAGGGTATTTGAAAATATAAAACGTAATTACTTTTATAACAATTTAAATTACTGTTATCCCTAATAAGGATCATTGTTCGCCTAGGTTAAAGCTAACGTTGGCTTTACCAATATCGTAACAATTAATTTTAGTAGCTGTAGTACTTTCCTTTCGTAATATCACATACTACGAATAGCCTCTTATCAAATACCTTGTTACCCTAATATTTAACATAGTACCTTAAAACTTATGGTTCGTGTAACGATCGCGAAGGATAAAGATATATAAAGGGTTGAGGGTATAATTAAGGTAAAGGTAAGGGTTTTTACCACCTGAATAGTATAAAAAGGCATTGTTGGTTAATTATTAGGCTACCGTACCGAAAGTAATATCTTCGTATTATTTGATTTGTTTAAGGGCGTTAACAATATTAATTAACTAGTTACCTTTCGTATTTACAACCTGATTTAAGTAATCTTATTTCGAAATAGTAGGATATTAAACGTAATACGTTGCTTCTTATTATTACGTTTAACGGAGGGGTAACGAGTTAATTAATAGCCGATTTTATCATAAATCCAATATTTTTTACCATTATTACGACGATAATATTTACGGTTAACAGATCCGCTTAAATATTAATAGCGTTAACGTGGGTTTTTCCTTTAGTTTAGAATCGAGTTTAATAAACCTGACTTTAAGCGTTATCGGCGTAAGTACTTGCGGTTGATATAATTAACCAACGTAAGGTTTTTCTCTTTTACGTTAAGGAAGTTGGCTACTTAAGTGTATATATCGAGCGAGTTTAATATACGTACTATTACAGTGGCAAAGGAGGAACGTAACTAGCGAAAGAAACCTTTATAGGTGGTATTTAGGCGTTATAAAGCGTATTTGAACTTACTAACGCTCGTAACAACTACCTGTACCTGTTAGCGAAATGTAGCTTCGTTAACATAGGCCTTTCCTATTACCTTTTGATACATTGTTAGCTTATCGATTATTTAATTAAAAACATCCATTGGTAATTCCTCCTTTTTCTTCTTTGTTATTATTATAGTCGACCGCATAATAGCCTAATTTATATAATATTACGCGAGGTGGACGTTGTACTCTAAGTAGCCTTCTATGTAATTGTAAATCTCGCGAAACGTGGTGGCGTTCGTCAGAAAAGTTAGGTAATAGTCCTTAAAATTCCATGTAAATATTCCAAGAAACAGTGAGTAAAAACCAGAAAGAGGTACCTTCATTCGCTTTTAAATATTTAAAAAATGTATTATCTTAATATCGAGAAGGTTGTAAAGTTTCCCGTCATATTTCTCTGTATTATACCAAATTTTGGCGAAGTCTTTTATTAGTTTATAATTGATATTAATTATCCTGACAGGTTTTAAAAAGAGGCTACGATAATTATCCCAGGCTTGGTTAGTATTTCCTGGCGGTTTAAGTCTTAAAGGTTCCGAGGCACAGTGTTAAGGGTAATTGCTAATCGCTTGGCCCGATAGGTATAATCTTATGGTAAGGCCTGTGGTAGGTTTACGTATGTAGGGTCTGAAGGGAAAGGGTTTTTAATGTGCTTAACGATTGTAGTGCTAAGGGTTGATAGGGCCTTATAGGTTTTAAAATGCTTGACGATCTTATTTAATTAATTGGTGTAAAGCGCCGATGTTAATTCCTTTAGCCGCGTTGGCAACCCTCGATTCGTGTGCTTTTCCACCACTAAAAGCGTACTTCACGCTGTTACATAAAGGTACTAAACCACTAAACAGGTTAATAGGTTCCTTATCGTTAACGCTTAAAAAGGCTTAACTTAGCTAGGATTAAAGGGGAAGTCCTCTGGATTGCGTATAGGGACGGTAAGGTTCCTCGATGCTCTTTCTTTTAGGTCGTAGATTTTAAGGGCAATTTTCAAGTTGGGCGAAGTTAAATAGAGTTTCTGCTAGCTTCATGGAGCTTCTTTCTAGCACATAGATCCCTCGATGTTTAAGTTTTTCACTTAGTTTAAACTTAATGGTCTTTTAAACTTTCTTCCATATATTCACGGTCTAGTCCTCAAAAAGCTCATGGTATTTGCGAAAGGCACGGTCACCGCGGGCAAGTTGGTCGCCGCTATATTACTCAATAATATAGCAGCCAACGAAGTTAGTAAATTATTTTTCTGTTGATTCTTCATCAACATTCATTCCCCACAAGTTATCGTCGTAAAACTTAGTAAAAACAGATTCAAGGGCGTTAACTTTATCTATAAGTGCCTAACTTGGAGCCATCTTGACGGTTTAGTCGGTAGGGAACGTGGTGAAGTGTATAGGGCATGACTTGGTGATCTTAAGTGTAGAGGACTTAGTGTTTCGGCATGAAGTCGCGCGACGTGGCTTTCTTGGCTCAACTTGGTATTTTTGCTCGAAGCAGCGAACTTGACGATTGAAGTGATGTAAGGAGTGAAAAGAGTGAAGTAAGGGCAAAAGCTTGGTGTAGTAGGTAAGGTCGAAGGTTGTTGTTAGTGGTGCTAGAGGTTGAAGGTTGTTATTTTTAGCGTAGGAACTTAGTCGTTTTTCTTACAGTAGTAACACCCGTAATAGTATTAACTTAGCCGTTTGCCAACTTGCTGTATGTTGAGACTTCTGACAGTCAATCTCAACGTCTTCAAGAAAGATCAACAAAGACTTTTTTTTTTTTTTTTTTGGTGTTTTCGATAGCGATACCATCGCTACTCCTAAGCTGCCGTAAAAACCGCCGCAGCCTAGAAGTCTTCTCTACTTACTGCCGTAAAAACCGACGCAGCAATAGACTCTTCACAAGAATCTTTCCTCTACTCTAGCCGCCGTTGTTAACGTAAAGCGTAACCGGAAAGTAGCTTTTTCTTCTACTTAGCTTATCTGCGCTTAACCTATAGGCAGACAAGCACTGATCAGTGTTGGTAGAACTTAGATGTTGCAACGTTGTCGATTCTATTGGTCGAAGTAACAGTAGTATTACGTAGTCAGATAGTGGATGTATTGTTCTAGGTTTGGCAGACTGCTAGCCGGTCTGCACTGGAATTTGTATGGCTATATGCTTGTCCCGTGCCCTAGAGTGAAGTGCAACGTACTGCACTCGACTTACACACAATGCGGTAAGTCTCCACAAAGTAATACACTTGCAGTACGGTCAAATTTACTGTAAGTAAAGTTGATCTACTGTACTGCATATAATATTATTCTAACAAAATATATATTAAATATCATCTTATTTAATTCTTGTTTGGAGTTAGTTTAGAGTATCGAATAATAGCTATATTTGCCGCGAATTTAATATTTTTAGCGTTTGAGTTTAAAGTAAATTTTCTTAACCAGCTTAAAGACTTTGGAAAAAAAAAAAAAAAAAAAAAAAAAAAAAAAAACCCTTTTCCGTGTATAGCTTGGTTACGTCCCCAGGTCTGGGCTTTTTATTTATTGTACTATCTGGGCTTTCAGTACTTACAGTCGATGTAATAAGTATGAAAGGATTTTTTTTTTTTCGTCGTCGTTAAACTTTAGAGCTTAGGGGTATATATTAGTCGAATTTAAAACAAGAGTTTTTACGGTCGCTAACAAGAAACGTAACTAGTTATAGAACCCTTTACAGGTGGTGTCAGGGCACCATAAAGCGTATTTAAACTCTTTACAAACCGTAACAGCTTATCTAACTTATTGGCGTAAAGTATCTTTACTAATTCCCACATTCCCTATTACTTATTGGCAAACTATAAGTGTGTTAAGCATCTAATTCAGGAGGTCTATTTTACTTTTCCTCTTTTTTTATAATCCAACATGTAAAACTATTTAATAATATTTTAGTTGGTATAGTATAACGTAAGATTAATATCGTATTCGAAATAGCATTTAAAACTATAGTAGATTCGGCGAAATGATAAATAATCCGTTAAGTACCGAAGGTAGTAATCTTCGGCTTAGCCGGTAGGAATATTGGGAAAGAACAAGTAAAACCCTGGCAATTTAACCCTTATCTAGCGACAGATATAAAAAAACGAGCGTAACTTAACATTGAGGAAGTTATACGGCTTACCGTTATACTTTCGTCTTCCTTCTTAAATTTTGACGAATATGGTAATTTCCGCGTAATCCGTATTCACTATAGGGACGTATTGAGGGAATAAGGTAATATACTGGTTGTAAAAACCTTTTAAATCCTTCGATTAATATTAAGGTTGATATTAGTAGGTAAGATAGTTACCTTTAACGGAGTTTATAGGGTAAAACCAGGGGTTGTGCCCATAATAAACTCGTATATAAATCTATTACTTTTTCAATTTAGCTGTTAAAACTAAACGTGTTAAGGAGCTTAGGAGAAAATAACTTAAGTATTTTCGCCGCAAAAGAATTGGTAATAGTCTTCTTAATATTAAAGGGTACGGCAAGATTCCTACTTAATTAACTGGTAGATTTAAGGGCTTACGTCGTATAGGTTAATCAATTTCTCACGGCTAGTAACATTGAACCGTTAATCTTGGACAAAAGAATCTAAAAACCCGACGTAGGTTTGCGTAGGTTTTCGCGAACGCGTGTAAATTTATTAAGGGATTCTATCGTTAACAATACCTTTACTTTTAGTTTGAATTTATTAATTGTTTTCATCGGTAGCATATTCTTACAATACGTGAGCTAAATTAACATTTTTTTTTCTTTTATTAATAGGGAGGTTTAGTCCTTGGTTGTCGAGTTTAGTTTTTAGCCTGACCTTAACTTATATATTTGCCATGTTCCACATTTCTAGATTCCATTTACTAAATGATTTTAAAAGGCATCGTATGCCAATAAGCCTCGAACGGTTTAAGTAGGATTTGAGTTGAGAATATAAAAGCCAATTACATTGTTAAGGTATTCAACCAAGGAGTTTTCGTTAGGATTTACAAACCAGAAGTTTTTATCGTAATGCTTTTTGAAGGTAATGCCGAGGGATATAATCGCTTTTTTCCTCGTAAGGTTGATAATGGCATCAATTTCAACGCTTTTTAAAGATATCGTAATAAAGATTAAGCATTGTAGAAAAGAAAGAGTGTGGTGTAAAGTAGTGGGTCATAGGTTTGCTGTTAAAGTTGGTATAGGTAAAGGTCGTAAAACTTAATCGTTTTTAAGATTTTAAATTTACAGTAATAGTACCCGTAATAGTAATAGTCGCAAAAGTATTGACTTAGATGTTTGCTAACTTACCAATTTAGTGATCTTTAAGACTTTTATATAGTTAATTTCAAAGCCTTTAAAAAGAATCAATAAAGATTTCTTGGTGTTTTTAGTAGCAAAACCGTCGATTACTTATGGACTATCACCTATAAATAATATAGCCTATAAGTATTTCATACTTATCGCTGAGAACAACTAACACAGCTTATAGGGGCCCTTTGTAAGAACCTTTCCTCTATCCTTAGCTGCCGTTTAACGTAGAGCGTAACCAGAAAGTAGTCTTTTCTTTTACCTAGCTTATTTTTGCTTAATCTAATAAGCACTGATTAGAGTTGGTAGACCTTTATCGTTATAACATAGTTGATTTGAACAACCATAGTCGAAGTAACTGGTGCTGCATTTAAAATAGTTTTTATTAAGTTGCAGATTCTATGTTTTGTAGACCGCTAGCCGGTCTGCACGCTGATTTGTATAGCCAAATACTTTGGCTTGTGCCCCACCTTGAAGTGAGCACGTACTGCACTGCACTTGCAGTTAGTATACTCAGATCCCACAAACTCTAGTCAATTTGCAGTACGTACAATCAACTTTAATGCAAGTAAAGTTGACTTGGCTGTACTTAATTTAACTTCTATTCCAACACAGGTAGTATATTAAATGAACTACGCTCCATTCATTATCATAATGGAGACAACTTCCATTCGCTTTAAAAAGGCGAAATTTCCGAAATTACAATGTAAAGTCCCCATACCCGTATTTCATCATAAAAAATGATATAAAAGGGATCGTAATAACGGAATTAAAGGTAAAAAGATACCAAACCCATTTAATTTGCAAATTAGAACCTAGGTTTAGTTGAAAAAATAAGACTTTAACGTCTATACTATAGGGATAATTTAAGCTTTTTTAAAATATACCATTTCTCCTTAATAATCATAAATTGGGACCGGAGTAGCGATTTTACCCCTTTAATAAAGGGTTAGTCGTCTTCATATAAACTGGTAGAGGATTTGGCGCCAAAACTCGCGAGCTTATCCGAGGTCTCGTTTCCATCAATACCTATATACCTAGATTTTTATGTAACTGTAATTAAATTCGTATATAACGCGATTAATACGTAAAATTCTTTAAACCCCCATTAAAAAAGTAGTGAAATCATTAATTAAGCTTTATATTACAAATGTATTATTAATACATAATGTTATTTTACCTATAATAATACGCGTAACCGTTTTAAAGACTCGGAAAACTCTAATAACCTCGGTATCGAAAACGTACGTAGTACGGTATATATTACCTAACCCTTTTATAATTATATGCCCGTTATAATAAACTACTTATCCATACCTAATATAGTGTCAATTGTCGAAAACTTGTTCGAATCCATTAGTAAAGATTATAATATGGTATTAATATAAATTTGAATATTAGGTTTCAAAGGCTAAAACAACGTTTTATTTGGTTACCTATCCGTGAAGGGGTTGAAAAACCCAGGGAAAAACCTCAAGGCAAGTAAAATAAGCCGTAAAAAGCTAGGAAATTCGTTATTCATTATAAAAAACGTGATTTTATCTGAACCGGTTTATACTAACGTCTTAATGGCAAAATGTCTCTAAAGTTAGTGGGAATATCCTATATTTTATTTATATAAAGCTGCGTAAAAAATCAGGAAGTAATAATTACGTGAAAGGGTTTTTCCTATCGGTTAATATACCTGTAAGGATTTGCGCTCCGGCCTCTATAGATGTTATAATAGGCGTAGCCTCAATACATTATATAAAGAGGTACCTAATATCGAGGGGTTTCAATCGGAAGCGAACTGAAGCCGTTATTATTAAAGGGCGAGTTTACTAGATGGTAGGTTGAAATCCTTAAAAGTGACGACGTTAGGTAAAGTTTTATATAGCGGGGCGACAGCCATCTCCGTAATAACGAGCGAAACCGTAACTTATTTTTTAAAATCCCTTTTATTTGTGCTCGGAATATTAACTTTCGACGTAATAGGTTAGTATAAAGATAATCGCAGAGGTATTTATTATACGTAGGAAGAGTGGCGGGAGTTCTTACCTCGTATGTAAACACCCCTTGAAATATTGAGTAACCTTTAAAACTTTTACTACGTATTTCGCAATATATACCGCTTTAATAAAAGAACAGTTGAATTAACATTTTAATTATTAAATATTACGAAACTAAATATTGGCTAAAGTATTAATAATTTTGTGAACTTTTTCAATCGAAGTAAAGATAAAGGGGTTGTTATATTTGAAAAGTCCGTTCAGTTTGAACAACTGGTAATATAAAGAAGTTTTATGTTTTTTTACAACGAAGATTGATCTATTACGAGTTTAATATCAATAGTTTTTATTGGTGGATTTTAAAATCTATAACGTTCAGTTCTAGTAAATCCAAAGTTTGTAAAAAAAAAAACCTGTCGTCAATATAAATAAAAACGCGGCTAAAGTAATTATTCGTAGGGTCTAATACGTTAACGTAAAGGTAACAGTAGAAGAGTAATCGTAAGGATTGGTATTGTATATTGAATTAGATAGTAATATTGAAGGGAAAAGAGGCATCTTGATAGTGAACGCCTCAGATGAGAGCTTATAAACTTTCACTCAAGCAGTATCACTTTACTATGCACTTTGTAGGAATGTACCTTACAAAGTGACACGTTACTGTATACTTTTCAAAGGTGTAATTTGTAGTATAACCGCTTATTAATTGTGGAGATATATGATAATATCTATATAGGTGTTTTTTTTAGGGAGGCCCGTATTCGTAATCTAATAGTGAAAATTTAGTTTTTATTATAAACTATATTTATAATTTGTTAGTAACAATTTATATATATATGATTTATTAATAATGGTTTGATTTATAATACGGCGCTTTTTCCGTGGTTTAGTAATAATAGTTTAGATAACGTTCTAATCAATAGTTTTGGCAGTAGTAATGGTTATATTGTAAAAATTGTAAAGGTTTATATTAGTAATTTTAACAGCGGTAGTAATTATGAAAATGTTTCAATTAGTTTAGGTAATTTAGTAGCGGTATAGGTATTAATAGCGACATGGTTATCAATGCTAACAAATGTATAATTGCAAAGGTATAGATGGATATGGTAAATGTTGGTAATACGTATTTTATAGTTTGTATTAAAAAGATATATCGTTATGGGTTTAATTAGAACCTCTTTTTTCCTCTTTGATATCACTCGCTTTTACACTATAAATCCCTGACTAGTTAATTAGCATATACATACTTAAACCACTATTTAAATTAATTATTAGTACCGTATTTATATGTAGATTATTGGACGAACACTATATTTTAACCGCTTTTAAAAATATATACCACGTAAAAACAAGAGCGTAAGGCGTTGTTTAATGAGTTTACGCCAAGAGGAAAGGGCGGCTGCTTCCGCCGCCTACTGCGTCATTACCACCCTTACCACTAACTCTTCCTTTTTAGGTAATATTTTATTAATCCTAACATTTATTTTTGGTGCCCCCTCCCCCCCCTCGACGCCGCCGCTGCCAACACCCTTACTCCCTTTCCCTCCCCTACTCCTCTCATTTCCTCCTTATCCCCTAAAAAAAGGAGCGTGGGGTTTCTAAGGTTATTATCCTTACCTTTTCGTTACAAGTGAAAACCCCCTTACCCATAACATCTACCCCATCCCCCCCCCCCGGCCTTTTGAAGCGTAGTCTGGCAAAGGTATAACGTGGTTCGTATTATTAATTTCTCCTTTAATTTGTGTTATTATCATATTTTTATACATGAGGTTAAGGAGTCCAATCTAGCCCGCCGCTTCGAGTTACGGCTTGTTAAGGTACGTTACGAGGTTTTTTTAGTGCATAAAGTGTTGAAACAACGTACGCGGGTCCATAGACCCAGGCCGTTGATAAATACGCCTTATGTACTATATACCGCGTCTGTGGCAGCAGGTAAATCTATTAGCGATTACCATTAAAACGGGGTTTAGTTGGCCTGTTATTACTGTTACGAACGGATTAGAAATGGATACTACCATGTTTGAATAGTTTTAGGGATGTAGGATGAAGCCTTACTACGCGTCCACCATTTTTACGGTAAATTTACTTTACACCCTTAATCATACCTACGAATAACAATTTTCCACAATACTAATATATCGTTCGGGGGGGGGGAGTTTAAAAAAAAAACCCGACTTTTGTTAATAATTAAAATAAGTCGATATTAATTAATATTAGGCGCTAACTGGTGGCTTAAGGAAATTGTAGCCGTTATCTTCGTCTGAAAGCAGAGCCTACGTATATACTACGTAGGAAAATTCGACGAGTTTATCGCGCGTTGCTGTAAAAAGAGTAAAGACCCCTTCACACCACTACCTAAAGGTATACAGCCTAAGGCGCGGGGCCCCTCCTTCGATAGCGCCGGTGCCGACGTCGATATTGGCGATGGCAGTGGCGCCAGAAGCGAGAACGAGGGCGGCGAGGATGAGGATAACGAGGACGCGGCACCGCCTCCCCCTCCTCTTTTGAAAGCGATTAACTGCCTATTTTTATGTTTCGGCCAGTGTACCAGGATTTATTTTAGTTTTATTGGAATAGTAGTATTTTCAGTGCATTAGGTCACCTTTATTGTAAGTAAAGTTAACTATATGTACTGCAAGTTGAGTGTATTGTTTTGTATGAGCCTACTGTAATTGACTGCAAGTCAATTGCAGCATGACTCCACTTCATACTAGAGCATAGACCAAGCAATTCGCTATACAAATTACTGAATGAACCGGGTAGCAGTATGCTAAATCCAGAACAATACATCCACCACTTGATTATTATAATACTACTATTACTTAGATTAATTGAATCGACAACTTTTTAACGTCTAAAGCCCTACCAATACTGATCAGTATTTATTAGGTTAAATATAGATAAGTTAAGTAGAAAAAAAAGCTATTTTCCGGTTATGACTTATGGAAACAAATAACCGTTAGGGTAGAGGGAAGATTTTTACGAAGGGTCTCTATTAGTACTGCCTTAGTCTACAATGGCAGGAAAACAGAGAAGATTTTTGGGTTACGTCAGTCCAGAACGGCAATTTGTAAGCAAGCGACGGTATCTTTATTGAAAACACCAAAAAATCTTGACCAGATCTTTCTTGAAAACGATAATATTGACTGTCAAAAGTCTAAAATTTCGGCAAGTTGGCAAATGGCTAAGTCAGTATTACTGCGGGTGTTATTACTACAAAAACGACTAAGTTCCACGGCTAAATAATCATAACAAACAACTTTTGACCTTATCTTATATACTAAACCTTCGCCTCTACTTCACTTTTTTTACTTCCCTTATGCCAACTTAATCGTTAAGATCGTTGCTTTGAACGAAAACACCAAATTATGTTAAGAAAGCTACGTCGCGCGATCCAACGCCAAGTTACCAAGTATACACGCCCCAAATCATTAAGTCATTCGCGTACCAAGTCCTACATAGGGTAGAACCTTGACAAAAGTACCGCTAGCGTTTAATTTGAAACTATTATCGACCCCGTCAGGAAAAAAACAATTAGAGCCTTCTAAACTACTTTTATCAAGTACTACAACGAAGATCTTTAGGCGTAAGATGTCGATAAATATTTGACGGAAAAGCACCTTACCAACTTCGTTAAATATTATATTGTTAATTTTACGGACTCAGGCCATTGGCCATTGAGTCCATAGGTTACATGAATATGCACGTAACGATATATGCAGTACTTGGTCCGTACCTGGTCTGGGCACAGACCGGGTGCGGTCTGTATACGGCACGTACGAGGGCACGTGATGGGCTGGGCACTAGCCATACCTATAAGTCCTGCACGAAAGGACACTATAGCCTCTTCCAGTATTTCGCTTATATCTTAATAGTAAACCCCAATTAATACCTATTTGACTTATTATCATACGTTAGATCATAATATACTATTAAGGTTTTTCTTTATCTTTTCAAAGAAAAAACTTATAATTAACGAATCGATAACAAACATTAATAATTTTACTTTATATTTTAACGTTATCGGAAAGGATAGATCATTAGCGAATACCCAGTGTTTTACCTTGATAAATTTACCTTTCATCCCTTTAAATCTAATTTAAACCAATAAATCTCGTTCATAAAACACTATAAGTTACATCGCGTCTATTATAAAGTAAATATAATAGCCAGTTTAATCGACTTTCGTTATCGACTTTATATCCGATTTCGTTTAAATCGTACTTAAAATTCAGTAACTCGAAGCCGACTTAACAATAACTCGAATTGTTTTTTTTTTTTTTTTTTTTTTTTTTTGCTGTTTTAAAGAAGGCGAAAACGACATAACTAACCGTAATTCGACGCATTTACTTTTACGTAGGCGACAATGCGTAAAACGATCGAATTTATACCAAAAGTAGATGAAATGTAAATGAGGAAAGGTCAATAAACGTTTCTTTACATCTAAGGTTATTATACGTGGATGGAAAGTTAAATTATTACGACGTATTATAAAGCCGGCAGATATAAAAGTATATACGATATGAGTAAATTTTTCGATTAAATGAAAATCATTTTTAACAACTTTTATCGCGTAAATACAATTTTGATCGGATTAAAAGGATTATCTTTAAACGATACAAACTTATAAATACTATTTTTTATTAGGGTCGAAATATTATTAGTTTAAATAAGCGGATTAACTTAACTTTCAGCCGTAAAGTACAATTACTTGCGCTTTCTCGTATCGTTACGCATCTGTGATAAATTCATTACAGTAAACATCAGTCGAGTCGACTATATCATAGCCTTGACAAGATACTGCGAGCTTACCGACAAGTTAAAATCCTTAAACTTGAAACGACGCTTTAGTTGATAAATATCGGCATCCATATAAGTATAACGACTGGATAAAAATATAATTATAACGGTAGTTTATACCTTATAAATATCCTCGTTAAATGGTTGTAATAATTGCGGTTAATAATTTTAATTAACCTATTGAATACGTATTCAAAATTCAGAACGTAAGGCTATATAGATAACGGCGCAGAAAAACCGAGTTAGGTAAGTTACGGGGAATTACTTACGTTATAGTTTGAAAAATTACTATTGGCGTAATTACGGGTTTTACCTAGTATTACGTTTGACCTAAGTATGTATAGTTTAACTCAAAAAGGTAAAGAAAGGTTTTTTATTAACAGCGACGAAAAAAGCCTAAATTTTAAATATAATTTCGTTTAAAAGTTGTATAATTTGAACAATTTAATTGTAAGATCGATTGATAAGTAATTTACCTTGATTAAAATACGTATGAACGAAAATCAATTTTTATCCTAATATTTGTCAATAATACCTTCTTTTTGAATATTAAAGTCCATTTTAACTTTAATCATTATTACGTTATAAATGATACTTTAACATAATTATTAAGGATACAATGAATTTAGTCATCAGATGTTCGAAATTTAGGTACAATATTCGGGTTAGGGCGAATTACGCGAATTTTCTAAATAGCTCAGTTTCGTTTAAATATTAATGAATAATCAAACCAGATATTAATATATATTATTTTCAAAATAACACGTGATATAAATTTGGAAATACTGTTGGTAGGCCTTAGATGTTGCAACGTTGTCGATTCGATTGGTTTTCTTCGAAGTAATAGTAGTATTGCAGTAGTCAGATGGTGGATATAATGTTTTAGGTTTGGCAGACCGCTAGCCGGTCTGCACTGTAATTTTTATGCCAATTGCTTGGCCCGTTCCCTAGAGTAAAGTGCAGCATACTGTACTCGACTTACACCCAATGCGGTAAGTCCGTATAAAGCAATACACTCAACTTGCAGTACAGTCAACTTTACTGTAGGTAAAGTTGACCAACTTCACTGCATGTAATACTATTCCAACAAATACCTTAGCTACGATATTAATAGGTGATTTTAACCATTCACGGTAACCGTTTAATAATTTATAATTGAAAAGGATTCGTAGCCGATACGGTAATAATACGTCCTAGGTTTGGGGATATACGAAACTTTGGGAAACTAGTTTTTATTTGTTTAATAACCCGGCTTTAACGAATAATGTAATGGACAGGGAATTAGTCTTAATTAGCTTTTATCATAAGTTTTTACAAAATAAAGCGGATTTTACAAGTTACGGCGCCGATTATTATAAAAACGGGAAAAAATCAATGTTTTTCACCAAAATTGGCAAAGTTTCGCAATTTATTGGATTGAAATAAAGTTATAGCTTTACCCTTATATAATGAAAAACTCGACTACAATATTTAAATTGAATCAAAAGAAAATGAATTTTTATTAAAAGGAATATAAAAACTATTATATTCAATATTACGAAACCAATCTTTCGAATTTAAACGTTAAGTTACCAAATTAATAAATAAAATTTAGGTTCGTGCGAGTTTGTTATCGGCTGCAGCGCCAGTATTAATAATTTCTGAATTGAAGGGGGTTTAATAGTTTTATATCGATTACCGGGTATTAAATAAAATTACCTAGTAAAATCGTTTTCCTTTACATTTAATTAAAGAAACCATGTACGTGTTATCGAAGTCGATATAGCATACGAAGTTATAAATTCGAACAACCTTTTACCTTATTCGGTTTATACCCAAATAAGGAAAATTAACGGCTCTTCGTATATGTTTTGATCCTTTAAGTGTTTAATTACCCCTTTTAAATTAGCGAAAATATTGGTGGTATTTTAACGGTATTGTGAGTATTACTATATATCCCTACAGCTAGTATATATAGGCTTATTAGCAGAGCACTGTCTTGCAAGATGTACTCCTTCATAGTTCACGATAACGTTTCACGCTATAGGCTACACTCTTGCAAATTGAAAAGTGTATTATACATGACGCGGTCTAGAAGGGTTGTTTTGAAGTGTATAGAAAATAGGCTACTGCCCAAATAAGATGTTTATAACCTATCATCCGTGGCTTATACTATGTGAAATTTTTTTCCAGACCGAACCTATCTATATTTACTACAATATCAATATTACGATTACTTTTAATTTATATTCACGAGAATAAACTGATTTTATTGATATTGATTATTAGCTAATTAGGTCGATTACGGATAGCCAAGGAAAAAGGAAAGAAATCGAAGTTAAATACTAATAAAGGAATGTTTTAACGATCTCAACTGTTTGTTCTTGACCATTACACCTTATAAGAACTATACGGGAATGTAAAATTACGCGGGAGCGCTTTTAATACCCGAAACATAATAATATTGTAAAACCCGGAATAACTTTAAAAAGATTACTTTAATGCGATATTATTAACTAATTAGTGCCTTATTTACTATAAGCTTTGTTGAGCTAACCGTGAACTTATTTTGTTGCATCGTACACGTGCACTTTTTAAAAAGTATCCTATTACATATTACGCTACGTAAGCCAAAAACCCCAAGTTTTGGAACCTTTCGTTAAAACCCACCCGATTTAAATAAAGCATCTAAACTGCTTACGAAACCTATAAACGGTTATTAACATAATATTCATACCGCTCGCAAAACCCAAAAGCGGTTACGAATATAACAATCAAACCGTTCGTAACTACCAAAAACGGCTACAGCATGCTAATTACAAACCAGCCATTACACACCGAATTACATTACATACCTCCATACGTCTACATTTTTCTTTTTCCCTCTTACATTTGCCTTATCCTCTTTATTACGCTCGCCCTATACTACGTATTTTAAATTTAGTACTTGAGATGTTTACGTTTTTTCTAGTCATTTAGCTAATATAATGTTGAAGTATAACGTTAATGAACGTTGATAAAACTAATTAAAAAAGCCTAATTAGGCTATATGTACGTTTCATCTTCGTATTGTTTGAAATGTATTTAAGTTGGTAAGCGTTAAATACCTTATTTCTTTCTTATTTACGAGTTTATACGCTTTTTCTTTAAATCATAAACGTACCCGAATCCTAATTTCGACGCAAAACCAATAGTTTACGCTATTTTAACACTACAGGTACACGTAGGAATTACCTACCCCAGGTATAACTATAGCTGTGGATATTATTATATATCTTCATAGATAGTATATTTAGGTAGCAGTACATTATACTGTAAGGTATACTCCTGAAGCATGATACGATCACGTATCATGCTACAGGCTATACTCTTACAGAGTATATGATAACGTGATACGCTGCAGATTATACTCTTATACGTGGAGCGGTCCATAAATAGGTATTCCAGAGTGGTATGCTTTGGGCGAGGGCTTATAATCCCTCACCTGTAACGTACACCTCTGGATATTTCTTCTTAACTAAATATATCTTGACTTACTTTACTAAAATACTAATCATCTTTTAATTACTTTTCTACTTGCCTTATTTCACGTGAACGGGTACTTAAACTCTATCGACAATAGCCCTGATAATAACGGATTTGGTAAAAGCTAATAAGTGTATAAAGTACCTTTATATATATACGTCTTTTCGTACCAGCAATTTAAGATATTTGGATTTCAACCTATATGATAATAAGATCGATGTATTAGTAGAGGATTGAGATCTTTGTACGGAAAATACGTATATTATTAACACAATTCTCAACTATTGTAGCGACGAAATTTAAGGGCGCGACTTATTCGACGATTTCAGAAGGGAATCTTTATACTGGACGCCGGATATATGGCGTATAGTCGATGGTACGATTGACAAAATATAACGAAAAAAACTACGGAGTGAAGATATTAATACGACCGGTAAAAAAATAGCCGTAAAGTAAAGGCTTTGTCATTAACAGCTCAGCTTATACAAATGATGAAATAAATAGACGATAAAGTGATAAAAGTAGGGTTTTTAAAGGGATATTGGTTAAAAAATCATTAAGAACGTTTATTTAAAATAATAGACCGGGAACGAGAAAAGCCTCTGCAAATAAATAAAAAACCCGTAGTAAGGCTAAGTGTTTACCTCGAAGTGGAAACGGAGCTAAAGAAATTGACGAAAGAGAAGGAAGCACTGTACCGATTATTTACGAAAAGGGTTGAATACGAACTCTCTTTGAAACGTAATTTTAAATAAATACTAATATAAGACTACGCCTCGAATACCGTTAATAATTGATTTAGATACGATAAAAGCGGTCCGAATAGAGAAAACTCCCCGCTTTAAGAAATGATAAGTGGTAAAAAACGCTAATACGTACCTTATAGACTAGTGCCTATTAATTACAACTTTTACCGTAACCGTTTACCGCACCATTATCCCACTAATAAAAAAGAACTTATAAATCTTACCGATTTCGTTAAACTTTGGGATGAAGACGAGAATTATAATAGCGAACTACACGATGTATTCGACAATGAAATACGTATAATGTTTAATATATATAAAAGGCCAAATATCAAACCGTCCTAGTTTTACGTTATCCTACCTAACATACTATTTATGTAGGTTAAAAAGTAATATATATACTACTTTATATAGGTAAAAACATTTTCGAATTGTTATAACCGTTTTGAATTACATTTCAATACGAAAATAAATTACGAATTTTACGATATAGATGGTACTTGTATAACTTGGAAATACGTGAAAAATCGACAAAATGACGCTTATAAAAACTCATAAGAATTATTGATTACCATATGAGCTAAGCTTCGAAAGTACCAAATCGCTTTGAATCGGAATATGAGGGTAATAAACTATTTATCTAAGTAGTAATGAAAGCATGTCACGGAAACCTAAATTTCGATTTTATATTATTAAATCCTAAAAATAACTTAAAAGGCTTGTTATATAGGTCTTAAAATATTATTCGAAACCTTTATACGCCGATAGGCGAGTTTCGGATTGGTATTTATGGCCGGCAAGATTAAAGACGAAGGCTAAATTACCAAAGTATACTTTACCAAGACTATTTACTACGTTTTGGATCGAAGATTTAAAGTATACCTAAAACAAACCGAACGCCTAAAGTATAGGTATTAAGTAGTGAACCTTAGTAATAAAGGGCAGGGACAATCGTACAATAATAGGCAAAACATATTGCAGTTACAGTAATACTTACGAAAAAGTATACGGAGTCCTAAGGGTTTATAAAAACGCTGTATCGTATACGGCAAAATATGCTATTGGTTTACTAACTACCTAACTTACGAGTAAATTCGAATTAAAGGACAGTTTTACGCCGATTTCGTATTTGAAGACCGCATGAAAGCCAATTTTGTAGTATACTTAACTGAATGCAAAGGCTGAGATAATAAGCTTAACGTTTACGTTTATAAATATGACTCTAGAGAAGAAACCCTAAAGGTGATAATGTTTACTTAACAGTTTAAGACGACAAAACCGCTTAACGTATTTTTATAGGCTTACAAGACGCTTCATTCCTCTATATTGAAGGCTTAGATTACATAAACGGAATATTAAACGCCTATATAAAGTTATAATTAACGTTTTGAAACAGATACGACCATCTATTTCAAGGTATTATATCTAATACTAGTACGGACGAAATCTTAATGACTGGGAAAAGATAATTTGACGCATTCATAACGAAGTTTTCAAAGTTTCAATTAAACCAAATAGGAAAATACCGAAAGGTTTTATTTGATAAAGGTAAAATATCGTCGTTTGAGATAATCGTTTTAAATACGCGATTCGAAAAAAATGAATTTTACATAAGAAACTTTGAAATACTATTTTTATTTTTATTAGCTGATATAAATAAATTCGGGATTAAAGTTCGAAATACGATTAATTGGCTTATCCGCATTTCGGATGGTGTATCTGTATCGTTCCGACTTAAGTTTGGCTATTTATGGTTTTCCCCCTAAGTACGTACGTTTTAGGCTATTTACTTAACGTAACTGGAATTAAAGAAATTATATAGATAATTCGAATACCAGGTTATAAAACGCCTTTTATGACTATTTTACGCCGTAGATTATACCAATATAGAAAAAGACGTATTTAAAGCTATTGAAAAGTTTTGTTACCAATTTCAGTTACACTTATAGGCTTTATAGTGGTTAAAGTTCCGTCTTTAAGATGACGTAAACTTCAATTACGAGGTAATTATTAATATTATGTATTTAAATAGCTAATCAATATTTTACGTTGTTAACACAATAACATTATTTTTAATCGTTAAGTTTATATAAAACGTTTCTATTATAGACTATTAGAACGTTTTGGTTAATTGATAGTTAAACTTATATTTACGGTTTTCGGATTGAATTTCTTTCAACGTTAGTACGGCTTTCGACTTTACGAAATGGCGTATCAAGTCTAATATCACTGCTAACGAATACAAATATATATTAATAAAAATACCATAAGGTATTAACAAGTATAAACGGTATTGTATACCGTTCAAATGGTATATACAGTATTGTTTAAAATTATAAAGAGTATTAGTTTTAAGAAATTTATTTTTTAGATAGAGGTCAACGCCGTTAATAATATTTTCGACCCGAATGGATTCATTTTTACGTTTCTTGTTTATGGTACTTACCTAAGGATTTATACAGATTTTGTAATATCGTTAACTATGGTGTAAAAGGCGAATTCTATGGTGAAAGCTATGGTAGTGTTAAGTTCCTTACAGGCTAAGAACGTTGTTTTCAAAGCGTTGGCTATAAGGAATAGCTTACGTAAAACTAGCGTTTTGGACCTATTATTACAATTCGAGATCTTGGTTTAAATAATGAAAGACGGATGGACTATCTTTTAGAAGATTAACGGGTTTAAAGGTTATAATGTATTTGTTAATTTACGAAACGGTAGGAATTCGTTTCTCTTGGTGATATTACGAAAGTATAAAAAAAGAATAAAAGAAAACAGCTTAAAACTGTAATCCAACTAAAACTATCGATGGGACAACCCTTAGAATGGCGAATCTAAACCGCTTTTAGTTTTAACACACCCTCTGAATCGTACTTTTAACCAGCTTTTACTAAACAAAAACAATCTGTTTATACTAACCCTATTCATACCTCGCCGTTGGAGCCGCCTTTTTAATTCAAAAACTAAAAAAACGTCTTGAAACTTTGTTCATAAATTCATTTATTACTCAAAAAGAAATTTCAACCCGTAAGGTTAGTTTAAAGCTTCGTTATACCAGTATTATAACTACTTCAGGCGTCTGATTCGAATGGTTTACTTAAATGAAAATATGTTTCAATCGGCTAAGGCGTACTTTGATTCAAATGATTCAACCTGAAGATTTACGGTGTTCATAGGATTTTATTACTCGCTTCTATTACGAAATTAAACATAAAACCAGTAAACTATACGAAAAGACTTGTTTGATTATAAAAGGTTATAGTAAAGACGATATAAAAGATATTATAATATAATAGCCTATTTTATAAAGGGTTAACCACCATTGAAATTTTATATTTATGACCTTTTTCAATACTTTTTATAACTTATATGTTAAATTTCGTAATGTTATATAAATCTATACATAATTGAAGGACCGATTCAAATGATGTATTAATAACGATATACTGATATATATTTTTTTAAAAAATATATCATTTACTTAAAACGATTTTACGTATTAAAAACCCGTTTATAGCTAAATTAAAGTTGGTATTTACTAATATAACATATATTAAACATATTATAGAAAGGTTCTAAATAATCAGTTCTACCTTCAACCCGTGTTTACTAGTGTTAATAGTCCGTTTTAACGGTTTTATACTAATGGATATATAGATGAACAACATATTGACGTTATGTAACGCGTCATTTTCCGTATTTGAAAAGAAAAAACTTTTCAAGACCGGCTTGAAATCGAATCCCAAGACTTACCTAACAAAGAACCATATAATCTACTTTAATAACGCTATTATCACTTTCTGGAATAACGTTTTAAGCTTTATGTAAAAAGAGAAATGAAATAAAGTCGTCTTTATCGTTTTTAATAACATAAAACAGACCGAAGAATAAAAATGTCAATGTATACGTGGAGTTTAGGTAACTTTAATAATATAACCGAAAACAGCGTTTAACTTTTGGGTAGCTGTCTAATGCCAAACCGCCCCGTTAAACAATAGATATAAACTGCTTAATAAATGCTTTATATAGAAAATATATAATTCAAAACGCGGTTTACAATTGATACCGTTTAATATACGTATTGTAAAGCTATATATTTCTATGAACGGTTTTTTATTACTAATAGCGATTATAGTTCGTGAATAGTTTTCGTTTTGGTATTTAATAACGAAATATAGGCTCGAAACGGCTTTACGTTTCGTAAAAATATTATTTTCTCAAGTTTTATCAAATGTAAACGGGTATTAAAGAACCTTTTAACCTCTAAAATCTATAATATTATTGGAATAGTATTGCATTCAGTACAGTAGATCAACTTTACTTACAGTAAAGTTGATTGTATTGCAAGTGTATTGTTTTGTGCAGATTTGCTGCATTGGGTGTTAGTTGAGTGCAGTACGCTACACTTTACTCTAGGGTAAGGGCTAAACAATTTAACATACAAATTACAGTGCAAAACGGCTAGCGGTCTGTCAAACCTAGAACAATACATCCACCACCTAACCAATACAATACAACTGTTACTTCGACCACGATTCGAATCGACAACGTTGCAACAATATAAGGCCTGCGAACACTAATCAGTGCTTGTTAGGTTAAGTACAGACCATCTAAGTAGAAGAAGAAGCTACTTTCCGGTTATGCTTTGTGAAAGACTAAGGTAGTAAAAAGATTTTTGCGAAAGGCCTCTACTGCTGCGCTGGTTTTCACGGCAGTAAGTAGAGAAGACTTCTAATCTACACCGGTTTTCACGGTAGTTTAGATGTAGCAACGGTATCGCTATCGAAAACACCAAGAAATCTTCATTAATCCTTTTTAAAGACGTTGAAATTGACTGTCAGAAGTCTTAAAGTTCGGCAAGTTAGCAAATGGCTAAGTTAATACTACTACGGGTGCTATACCTGCAAAAACGACCAAGTCCCTACGCCAAATAACTTTTAACCTTCACCCTTAACCTATACCAATAAACGACCTTCGACTTTACTCTTTACACCAAACCTTTTCCTTTACTTTACTCTTTTCATTTCCTTTACACCAACTCAATCGTTAATATCGTTACTTTAAGCGAAAAACACCAAGTCGCGCCGAAAAAGCCATGTCGCACGACCTTACACTAAGTTGCCAAGTTTCCACGCAACTTCATGCTAAAACACCAAGCCTTTATACTCAAAATCACCAAGTCTCTCACCCTACACGTCCTACACAAACCAGAACATTAAGGTGGCTACCATAAGCTCTTACTTTGAAGCCATTACCGATCCCAAAAGGAAAGAAACAGTCAAGAACCTGAGAAGAGTCTTCGCTAACCACTACAACGAATAACTTTGGATTACAGATGTTGATAAAACCTCCACTAAAGCTTACCTGACCAATTACGTTAGCCAGTATATCCTCGAATCTGATGCCGACGAAGAGTTTGGTCGCGACGCCCGCGCTTTCCAAGATTTTCGCGAGTTTTTTAACCACTGGACTCCTAACATGTAAAAGATGATCCAACGTACAGTTAAAACCAGGTTAAAAAAGGAAGTTACTCGCCGCGACATTTATATCCCAGAAAATACTTTATTAAAACTAGTAAAAACCTTAATTCTTAAAACGTTTAAGGAAAAAGGAAGAGCCTTAAGGGATTTCAACGTCTACATACACGTTTTATAGGACCTTTACTTTACCTTTAACTAAGTTAAGCCCCTTTACACGCTGACGAGAAACCTATTAACCTGATCGGCAACCAAACACCTTTACGTAATAACTCGGAGTACGCCCTTAGTAGAGATAAAGTACGTAAAGTAACGGTCGCCTATGCGACTAGAGGTATTAACGTTAACGCTTTACACCAGTTAATTAAGTAAAATCTTTAATCCTTTTAAAGTCATTAAGTACCACTAAACCGCTAAGCCCCTTAAAAACCTTTTCAGATTTGCCTACATACGAAAGCCTATCATAGGTTCTATTACAAAACTTTACCCTCGGGCTAGGCAACTAGTAATTACCCCTAACACCATACTTCGGAAGCTCCAAAACTTAAACTGTCATGAAATACCATTTAAAACTGGGATAATTATCGCGAGTTTTTCCCTAAACCTATTAAAATGATTAACATTAACTATAAATTTCTTACGGATTTCGCCTAGATTTAAAACGATGTAAAAAGGTATGTTAAAAATCCTTATGACCTCCTTAATACCAAGATAATGCCCTTTTTAAAAAATATATAAGTGGATGGAGGTTTTTTTTAGGTTTTCATTTACTATTCCCGGAAAACTTTACAGGGCACGCCAGGAACTACTACTTAACATGTTTTACTTAAGCTATCACGTTTAGCGAAATCTACGATAGTACAAAGAGCTGCTTCGAATACGATATCCACCTAGCCTAATACCATACAAACTAGACTATAATGATGGTAAAGAAGAAAAATGAGAAAACGCTAATGGATATCCTTAATCAGATGTTTAATAAGTTAATGTTATACTAAAAAGCAATGGGGAAAACCTATGCTAGCGAAGCTACACTTCTCGAACAGGTACGGATAACAGTTACGGGCATTAATAAGTTCGAATACACCTTATAACGCCCAAATGCCATTTACGAAGGCTTTATTAGCCAGTTAAGTTTTTCGCTTGCTACTATAATAGCGTATACACCAAATTCGCTTAGTATGTACCCTTAATCCGACAACATCCCTAACGTAAATAAAAAAGACCTTACGATAGTTAATTACGTCGATTTTAAATACGGTTACAGGCGCGTATAACGCCTAAGGTCTGGCATACCAGCCCTAAACTAATGGCAGCAACCATATTGGCATTAACAAAGCCAAGCTTTAGGCGGACCTATTAATTGCCAACACTATCATTGTAATAGTGTCAAAAAATTGTATATAGTATAATATTAGCTGCTAGTTACATAGGCACCCCCCTACCGAGCAAAACGATAAAAAGGTAATGTATTACATTTAATACCTTACCAATTTTAAGCAGTACTATTTAAATCAATTTATAAACTTCGAGGGTAACGAATCAATTAATGGTAATATCCTTGAATAGATTAAATGACATAAAGATACTGTTTTTAACGTAGCCTAATAATTAGCTAACTATACCTGCCTATACCGTTTAAGTGGTAAAGATCTTTACCTTTATTTTAATTAAGCCTTTGATCCCTTATACACCTTTAACCTTCG
This sequence comes from Anisogramma anomala, assembly GCA_038502455.1. Classification (NCBI taxonomy): domain Eukaryota; kingdom Fungi; phylum Ascomycota; class Sordariomycetes; order Diaporthales; family Gnomoniaceae; genus Anisogramma; species Anisogramma anomala. The sequence continues at coordinate 14,984,358 of JASMMZ010000004.1, read as the reverse complement.
CAACCATTACGCGAATCACACGTTTTAGGGTATTATGTTAGACATAAAGGTGGTAAGGTATTTAATAGTAGGCTATTCGTAGTATGTGGTATTATGAAGGAAAAGTACTATAGATATTAAGATTAATAGTTACAATATTAGCAAGGCTAAAATGAGCTTTAACCTAAGAGAATAACTATCTTTATTAGGGATAACAGTAATTTAAACTATTATGCGAGTAATAACCTTTTATATCCTTAAGTGCTTTACTTTTTTTTTCCTTCTCTTAGAGAATATAAATAAACTTGACGTTAACGTCGACATCAATGCAGACGAATAGGTTAAAAACTGCTAAAGTTTTTTACTTGCCTTTAAGTAGAGACACTTATAATTTTACCTTTAAGGTCTGGAAGAAATGTTGTTGAATTTGACGAAGCCGAAAATACGTTAATTACTTCGGCTTTTTAATCATTCAACCGTTAACAGGTTATATAAAGTTCTAAAGTTCGTAAGACATAAAGATATGGAATATTTTGCCTTGAAAGCCGTTAAAAGCCTTTTTTACTATTATTAAACATATACCTAACCCCCCCCCCCCAAGATTTAAGTTTACATTAAAAAAAGATAAGGAATTTAATCACGCGATTTTTATTAATGTATTTTACTTGGATAATAAGCTTGTTTTTCACATTGTTAATTCTGTAACCTCTTTCTACGAAGCTAAGTTTTCAAAATCCCTTGCGGTAAAGGATACGTGGGAAACGTTAAGGATTCTGTAAATTAATACGTACTAGAGCCTACCTAATGTCGGTGTCTACGACGCCGGCACCAACTTTACGGCGGAAGAGTTCCAGGAAAATGTCAAGATAATGGGTATTCAGTGTAAAAACATGCCTGTAAAAGCCTTCTGGAGCATTAGAAATATTAAAAAGGTATATATACTACTTCACCGAACGTATAATATTTTTACATTAGAAATTGTAAGTTTTACGGATTCGAAGGCAAGTTTACAAATGGTAGTAAAAGGCTTCAACAATACTATAGGCCTTAACGACTTAGTGTTAATTTTATTAGTTTTTAGAACGTATTTACGTTTAAGATGTAAATCTTCGCCTTTCATAAGTATTTAAAAACGCTTTACGGCCTACGGCAAAGCTTTAAGGGAATTGTGAAGAGAATCGGTACACCGTTAGGTTAATAACGCCTTTAACACCAGTAATAGCTCTTTAACAATCGACGTATTTGTTTTGTTATTATAAAGTAAAGTACTCGTATAACGGGATCCGGGTAAACAGAAAAGACTATATGAGATTTTGAATATCACGAATTCTGAAGTGGTTGTTAAAATTATTAACAGTCTTATATATTTTCGAACTATTTAAATCAAGCCTTATATCAGGGCTACTAATAATGGAGACTCTGAAATGAAACTACCGAGTTAATACAAACCTCTTTTACTCGTTATTAATAAGCCAATGGAACGCCGTCAGCGCAAATAACCTCCGAAAAAAAGGAACGTTAAAGAGGAGAAATACATACTGGGCTGCATTTAAAATGCTGCTTAGAGGTAAGAAAAAAAAGGATAACGAAAACTTAACATTAAAGTTCGCAACGTAAAATATTGTTAAAACTTTCGGCAAACTCTTTAAAGAAAGAAATAAAGTCGAAATTAACAGCATAATAATTCGAGGGGTTATATAATTCGTATTAAAATCCGACTTTGAACTTTAAAACCTAAAAGTTACGATTTTGAAAAAGAAAATTATTTACAAGGTTAAAGGTAAAACTACGGATCTACCATATGAAAATTTACGCCTAATTATCAAAGAATACGGCAATAAAATCAAATACTAGATCCTTACTTAATTTTAAACAATTTGAAAAATCAGGAAACGTTGAGTGGTTGTTTTAATATAAAGTTTACTAATTAAAATTAAAGGTAAATTTACGTTTAATAACTATAATATCACTAAAACCTATATGTAATTAGTAACTAATTTATGAAGAATTGTATTATTTTAACTATTTTAGGAACTTCGTGTCATTTATCTTTTCAGTATGGTAATACGATATATTAAGTTACTACATAGATTGATTGAAATAAACGTTTATTAGTTTTTAAATTATTAATCGTATTTTTAATCCCGGTGAACGATAAAACTTTTGACGTACGACTCGTATTTATTTATAACGTCAAAGGAAGACTTCAATATGATAGGTATATAAATTAACGATACCCTTTTCGTCGAAACGACTAGCTTTATAACATTGAAATAACAGACGATTAAGGATTTTAACTTTTAAAACTATAAACCGGTAACAACGTTAATAAAAGGTAATCAACTTAATTTTAATAAGTAGTTAATTCGTATGCTTTCTATTAATACCGGCCTTAGCTTTCGCTAAAAGGGTTAAGGTATTATTTTGATTATAATTAACATGATTAATACAAATAGGATTTAATGGTACCTTAAATAACGTGCTCGGGGCAGCTATATTATTATTTTATGCTAATCGAAAGCCTTTCATAATCTTTTCATTACGGTACAAGGACAGTATCCGGCAAACAAAGACTTTAACCAGCTAAATAAAAAGTTTAAGTAGCATATTCGAAACTTTGACCAAGGGATTCATATGATTTTAATTAACCTATCTAAAGCTTAATAAATATTTTTTCATAAACGGGTCAGTTGTAGATAACGATGGCTTATTTTTACAAATCGGCTTTTGAATAACCTTCGTTAACGAAAATAGGCGAGAAAACCAATTAATTATTATCGGTATCCTAATTTACTAAACCTTCGTCAGATTGAAAAGCATTATACGAAGTATATCAATATTGGAGGTTTACAGTATAATAGGTAGCTTTAACATAGATATGGTATTATAAAATACCATCAACCTTATTATCAGGAAATTAAGAATTCCTTTTATCCTAGTAGTAAGTTATACCGACTCGAAAAGCCGGTTCAAATACCTGTTAAAGTTTGGAACTTCTAGCGAAAAACGCCTAATAATAGACGTAATAACATTTCGTAAAGTCTACGAAGGGGGATAAATTAAGGAGTTCCGATGTACCAATAGAAAAAACAATCCCGCAGATGCCATGACAAAGACAGCACCAAACAAAGCTTTGAAAAGGTTTGTGGATAGTAACAGATTAACTATACGCATCGAGGGCTACGTTGATAGGTTACCCAGAAAGCTCAAATCACGTGACGGCGGGCAGGGATATGCTGGCAAACTGAAAAACTGCCAGGGGATTGAAAATAGTAATCTTTTTGAATGGCATAGTTAAAGTAAAGGCTTACAAAAGCCTATGGCGAAAGAACTTTTTATGGGAGTTGATAAACTCGGACCTCGGGGCAACGGAGCAATTAAGGCTAAATAGGATTTATTTTCATACAATTAAGTGCAATTTAGTATGAAAGTTAATTGGAATTGACAGGAGTCTAGCTAGTTGATGAGGAGGCAATTCAATAGTAACTAAAAAGATTGGTTAGCCACACTAACGTACACGTACAAACTAAAAAGACGCCAGTATTAGAATAATATTACATACAGTATAATAAGTCAACTTTACTTACAGTAAAGTTAACTGTAATATAAGTGTATTTCTTTGTGTGGACTTACCGCATTAGGTATAAGTCGAGTATAGTATGCTGCACTTCACCCTAAAGTATGGACCAAGCAATTGGCCATACAAATTATAGTACAGACCGACTAGTGGTCTGCCAAACCTAGAACAATACATTCACCACTTGACCAATGCAATACTACTATTACTTCGACTATGATTAGAATCGATAACGTTGCAAAGATTTAAGGCCTAAGAACAAATATAATTAAAAGTTTCGATTAGGGAATTACTATAGAGATAACGGTTCAAATAATTATTTTTAACCTTGGTTTACGCTCTATCCCTTTTTTTATATACATTAACTCCTTTTCGTTTTATAAATGTTTGGTTAAACTTGGTATTACGAACTAGAAAAGTTTGATAATCGATATTATAGTTTTACGCGAGTTATATAAACGCTGGAAAATCGGAAAATCGAGTTGCATCGATGGAAAATCAATCCTAACGGACGTAATAACAAAAAATACCTCGAAAAAAGTATTGGAGACGTTTATATCGATGGAAACATTATTTGTTAAATTTACTAAAATGGTTTTGCAACCTCAATAAGCTATTACAGTACTTTTACCAATATAAAGTAATTTTAAACCTATTATTTAAGTCTTTTTCCGAATTATACTACAGCTCGCGAATTATACTTGTATCGACTTTACGAATTGGCCTTTATTTAAATCTACTATTTCGCCTCCCTTTTTACATATTATCACTTTTTTTTTTTTACGTAATTCGGCCCTATTAGGTATTTTACTATTTGTCTCTTTCTATTTAAATTCATGATTCCGTATCATTTCTGATATGTTATCATTTTTCATTTTATATACTTTAAATATTTTTATCATTAAATTCATTATTTACATTACGATTATATTTATGAAAATCTATATCATTACTGTATAACATATAATATTATGGCTGGGAGCATCTGCTTAGTTGTAAAGGGTAGCTATTTACTATTAAAAGAAAGGGGAAAAGGCGACGTCGTAGCATCCTTACCATCGTCCCTGTCGCCTTCCCTCTTTATATTGGCGCCACTGCTATCACCGTTATCTACATCGCCATCGGTGTCAGCGAGAAGTTGACCCTGCGCCTTAGGCCGTATACCTTGAGGTAAAGGTGTAGGAGGTCTTACCCTTTTTATGGCGATGCGAAATGACGTTGTCAAACTTATTTACGTAATATATACGTAGGCCCCGTTTCTAGGCGGTAAAAGTGGCTACCGACTTTTTAATCCACCGGTTAGCGTTCATTACTAATTAGTATTGGTTTAGTTTGGTCATTTACAAATATAGTTGTTTTTAAAATTGTGTTGAATACGACTTTTCTAAAAGGAAGAATTGTTCAAAATCATTTAAAATTTATTATTAAACCAGCGCACTCGTAATATAACCTTAGCTTACGTTATTAAGACTAATTGGACGGGGTCGTATTTACTGTTAATCCGTTTGTAACGATAATAACGAGCTAAACAACTTTCATTTTTGTAGTAATCGTTGATAAACTTACCCGCGGACGCGGATACGATATGAGGTACGTAAGTAGTATTTATTGGTTTCCCGGGGTTACGGACCCGGATACGTTACTTTAACGCCTTACGCATTAAAAATGTCTCGTAACGTACCCTAGCGATACGCAGCTCGAGGCGGCGAAAAAGGTTCGCCTCGACCTTTTTATTTAAAAAAAACATTAAAAGTAAATAAACGGATGGATTTAGTAAATAGGAATCGCGGCTTAGCTTTACTAAGCTACGTTTATGGCGCCGGAGGGTCCCCGCGGATAAAGGGCTTTTTATTTGCGGGGAAATGGTAAGGTTTATAATTTTATGAGGTTTCTACTCTCACCTTTGAAAGTTGGGGGGGAAAGGAGAGGGAAAAGGAGGAGGAGAGGGGGTAATAGCGTAAGCGGCGGTGGCGACAGGGGACGGCAGGGCCGGAGGCGGGGCGGTGGGCGGCGAGATTGGAGGCGAGGCGGCTATAAAAGAGATAGTGCTCAAGGAAGGCGAGTTGTTGGTGGTAGTGGTAGTGGCGATAACGGCAGCGGCGGCAATAGCGCGGCGGCGCTTACGCGTCAAATAGTGCCGGGTAGTCCTATTTTTACGTGGCATCTATTTATAATCGAGGTTAGTATATGTGTTTTAGTCGAGTGATCTACTTATCGGAGCGGTTAAGAATAGTTAATTGTAATAGGAGACTTGAATTAGCTTTGGATACGCGTCGTTGAAAAGAAAAAGAAAAAAAAGTTTGCCTGGACCGATGGCGATGTATCTTTATATATTTACCTTAAAAGAACGTAACAGTGTAATCATCTTTAAGTAATCACCCTGACAACACCTATGTAATTACACTTTTGTCGGAAATAACAAAAGACGCTATTAATAACAATGTCGTCACCGATTAACTTTACTAATTGGGCTTTTATCACAATTACCATCGCGGCTAGAAATTACCAATTCAAACTTTTGGAATTAGTATCGCAACCACACTATTATTACAGAAACGATAGATTTAAGCCGTTACAATTTGTACTGTAATTACACTATTATTACAGAATTACATATACGGACTCATTATAACTATACTGTCGCTATTGGGCTATAGGTACGAAATATATAAAGAAGAAAGAAAAGATTACCTATATGGATATTACTATATACTCCTACAGCTAGTATACATAAGCTGAATGGCAGTATACTATCTTACAAAGTACACTCCTATAAAGTGCACGATAATTTGTTACGCTACAAGCTGCACTTTTACAAAGTACAAAGTTTATTATGAATGGCGCGGTCTAAAAGGGGTGTTCTAGAGTGTATGGCAAAAGGGCTACTGCCTGGATAAGAGGTTAATAACCTTTAATCCGTGGCGTACACTCTTTGAAATACTTCTTCCTAACTAAACCTATCCATCTTTACTACAATATCAATCTTACGATTACTTTTCATTTACATTCACGTGATTAAGCATACCTTACCAACAGGTATATCAATTATATAATAGTGGATATTTTGAAAAAAATTCTTACAGCTTACTCAAACTATCTTTTGATTTTTTCTTCAGAGATTAAATAAAATCACATAACGAAAGCTCGCATGATTTTACAAAGTGTTCGTAATATTAAGTTAAACTTAAATTTTTTTAAAGATGACTTCGTAGTTAAAAAGGTAAGATATTTGTATTTTATTGTAATGGTTAACGTAAGTATTTTAACCGACCCTCAAAAAGTTCGGGTAATACGCGAATAAGAGTTTTCATATATTATTTAGAAAGTTTCAAATTTTTTAGGTTTGACCAACCCTTATCGGTATTTTATTAATAATCTTTCGATTTGGTTCATTATCTTGTAAGCCTAACGAAAAAGAAGATTCATCAACCTTAGATAAAGGGGAAAATATATATATATTTCAAACTTTCAAAAGTTCTTTCCTTACAATTATTATTTCATTTTATCAGGATCCAAATCGGCTAACGGTGATATAAACTGATTATTTAAAAACGACGTTAAAAGGGTGCTTATTGTAACATGATGAGAATGGTATTTTGAAATTAATAGCTTATTATTTTATACGATTAACGGATGTAAAATGTAAATACATTATATACGACAAAACGCTTTTTAAGATAATATCTTATTTAAAAGCGTAGTTCTTGGAATTACGTAACTTCCGCACTCTGTCTACGATTTTAACTGATTATATGAAATTAGAATATTTTGCTTTATGAAGTTTAATTTCGAAACGTTAAAATAAATAAAATGAAGTTTTTTTTAAATATCACTTACGATACTGGCCTCTGACCTAAGACGCTCGCCTAAATGAATTAACCTGTAAATTATAAGATAAGCACGAAATCAAGGAATGTTGTGCGCGAGTTTTTCAGCCTATTTTTATTGCCATATTAAACGTAATTGTTAGAATAGCATTATATGCAGTGCAGTAAGTCAACTTCACTTACAGTAAAGTTGACTATACTGAACTGCAAGTTGAGTATATTGCTTTGTAGAGACTTACTGCATTGGATGTAAGTTGAGTGTAGTATGCTGCACTTCACTCTAGGGTACGGGCCAAGTAATTGAATATAAATATTACAATAAAGACCGGTAAGCATTCTGCCAAACCTAAAACAATAAATTCACCATCTAACCATGCAATACTACTGTTACTTCGAAGACCAATCTAATCGACAAAGTTGCAATGTCTAAGGTCTACTAATACTGATTAGTGTTTATTAGGCTAAGCATAGATTAGACAAGTAGAAGAAGTAGCTACTTTCCGGTTGTTACGCTTTATGCTGCGGCTAGGGTAGAGGAAAGATTCTTGTGAAGTTCATTTACTGATGTGCCGGTTTTCACTATAGTAAGTAGAGAACACTTCTAAGTTACGTCGGTTTTTACGTCAGTTTAGAGGTAACAACAATATCGCTTTCGAAAATACTAAGAAGTATTTATTGATCCTTTTTGAAGACGTTGAGATTGAGTGTTAGAAGTCTCAAAGTTCGGAAAGTTTGCAAACAGCTAAGTTAATACTACTACGAGTGCTACTACCGCAAGAAAAACGACTAAGTCTCTATTCCAAACAACAAACAACCTTTGCCTTTCACCACTAATAACGACCTCTGACCCTACTCTTTACACCAAATCTTTGCCTTTACTTTACTCTTTTCACTCCTTACATTACCTCGATCGTCAAGTTCGCTGCTTAAAGCAAAAACGTCAAGTCGCGCTAAAAAAGCCACATTGTAAGATTCTACACCCAAGATTACCAAGTCCTTCGCCTTACATGCCCTATATTACAATCACCAATTCCTATATAGGCAAAAACCTTAAGATGTTGACCACAAGCCTTTACTTTTAAGCTATTACCGATACTACCTAGAAAAAAAGTAATTAGAAACCTCAGAACAATCTTCGTTAAGCTTTACAACCACGACTTCTAGAGATACGACTTCGATGAAGAATTAACCTAAAAATATCTAACAAACTTCGTTGGCTACTCTATTTTAGAGTTTAATAGCAGTGGAAACCTTAACCGCGCTTTTCGCAAATATCGTAAGTTTTCTAACAATTAGACTTTTAACATGTAAAAAGCAATTTGAAAACCCATTAAGTTAAGATTAAAGGTTAAATTAAAGCGCTAAGGAATTTACGTGCCAAAAGAAAGCTTTACCAAGTTGGCAGAAACCCTTTTCAAAATAGCTTAACTTAAAGAACGCCTTTAAGACCTTGATCTTTAAGACTTTTAAGGGAAAGAGAAAGGCGTTAAGAGATCTTGATGCCTACACATACGTTTTAAGGGACCTTGACTTTACCTTTAGTTAATTCAAGCTTTTTTATTTATTAGCGATAAGAAACCTATTAACCTGCTCGAAAGTTTAAGATCTCTACGTAACAACACGAAGTATGTCCTTAGCGGCGGTAGGGTACTTAAATTAGCAGCCGTTTACGCAGTTAGAGGTATTAATGTTGGTATTTTATATTAGTTAATTAAGTAAGATCGTTAGGTTTTCCAAAACCTTGAAGTATTAATCGCTCTTAGAAATTTAGTCGTTAAGCTCCTTAAAACCATTCCCTGTTTACGTTTGTCTACGCATAGGAGCCTACCACAGGTCTTATCACAGGATTTTACCCTTCGGGTCATGCGACTGGCAATTACTCCTAATACCGTACCTCGGAACCTCCCAGGCTTAAACCGCTAGGAAACACCACTTACAGCTAGGACGACTATCGAGATCTTCTTTTAAAACCTATTAAAATGGTTAACATTAACTATAAACATTTTACGGATTTTACCAAGATTTGGGATGATATAGAGAAGTATAACGGAAAGCCTTGAAACCTCCTCAACATTGAAGTAATGCTCTTTTTAAACATCTATAAGTGGATAGAGTTTTTTTCTTCTGGTTTTTACTTACTATTTTCCGGAATCCTTATAAGGTATATTAAGGACTACTACCTAACCTTTTTCACTAACGTTACTACGCTTTACAAAATCTACGATAGCATAAAGATTCACTTCAAGTACAACGTTCACCTCGCATAATACCACATAGACTGGGTTACCACGAGGTAGATTATAATAATAGCAAAGAAAGAAGAGGAGGAATTACCAATAAATGTCTTTAAACAAATTTTTGACAAGTTAATATTATATTAAAAATCAATGGAAAAGGTCTACGTTGGCGAATCTACACTTCGCAAACAGGTACGGGTAGCGGTTACGGGTGTTAACGAGTTCGAATACGCCTTATAACGCCTAAATACTACCTGCAAAGACTTCTTTAGCCAGTTACGATTTTCGCTCATCACCATAATGACACGTATACCAAATTCGCTTAGTATGTACTCCTAAGCTGACAACTTCCTTAATGTGGATAAAAAAGACCTTTCAGTGGTTAATTACATCGACCGCAAATACGGGCGCCCATAATGCCTAAGGTTTAGCCTATCGACTTTAACCTTAGACTGGAGGCATTAACCACGTTAGTGCTAATAAGATTTAGGCGGACCTATTCATCGTAAGTATTATCGTTGTAATAGTGGTAAGAAATGTTGAATTTGTAGCAAGTCTGGCTATTAGTTAATTTAGGACCCCCCCACCGAGCGTAATAACAGAAAAGTAGTATACTACACCTAATACCCAATTGATTCAGAATAGAATTACTTGGATTAAATCGTAGACGTTAAAAGCTATAAGCTAATTGATGTCGTCAACGCTTTTAAGTAGATTAAGTTACATAAAGATATTGCTTTTGATATGGAGGCCTGGTAACTAGCCGACTACACCTTTTTATGCCATTTAGGTGATAAAGACCCTAAGCTTTTCCCTAACTAAGTCTCTAACCCCTTATACACTTTCAACCTCTGCGATCGTTACGCGGACCATATGTTTTAGGATATAATATTAGATACAAGGGTAGCAAAGTACTTACCAAGAGGCTATTCGCAGTATGTGATATTGCAGAGGGAAAATATTACAGCCACTAAGATTGATCGTCACGATAAAAGCAAGGTAAAAGTTGGCTTTAGCCAAGGCGAAAAACTATCGTTATTAGAGAAAATAGTAATTTAAATTATTATATAAACGATTAAGGTTTATATCCTCAAGTCCATTACCACCTTTCTATTTTGCTTGAAAGACATAGAAACATTTGGTGTTAACATTAACTTTAACGTAGACGATCTGGTTAAAAACGGTTAGAGGTTTTTACTCGATTTTAAGTAGGGGTACCTATAGTTTTATCTTTAAGGCCCAGAAGTAGTGATGTTAAACTTGAAGAAGCCGGAAATACGTTAATTACACCGACGTTTTCATTACCCAGCCGTTAATAAGTTATATAAAGTTTTAAAACCCGTAGGGTATGACGATATGAAATAATTTATCCTAAAAACCATTAAAAAGCTCTACCATTATTGCCAAACATATACCCAAGCCCCCGGGAAATTTAAATTTATATTGAAAAACGATAAGGACTTCAATTACGAGATTTTTTTCGTTTGATTTTACTTAAATAATAAGCCTGTCCTTCACGTCATTGATTCTACAACCTCTTTGTACGTGGTTAAGTTTCCAAAGTCCTTTTCGATATGGAAAAAGTTAAGGAAGCCATAGATCAATACGTATTTAAGTCTACCTGACGTCATCATCCACGATACTAGTATAAACTTTATTGTGGTAGAATTTTAAGAAAATGCCAAAATAATGAGTATTTAATGTAAATAGGTATCTGTAAAAGCCTACTGAAGTATTTAAAAGTTTAAAAAAGTATACGCCTTACTTCGCCGAATGTACAATATCTTTATATTAAAGATTAAAAGTTTTACGGATTCGGAGGCACGGCTATAAATGACAGTAAAAGGTCTTAACAACACCGTAAGTCCTGACGGCTTAGTGTCAACACTCCTAGTATTTGAAGCGTACCTACGTTTAACGAATGAATCTCCGCCCTCAGTAAGTACTCAAAAACATGTTTCGGTTTATAGTAAAGCCTTAAGAGAATTACGAAAAAAACCGACACGCCGTCAGGTTAATAAAGCCCTTAACATTAAAAACGGCCCATTAATAATCGACGTGTTTACTTTACCGTTATAAAATGAAATCTTCGTATAGTAGGAGTTGAGTAAATAGAAAGGCTTATATAAGATATTAAGTATTGTAACCTTTAAAGTAGTTATTAAAACTATTAACGGTCCTATATCCTTTAGAACCACTTATGTTAAGCTATATATTAGGGGTACTAAAGATTAAGACTTAAGTTTTTTAAATTAAACGACCGAATTAATACGAACCTCCTTTACCCGTCATCAACAAAGCGATAGAACGCCGCTGGCATGGGTGACCTCCGGGGAAAAAAACGTTAAAAAGGAGAAATATACACCGGGATGTATTTATAATACTGCTTAGGTAAATAAGAAAGAAAAGGATAACAAAGATCTGATACTAAAGCTTCGAGTATAAAAGAATATGAAAACCTTCGGTAAACCCTTTAAGGAAATTAATAAAATCTAAATTGACGGTTTCTTAATTTGAAGAGTTATATAAATTATATTGAAAACCGACTTAAACTTTTAAAACCTAAATTTTACGATTTTTAAGTTAAGGATTATTTATAAGGATAAGGGTAAAACTATGGGGCAGTCGTATGAAAAGTCACGATTAATCGTTTAAGGATACGGCGATAAAGGTAAAACCTGGATCCTTATATAATCTGCAACAATTTAGAAAATTAACTAACGTTTAAAAGTTGTTTCAACGGCAAATTTTCCAATTCAAGTTAAAGGCAAGTTTACATTTAATAGCCGTAACATTATGTAAATGTACACGTAATTAATAACGTATTTATAATGGATTATATTAAAATTACTATAGGAACTCCGTATTATTTACCCTTTAGATACAGTGATACAATGTATTAAGTTACTAAACGAATTAGATAAAGTAAGTATCTATTGGTTTTTAACCTATCAGTTACACTTGAAATACCGGATAGCGATAAAGTTTTGAATACAAAACCCGTATTTATTGGTAATGTAAGAAAAGGATTTCGGCGTAATAATTATGTAAACTAACAATATCATTTTCGTTAAAACAGCTAGTATTATACTATTGAAATAACAAACAATTAAAAACGTTAAAATTTAAAATTATAAGTCGGTAACGATATTAACGAAAAACATTTAATTGAACTTTAATAAATCATTAATCCGTATACTTAGTATTAATACCGGCTTTAACTTTCGCTAAAAGGGCTAGGGGGTTATTTTAACCATAATTGATAAGATTAACGAAGCTAAGGCTCAACGGTATTTAAAATAGCATGATCTTAGTAGTTATATCGTTACCTTATATTAATAGAAAGCCTCTTACGATTTATCCATTACGATATAAATACAAATACTAACGTATAAAGACTTTGACCGGTTAAATAAGAGGTTGAAGTGGAAAATCCGAAACTTAGATCGTAAAATTAATATAGTGTTAATCGACCTTTTAAAGGTCAAGTAAATAATCTTTATGGACGGGGTTTTTATAAATAATACCGACTTATCTTTATAAATCGACTTCCTAATAACCTTTATTAATGAAAATAGGCGGGAAAATTAGTTTAGTATTATCTGAAATCTGATTTACTAGTTATCCATTAGGTGTAAAAAGATTATACGAAACGTACTGGTATCAGAGGTTTATAATATAATAGCGGGCTTTAATATAGGTATAACAATATAAGATACCCTGAACTTTATTACCAGGTAATTAAGGATTTCTCCTATCCTGATAGTAATTTATGCCAACTTAAAAAGCCTTGTTGAATACCTTTTAAAGCTCAGAATCACCAGCAAACAACGCCTGATAATCGACTTATGATACTCCGTAAAGTCTAAGAAGGAAGGGAGATTAAGGAATTCCGATAAATCGACGGCAAAGACAACCCCACAGATGCTGTAACGAAAGCGACACCAAATAAAGCCCTGGAAAGATTTGTGGATAGTAATAGGCTGACTATACATATCTAGGGTTACGTTGACAGGCCACCCGGAAAGCCCAAATCACGTAACGAAAGACTGGAAGACTTCCAGGAGATTGATGATGGTGATCTATATAAGTAGCACAGTTGAAGTGGAGGCTTGCGAAGGGCTGTAGCGAAAGAACCTTTTGTGGAAGTTGATAAATTCGGGCCTCGGAACGGCGGAGCAAATAAGGCCAAATGAGATCAATTTGCATGCAATTGGGTGCAGTGCAGTATGGAAGTAAACTGGAATTGACAGGGGTTTAGCTAGTTGATAAGGAGGCAAATCATTAGCAACTGGAAAAGATTGGTCAGCTACACTGGCGTGCGCGTACAAACTAAAAAGCCGCCAGCGTTAGAATAGTATTACATGCAGTGCAGTAGGTCAACTTTACTTATAGTAAAGTTGACTATACTAAACTGCAAGTTGAGTGTATTGCTTTGTGAAGACTTACCACATTGGGTGTAAGTCGAGTGCAGTACGCTGTACTTCACTCTAGGGCACAGGCTAAGCAATTAGCCATACAAATTACAGTGCAGACCGGCTAGCGGTCTGCCAAACCTAGAACAATACATCCACCATCTTACCACGCAATACTACTGTTACTTCGAAGACCAATCGAATCGACAACGTTGCAACATTTCAGGCCTATCAGCAATAATGATAATAAATCTGTATATAATAAAAGCGTATATTACGGCGAAATATATAAATGAATTTATTCAAACGGAGGCTTCGTTACGAGATAGCGATGATATACACTACGAGGAAAATCCGTAGGATTCCGGGGTATAAATATTAATAAAATCGCATTAGGTCCAACTCGCGCTCGGATCGTTAATTAGGATAATGTCGGGGGACATCGGGATGCCGGGAATTATAATACTACCGCGGACCCAGCCCACGTTAAATCCGTTAACTTTATTAACGCCGAATAATCACTTTATTTTCGGGCCGAATACTTTTGCGGAATTATAGGATTAAAGGGTACCGAACGACCCGTTATATAAAGTCCGCTTATTAACGGTTTCTGAAGGCGTTCAACGCGTTTCAGCTAAGGTAAAATACTTGATACAAATTGCGAATTATAAAATTAATTGACCGGATTGGTTACATTACCGTAACCGTTTGTAACAACCGATTTAAAAATTATTAACGACAAAAATCTTATAATAAACCTACGATTTACTTATTATGGATTATTTGGGTAAAAACATTTTTTTTTGAGTTTTCCTATAGGATTATCATTAAAAGAAGATAATCGTAAATATTCGACGCCTATATCGAATATATATTAAATATAATGGTACGAAACCTTGTTATACCTTACTATAAAACCTCCTTTAACCCCTCCCTATCTTTAATCGGTATTAATTATATATTTTTGTTGACTTCATAATTAACTTATTCAATACTAATAAAGGATTCCAGTATTTATTAATTTTCAACAACAGCTTTTTCAAATTTCTCTAACCCAAGGTTTTATAATTTATTATCGCCGATATATATTCGAAACGTTTACGGAATATATAATAAATATTTTATGAACTTCTGGTTTTCATTATTAACGACCGTGGTTTGAATTTGGTAAACGCATTTTAAACGACCTTATATTTTCTAATTAAGGTTAAATAACTTCTATGAACGCCGTATTACCTATAAATAAATAAGGATATCAAACGCGTATACTGAAAAATTTAAAAGTGCTCACGAATCTTCATCGCTTTTTTAAAATGTTATTGAATATTATATTTACCTGTTTATCAATTTATATTAAATACTGGAAAGTCGACGATTACCAGGTTTAATATAAACTAGCTAGTAAATAGATACGAAATATCCCTTTTTTTCAGGACAAATAAAAATATAAAGTTGTTAACTAATCCGGCGGAATAACCTGTTACGTTTTTAGTATATTTATACGAGGGTATAGAGTTAACCTAACTGATGAAAATATATATCCAGTGATTAATAAAAACAGTAACGAACCATCGACGACTTCCGGTAAAATAATATAATATAGGCGATTAGGTTTAACTTAATCTTTATAATATTAAAACAAATTATCTGAATGAAAAGCTTGATTAACTTTATAATTAAAACCAGATAGTCGACGTTTCGAATCCGTTAAATATAGGTTTAAATATTTTTGGTAAATACCTTATATTTTACGTGCATTCATTTAAATAAGTGGTTACAATCTACTTTCCTCTATATATTTAACTTAATATTTGTTTGAGACTGGTTCATATCGTTAATAATATAAGAAAAAGTATATACACGAAACTGAAAATTTAAGAAACTTTCTCGATAATAATGAGATTAACCGGTATTCTTTTTTGATTAATTAAGTTAAAAGGCTATAATGAACCGAAGTGAAATTTTTAAAAATTCCAAGTATACTATAACCCAAAATGAATTTAAAACGCAATTAAATGACACCTGATTTTATAATGATCCGGTGTTTCGACATCGAAGTTAAGTATATATTAAACAACTTACGCGGTGCGAATCGCTTTTACTTTGGAAATAACATTTTTTTTTAAAAAAAAAGAAGAGGAGAATTCATTATTATTATAATATAATACAATACTTGAAGCCGGGTATATGTTGCCCATATCTTTCGAATAATTATTTAACTTCGAAACAAATTTTACTAAGACTTATTAAAAATTTACCCATTCGTTATTATTATCTTTATTTTGATCTTATTGTTACGACTCAAGTATGATGGAGGGTCAGGAAGCAAGCCAGTGTGTAGCTGAGTCACTTAGAGCCTGAAGTCCAACACATCAAGCGGGGAACACATCTGAATAGCCTCACGGCTTTTGATCATTACTTGCACGGTTGCGATATTGTTCACTCAGCATCTCTGCTACCTTCTTTATAACATAAATCCCCTGACACATTCTATATACTCACGAGTATTTAGTGTGATCATTACACTTATAAATAATGACGTTATTAATATTTAAAACCTATTACGACTGGCTTCGAATATTGGAAAAGGCTGATAAAGACTGGCGATACGGGGCGAGGCGAGTATTAATTAACGTCGAAAAAAAGGGTTAACGAAAATTGGTGCGAGCGTTAGGTGACGCCAATGATACTGGGTAACGCTAAAAGAAATAAACATTAAGGAAAACCGACGATAATAGTTGACGTAAGGCGGAGCAGGAAAATCGACCATTTAAATAGGATACTAGAGATTATAACATATTAATTTATACACGGGCGACGCGGTCAACCTGAATACAATTTTCCGCCTATTTTCGATCGGTCAAATTAACTCGCTCTTGGTAAAAGTAAATAAATAAAACATAGGTAAAAACGGGGCTTTTATGGTTAGGACTTAGACGTCATTCATTATACTTTATAAACCGTAACTTATATTAGTTATAAAAGACATAACTTACGTAGATATATTATTTTGATTGTTTCGGCCAAACTTGCGGATAGGTATACAACTAATACTAAAATCTTCGATGTAAAAACATTACGTATTAACGTACAGTTAACCGAAAAAAATCTTATTATATTAAATAGGCGAAACCGTAAATAGCTACGGAGTAGTCCTAAAAGATAACAAGCCCGAAACATGGGGGAAACGAGGACGTATAACGAAAGGGGTAATAATGTATACTATCGAATCGATAAAAACTCCTTAGGTTCAGGTAACATTTCGAAGCCGAATAAATTGGTTAATTAATTCGGATAATGCGAAAATAAAAACGGACTTATTAGCTGGGATATCTCCTTACGCTTTACTAGTAGGGGGCAAAATATAGCTTTTGTTTTTAACAATTATAATTAATTACCGTAATAGAGCGCATAAACCAAATAGGCCTATGAATGATTTTTTTAAATATATTATAAAAAAGGGTTTATTTTCGATTGGGTATTCTATAAGATTTTGTTTTAAATATACTTTATTATAAATCTTTTGATATATACGACAACCTTACGTACAATAAATTGAAACGCAAATAAAGGGTAGGCCGGAGTTAAAAAAACGATTGATATAATATATATACGTCTTTCGTTTATAATGAGGAATACTAGTTTTTATTCTCGTTTTTGCTAACGATGAGCACGTCGCTTATAATACTAAAAGGTTATAAAATATAATTAACGATAAGGTATTTATATATAATAAAGCGATATACTTTACGCGAAGGCTTATCATTTTTACTAAAAACATTTAAAGTTATACAGCCCAAGCTAGGTTTATTATTAATATTGGGCATATTAATAAGGGAAGAGTAAATAAGTTAAGGGGCGTTAATACGTATTTCAAAGTGAAAATAAACCTCGAAAATAGGTATTTGTAATGATGTTATTATAAAAGTTACGGTAAGGTAAAAAATATCGAAAAAAGTTAATGAAGTAAAGGAAAAATGAGGGAAGTTTCAAGGGTTACAATAAAGGCTGTATTTATAAGTATAAGCGGACCGGAATCGGTAAAAGCTATAAATTATATGGTATAGTAAAAGGCGCGTTATACTGCACCGGCGGCAAAAGCGATATATTATACGACACATTAAAAGACGCGTTATACGGCACCGGCGACTTGGGGTTAAATCGGCCAATACGTTATACGGTGCGTTAAAAGTTACGTTACCGGCTTGTAACCGGCTCGCGCTGGGCTCGTATACTAAGCGGATACAGCCTGCGTTTTACATTTAACCAACAAAATACCGCGGCCCTTATAATGTTTAAGGAAAAAAGTGGTATGTTATAAACTTAAGCTATCTGCTATTAAGTTTATAAGTTACTTAACTGTATACGTAACGAAATATACAGTACCTAGTCTAGGTCCGATCCAAGTACGGACTGAGTGCGGTTCGTATATGGCACGCACGAGAGTACGTGACGAGCTAGGCACTGGCCATACCCATAGTTCCTTCATGAAGGGCTACTGTAGCCTCTTCTAGTCTTCCGCCTATACCTCAATAATAAACCCCAATTGGCACCTACTTGGCTTACCATCGTAGGTCGGACCATAACAGTTCAGTATGATAACGGTTAAGACTCTGACCCTATTTTTCACAAATATTGCGATTTTTTCGATGACTAGACCATTAATATGTAAAAGGCAATTTGAAAAGGAATTAATTCGAGTTTTAAGTTATAACTGTAAGAACGAGGTATTTACGTTTAAATATAAGGTTTTATAAAATTGTTATAAGCTCTTTTCGACTTTGCCAACTTAAAAATGCCTTTAAAACCCACGCCCTAAGGAAAAGGGTGTAAAAAAACCTTAACACCCTTACACGCGATCCCGGAAACCTCTTCTTTACCTTGAGATAAATTAAACCTTTTTACGTGTTGACAATAAGAAACCTGTTAACCTATTCAGAAGCCTAATACCTTTACACAAAAGCGTAGAGTACGCTTTTAGCGGCGGTAAGGTACGTGAAGCAGAAGTCGCTAACGCGGCTATAGGCATTGATATCATCGTTTTACACCAGTTAATTCATTAAGATCGTTAAGTTCCTCAAAACCTTTAAGCCTTTATCCTCCCCCAACACTTTAATTAGAATCGTCAAGCTCCCCAAAAACCTTTCCACGGCAGGTTTACCTACATGCGTAAACCTAATACAGATCTTACTATAGGACTTTACTCCTCGGGTTAGGCGACTGGAAATTACCCTTAATACTGTATCTTAGCGACTTGAAAACTTAAATTGCTAGAAAATACTACCAATAAAAATTTGGATAACTATTGCGACCTGCCTCTTAAACTTCTTAAAATGGTTAATATTAATTACAAACTTTTCACGAATTTCTCAAAAAGTTGAAACGACGTAAAGAAATATGATGGAAAGCCATATAATCCCTTCAACACAGAGATAATACCCTTTTTAAACATTTGCAAGTAGATAGTGGTTTTCTCTTTTTGTTTTCACTTACTATTTCCTAAAATCTTTATAAGGTACGCCAAGAATCACTAACTAACCTTTCTAACCCGAGTAACTAATTTCAGAGAAGTTTACGATAATATAAAAAGTCACTTCGAATACGACGTCTACCTTACCCAATACTATATAAACTAGGCTACCATGAGGTGGACTACGATAATGGCGAAGAAGAAAGAGGAGGAAATACAAATAAATGTGCTTAACCAGATGTTTAATAAGTTGATATTATATTAGTAAATAATAGGGAAAGCCTACCCTGGCGAAACCACATTTCGTGAATAGGTACAGGTAGTTAATACGGGTGTTAATAAGTTTGAATACGCCTTAAAACGCCTAAACGCTACCTGCGAAAGCCTTTTTAGCTTGTTTCGTTTCTTGTTTACAACCGTAGTAACGCGTATATTAAACTCGTTGAATATATACCTTTAAGCCGAAAACTTCCCTATTGTAGATAAAAAAAACTTTGAGGTAATGAATTACGTCGATCGCAAATACAAATACGGGTGCCTTTAACGCCTAAAATTTGGCCTATCTACTACAAACTAAAGATAACAACCACATTAACGCCAACAAGGCCAAAATTTAGGCGGACCTGGTAACTACAAACACTATCGTCGTAATAGTGGCAACAAATTTTAAATTTATGGCAAGTCTTGCTGTTGATTAACTCATTACCCCCAGTTAGAACTAAATAACAAAAAGGTAATATACCACATCTAATAACTTACCACTTTTAAACAGGATTACTTGGATTAAATCGGAAACTTTAGATATAGAGGTGGTAAGGTACTTAACAGGAGGCTATTCGCAGCAAGTGGTATTACGGAGAGAAAGAACTACAGCTACTAAAATTAACCGTTACGATGTTAGTAAAGTTGAAGTCAACTTCTAATCAGGCGAATAATTCTCTTTATTAAAAATAACAGTAATTTAAACTGTTATTAAGTCGATTACATTTTATTTCCTTAATTTCACTGCCCCTTTTTTTCTTTGTTCAAAAGATATAAAGACCATTAACGTCAACTTTAACGTTAACATCAACGAGATAACCAAAAACTGTTAAAGATTTTCCCTTACTTTGGAATTTTTGTATTTATAATTTTATCTTCAAGGTCTTAAAGGTATGATATCAAACTTAATAAAGCCGAAAATACGTTAATTATACCGATATTTAAACTACTCAGCAGTTAGAAGGCTATGTAAGTTCTTGGAATTTATAATGTATACAAACGTTGAATATTTTACCTAAGAAGCTATTGAAAAGATTTACCACTACTGCCAAACGTATGCATAAACACCTTAAAAATTTAAATTTATATTGAAAGACGATAAAGACTTTAATTACAAGGTCTTTATTAATATGTTTTACTTAAATAACAGGCCTATTTTTCACGTCGTTAACTTTGCAAACTCGTTTTAAGAAGCTAAGTTTCTAAAATCCCTTTCGAAAAAAGATGCGTGGGAAACATTAAGGATGTTGTAGATTAACACGTACTTGAGCTTACCGGATGTTGTTGTCTACTATACCGGCACTAACTTTACGGCAGAGGAGTTTTAGAAAAATGTTAAAATAATGGATATTTACTGTAAATAGGTGACTATGAAGGCCTACTAGAGTATTGGGGAGGTTAAAAGGGCATACAACCTACTTCGCCGAGCGTATAAAATCCTTACGTTGGATATTGAAAGTTTTACAGATTTGGAGGCACGCCTTTAAATAGCGGTAAAGATCCTTTATGATACTGAGGGCCTTAATAGCCTAATGTTAACGCTGCTTGTCTTTGGAGTGTACTCATGCTTAACAAGTGAATTTCTATTGTTAAAAAAAACATAAAAGCGAATTACAATTTATAATAAAACTTTAAAGAAATTACGGACGGATTTAGTACGCTGTTAGGTTAATAATGCATTTGATTCCAGAAACAACCTTATAATAATCGATATACTTCCGTTATAAAGTGGGATTTTTTTGTGGCGGGAGCAAGGCAAATGAAAGGGCTTATATAAGGCCTTAAGCATCTCCAATTTCAAAATAGTTATTAAAACTGTTAAAGATCTTATATCTTTTCGAATTACCTAGGTTAAACCTTATATTAATATTACTAATGATCAAGATCTTGAAGCTAAGCGAACTAATTAACATGAATTTCCTTTACCCGTTATCGATAGGCCGATAAAAAGTTGTTGGTACGGACGACCCCTGAAAAAGAGGAACGTTGAAAAGGAGGAATATATACTGGGTCGCATTTATAATATTCCTCGAATAAGTAGGAAAAAGAAGGTAAACAAAGACTTGGTACTAAAGCTTCAAGTATAAAATATTATTAAAGTTTTCGATAAACCTTTTGAAAAAAGCGATGAGGTCGATATTAACGGTTTACTAATTCGAAGAGTCGTATAATTCGTTTCAAAGTCTGATTTTAACCTCTAAAGCCTAAACGTTATGACTTTTAAATCGAAGATTATTTACGAATTTAAAGGTAAAACCACGGGGCGACCGTTCGAAAAGTTATGTTTAATCGTTTAACGATACGATGATAAAGTTAAAGAATAGATCTTTACGTAATCGCTAACGATTTAGAAAATAAGCTAGCGTTGAATAGCTGCTTTAGTAGCAAATTTGTTAGCCAAAATTAAAGGCAAGTTTACGTTTAATAGCCGTAATACAACGTTAGCCCATACGTAATTAGCAACGGATTTATAACGGATCGTACTGTTGGAATTACCATAGGAATTACGGCCTATCTACCCTTTAGGAATGGTAATACGATATACTAAGCTTTTGTACGGATTGGTTAATGTAGGCGTTTACTGGTTTTTAACTTACTAATTATATTTTAAATTACGGATCAGTATAATATCTTTGATATATAACCCGTATTTGTTGGTAACGTAAAACAGGGATTTCGGCTTAGTAGGTATATAAACTAACGATAACCTTTTGGTTGAAACAGCTAGCTTTGAAATATCGAAATAATAGGTAATTAAGGACTTGAAGTTCTGAAAATGCAAGCCGGTTACGACATTAGCGAAGGATAATCAATTTAATTTGAACGGATCGTTAATCCGTATATTTTATATTGATACCGGCCTTAGCTTTGGTTCAAAGGGGCAAGTTACTAACTTAGCTATAATCGATAAAATTAATGTGACTAAGGTTTAACGGCACCTGGAATAACGTGCCCGTAATAATTATATTACTACCTTATACCAATCCGAGGCTTTTCACAACCTTTTTATCAAGGTATAAGTATAAGATTTAATAATTAACGACTATAACCAGCTTAATAAAAGGATTAGTAGTAAATACGGAATTTGGATCGAGTGATTAATATCATTTCAACATACTTGTTGAAGGTTAAGTTAATAATTTTTATGGATAGGATTCTTGTAAATAACATCAATTTGTTTTTATAAATCGGTTTTCTAATAACTTTCGTTAAGAAAGATAAGCGGGAGAACTAGTTTAGCAATATTAGTAGCTTAATGTACTGAACCTTTGTTAAATGAAAAAGGATTATACGAAATGTATTAGTTTCAGAGGTTTATGATATAATGGTAGGTTTTAATATAGGTGTAGTATTGTGGGAAACCTTTAACATTATTATAAGGTACCTTAAAATTCCTTAAATACTGGTGGTAATTTGTACAGATTCGAGAAGCTTATTCGAATTCTTTTCGAAATTCGGGACTACTAGCGAAAAACTCTTGATAATCGACGTAATAGCACTTTACTAAGCCTACAAAGGGAGAGAGATTAAGTAATTCCAGTGAATTAATAGCAAAGATAATTCTGCTAATGTTATGACAAAATTTTCTGAACAAAGTCTTTGAGAAATTTGTGGATAATAATATGTTGACTATAGATATCGAGGGCTACGTTATTAAGTCGCCCGATAAGCCCAGATTATATAGCGGCGTTTAGGGATGTATTGGCAAACTGGAAGACTACTAGTAGATTAACGATGTTGACTTGTTTGATTGTCACGGCTGAAAGTAAAGGATTGTACAAGTTTGTGGCGGAAGAACGTTCTGTAGAAGTCGATAAAGTCGGAACTCAGAGTTTTGGGGCAATTGATAGAAATTGAGGTTAATTTACATGTAATTGGGTATAATTCTCTGTGGAAGTTAATTGAAATTGACAGGGGTTTAACCAGTTGATGAGGTCGCAGTTAAGCGCTTGCTGGAAAAAATTGGTTAACTATATTAACGTATTCGTACAAAAATAAAAAGATGTTAGTATTAAAATAGTAGTATTTGTAGTGTAGTAGGTCAACTTTACTGTAAGTACAGTTAACTATACTGACTATAAGTTGAGTGTATTA
The DNA here is from genome assembly GCA_038502455.1 of Anisogramma anomala. NCBI lineage: Eukaryota > Fungi > Ascomycota > Sordariomycetes > Diaporthales > Gnomoniaceae > Anisogramma > Anisogramma anomala. Next base: position 14,960,497 of record JASMMZ010000004.1, on the reverse strand, counting down.
TTTTATATGTACCTATTGTAATTAACTACAAGTTAAGTATAGTATGGCTTTACTTTACACTAGGGTATAAGCTAAGCAATTGGTAATACAAATTACTGCGCAGACTGGCTAGCAGTCTGCCAAACCTAGAATAATACATCTACTATTCGAATATTATAATACTACTGTTACTTCGACCAATTGAATCGACAACATTGCAATGTCTAAAGCCCTACCAATAAGTTTTTTATATTTCAATATAATTATTTTCCAAAAATTGTAATATAAATGATAAACAGTAAAGACGAAAAGGAGAAAATATATTCAGTAACATTATAATCGGTAAAAATGAAAATGATAATATATTAGAAGTGGCGCGAATGTTAAATACAACCAGTGATAAAAATGTAGAAGATGTGTAAATGAAAAATCCGAATAACGATAAAATGTCAATAGCGGTGTAAATAGCGAATTTTCATAGCGATAAAATGCTTTTAACGGTGTAAATAGTGGATTCGAATAGAGACAAAATGCTAATAGCGGCATAAATAGGTGAAATGAAAGGGAAACAACAAATATGGGGTATAAAATTTTTAGCTAAAACGAGGTCATAACCCCTTTTTAATAATGCCAACTAAAAGTGTGCTTGTTAATACGAGTGTTTTTAATACCTTATTTGGGACGCTTTTAGTTACAATATCTATTAAGTTAAATTTTCCGTTAATTTATCTTGTGTTGATAGAGCTTTAGACATTGTAAAGTTATCGATTCGATTGGTCGATGTAATAGTAGTATTACATGGTCAAGTGGTAGATTTGATGTTCTAGGTTTGGCAGACCGCTATCCGGTCTGATCAGTAATTTGTATGACCAATTGCTTGGCCCGTATCCTAATATAAAGTAGGCGCATACGATACTTGCCTTATAGCTAATATAGTAGACCTATATAAGATAATATACTCAACTTATAGTAAGTATACTTAACTTTATTGTAAGTAAAGTTGACCTATTGCATTGCAATTGCCACTATTTCAACACTAGCAGCTTTTTTATTCTGCGCGTACGCTAGTGTGGTTATCCAATCATTTCCAGTAACCACTAAATGAAGTCCTCGGTAACTAGCCAAGCCCCTGTTAATCCCAGTTGAATTCCACATTAAATTGAACTCATTTGTACTCAAATTAACCTTATCTGCCTTCAATTACCCCACGGCTCCGAAGTTCGGCTTTATTGATTCCCACAAAAAGTTTTTCCCCTATTAGCCTCTACAAACTTCTAATTTAGCCGTACAAATTAAAGAGGTTATCGTCAGTTCCTTGGCAATCTTCTAATTTTCCAGCGTATCCCTATCGCCCGGAACGTAACTTAGCCTTTCCAGGTAATCTAACAACGTATCCTTTAATAAGTATAGACAGCATATTATTATCTACAAACATTTTAAGGGTTTTATTCGGCGACGCTTTCGTTATAGCGTTAATAAAGTTATTTTTTCCATTGATCTATCGAAACTCCTCGATCCCGCTACCTTTATAAGTTTCGCGATATATTATCACGTAAATTATCAGACGTTTTTTACTAGTGGTTCAGAATTTTAAAAGGTATTCGAATAAGCTTTTCGAATCAGTATAAATTACTATCGGGATAAAAGGAATCCTTAATTACCTGGTAATAACTTCAAGGGTTTTCTAAAAAGGTATACTTACATTAAAGCCAGCCATTATGCCGTAAACCTTTAAAGCTAACATGTTTTATACAATTCTTCTATATTTAACAGGGGTTTAATTAATCAAGTTGTTGATAATATTAAACCAATTCTCCCGCCTATTTTTATCAATGAGGGTTATTAAAAAGCCGCTTTTTAAAGATAAATCAATGTTATTTATAAAATACTTATCCGTAAAAATCATTAATATGGCCCTCAACAGGTCGATTGGAACTATATGAATCCTTTGGTTTAAATTCCGCATTTTCCACTCAAGCTTTTTATTTAACCAGTTAAAGTCTTTATGTATTGGTTATTATGATTATACTATAATAAATAGGTCGTAAAAGGCTTTCGATCAGCATAGGATGGCGATGTAACTGTCACGGATACGTTATTTCGGGCAATATTAAAACTTAGCCACATTAGTTTTATTAATTATAATTAAGTCAACACTTTATCGCTTTTAGCGAAAACTAAGGCCAGCATTAATAACAAGCATACAGATTAACGATCCATGAAATTCAAATTTATTTCTTTTCACCAATGTTATAACCGGCTTGTAATTTTAAAACTTGAAGTCCTTAATCGCCCATTATTCCGCTATTACGAAGCCATCCGTTCCAACGAAAAATGTATCGTCAGTTTACATGCCCATCAAGCCAAAGGCCTTTTTTTTACATTACCAACAGGTACAGGTCGTATATTAAAGACTTTATACCTAATTTTAACTTAAATTACGATTAATAAGTGAGAAACTAATAAGCGCCTATTTTAACCAGTTTGTATAATGGCTTCATATATCGTATTACCAATTTTGAAGGGTAAATAACACCTAATTCCTATGATAACTCAAATAATAAAATACTCTAAAAATGATTTGCTAGTTACGCATATATTTACATCATATATGGGTTACTAATTATAAACTTATCTTTAATCTTAACTAACAAACTTACTACTTAAACAATTATTAAGTATTAGTTAATATTCTAAATCGTTAACCACTACGTATGGATTCAATCTTCAACTTTATTACAGTATGCTTTTATAATTAAACGTAATTTTTATACGGCTACCCTGTAATCTTACATTTAACCTCGTATGTAATCCTCGACCTAAAAAATGTAATATTCAGGTCTTAAAGGTTAAAGTCGGTTTCAGGCACGAATTATACAACTTTTTAAGTTAAGAGGCCATTGATTTCGACCCTATCAATTTCTTTAAAGGGTTTACTAAAGGTTGATAAAACCTTATACAAGAAGCTTTAATACAAAGTTTTCTTTATCCTTCTCTTTTTTATTTACCCAAGTAGTATTATAGATAAGATTTAGTATATATTCCTCCCCTTTAACATTCCTCTTTTTCAGGGGTCGTCCGCGCCGACGGCATTTTATCGACTTATTGATAATAGGTAAAAAATGCTTGTATTAGCTTAGTTGTTTAACTTAAAAGTCTTTATAGTTAATTACTGCAATATAAGACTTAACCTAGGTGGTATTAAACTTTAAGGAGCCGTTAACAATTTTAATAATCACTTTAAAGTTGGTGATACTTAAGGGTTTGTATTGGCCTTCTTGTTTACCAGGTTCCCGCCATATAAAGACTTCACTTTATAACGGTAAAACAAGTACATTAATTATCATGGGGTCATTACTAATATTAAGGGCATTGTTAACTGATCTGCGTGCCGATTACTTTTGTAATTCCCTTAATACTTTGCCGTAGGCCATAGTTCTCTTTTAGGTATTTACTAATAACAGAGATTTACTCGTTATGCATAGGTATGCTCTAAGAACCAGAAACGTTAGTATTAAGCCGTTAGGGAGCACAGTATCGTTTAAGCCCTTTACCGCTATTTAAAGGAGTGCCTCTAAATTAGTGAAGCTTCCAATCTATAAAGTAAGGATATTATAGGCTTTTCGAAATAGTACGTGTATCATTTTAATCTTCCTAATGCTTCAGTAGACTTTTACAGTCACTTATTTACACTATATTTCCATGATTTCAATATCTTCCTAATACTTTTCCGCTGCAAAGTTGGTGTTAATATAGTAAACGACAACGTTTAGTGGGCCTAAGTATGTGTCAATCCATAACATCCTTAGCCTTTGCCATATATCCTTTCTTAATGATGACTTTAAAAACTTGGCTCTATAAAAATAATTTACGAAATTGACGACATAAAAAATAGTCTTATTTTCTATGAAAAACATGTTAATAAAAGCCTTGTAATTAAAATCCCTGTCGTCTTTTAGTATATACTTAAATCTTTGGAAGGCTTAGGTATACGTTTGGCAATGGTAATAAAGCTTTTCAATAACATTTGAAACAAAATATTCTACATCTTTATACCCTACAAACTTCAAGCCTTCATAAATACTATTAATATCTAGATAATTAAAACTCCAGTATAGTTAACGTATCTCTAACTACATTAAGTTCAAAACTGTTTCCTTCAAGCCTTACAAATAAAACCGTAGGTACCACCATTTAGAGTCGAAGGGAAACCTTTTTTCGTTTTTAACTAGTTTATAGGTATTAACATTAACGTTAACACTGAAGGTCTTCATATACTTTCAGAAAAAAAGGAAAAAAGATAAAGAACTGAAGGATATAGAATAAAATCGAGCCAATAACAGTTTAAACTACCGTTATTACAAGTAACAATAGTTGTTTGCCTGGGCTAAAGCCAATTTCAGCCTTGTTAATATCGTAACGATTAATTTTGGCAACCGTAATACTTTCCTTCCACAGTAATATATATTGCTAATAACCTGATATGAAGTAATTTGCTGCCCCTGTATCTGACATAATATCTTGAAACGTATGGTCTGCATAACAATCGCGAATGTTAAAGGTATATAATGGGTTAATAGCTTACTCAAGGTAAAGGTAAGGGTTTTCACTATCCTAAAAATATAAGAAAAAGTGGTCGGATAGTTATTATACCGCGTTAGGAACAATTTCTTTATACCACTTAATTTTTTAGAAGCATCGTTGCCGTCAATAACCTTGTTACCCTTAAACTTTACGAAATAATCCAAATGATCTTATTCGAATGTAATAAGGTATTAGATATAATATGTTACCTTTTTATTATTACGCTCAGAGAGGGGGTGACGAGTTAACTAAAAACTAAACTTCATATAAATCCAATATCTTTTACTATGATTACGACGAAAATTTTTATGGTTCATAAATATGTTTAAATCTTGCTCTTATTAACGCTAATGTAGCTGTTACCTCCAATTTAAGGCCGTTAAACCATATTTTAGGTGTTAACGGCTCCTATAACAGTACTTTCAGTTAATGTAATTAACTACTGCACGTTCTTCTTCATTTACGTTACCAAAATTGTCAATTTAAGGATATATATCAAGCGAATTTGATATACGTACCATTACGGTTACAAAAGAGGAACGTAGCTAGCTAAAAAAAAAAAAAAAAAAAAAAGCCTTCGTAAGTGGCATCTAGGTGTTATAAGGTGTATTCAAACTCGCTAACACCCGTAACAGCTACCCGTACCTGCTCACGAAGTATAGCTTCCCTAATGTGTGCCTTTTACATTACCTTTTATCAAACCATAAACTTGTTGAACATCTAATTTAGCATATCTATCGGTGTTTCTTTCTCTTCTTTCTTCGCTATTATTTTAGTTTACCTTATAGTAGCCTAATCTGTATAATATTAGTTAAAGTGGATATTGTACTGGAAAGAACTATTTATACCATTTCAAACTTCGTGAAAGGTTGTTACTCGTGTTAAAAATAATAGGTAGTAATCCCTAACGTGCCTTATAGGTATTTCGGGAAACAGTAGGTAAAAATCAAAAAGAGGAACTTCCATTTACTTACAAATATTCAGAAAGGTATCATCTTTATATCAAGGAGGTTATAAGGCTTCCCATCATACTTCTCTACGTCATTCCAGATTAGGGCGAAGTTTGTAAAAATATTATAATTAATGTTAACCATCTTAATAAGTCTTAAAAAGGGTTGTCATAATTGTTCCAGTCTTTATTAGTATTTTCCTACAATTCAAGCCTTAAAACCTCCAAACCGCGTTGTTAAAAGTAATTTTCAATCTCTTAACCCGAAATTCAAAAATCTATGTTAAAACTTATAGTAGGCTTAAGAGTATAGACGTACCTGTTATAAAAGGCCTTTTAAGGGACTTGGTGATTTTAATTAAAAAGTTAGGGGATAATAAGAGAATAAAGGTATCAAGGTAGTTAATGATCTTATTCAATTATCGAGTGGAAAGTATCAACGTTAATACCTCTTACTGCATTGGTGATAGCTGTTTCACGCACTCTGCCGCCGCTAAATACGTACTTCACGCTATTACGTAAAGGTACTAAGTTACCAAATAAATTAATAAGTTTCTTATCTTCAGCGTATCAAAATGCTTAATTTAACTAGTGGTATAGGAGAGGTCCCTAAATAAGTATATAAGAGCGCTAAGGTTCCTTAATATCCTTTCCTTTAAAGTATAGATCTTGAAGGCATTCTCTAAATTAGGTCAGTTTAAAAAGGGTTTTTATCATCTTAGTAAAGTTTTTTTCGGGCATATAAATCCTTCAATGTTTAAGCTTCGCCTATAACTTCAACTTAACACCCTTCCAAATATTTTTCAACATATTAATAATCTAGTTGTCAAAGAAATTACGTTACTTACAAAAGGTACGGTTGCCAAATTTAAGGTCTTCGTCGCCGCCTTGATTAAATATATAACTAGCAATGAAATTAATTAGGTATTTCTCCATTAAGTTTTTATTGACGTTTAATCCAAAAAAATCTTTATCGTAATACTTTGATAAAAATGATCCGAAAGCTTTAATTACTTTTATTTGTTTTTGACTGGATGTTATTTTAAGTTTTTGGTCTAAATAGGATTTAATGGCGTGACGTGGAGTGAACTTAGAGATTTGGGAGCGTAAAGACATAGTGTTTTAGCATAAATTTTCGTAATATAACTTTCTCTACGCGACTTGTCGTTTTCGCTTGGAACAGCGATCTTAACGATTTAATTAACGTAAGAGTTGTTAAAAAGAGTAAAAAAAAGGGAAAAACTTGGTATTTATACAAATTTTTAGTATAAAAGGTAAAGTCAGAGGTCGTTTGTTAAAGGTAAAGGTCGAAGGTTAAAATTTATAGACTGTAAAACTTAGTTGTTTTTATAATAGTAGTACCCGTAATAGTACTAATTTCGCCGTTTACCAACTTTCTCAAATTTAAGTTGGTATTTAGGAGAATATTTAGTGTAAATAATAAGGTCGCAGGTCGTTTATTAATGGTAAAGGTTGAAGGTTAAAAGTTATAAGCCGTGAGACTTAGTCGTTTTTGAAGTAATAACATCCGTAGTAATACTGACTTAACCATTTGCCAATTTGCCGAACTTTGAGATTTCTAACAGTTAATCTTAACGCTATTAAGAAAGATATTTATTAAAGATTTCTTGATATTTTTAATAATGATAGCGTTGCCACTTCTCAACTGCCGTAAAAACTAGCGTAGCCCAAAGATCTCTTCAATATATTGCTGTAGAAACTGACACAGTAGTAAAGGCGCTTCGCACATCTTCGACCTTACATCAACTTGCTTGGCATGTGTGCACGGACCACCTTGTTAAAGAAGGTAGGGAGCCTACACTGTAAATGCTAACAGTACCCACTTCCGAGAAAAATTTTTAAGTCCAGCCGCTCTTAACACCATCACTTCACATGCATCTTATTCTACCACAACATCACTCATCGGCTTCATTACCACTTGAATCTTTCCCGGCGACCCCTATTTAGCTATGGAGATCGTCGTCGGCTCGGCGCACCGCCCGCGTAGCGGTGTATCTAGAAAACAGCCTTTACAACTAGCGATTCCGTTCCTCGCTACTTGTGCCAATGTAGTTCTTTAAACTTAAACTTGCACTATAATATAAGTTTCATTCCCTTTACGATTTAAGGTTTCAAAGAAAAACCTTTATTATAAGCGCTCGTATTTAACGGCTCTACTTATCTATCTATCTATTTATTTATTTTTGAGCCGTTACTATCTATATCGGCGCCCCGCCCGCTTAGCGGGGCTTTCGACTATACTTTAGATACCTTTCTTTTGCTATCCACAAAAGAATTTTTACGGCATATCAACTGTTTATTGGTGCTTCTTTTCACGATTTATTTACACTTTTTGGGCTTATGGTGTGGCAAAAAGGTGGCTCGAGTCGTGGTTTCTCCACCGTTTTTCACTAAGTTGTAAAATATATCTTCCCTACCACCACGAGCTATTAACCAAAATACATGTGTTTTATACGCCCTTCACTTTGTTAGGGCTGTTAAATACTCGATACGAATAGATGTCGAATAGGGACTGAAATAGCCGTACAATATGGCCCAGCCAAAGCTACAGTTTTCATGCCTTTACGGATCTCTAAACTGTAAGGTACCTTAAATCCCTAATTAAAAAGCTAGCTTAAGGTCCGGTTTCTCTTCAGAGGTTTTACTTAATATTTTGTTTTATGGATAAAGGCTGTTTTTTCTATGCTATATGTATAAAGTTGAAAACTAATATTTAATATACCTTGTAGTAGGTATGCTCTTTCGTCGTAAACACCTGAACAAAACCTCTACGAATACAATCCAAATTCGTTAGCGTAAAAGGTTTCTTTAGGAAGCGGGGACCTAAATAATTGATATAAAGCTCCTTCGACAAACATTCAATAGTATATATAGCGAAATATTCGGAAATTAGCTACAGGTGTGGAGGATACGTCTTTCAGTTTATATACGTGAGGTATAAGGAATAGGTTGGTCGGTTTAACAAGGTTAAAGGGTATAACCTAGAAACGAGGAATTGAATAGGGTAATAGTTGTGTGTATAAGGTGAGAACTTTAAGCTGTGAGCCTTCCCGCTAGTATATGTATGTATTTTCACATTAGCGAGGGCTACACTATACTATCTATACAGTGGGTACTTCCCGGTGATAGTAAATCTTTTTTTTTTTTTTAAAAAAATAAAAAAAAAAAAAAAAAAAAAAAAAAAAAAAAAAAAAAACCTTCGCAAAAATCTTTCCTCTACCCTAGCCATCTTTTAATGTAAATCGTAAACAGAAAGTAACTTCTTATACTTAGATTATCTATACTTAATCTAATAAGCACTGATCAATGTTGGTAAGGCTTTAGACGTCACAACGTTATCAATTCGATTGGTCGAAGTAATAGTAGTATTACGTGGTAAAATGATGGATGAATTCTTCTAGGTTTGCCAGAACGTTAGCCGGTCTGCACAGTAATTTGTATAGCAATTGCTTCTTCCAAGCCCTAGTGTAAAATAGGCGCATACTGTACTTAACTTACAGTCAATACAGATGGCACACACAAAACAATACACTTAACTTGCAATTAGTATAGTCAACTTTACTGTAAGTAAAGTTGACCTACTGCACTACAATTACTATTATTCCAATATCTTGTCTTTTTAATTTCTTGGCGTTTGTACGATTCTTGTAAAGCTATAATATTCATTATAAGACGTTTTTTGTTCGTAATACCGAGCTTAACAAGGTATTCGTAAAGGAAATAAAAAAATGTAAATTATTAAAGGAAATGGTTTAAATTAAGTTTTAAATTGAATTTTTCACCCGTTATCGTTATAGTAATTTTGCAATCGAATTTTCTAACTATGTAGTAAATTTTTTAAGTTAAAACGTTTCGCATAATCCGCTTGCAATTAGTTCAAATTTGATAGAGAATATTTTATAAAAGGTAAATGAGTTCCGAGTCGATATTTTGTTACCAAAAATAAAAACGAATTTTATGTTAGAATCGTAGTCGGTATTATTAACGAATGACACATTAGTAAAAAAGAAAGTTTGTTTATATATATATTAAGCGGTATAAATCGTAAGCCGCATTATGGATTACTTATCTATTACGTAAAGCGTTTATTGAATGTTTTATTTACGTCGTTCGAAGGGTTGATTTAGTATTACGTGACAATGAAAAGGTTCAATGCTGTTATGGTCCGACCTACGATGGTAAGCCACGTAGGTGTCAAATGGGATTTACTATTGAGGTGTGGAGGAAGACTAGAAGAGGCTACCGTGGCCCAATATGCAGGGCCTTTAGGCAGGGCCAATGCCCAGTCCGTCACGTACCCTCACACGTGCCGTGCACGGACCGTGCCCTGTCCGCGCCCGGGCCAGGCCCAGGCCGGGCGTTGCTCATCCCGTTACGTGTACAGTCACATAACCTATAGGCTCAATGGCCAACGGCCTGAGTCCATGACAAATTCCTTTTCCTACTGTATTATTGATGTAACTTAAGTCCCGCGTATACATTAACATTTGTATTCGTTAGCTCTTTTTATGCTAATTAGATCAATAGAAGTAACTTTATCCAGTTATCATTTTTATACGAAGTCCAGAATATTGTTCTGAAACGTGATTATCATACCATTAAAGTTAATAATACGATCTTTCGTTATATACATATTAGTTTTCTTTTCAAGCTGGCCTGCAAAAGCCTTTTCTCTTCTATAACAGAAAACAAAACGTTATATAACGTTAATGTATCATTCATTTATATCCTAGTAAATATAAATATTTTAAAATATAGTGTTCAAACCAAATGGAATAAGTCGAATTTGGAGTTATCTATTTCAAACCATTTCTTATAATATCTTTAATAAGTATTATATTAGTTTACCTCAACTATAATAAGTTCATGAAACGGTTCTAAAATAGGTAAAATCGTTTTGGGTAGGTAATACTTTCGGAGCTCCGCAGGTATATAGGCGTAAATACGACGTTTAAGCCGCTTTTCCGATTACTTAGAAGCCTGTATAATATTACGAAACTCGACAAAAAGGTTATAAGGTCTACTTAAGGAGGCGGTAAATGCTAAATTTAAGCGATAGTTTGCTTTTTGTAAAGTAGGCGATTGAGTTCCAATATTTTTCATGCCAACATTATCGTACATTTTAATTATAAGGCAACTGTTTTTATAAGGTTTACAGGCCTTGTCGTTTACCTCGTAAGCCAAGCGTATGGGGATAATTTTGTAGGTGTTGTAAATCGTTGGTTTAAATCTTTTAAAGCGAAAAAAGTTTTATTTGATTAAAACAGAGATTTTTGTTTAGTTGAACTATTAAAACGAAGTACCTAAAGAGGTAATAATACTTTTTCAACGAAGTTTTAAATTTAACTTACGGTTTTCCGTTTCCTTCTACGTAATAAAGAAGTCTGTAACGAAGGTTTTAAAGTGTCTTTTATTTTTAAAGTTGAGTGGACGCCTTCGGCGACATGGTATTAGTTTTATTAGTATATGTGGGCCGGTTTAGTAAGGTGTTAAAGATTATAAAGGGATATCCGGGGGGTATATGGGTTTTAGGGGCGGTTTAGATCCGTCTTTATAAAAGTGGTTTAATTGATGTAACTCTTTATAATACGCTTTCGGGCTGTTATTGTCTATCTTTTCCTTTTGATATTTACGCACCATAGTAGATAGAAATGAATTCATGTTATTTGGTAGGTTTACAAGTACGTCGTGGCTCCTAAACCCGTTCATTTTCAATAAACTAGTTCATCCGTCTTTCGGTTTTTCAATAAAACTTTAAATTGTAATAGCAAGTTCAAAATGCCATTTTTCCGCGAGCTATTTTTCATAATCAATGCTTTCGAAATATTACTTCTAACCTGTATAGGGAATAATATTATTATAGTTTTCGCTATAAAATTTGCTTTTTATATCGTAACTGGTAGTGATATAGAATTTATATAGACTTGAAGGTAAGTATCGAAAATAAATAGTATTAGGATTAGCCTATTCGAGCCGAATATTTAATTCATAACGCTAACCGTTATTTAAAGGATTGATTTTTTTCAACTAACACTCTTTAGTTTTTTAAATAGTACCAAATATGCTTTTTGAGTTGTTTATAGTACTGTTTATGCTTTTCGATACGTTATATTGTTTTTATTAGTATTTGTTTACAATTACTCCCAGCGATTTTAACTTTGATATTCTTTTCGATTACGCCGAAGGCTTTTATAGAATAATAAGTAATTCAATTTAGAGGGCCTAAGTAAACGTTTAACTAGCAATTTATTAATATATTTTATCAATTCGTAACGAAAGCGCTTCGTGTAAATTTTGTGGCTTGAAATAATATTATTACGTTGATAGCATGGAGAAATAACTGGTCGTTAACGTATATTATATTTATAACAATCTTGGAATTAAAGTTCATATCGTTTCAAAAACGGAATTGAAATTGCTGTAAGGCTTGTAATTGTAATTGGCACTCGTATCAAAACTTTTCTATAATTCTTCACGTTTCCTTCCCTGTATTTATATACCCTGTTATATAAAGTAGCCGTAAAAGGCGTTTTGTAGCCAGATATCAAAATCGATGGTATAACATTTTAAGTTTTCATTATGTCAGGTAAACGACTTAAATTATATGCGGTTTAGGGAAAAACCATAAATAGCGTAATTTAAAACGAAGCGGTACAGATATGTTATCCAAAACGCAAATAAGTTAATTAGTCGTGTTTTAAACCTTAATTCCGAATTTATTCATATTAATTAGTAATACGAAAAATAAAGTTATAAAGTTTATTAAGTAAACCTTTACCGATCCAAATTGCGTATTTATAACGAATATATCAAGTAATAACGCTTTGCCTTTATCGAATAAAACTTTTCGGTACTCTGCTATTCGGTCGAATTGGAATTTCGGAAATTTCGCTGCAAACGCATCGAATTGTCATTTTCCGGCGGTCGAGATTTCCACTACGCTAGTATCTGGTATAATACCCTAAAACCGGTTACCGTACTTGTTAAAGAGTGTAAATTACAACGCTATATATACTTTGAACATTTTATTTTCGTAATGCAAGTCTACGATATATAGGAATAAGATATCCTATAGGCCTCTAAAACTTTGCTAGTTGGTTTTCTTATCCTAAGCTATTACGTAAATCGTATCATCCTTGAAATATTTTTCTTTCAAAGTATACTTGTAAGGATAAGCGTTAAATCTATCTTTTAAGCCTTTGTAATCGGTTATATACGTTACAAAATTAGTTTCATTTGGTTATTAGGTAGATGATCGGCTTAAAATTAGTATTTAATCCAAATTTATTTGTATATGAAATAATTAGTCGACTAATAGCCGACATTAACGCATATTAAATAACGTTTTTAAAACCTGTAAAGCTCCTTATAGTCCTTTATAGGTATTGTTACGTACGTGGTAGATTCCATACTTAGTTATAAGGTCAAGGTCTTCTTCGCTAATATCTGTTTTATCCTCGGTTTTTATGAATTCCTCCTTAATATCTTTGGCTTTCATAACCGTATATAGGGCGGTTATTTTATTGAGTATATACCTTAAATCGTTGGTTTAAAACGTATTAAATTGTTTCGATGAGATTTACTTTAGTAATTTAACACTAGACTTTGGGTTTTCAACTATAAATACTAATTCAAGGTTTGCTTATCGTTGTATCGAGGTTCCAAGCAAGATTTTAAGGTTCGTATAAAAAGTCTATATATTTTTTTCTGGCTTAAATAACGTTTTTTTAAAGTTTACATTACCTCAGTATACTTTTATAACTATTCAAATGAATAGTTTATTTCCCTTATATTTCAATCCTAGAGCTTTCTAATATTTCCTAATATTCGCTAATAAGGAGGTAAACACTTTTCATTGGGTTTTATCAACGGTTTTACGTTCATTCCTTACGAATTTCCAGGTAATACCCGTCTAATCCTCATCGTAAAATTCGTAGTTTATTTATGTATCAAAGTATATTTTCAAGCTGCTATAATACTCTATAATTATCTTTACCTTCGTAAAATTATATATATAGCGTTTTTTTAACTTTGTCCAATGATATACCGGGTAAAATGATATAAAATTATAACGATTTAATATTGAATTTTCATAGGTATTTAACATTACATGTATTTTATTATTGCGGATATTGTATGATTCGCCATTATAATTCTCCTTCTCATTTAATAACCTGGTGAAATTGATCAGTTTTGTAAGGTTACTTTTATTAGTGGGAAAACGGTATGGTAAAATATCGCGGTATAAATCGTAGTTATTAGGTATTAGTCTGTAAGGCTCGTATTATTGTTTTACGTCGCTTATATTATCTCCTAACGGGCCGTTATTCTTATCCGTTCCGTTATCATTACAGTCGAGCTAGTTATCAGCTGTATCTAAGGAGTAATCTTATTTATATTTTTATCTAAAAGCGCGTTTTGAAAAGAGTCAGTATTTGACCCGAGTAATAGATAATCTTTATAGCCCTTTCTCCTTTTTTATTAATTCCTCCAACTTCGTTTACACTTTTCAGTGTACGTTTAATATTATCAAATACCTTACTCTTTGTATTTGTAAAGTCTTTTACCGTTTTTATTCGTTATTTTAAAAAGTCGGTTTTAATACTTTTCCAACCAGTATCTTTCTACGAATTTCACGTTCATTACTTGATTGTCTATCCATTTTGATGTTAAAGTAAATCAAGTAGTTGCCGACAATACTTTAACAATAAGACTATTATTACCACCTGTTGTATTATTACCTTTACTCCAGAATTATTTTCGTAATATTCTCAAAATTATACCGTCCATTAAACGCCATATTTCTAACGTCCAGTTTGTGAAGTCTTTCAGAAAATGAATAAATAAATATCGCCTTTTGATATATCCGTTAAAATAATGAAATTTTATATTTATAATATATGTATTTTCTATTAAAAGGTCTAAATTCTCCACTAATGCTTCGATTTTACTATCCCACAAGTTAAGATCGAAATACTTTAAAATATATTTACGAAAAGATATGTTTTTTACTAAATAATTCATATATTAGCTAGCTTTTACCAGTTTTATAATTAGTTTATATATGGTGTTAAACATTTGTAATGTGATGGGATACTTAATAAGCTAGTTTCGGTGTATACTTCAAATGCCAAAACGATATAAAAGCTAACTTCATGCAGTACTTCAAATTTAGGTACGCTTGAGATATAGTATTTACAACGGTCTTGAAAAAAAATTTTAAATGAAAATATAAGAAATGAAGAAGCGTTAATCAAAACGTATAATATATTAATAAAGCCAAAATAAAATATAATAAAGTGTTTCAAATAAGGAGTTTGACGTTTGTTAACGCTAACGGAATTTGAATGAAATGCAAATAAAACGTAACTACAAGCTAGTTAGGCGTTCTAAATTAGTATTTTAACGTTTTACAAACGCTTTACGAATCAAGTAACTAGTAAACCCAAACGTTATAAGCAACAAACTTAAACAAAAGATATAAGGAGAACGAAGGAAGGCGAATGGTGTAGTGAAAACGGGAAAAAAATGGGAAAAGAATATAGAAAGATATGTGTATACATGTATAAAAGTTAAAATAGTAGGTTCAGTTTACGGTATTAGTTTGGTAAGCGATTCGTATATCGTGTCTTAGCTGCTCCTAAAGTTTTTAAACGGTTTCAATACTCTTTTTTAGTCGTTTCCGAAATTTAAAAGAGATTTAGATACAACATTTAAATCGGATATGTCCTAACAAAGGGTTTAAAAACTTATTAGTTTTGACTTATGTTATCTAATACGTAATGAGACGCTTTCTAAAAAGTGCCCGGATATATCCAAAACACCAAAATATAATTAACGGATAACGTGATGAGGTTTTCAGTAGACAATGCACCAAATAAGTTAATAATATCGTACTAAAATTGTTATTTTCAAAGTCTCTTCGGATCTTACAATCTTTCTACGCTTCGGGTTTCAAAAGCGCACCCGCATATCTCCATACTCATATATAGTTCTTATAAATCGTAATATTGAAGCACAGACACTTGAAACTACTACAGCATCCCGCTATAGGTATTTAATTTAGGTTTATCTCTTCTTTCAAAAGCTATCTATAATGGACCGAGTCGGCAACTAATTAGTATTGGTAGAGTCCAATACGTTAACTTAAAGGTAATAGTAGAAATTTAATCGTAAAAATTGGCAATGTATATTAAAGTAGATAGTAAAATCGAAGGAGAAAGAGACATCCGGAAAGTACACGTTTTAGGTAAAAGCTTATAAGCTTTTACTTGGGCAGTAACACTCTAATATACACTCTGATAATGTCACTTTTGGGTAGTGCCACTCTACCGTACACTCTGCCAATACCCCTCTAGGCAGTGGCACTCTATTATGCATTCTGCAGGAATACACCTTGCAAAGTAACACGTTACCATACACTCTGCAAAGATGCAATCTGCAGCGTGGTTGCTTACTAACTATAAATATATATGATAATATCCATAGTAATACTTAACGAAATCCGATTTATAAATCATATAAAGAATTATGAGAAGAGGGCAGCCTTACAGGATTCCGTAGTTAAGGTTAAAAAACCTTGTAATTATCCTTTCATATCGAACCTTTATTACCCTATTGTTTAAAAAGCCTTTAATAAAGGTAAATAAATTACGATAAAATTTCAGTCGTTTTATCTTTTAAATTAGGCGACTATAAACTGAAATATAAAAAGCTTTTTGTATTCTTCGGAACAAAATTGATACTACTTTACCGTTAGCGAAAGCGGATTCAATATCGTAAGTAAGGGATGTAACTAAATTTGCAACTAATTGTTTAAATATTCCCCCTTCATATTAAGCGCTGATAAAACCCCTTATAATGAGGTACCAGAATATCTGCTGGGTTATAATACGATTTAACCCTTTAAAGTATATTATGAGTAAAATGATTAGCTTTTAAAACCGTGGTTGTAATTTGTTTCTATCGTCTAATTTGGGTATTATAAACACCTTCAATGATCATTAAACTCGTAGGAAAAGACCCAAACGTAGGAGCTTATTATAAAAAATATATAGGGTCCCTATGATATAGTCCCAATTAATTTTAAGTAGAAGTTTAATTATATCGTTAGGTGTAACGGACGTATTATAAACTCTGATAATATTACATTATATCTCCATTTTGGAAATATCTGATTTTTACGAAACTAAATATTTAAAATCGTTTTAATTGTTCAAAGAGTTTTCATCGATGTTGTTGTTAATTGAAAACTTATTAAAGATATCATTTCTAAGGATTCAAGTTTAATAACCGGTATTGAAAATGAGGTAACCCTTTAATTCGAATAAAAGAACTCATAGTAATAACGGTAACTTATGTTAACTAATAATACCGTAAAACTTCGCGAAATCGATAATTCGGTTAAGTTTATTTTTCTATCATTTACGTATACTAGGTGTATTGCAGATAAAAAGTTCCTTTATTTTATAGATTTTATCTCACGTAGCTGGACCGTATTAACTTTCATTATATAATAACGAAATTGGTTTAGTTCATGGTTTTACTATTTCGACTCTTTGACGCTTATCATAACTAGTTTCGTAACTATATGTCACGCGTTGAAGTATAACCGGACGAAGGCCTCCGCTTATTTGGATATTGTAACTTTATCTTTAATATTAGAAACAGGTGGTAGAAAATTATATCTATGATGATTAAGTCTTTAAACCTAAATAAACTAGTTTTAAATACCCTAATTCGCGAAATCTTAAGGTAGTAATACCCGCGTATTAGGAAAGTTATTAGTAAAACTTTATAATTGCACACGTTATTGAAATTAATTCGAGTTACCGTAAATATCTCGGCGATACTAAAAAGGTTAAAGTCGAAGATTTACCTTAGACGATATATAGGGACTTTTGCCTAACCGTTAAAGTGTACACTAATTTCAAGGGCTTAAGTATCTAAAGTACGTTTTTCACATACGTTATTTAAAGTCGGTTTTGCCAGATTATATGTAAGGTTAATGTTCTCTTTTACAATATTTCATAATTTAGGTAACCAATTACTAATTTCCGTTAAAAATTCGTTAGTAAACTATTCCTTATATATATTAATAATATCGATTTCGTTAATTCGTAATTATGAAAAATCACCCTCCGAAACTTGGTATTAAGTATTTACCGATAGGTGAGGACCCTTTTCGAACGTACGTAAAGACCCGTAACCGAGTTGCTAAAAGTAATTCGCGCTGGTTCTCTCAAGTGAAGGCGAAATCCCCCTAATTTCGAATTGATAAAAAGAGATTTTAAGCCTGGTAGCGTTATATAAACCCTTAGTTTTTTTAGTTGGTTTTTTTTTTCAAGATTTAATATCACCGAGCAGTACCCACGATATAGCGAGTATATTGTGACTCTCGCTTATATGAAAATACATATATATACCAGTGGTAAGGCTCAAAACTTGACTGTTTCTACCCCACAACAACCACCCTATTCGAAAATTCATGTTTTCAAGTCGTACCGTGTGATCCATTAAATAAATCATTGCGAAAGCCCTGTCCCCAACTAAACAAATATATAAGGTTGGAATCCCAATCCTAAACACATGTGGCTAATTTTCGGGTAATGTGTTGTACGTATATTTTGAATGCCGTTGGGATCTTATAATCAACCATATTAGTTTTTATTGCGTGTTATAAACTTAGCCAATTTACAAATATAGACCATATTTGTATAAGTTTATCTACATGCTACGTAAAAGAGGACAGATACCACTAGGTATTTTGGAAAGAGATTTTAGCCAAATATGCTTATAGAAAAAGTCCACCGCTCTATACAATATTTATTTATAAAACGGAAATATAAATAAAAAAGTTTACTAGAAATCGAACCCCAAGCTAGCTTTCTAATCAAGACCTTAAAGTGCCTCACAGCTTAAAGGCCCGTAACTATACGGACATGAAAACTACAGCCTTGGTTGGGCCGTGTTATACGGCTATCTTAGTCCCTTCTCGATGCCTACTCGTATCGAAGATCTAAAGGCGGTCTAAAAAGAGTAAACAACCTGGAAAACACATATATTTTGGTTAAAAACACGTAACTATAAGGGAAATATACTTCATAACTCAGGAGAAAAATATACTTTACAACCCGAACCACTTTTGTACCACGAATTGCAATCTTAAAAAGTGTAAAAGAGTCGTAAAAAGGAGCACCACTAAGCGGGTGGTGTTCCGTAAATAGTCTTCTGTGGACAGTTAAATAAAGGCATCCAAAGTATAGTCGAACGCTCCGCTGAGTGAGCAGGGCGCCGTTGTAGGTGGCAACGGCTCAAAGATAAATAAATAAATAAAGCCGTCAAGTGCAAACTTTTATAATAAAGATCCTTCTTTAAGATCTTAAAGCGCAACAGGAATTAAACTTGTATTGCAGTTGCAGTGTAAGTCCAAGTCTAAAGGGCTACGTTGGCACAAGTAACGAGTGACGGAATCGTTGGTTATAAGAGCTATTCTCTGGATACACCGCTGCGCGAACGGTGCGCCGGGCCGACAACGATCTTCATAGCCAAAAAGAGGTTGCCGGAAAAGATTAAAATAGTGATAAAGCCGACTAGTTATATTATAGTGGAATAGGATACATGTGAAGTAATGGTGTTAAAAGTGGCTAGACCTAAAAAAAATTCTTGAAAGTGGGTACTGTTAGGGTTTACAGTGTAGGCCCTCTACCCTACTTAACAAAGTAATTCGTACACACATGCCAATAAAATTGATGTAAGGTCGAAAATGAACCCTTAGTTGTTTTTTTTTATTATATTACGGTTTTTATATATTAATAACGTTAACGTATTTGTCTGAATAACTTATAAGTAGGGTTTGGTATATAATAATAGTTTTATTTATATTTACCCAAATAATCATGAACCCCGTACTTTTTTTTGGCGTTTGGTAACGCTTAATCGCCCTTCATATATTCGTAATATTCATATTTATTATTCTTAAGCGTTAAGGTTAGTTAAACTCGAGTAGATGATAGAGCCGTTATTTGGTACGTTGTTCCAAACCATAATAACTATAAGGTTTCGTTATATAGGAGGTATGTAAAAAGTGGCGGAAACTTGAATTTAGACATAAATGTAGCCGAATTTAATGTCGAGGATCTTTCATTGTATAAGGTTTTTCTTCAGCTATTAATATAATTTTGATTTTAGAAAGCAGAGATTTAGAAGTTTCAAAGTTAGGTTTTATAACCTTAAAAATTATAAATGGACGTATTTGTTTTAAAACCGGTAGCTGGTTATCTTGTAAGCCGTAGGCTAGGTTTGTTTGATGTAGAGGTTCCTTTATAAGTTTCAGGAGCCGTATTTCTTATAGTGGAGGATACAGGACTTTTACTTGTAAAGTCCTGTATAACCCATGTAACGCCTCTTTCGAAAACGTCGATAACCTCGGCTATCCTTTACCCGAAGGGTTTTAAAAAGGAAAGTTATGTAACAGAATTATGTTATCAAACGAGTCTACATAACTTTTAATACCGGAAGTTTAATTAAGTGGCGATAATTGTGCTATCTTTTTACCTATAAAATATTAGTAAATATTAGTGTAATATAGCTTCGATTCCCTACCTCTTTTGGTGTACGTTCGTTTTTACAAGCTTGAAAATGGAGGAGTCCTTTACCAGGGCTTCAGTTGTTATTTTGGTATTATACTGGGTTGTTCCGAGAAGTTTTATTTTTTAGACGATGTTTCGAAATGCGGATATATTTTTCGCCTTTTCGTTTAAAGAATGTTGGGTAACTTTCGTAAGCGAAATAAGAAATCCCGTAACTGTTATAATATTAAAGTGGTGTTATCTATATTTTGGGAGCGTGGTGTTTTACCAACACCGAATAATGAAGGTAGCAAATTGATTAAACGTATAGGAAATTAATATATAAATTTAAATATCCGGCATCATAAAATTAAGACCAATGTTTTTTATTTATAACACGAGTCTTTTCGTTAATATTGAATTGTAGAAAGTGACGAATAAGTTTTAGGAAAATATAATTTAAATCATTAAATCCGTCCAAGCGTTTTATCTATATATTTAAAGGTGTACATTGATTAGCTCGATCCCTATTCCAATAGAAATTTCTTTTTAATTATTTTCGAAACCTCAATCACTATATTCCAAAAGGGTGTATAAATAATACGAAAAGTTTTTTTTAATCGCGTATGTATACTAAGTTTGGTATAACGTAAAGGAAGTAACTATCAATAAATTAAATGAAATAGGCGTATTTTACTTTGAAATGAGCCTATTTTAACCATAATATTAACATAAGGGATAACGAATCCCGTAAAAGTTTTATTGACCGATTTAATAATGAATATGTTTAATTATACCTATTTAACTACATTGTATCGAAAAGAAGACCCTTTAACCTTTCGCTTTAAACTAAAAACGACCTTAATGAGGAAGTATGAGTTCTTTTTCTATATTGATTTTTGGAATATAATATATTAAATAAAGTAGTATTTTAGGTGGTTGTAAACGGGGCCCTAACGCTTTTTAAATAACTCAAGGGTCTTTTATATAATTACAAGGACCGGTATCCTATTACGGCCTGTTAACTGAATGTTGGTAGTCTGGTTCAAAGTAATAAAGGTAAAAAACTTAAAGCCTCTTTTCACTGTAATTGCCAGCAAAATTAAGGCTGTCGTATATCCGTTAAATAAGGTATATAAAGAGTTCTTCTGGGGTTTTTCCGCGTTTAATAAAGTTAAGTAAAAGGGGTAAATAGAGGAAGTGTATAATTATTTGTAGGTATATGTATAAACCCTTTTATTTGTATTTTTAGGCCCTCATTAACAAGTTAATAAGTCGTGTATACCGTGATATATAATGCTACCTTATAATATTTAGTAAATCTAAGCCCGTTAAAACGGGTAATAAAGGCGTTAATATCTTGTTAATAGGTTTTATAAACGAATTCGCGAACCTAGAGATCGCGTTTTTATGCGTTGAACACCTTGTAAAGGAACCCAGCATTGAAGCTTTAGGTGCGATATATAATAGCATTCTTTTCCACCTGGGGTGGTCTAATTACCTAGAGGTTTTGTTAAGGCTCTTCAGTATTTTACAAAGGTCAGGTTGCCTTTATAGGCGTACTAAGGGCGCGCGTGGTTAATTTGACCCCTATATTGTTACTTATGAAGGGATCCATTATTATTATTATTTTTCGCTGGCAATGTTAAGGTATCATTCGTATATCTGATAGAAACACTAATAAATGTGGGGGCTGTCCATGAATATGTCGGAAAGGATGTTAATAGGGGTTTTATCTTCGACTTTACTTTGGATATCTTTAGCTATCTACGGAAAACTTCTCGAAATACCACTCGCTTAATAATTTACCTCTTTTTATATTCTTTTACACCCCTTAGGTTTGCGGTCCGTGGCAAAAGGATGACTCGCTGAACAAGTTATGGAGTATTTTTTTATCGCTACGGGCTTTCAACTAAGGTATATATATTTCACAAGTCTTTTACTCCTTTTAAACCACTATCAGATATTTCATACAAGTAGGCGTAGAATATGGCCTACGACAGCCGCATAGCATAGCTCGACTAAGGCTATAGTTTGCATTCTCGTATAGTTTTACGGGTATCCCAACTATAGGGTATGTTAAGACGCTATTTAAAAGGTTAACGTAAGGTTCAATTTATGGTGAAAGCTCTACTTGGAATTTCGTTTTATAAACAGAGGTTATAAATATAAAGTGATGGACTTTTTTTTATTACAAGTATATTGGGTTGAAACCTTTTAAAAATACTTAGTGGTGTTATCCATCTTTTATATATCACATGAACAAACTTATTCAAATATGGTTTATATTTTTAAACTCCTACGAGTTTGTGATACGTAGTGAGAACCAATACAGTTGATTATGAGACTCTATTGGCATTCATCACATACGTACAAAAAATTACTCGAAAATTAGCCACAGGTGTATAAGATTAGTTTCAACTTTGTATATTTGTTTTAGTTGGGAATTAAAAGGCTTCTATTCACATTATTTGTTTAACTGATTATATGGTATAGCTTATAGATAGGAAATTTCAAATAGGGTGGTTGTTTCAGGGTAGTAACACAAAAGTTGTAAGCTTTCCCGCCGGTATATGTATCTTTTACATTAGTGAGAGCTGTATCATATTGGCTATATAGTAAGCATTAGTCGGTGATAGTAAAATACAAAAAAAGAACGTGGTTAATAATACTTTATAATTCGAATCGTTATCGAGGTTAGGTTGTATTATCTTAATATCCTTGGTAATATTTATGATAGTAAGGTTGAAGACGTGTTTTAAAAGATAGGTAAAAACTTCCACTTTTTCGTTAAAATATATATTGGTTATGTGAGCTTAATTATCTAAAGTACGTTCCTCATTTACGCTACCTAAATTTGGTTTCGCCTGATTATCGATAATCTTTAAGTCTTTGAAAACGATACTTTAAAATATGAATGCCTAATTATAAATTTCAATTGATATTTTGTATATAAACTAATCCTGATATTTATTCATTATATATATTCCGTTAACAAATATCTATATAAAGTTCCTCTCATAGCTTGGTTCAAGTTGTATAATCAATACGGAAGCCTCCTTTAACGTAAAACAGGATCCTAAATCTCATAATTAGAAATAATTTGCGCCGAGCCTTTTATATACAAACGTTTTCATTCTAATTCAGAATAAGAGCAAAAATTTGTAATTCAGGTGCCGTTATATGGATCTATATCCGTTATCCTTCCTATCGTATTAAAATTCATAAAAGTTAATAACTTCAATAGCTTTAACAATGTAACTTATAAGTATGGTTTAATATATGGTAATTATTTTACCTATGTTTACCCACTCAATTGTAAGCCACGTATTTAATTTTAATGTTCGGGAATATTTAGTTATCTTTTCATGATTTGAAATGGTGTGGCTAATATTTCAAAATATTGTTAACGGTTGAGTCTAAGCGAGTAGTAAGGTTTCAATTCATTGGGTCGCTTCAGTTTAAGTGGTTTAGAAGAGCCGGTTGGTTGGCTAAAATAGTAAAGATAGAGGATAAATTGGATATAAAAGTGGCCAATTTTTTCTTAGAAATGATTTCGACATGTAAAACTTTTACCTCGATAACTTTTATGGTTTATAACACAATCGTAGTGGTTTTAAAGATTTAAAATTCATTTTCGTAATTTGAAAGACTTTTTAACCCAATTTATAGGTTTTGAAACTTATAATGGTTTTATCAGATATAATGTTATAAATTATTCGGCTTGTTGTATAAGTTTTTTTTTCTATCATCGAAACGGATGTCGTTTGATTTTGAAATAGTTAAGGATTTTTACGTAAAGGATAGGGTTTTCAACATCTTCTGTTAGGCCAATGAGGCTCCCAGGGTTCAACCGGCGTATTTCTAGCGTTTTCAATGTATTTATAACTTCGTTCATCGTAACTGTATCGACTTTCAGTATATTTTTATAATGTGGAGTAGCGGAATTTACCTATAGAGTTTCAGGGCTAAAGGGATTAGATATGCCGGAGTAAAACTAGGTTAATTTCTTGTGTTTATTAGCGAAATACTAACGGATATCAATGTAATTAAACTCGATTCTCCAACTCCTTTTTACTAAGCGAGTGTTCGTTATAACAGAAATAGTTAAGGTAACATTCTTAACTGAAATTTTAGTTATTATTTTCGTATTATATTGGATCCTATTAAAATCCTATGTAATATTTTACTAACGTTTTCAAATTCGAATATACTTTTTTACTTTTTGTTGTAAAACTGTTGGAAAATCGAAGTACTTCGAAACGAAGGTATTATAATAGTTAAACTATAAAATAGCTGATTTATATAGTTTAAAAATGATTTTTTTTGTCGGAACCGTGTAATTAAGATATCAAACTGAGCGCACATATTTCTAATTTACGTATTATCATGGGTAATCCCCGTCTAAAAATTATAATTTATATAGTTTTTCTACTATTTGATACTACTCGTTTTACCAAATAAACTAGACAAAAAAAAACCTTCACGTATAAAATGATTCACGTTATTAAATATATATAAAAGATTCATCCATTTATTAATAGGTAGATATCGATTGATGAAAACCATATTTGAATAGTAATTTCGTTTTTTATTACCTTAAACACTTTGATTGTGCTTTTTAAAACGTATAATATTATACGAATGATCACATTCATTATGTAAGTATATTAAAACCAAAATAATGCAAAGGAGGTACTTTTAAAAACGTAAAGTGACATTAGTTTTTTCTTTTCAAAAAAGATTTTTGTTCAAAAATATGAGTTGTAATAATAGATATTGAATCCTGCAAAGCTTTATTCATCGTTAAAATAACAACCTGATTTATTCATATATGTTTTATAAAAGTATATGAGAAGGTATATATTTAGATTTCGTATTCAAATTTTTTTTAAAACCCTTAGTATATTCGTTTTTTTTTGTTGCCTTTTAAGAGGCGATTCGTTATGAAAGGTAATATTTTAAACGGTTGCGAACGACGATTTATGGTTTCGGGATGAGCGATAAAGTTTTCGGAGTAAAAATAACCAATGTCTTATTTCAACTTATTAAGAAACACATATAATGCCGTGTATAGCTATAATGAAGGGGTTTAAAACGATGTAAAAGATTTATACAATATGAAGAACTCGTGTATTACCGAGAGATATCGACGTAATAATATAATTTGATACGATTAGAAAGAGTATATATGAGGCCTTATGGGCCTATTCATTTTATATTAGTAAAACTCTTTCTTAATGAAGGCTCCAGTCCCTACCCACTATATTATCAGTCATGTAAGCCGTTATATTTAAAGTTATCGTCGTTGTTTGGTGAAACCGATCCTATTAAAAAGAATAATAAAGGCGTTAATAACTTGTTTGTAAACCTAATATACAAACTCTTGGATTTTTAGGTTGCGCCTTTATATATTAATGATCTTATAAAATGATTTAACGCTAACGAGTTGGAGTCGATACGTATTCACGTTTTTCCTCTCTACAGGCGAACTAGTTTCCTGGCGCTTTTACTAGAGCCCTCAATATTTCTGCAAAGGCTGTATATCTTTTGCAGGTGCATTAAGGGCGCACGTTATCTATTTATCTCCTTTAGAGTTAGTTATTCAAAAAGCTATCTAGAGGTATTTTTTTACGGTGTTAAGGGGTCTTACATAAATTTGGTGGCAGCATTAACAAATACAGGGGCTGCTCATAAATGTGTCGGAAAGTATATTTGTTACAAACTTTTATGTTACCAATTCTGTACCTTTACCAGTAGGTTTGTGTACGTCTTTTTTACACATTCCTACCTTAGCAGTCTTTCAGTATTCCAGGATATTCCTATTGCTTTGTATTATATAACTTTTCAATTATTAAACGCTTTTAAATTATATATTTTGACCTAACCGATTTTGCTTGATTTGTTGGATTTGCTGGGATTGCTAGGCTTGCCGAGTTTGTTAGGCTTTCTGGAATTGTTACGTCTGTTGTACCTATACCTTAGCCTTTTGGGCTTGTTGGGCTTATGACGCCTGTTGGGTCTATTGTGCCTGTACCTTAGCCTTATAGATATGTTGGGTTTGTGACGCCTATTTCATTTGTATTTTAGCCTCTTACTTAGCTACTTAGTTAGACTTTTGAAGATTTATTGGGGTATGTTTTAAAACAAGTTTAAGGGGTTCTCGGAGCTTGTTAAGTCGTTGGAAAGCTCTTTTTCTTGAGGATTTTGGGGGGTTTCGTTTGTTAGATTGTTGGAAAAATGCTTGTTTTGAATATTTTTGGGGTTTTTGGCTTCAGGATTTTAAAGAGTTTTTTTTTTTTTTTTTTTTTTTTTTTTTTTTTTTTCGTTTTAAGGGTCTTCGTTTTCGTTTCAAAAAGAGTTTTTGTCCTTGTTTTGAAGATTTTGAGGATAATTATCCAATTTGGTGAAGTATAGAAAGGTATTTTCTAATACTTTTATAATGTTGTTGAGAATGAAGATTTTTCGACTATAAACCTTTGCACTTAACTTGATTTGAATACCTTCTTGAATTATCTTTCATATATTAAATTTCCAATTATTGAAAAACTTATAAAAGTTTTAGAAGACGTAAGTACTTCGGCTAAACTCTCCTCTAATATTTATATCAAAGATATACTAGCCGACGTGATTAGTTAAATTATCCTTAGTTATGGTTTCGTCAACATCTTTGGCCCAAATAATTTTGTTGGAATGTTTAATAAAAAGGGGTTTAAAAGTTTCAATTGCTTTTATAAATTCGGGTTCTAAATCTTGTATAACCTTTATATATTCCTAACTATTCTTTATTTCAACTTTTCTGTTAGAAAATCAACGTTAATTCAGGTGGGGTAGGAACTTAGTAGTTTGTGTGAAGAGACTTGGTGGTTGAAAGCTGTATAATGTAGCCGTTTAGTATAATAGGAACTCGGAGATTTGGATACGATATGATGTGGATATTTGGCGCGATTTCAAGATTTTTGGTGTTTCCCTTAACTTAACAATCTTAACGTATTTGCTAACTTATTTAATTAATGATCTTATTGTTTTTAGGCCTTAGACATTGTAACGTTATCGATTCGATTGGTCGAAGTAATAGTAGTATTGTGTGGTCAGATGGTGGATGTATTGTTTTAGGTTTAGCAGACCGTTAGCTGGTATGCATTGTAATTTGTATGGCCAATTGCTTGGCCCGTACCCTAGAGTAAAGTGCAGCGTATTGTACTCGACTTACACCCAATACGGTA
This sequence comes from Anisogramma anomala, assembly GCA_038502455.1. NCBI lineage: Eukaryota > Fungi > Ascomycota > Sordariomycetes > Diaporthales > Gnomoniaceae > Anisogramma > Anisogramma anomala. Next base: position 14,933,168 of record JASMMZ010000004.1, on the reverse strand, counting down.
AGTCCGTACAAAGCAATACACTTGCAGTACGGTTAACTTTACTATAAGTAAAGTTGACCTACTATACTGCATGTAATATTATTTTAATACTGGCGGCTTTTTAGTTTGTACGCGTACGTCAGTGTGGCTGACTAATCTTTTTCGGTCATCGCTGAATAGTGGCCTCATACCCTCTGTTAATTCTAACTGACTTCCATACTATATTATACCCAATTACATACAAATTAACTCTATTTGACCTTAATTGCTTCGCCGCTCCAAGATCCGAGTTTATTAACTCCTACAAAAAGTTCTTCCACTATAGCCCTTCGTAACTTCAATTGTGTTACTTAAGCAGATTACTATTAATCCCTTGACAATCTTTCAGTTTGCTAGCATATCCCTATCCTCCGTAATGTGATTAAGGCGGCCTATCTACGTAGCCCTCGATATGAATGATTAGCTTATTGTTATATACAAACCTTTCTAGTGCTTTATTTGGTGTAGCCTTCATTATGGAATTTATAGGATTATCTTTGCTATCGATTTATCGGAAATTTTTAATCTCCCTCCTTTCTTAGGTTTTACGGAGTGTTATCACATCGATTATCAGGCGCTTTTCGCTAGTAATTTCGAGCTTTAACGGGTATTTAAAAAGGTTCCTTAAGTCGGTATAAAATACTATTGGGATAGGAGAAATCCATAACTGCCTGGTAATATAGTTAAGGGTCTCCCACAGTATTATGCCTACGTTAAAGCCCATTATTATACCGTATACCTTTTAAGTTAATACGTTTCGTATAATCCTTTTACACTTAACGGAGTTTTAGTAAATTAGGTTGCCGGTAATGTTAAACTAATCTTTCCGTTTATCTTCGTTGATAAGGGTTATTAGGAAACCGATCTATAAGGATAAGTAGGTGTTATTAATAAAGGACCTATCCGTGAAAATAATTAGCTTAGCCTTTAAAAGATCGATTAGCATTATATTGATTTAGCGGTCTAGGTTTCGCATTTATTACTCCAACCTTTCATTCAATCAATTAAAGTTTTTATCCATTGTTGTTGATACTTGTACTGTAAAAGATAAAATTTATAAAGTTTTCGGTTAATATAAAGTGGTAATATATCTACTCCATGTACGCTATTCCAAGTACCGTTAAGTTCTAGCCTTATTCATCTTATTAATTATGGTAAAAATAGCGCCTTAGTTCTTTTAACGAAAGCTTAAGTCGGTATTAATATTAAGTATAAAGATTAACGATTTATTAAATTTAAGTTAATTATTTTCTATTAAAGTTGTTACCGGTTCACAATTTTAAAATTTAAAATTCTCGATAGCTTATTATTCCTATATTATAAAGCTAACTGTTCCAACGAAAAGGGTATCGTTAATTTATATACCTACTATACCAAAGTCTTTTTCCTACGTTACTAACAAGTACAAGTAGTATATTAAAAGCTTTATCGTTAGCCGGGCTTTAAAATACAAGAAATAGGTCAAAAACTAATAGAAGTTTACCTTCGCCAATTTATAAAGTAGTTTAACATACCGTATTACCGTTTTTAATAGGTAAATAACACGGAGTTTTTGTAGTAATTCCAATAGTATAATTCGTTGTAAATTTGTTACTAACTGTATGCAAGCTTACATAATATTATGGTTATTAAGTGTAAACTTGCCTTTAGTCCTGGCTAAAAAAACTTATTATTAAAGTAATTATTAAACGTTGGTTAATTTTTTAAATCGTTGGCGACTATGTAAGAATCCAGTCCTTACCTTTATCGTTGTATCTTTAAGCGATTAGCCGTAACTTTTTATGCAACCGCCCCGTGGTTTTACCTTTAACTTCGTAGATAATCCTCGATTTAAAGATCGTAATATTCGGGTTTTAAAGGTTAAAATTATCTTTCGTCACAAATTATATTATAATTTAAGTTAGTAGACCATTCATTTCAACCTTATCCCTTTTTTAAAAAGATTTACCGAAAGTTTTAATAACCTCTTATAACCTAAACTTTATTACCAAGTTATCGTTGTCCTTTTTTTTTCTATTTACGTAAGTAGTATTATAGATACAGCCCGGTATATATTCCTCCTTTTTAACGTTTTCCTTCTTTTTCGGGTATTGTTTGCGCGAACAGCGCTCCATCGGTTCATTAATAACGGGTAGAAGAGGGTCGTATTAACTTGGTCGTTTTATTTATAGGGTTTAAAAGTTTTTATCTTTAATACCCCTAATATATGGCTTAACCTGAGTAATTAGAAAGGTTATAAAACCGTTAACAGTTTTAATACCCACTTTAAAGTTTACGATATTTAATATCTTATACGGTCCTTTCTATTTACCCAGCTCCCTCTATATAAATACTTTATTTTATAATGATAAAACAAATATATCGATTGTTATAGGCCCGTTTTTGATGTTAAGGGTATTATTAACTTAGCGGCGTTCCGATTCCCTTCGTAGTTTCCTTAAAGGTTTGTTATAAGCTGCAATACGTTTCTAAGTACTTACCGAAAGCGGAGATTCACTCATCAAGCGTGAGTACGCTTTAAATACCAATAACGTTAACATTAGGCCGTTAAGGTCTATAATGTTGTTTAAACCCTTTACTGCTATTTGTAGGAATACCTTTGCATCCGTAAAACTTTTAATTTCCAACATAAAAATATTATACGTTCGGCGAAGTAGGTCGTATACCTTTTTAACCTTTTTAATGCTTGAATAGGCTTTTACAGGTACTTTTTTATACTAAATACCTATTATCTTAGCATCTTTTTGAAATTATGTGGCCATAAAGTTGGTACTGGTGTCATAAACGACGACGTTAGGTGGGCCTAAGTACGTTTCAATTTATAGTATCTTTAACGTTTCTCACGTATCCTTTACCGAAAAGCACTTTACAAACTTAGCTCCGTAGAAAGAAGTTACAGATTTAATGACGTGAAAAACAGGCTTATTATTTAAGTGAAATATATTAATAAATATATTACAGTTAAAGTCCTTATCGTTTTTCAGTGTAAATTTGAATTTTTGGAAGGCTTAGTAATATATTTGGCAATGGTAGTAAATTTTTTCAATAGCTTTTAAGGCAAAATATTACACATCATTATGTCCTACGAACTTTAAGACTTTATATAGTCTGTTGATAACTGGGTAGTTATAATGCCGGTGTAGTTAACGTATCTTCGACTCCGTTAGGTTTAAAACCTCTTCTTCTGGACTTTAAAAATAAAACCATTAATGCCCCCACTTAAAGGCGAGCGAAAACCTTTGGCTGTTTTTAACTAGCTCGTTCACGTCAATATTAATGTTAACGCCGAAAATCTTTATATCCTTTAAGTAAAGTAGGAAAGGGGTAGGGGACTAAAAGATGTAAAACGTAATCGTTTCCATAATAGTTTAAATTACCGTTATCCTTAGTAACGATAGTTGTTTGTTTAGGCTAAAGTTAACTTTAGCCTTGCCAATATATTAACAATTAATCTTTATAGCTATAGTGTTTTCCCTCCATAGTGTTATGTATTATGAATAGCCTTTTGTTAAGTACCTTATTGCCCTAGTATTTAGCATAATACCTTTAAACGTGTAGTCCGCATAACGATCGCGAAGATTAAAGGTATATAAGGGGTTAGGGGTATATTTAGGGTAAAGGTAAAGGTTTTTACCACCTAAACAGTATAAAAAGGCATGGTCGTCTAATTATTAAGCTGCCGTATTAAAATCAGTATTTTCGTATTACTTAATTTGCTTAAAGGCGTTAGTAATATTAGTTAGCTTATCGCCTTTAGTATCCGTAACCTAGTTTAAGTAATCTTATTTTAAGGTAATAGGGTATTAGATGTGGTACGTTAATTTCTTATTATTACGTTTGGCGGGGGAGTAACAAGTTAATTAATAACCGGCTTTATCACAAATTTAATATCTTTTGTTACTATTACTATGATAGTATTTACGATTAATAAGTTCGTCTGAATCTTAATAGCGTTAACGTGGATTTTTCTTTTAGTTTGGTGCTAAGGTTAATAGACTTAACTTTAGGCGTTGTAAACATAAGTACTTGCGGTTGAGGTAGTTAACCACCGTAAGGTTTTCCTTATCCACGTTAAGAAAATTGTCGGCTTGGGAATATATACCGAGCGAATTTGGTTTACGCGTTATTACGGTGGTAAACGAGGAACGTAATTAGCTAAAGAAGCCTTTACAGGTGGTATTTGGGTGTTGTAAGGCGTATTTGAACTTACTAACGCCCGTAACAGTTTCCCGTACCTGTTTGCGAAGTGTGGCTTCGTTAGCGGTTCCAACTGTTTGTACTTGACCACTACGCCTTACAAAAACCATATGGGAGTGTGGAATTACGCGGGGGCGCTGTTACAACCTAAAGCGTAGCAAGACTGTAAAATCCAGGGTGACTTTAAGAAGGACCACTTTAGTACGATATCATCTATCTTTACTATAATATCAATCTTACGATTACTCTTCATTCACATTCATGTGAATAGAGACTTTACTGACACCGCCTAGTTGTGAAAGGTTACAACGACGATGGCAAGAAGGATATTATGATCCAGTCGCTCACCTTGCAATGAGCCAACCACCGCTTGATTCTTCTATGACCTCAGGAGCTCCCCGCTCCCCCTCCTGGGAGCTGGGGGAGAAGGGAGAGGGAGAGGAAGGAGGAGGAGAGGGGGAGATGGCGTGAGCGGCGGCGGCGTAACCTAGACCGTGGAATTAATATAATGCCAATCGATCTCTTAAAGGCTAAGTTAATAATTTTCACGGACGGGTCTTTTATAAACAATACCAACTTATTTTTATAAATCGGTTTTCTAATAATCCTTATTTACGAAGATAAACGAAAAGATCAATTTAATATTACTGTTTACCTAATCTATTAAATCCCCATTAAGTGTAAAAGGATTATATAAAACGTGCTAGCTTCGGAGGTCTACGGTATAATAACGGGCTTTAACGTAGTTATAACGCTATGGAAAACCATTAACCTTATTACTAGATAGCTAAAGATTCTCTTTATCCTGGTAATAATCTATACCGACTTAAGGAGTTTTTTCAAATACCTATTAAAACTCGAAACCACCAGCGAAAAACGCCTGATAATCGACATGATAACACTCCACGAAACCTATGAAGGGAGGGAGATTAAGGAGTTCCGATAAATCTATAGCAAATATAATCCTTCAAATACCATAACAAAGGCTATGCTAAAGAAATCCTTAAAAAAGTTTATGAATAGTAATAAACTAACTATACGTATTAAAGGATACGTGGATAGACCGCCCGGAAAGCTTAAATCATGTGACGGCGGACAATAACGTTCTGTCATATTGGAAGACTGCTAGGAAATTGATAATGGCAACTTGTTTAAGTGATACAGTTAAAGTTTCGAAAAGCTGTGGCGAAAGAACTTTTTGTAGAAGTTAATAAACTCGGACCTCGAAGTAACGGAGTAATTAAGGTCAAATAGGGTCAATTTTCATGTAATTGGGTATAATATAATATGGAAGTTAATTGGAATTGATAAGGGGGTACGAGGCTACTGTTTAGCACTAACCGAAAAAGATTAGTCAACCACACTAGCGTACACGCGTACAAACTAAAAAGCCGCCAGTATTAAAATAGTATTATATGCAGTTTATTAGGTTAAATTTACCTACATTAAAGTTAACTGTACTACAAGTTAAGTGTATTGTTTCATGGAAACCTACCGTATTGGATGTAAGTTGAGTGCAGTATTCTGCACTTCACTCTAGGGCACGGGCCAAGCACTTGGCCATACAAATTACAATACAGACCAGCTAGCGGTCTGCCAAACCTAGAACAATACATTCACCATCTGACCACGTAAAACTACTGTTACTTCTAACAATTGAATCGACAACGTTGCAACATCTAAGGCCCACCAACATAAGGAACTAATATATACGATTTACATAGACTTTGTAATCGTATTGCCAATAATGTCTTTTAAAAGTATACCTTAAATATTACCTGGTAAAAATTCGTTTGATATTATAATACCTATTATATATAAAACATCTAAACAAACGTTCCTAATTTCTGGTTATATGATATATACGATCGAAAATTGGGTAGCTGCTTTAGTTCAATAATTCCTACTATATAACGGGTCTTATTTACAACAAATTATTTCGTATAAAAATGTCAAATTTATATCACATTTTTAGTAAAGTTTGTAAAAAGGATTTGAAATACGTTTAATAATAACGATAACATATTATCTATAAGCGGATAGGTAAGTAAAAAAAAAAATAGTTAAATTAACGTTACGTCACTTTATCGTAAAATATCCTAAATAATATTAGGTTAATGTTATACAGACCTTATAATAAACCCTTAATAATACGTACTTACGTACCTTAAAAGCTAATTTATATAAGTATTTATTTGAATTTAAACTTACAATACCAGTAGATATTTTTACAATAATTTTATCGTGTCGATAAATGGAAATTCGCTTTATACGGGAACATTTACGACGAGACGTATAATTAACGATGAATATTATGGCTACTAAGCAAAAAAAAAAACGATACGATTAACATTATCGTTAACATAAATATTTTATAGGCGATAAAGTGTGGTTGAAGCTAGGGAAAACTTATAAACTACTATATAAAAAGGGGAAATTGTCATTACTGCGTATAAAGCTATACATAATTATAAAAAATTAATAATTTAGCTTTGACGTTAAACTTTCCACTAAACTTACGAATTTACCCAACGATTAATATTACTTATTTATTACCTTATCAAAACTAAACAAACAACTCATTTAACAAAATTACGCCACCATTTAATCTAGTTAAATATGAAGACGACTAATCAAATATCGAAAACTGGGAAGTAAAACATATATTGGTTAAATGAGTGGATCGACGTCGCTGTAAAGGGGATTAAGTTCAATATCTTCTTATATGGAAGGGCTTTACGGCTCGTGATAACGAATGGAAACCGGTATCAAAATTGAATTTCCCGGAGTTGATTGAGGTTTTTGAGAGGAACAATGGAAAATAACAAGGATATCATTGGTTCTTTTGGCCCCCAGCATTTGTTGTATTGCGGAGGGGATGCTTGTACTGTATATGCAAGCTTAGTCCTTGTGCCTTCTGCTTGTACTGTGTGTACAAGCCTGGTCCTCGTGCCTTCTCATAAGACTGCCTACTCATGAGTGCACCTTATCTTCTCATGAGTCATCCTTCTCATGAGTACTTATTGTTATACATGCTCTAGTAAATTCCTCTTAGTTTTTAACTTCAAATACAAACCGGAATACCACCATACGTTCGCACGTATAAACAGCATAACAACGAAGCTTTTAATAAATAGGGTACTAATTGGTTAATAATATTATACCAAAGTGGTCCTTTTTAAAGTTACTTCGGATTTTACAATATTATTACATTTCGAGTTTTAACGGAGTTCCCATGTAATTCTATATTTTCATATAGTTTTTATAAGTTATAATGGTAAAGCACAAATAGTTGTGACCGCTATAATATCCTGTTATAGGTATTTAACTTCGGTTTGTCTCTTTTTTCTTTAGATATTTATAGTCGACCTAGTCAGCTACTAATCAGTATCGGTAAGGTCTTTAATTACGTAAATATAAATGAAAAGTAATAGTGAGATTGATACTGTAATAAAGATAAATGATGATAAGGAAGAGGTATTTTAGAGAGTGCACGCCACAGATGGAAGGTTATAAACCTCTTATTTGGGCAGTGATCCTTTTGCTATACACTCTGAAATATCCATTCTAAACCGCGCCACGCATAATTCACTTTACATCTTGCAAGAGTGTAGCTTGCAGCGTAACACCTTATCGTATACTTCTGCAGAAGTGTACCTTGCAATATAGTGCACTGCCACTTGGCCTATGTATAATAGCTGTGGAGGTATATAGTAATATCCAAAATATTAGTATTAATGAATAAGGTAATTACCTCCAGCATAATTTAAAGGGAAAAATCCAATAATTATACCTACTCTAAATTCTCGTATAAAACCATTCCTTCTCCATTATTAAGTCTGATGATACTAGCAAACCTGCTAAAACTACATGTACCAAGAGGGTTATTGAGGTTATTAAAAGTATTAATAGGTTTATGGTATTTGTTCAAATTTTAATAGATTTAATAATATTTTGACTAATTTTGAGAAGATTTTGATAAGATTTCCGCTTAAAAAACTAATTGATTCGAAATTTTATCACGTTTCAATCAATGAAGTCTTGGTTGTTATTTAGAATAATAATGATTTAAAGTGCTTAAGTAAAATGCTATAAAGATTTAATCTGAATAAAATCTTAAATAGGTTCTTACAAACGTATATAAGGGAATTGAAATACGTTGTTGCCAATGATACATTTGTTTTTCATTGTTAGATATTCCGGCGCTTCCCCTATATCAATATAATAATGAAGAATATCAACTAAGTTGACCTCTTTCTAAATCTTATAAGAAACAAATATATCGTAATTGCAAAACTTATTTCTCAAGCTACTTTTCGTTACCTTAACTATATTTTTCTATATAACTAAAAACCAATCCTTGAAATATTTAGTAAAATTATAATAAGCTTAAACACCGGTCTTCATTCGTTAAAAATCTGATTTGAAAACAAATTAGCTGATTTAGTTAGTCAAGTATTCTTTAATAGCATTTTTAGTTGAGTCTTTATACCATATATTTTTATTTAAATACATAGTCAAAATAAATAAGAGCCTCTTTTAAACATGATTGATGTTAATATCGGCTATATTAAAGTTTATTTACGTGTTCAATTAATAATCTTATAATTTAAGGTCTTATAATAGGAGGAAAAATTGGTATATAATAGAAAGTTATAGGTTATTTGCTGCTAAAATTGTTGTGTAGTATTAAAAGGCTTTTGGACTTAACGGTTTACGATTTATAATAATAATAGTAACAACTTAGCCATTTGCTAACTTTTAGGGTTTAAAAAAATTAGTAATCGTTTTTTAACAATTATTTGAAAAGTTTGAGTGGTTAATTCCAACGCTTAATTTCAAAACTAATTTAATCACGATTTTTTAATAATTTGGCGATATTATCGCTATTTCCAAGTGCTTATAAACAAGAAACGCACTTAGAAGTTCTCCTTTTTGCTACTTATAAACAACAAACATAGCAGTGGATGCATTTTGCAAAATTATTTCCTCTACTTTACGCCATTGCAAAATATAACTAGAAAGTAACTTTTTTTTTTACTTAGCTCATCTATGCTTAACCTAATAAGTACTGATTAGTATTCGTAGGCCTTTACCATTGAAATTTAATCGATTCGAATTGTGGTTAAAGTAACTAGTGTATTGCATTAAAAGTAGCAAAGTGTTACTTCTAAGTTTTAGCAGACTGTTAGCTAATCCGCACACTAATCTTTCTGGGCAACTGCTTGGCTCGTACCCTACATCAAATTAGGCATTCTACTTTACTTGTATTTCAGTCAATACAGTTAACTTTCAGTCAGTACAGTCAACTTATATTTAGTTTAGTTGACTTAAAATATACTGCAATTGACTGCTATTCCAATAATTTAACTGTTTATTGTTTGAATATAACCAAGTATATAGTTACGTTTAAAATACAACTAGGTACATAGTTGCGCCTAGGGTATAATTTGGTATATAGTTATATTTAAGCGACAAATAAATAAAGTTTCAAAAGCACAACTATAAATTCAATGATACATGAAATATAATTATATACGTTATTATTTAAACCCATATAATGTTACTATATGAATATATACGGTAAAAAATTATCCATATATGTAAACTAAAATAAAGGTTTAATTATAACGCCGGAAAAAGTATTATAGCGGTTACATGCGCGCAAATAACGTGAAAGTACTAAAATTTTCAAGGAGTAATCTTATAAAAATAGGAGTAATTCTACGAGCCATCAACTATTAAAGTACCAAATTATACTAGATTAATTTACCTATACCAAATGTTATCTACCCGTATCAACCTTCATGTTTACTTAGATTCACTTCATATCTTTAAATTAAACTTTAATATAAGTTGTATTTATTTCAAATACAATAAATTAAAGAATTTATTTTTAAGTAAAATACACTGTTCCATTATCCTTCATATGATCTCGTGGTTTTTCATGTTATCACGAATTAGATATTTGAAGTGAGCCGAAAAATCACGAGGTAAAACCGCATATTAAAGCAACAGCATGTTAAGTAGTTTAAGAAACTATTTATATGTAATGTATAAGCATTAAATCTTTCCCAAAATGTTGTTGACAAATTAGGAATTTGAACATTTTATATCCATGCAGAAAATGGTCGTTTTATGTCGACAACTTTGCAGGCTAAAAAGAGTGTAGGTGGTGTAGTACTTATATGCAGTATATGTGGTGCCGATACAGCGACGTTGCTAACTAACCAGGACGTGCAAGTAAGCGGTATAGACTAGGTCATGTGGTCGTTAATTGCATGAACGGGAAACGTTGTTCGCTTAAGTCTCTAAACCCCATTAATGAGTCGCCTAGTTTGCATGTATGCATCTCGCGTCGGTAGGGATCACGTCTATCGCGTCTCCCTATGGCAGCCACTCTACGACTCGGCCGGACCCCAACCCCCAGGCTTCAATGAACTTGATGGAGCACCAAACACACAGCAAGCCCGTCCTCGCCATCCTGGCCACCCCCGATACCATACGCTGACAGAGACATGTCTCCGTTCGAGTCACCACGCCGCACGAAGCGGGCCAAGCGACGAGCACTGCCAGGAATCGCGAGGGACGACGCAGACGACGAGCATGGCGTCGAAGACCACCCGTGGGAATGGGTCTATGCAGATGATACGCAGCATCTGCAGGCCGGAGTTGACGGTAGAGACCGCAAGAGGAAACACGTTCCCGAAGGGGAGCCCGAGATTGTTAGCGCCAAGATGGGCTCCCTCGAGTGTCACGTCGGTGACATCGTCTTGCTGAAGGCAGAGGGCTCCCACGAGGCATGGGTCGGTATTGTTTGCGAGTTCGTGGAGGACGAGGATGGGGACAAGGCCGCCAATTTCATGTGGTTCTCGTCCGAGAAGGAGGTTCCGAACAACGCCAAGAAGCGGACGGACAATCTCTGGGTGAGTCGCGCTGGTCTGAAGCCCCGCTGCCCTTGATGCTCTTGAGCTGACCATGCATTGGTAGAACGAGCTGTATCTGACGCCGTCATATGATATCAACCCACTGGCGTCCATCAGTGGCAAGGCCAAGGTGATGTCTGTGAAGGCATTCCAAAAGGCCTACCCCCAGGGCAAGATCCCGAAAAACTCAGAAGACCACGGGAAAGTCTTCGTATGCCGGAGGGGCTGTAACACGCGAACAAAAACCTACACGGAGGAATTCGTTTGGGAAGATATCTACCATGGAGCAGAGCACCTACCAGAAGTGATAAAGCTTGTGACGAGCGGCACCAAGGTCTCAAGAAAGCCGAAAGCTCCAAGGGAAGAATCACCCGATACTTTGTTTGACGACGCGGGCGAGGGTGACGCGGAGTGGCAGGCGACAAGAAAGGTGACCCCAAGGAAGCCACGGAGTCAACCAGGGACGCCAAGGAAGCCCAAAACGGCGACACCATCGTCCCATCGAAAGTGAGTAGCTGGCTAGAGTGGCACCGGAAATTCTGGACCATTGGCTAACATCGAACGGTGTCAGAATTGTGGTAAAGAAGCACCTGGAGTTCACTCCTTTGGCAACTCGATTCATGTCACCAAACCACCAGGCCTCTTCGCCCTTCCAGATCGCCCGCCAAAACCTACACGTCGCCTCTGTACCCACCAGCCTGCCATGCCGGGAGTCGGAATTCAGCCTGGTATACTCACATCTTGAGGCCGCTATCACAGACGGCATGGGAACATGTATCTACATTTCCGGGACGCCAGGAACAGGAAAGACGGCTACCGTCCGGGAAGTTGTTTCACGATTGGATGAGTCTGTCCGATCAGACGAGCTGGACGACTTCATTTTCGTCGAGATCAACGGCATGAAAATCACAGACCCGCATCAGGCTTACTCGCTCCTGTGGGAGGCGCTTAAGGGGCAACGAGTAAGCCCGTCGCAGGCTCTGGACTTACTAGAGAGAGAGTTCAGCCACCCAAGTCCCCGAAGAGTGCCGTGCGTGGTGCTCATGGACGAGCTGGATCAGCTGGTCACCAAGAACCAGGGAGTCATGTACAACTTCTTCAACTGGCCCGGCCTACGGCACAGCCGGCTGATTGTCCTGGCTGTGGCGAACACGATGGACTTGCCCGAGAGGACGCTGAGCAACAAGATCAGCAGTCGCCTAGGTCTGACACGCATCACTTTCCCCGGCTACAACCACGAGCAGCTCATGAAAATCGTTCAGTCGCGTCTGGAGGGCGTCCCGGGCAACGTTGTCGAGTCAGACGCAGTCCAGTTTGCCAGCCGCAAGGTCGCGGCAGTCAGTGGAGACGCGAGACGAGCACTCGACATCTGCAGGCGGGCGGTCGAGCTTGCAGAAGCAGAGGCCAAAGCTGTCGACGCGAACTCGAATCCGGCCACGCCGAGCAAGCGGCAGAGGGAGAAAGAGGCCAGGGGCGAGACGCCCACCAAGAAGAAGAACCTCGGCAGGGTGACAATCGACACGGTGCGGCGGGCGATCAACGAGGCAACTAGCAGTCCACTGCAACAGTACTTGCGCGCTCTGCCGTTCGCCGCGAGGCTCCTGCTGGCGGCATTGCTGGCAAGGACGCAGAGGACAGGGCTGGCGGAGAGCACGTACGGGGATGTGCTGGAGGAGATGCAGAGGTCGTCCAGGTTAGCAGCGGGCAACCGGCAGCTGGAGCTGCTCGAAAAGAAGGCACGGCCAGGGGCTGCCACCAACGTCTGGGAGAGCAAGACTCGGCATGATGCGAAGGGTGTGCGGCTTGCCGGCTTGGGGGCTGCCGCGCTCGACCTCACGGGCGCTGGCATCATTAATTTGGAGGCACACAAGGCGGAGAGGCCAAGCAAGATCCGGCTTGCCGTGGGGGATGAGGAAGTCAGGCTGGCTTTCAGAGATGATCCGGAAATCAAGGCCATGCGCCTAAGCCTTGGGTTTTAGGGTACATATTTGGGGAATGGCCAGAGGACAATGCTGAAGATAAATAGCCCAGGCAAGTATTAGTGCCATCTATTAGATCGCTGTCTGATGCTCTCAGCTTGGAGATCTATGCTGACTGTGTGTGCCGTGCGGCTGGAATGCATGAGCAGCGCAGACCGTTCGCCTGAATGGGTATGGGTATATTCACGGTCTCTTCCACCCCGCCTCTCTAGTACTTGCGCCTTCCCAATGTTGGCTTCCAATCGATGGGGTGTGATTCCGGTGTCGCTCCGTCGTCTGGCTTCCAGATCTTGATCGTTTTGTCCGCCTCGCCATTAATCAGTCGCAGACCAGAGTGGTCAAACGTGGAGCAGAACACGCCGTTCTCAGCATCGAGCGAGCCCGGCTGGGCGATGGTGTCCAAGGCCTGGTAGCGGTAGCCAGACTTCCAGTCCTGTTTTGTTGCATGTGAACACAATGCTCACGTCAGAAACATGGGGGACGGAAATTCAACTTACCCAGAAGCTCATGGAGCCGTTGTCACCGCCAGAGAATAAGGTGTTGTCATTGTTCACAGCGAGGGTGTTGATAATGGAGTTGTGGCCCTCGAAGTTCTGCATGAAGGCGCCCTCGGGGCATTTGAACTGCTTGATACTGGACGTGCTGCCCGTGGCGAAGGTGAACTCGGAAGGGTGTGACGCCAGAGCCCGAACGCCCTTCTTGTGGTGGGTCAGGACACCCATGGTCTTGCCGGCCGCGAGATCCCACATGCGCACGTGGCTGTCGAGAGAGCCGGTGATGACCTGGGGGTCGGCCTCCTGGCAGATGAGACTGCTCACTGTCTGGGTGTGGCCGCTCAGGACGTGGCTGTAAGTATGTTTAGCATGCAGTCAATACAAGATCGAGGCCGCAACGAGGCACTCACACGTTGCTCCTGGTTCGCATGTCCCACACTCTGGCCACACCGTCGCGCCCGCCCGTCACCAGCACGTCCAGCGTCGGATGCAGCGCCAACGCGTACACCCCCGACAAATGCCCGTGGTAATGCCGGATGACCTTGTTCGTCTCCAGGTCCCAGCACTTGACCATCTTGTCCTCGCCGCACGAGAACAGGTACGGGTGCCGCGGCGACACCGCCAGCCCGCGCACCGTCGAGATGTGGCCCGTCAGCGTCAGCCGCAGCTGGCCCGACGCCAGGTCCCACACCTTGATCGTGCGGTCGCCGCTGCCCGTCACGAACCAGCGGTTGTCCGGCTCGACCGCGACGCTGCGCACCCAGCCCAGGTGGCCCGCGATGACCTTGTGCAGCTTCCACGGCTTGTGCCACGCGGGCTTGGGCTGCGCGGCCCGCGCGTCGCTCATGCGCATCAGGCTGGTCGTCTGCGTGCCGCCGCCGCCGCTGCCGCCCGGCCGGCCCGCGCCCGCGCCCAACGGCTCGCGGAACGCCACCAGCGCGCCTGCAGGCTTCTTGTCCGTGTTGGTGTTGTTGTTTTTGTCCTTCACCGCCGCCTCCTGTGTGGGTGTTGTCGCCGCGGCACCGTCGCCTGTCGCAGCAGGCGGCCTCCTCGCGCGCTTGCGTACGGCGCCGGCCGCGGCACCCTGCGTCGCGGCGAGCGCGGCCGGCAGCGTCAGGACGTCTTTGTATTCGGCATTGCGGCGGAGCGCGATGGCGTACTCGTCGTCTTCGGGCTCGGTGTCGATGCGTATCCGCTTGCGCCCTGCTCGGTAGACGAGCTTTGTCGCTTTCGCGTTCTGAGCGATGAGGGTTTCGAGGGGTGTGGAGGCAGAGGCCACTTGGGCCATTTTGACTCTGGTTTCCTTTGCGATTGCTGCGTTAGAGTTGAGGGTGTAATCGATAGAAAGAAAGGGCGGCTTGGTTTGTTGGATAAGTTTGGTGTTGAAGGAGAGTTTTTGAATGGGAGTTGCTGAGCTTTTGCACCGGTGAACAAGCTTGGGAATTCTATGATTGATTGTCCCATATGTCAGTGGCTACTTAGTAAGCAAAACACCGAAAGCTAGCACATACGACCATAGTTAGTGGAAAACTTGGGATCCCGTCCGCTCTCCCCTAAATAAGCCGCTGAACGCTGGATTAGTAGTTAGGTGGGTGACCATTAGCGAATACCCGGTGTCGTATGTTTTTTGGTTTGTATATCGTCGCATTTTTGTTGGTTGTATATACTTGTCAACAGCCTTTGTACCCTTGTAAATAGGGTTCGTACTTACCGTATTATATAGTACTATACTATACTATGTACGTAGTACACCAGCCCCAAGTCAGTCTTCGTCCTGCAAACATTCGAATGCCATCTCGTTTTACTGCTCACCAAAGTCACCTGAACTTACGCCGAGCTGTTTATCCGCTTTTACGTCGCTTTTCACTGTCAAGGAAATGGACACAGACACAAAGTTCGCCATCCACGCTGCCTGCAGAGAGGGCAAACGCAAGTCCCCTCCCTTCTCCGTCCAGCGCTTGTCACTGCGTAGAGCGCTCGCTGACGAAATAGCTCAGTCTCGACGGTCCAGTCCCTGCTGAATGTACATGCCAGGCTCCACTCAGACTCATGTCCGTACATGGAATCCAAGCAAGCTGATGCAAAACCCAGGTCGATCCCAAGCTGAGCACCCGGAAAGACGAGGATGGCAGGCTCCCTGTGCACTGGGCGGCGTCCGCGAACCAGCTGGACATCGTGCAACTGCTGGCCGAGCAGAAGGGCTTCGATGTTGATGCAAAGGTAATGAATGGGTGGTTGGGTACTGCTGGCCCTCTGCGTATGGGCTGTGCTGAGACGGGGCTCTACAGGATGACATGGGCTGGACACCTTTGATGATTGCAGCCAGCGTCAAGGACAGCGAGAAGCTCGTGGTATTTCTGCTGAGCAGAGGCGCGGATCCGAATGAGAAGAGTGAGTTTACGCCAGCTCCGTCCTCGGTTCCGTATAAAAAACCTATGCAACGTCGCTAACAAACCCCTGCAGACAACACAGGCCAGGCAAGTCATTC
>JASMMZ010000004.1:14886043-14916511 GCA_038502455.1 Anisogramma anomala | reverse complement strand
TGGACCTCGCGCCGGACGCCGAGGTCCGCAGGTACATCGCGCGCGAGGCCGCGCTCGAGGGCATCGAGCTGTGAGACCGGGCCGGGTGGACCGGGGGGAGGGGGAGGGGGAAGGGCGGAGATGTGGTGGTTTCTTTGCGAGAGGTATGGGGATGCGTGGCCCCAGTCGGCCACGCTTCCATCTTGGCAAGCGAGTAGTCTATATACGTTCTTATTTGCCTCCTACACAACAATCATGTCGTACCTTGCAGGACTGGGGGGATTCAAGGTCATGGCGTACGCCGCACCCAAACAACAAAACGTGAGCCGATGTCTTGAGGGAAGATCATCATGAATATCATAATAAACCTGCTGCTCAACTCCTAGCTCGGTCAGTACATGCCCACGCAAAAGCGCGCTTCGAACCCAACCCGAGTGCGAGCCCGAGCGGCGCGCCCGCTCACTCGACGGCGCGCCCGCTCACTCGACCGTCCTCTCCACCAAGTCCCGATACATGTCCTTGACGTCCTGCACGTCCGCCCGCAGCTCCTCGACCATCTCGCTCTTCTCGCCCAGCAGCTCCAGCGTTGTCTCGTAGCGCTCGTTGACCTCGGCGACCTGGGCCTGCAGCTTGGCGACCTCCGCGGCCGCCTGGCGGCCCGCCTCGACGTCACGCATCAGCGCCACCATCTCGGCGCGCGCCTCGTCGCGCTGCGCCAAGATGCGCGTCAGCTCCTCCTTGGCCGCGACCTTCTCCGTCTCGAGCCGCCGGATCGCCGCGCTGAGCTTCTCGACCAGCTGCACCGAGGGCCCGGCCGCGACGGTCGACGCCGAGACCATGTCGTGGGCGATCTGCTGCGGCGAGGAGGGCAGCTGCTCGGTGCTGTCGTAGGCGTCCTGGCGCTCGAGTGGGTGGATGGATGGGGCCGCGGGGAGAGCCTCGATGGTGGGGCTGAGTATGGGGGGGAGGTAAGAGGAGGACTTTTCGGTGTAAATGGACGGCCTGCTTGCTGCAATTTTGCGGGCGTTGTACGCGTATCGCTCCGCTGGATCGCCGTTGCTGGACGGCGCCGACTGTTTGCGGAATTTGTTGGATGGATGGCCGAACCCGAGGATGTCACTGCTGAAGTTGCGCGAAGGCATCGATGCTGATGGTGAATCAGGCCTGCTGACGTATTTGTATGATGCTTGCGGAGCACCATCTATCCAGGAAGCGTGTCGATCCTGCTCGCGAGATGTTGCCGCTGCCTTCTCTTCCGCCACGGCCGTCTTTTGTTTCTCAAGCTCTGCCGTTACCTCGGCCAAAGCTGCCTCTGCCTCCGCAGAGCGTTTCTTCAGTGATTCTATTTCCGACTGGTAGGTCTTCACGTCTTCCTGGATGGTGGGTATCTGTGTTTTGGCAGCCTCAAGTTCTTCTTCTTGACGCTTGGCGCGCAGGGCCTGAATGCTAGTCAGTACCTGTGTTCAAAATTCGGCCAACTTGCAACACTCACAGCTTCACGGGCCTTCTTTCTCATCTCTGACTCCCGCTGCTGCGCCTCGTCTCGCTCCTTTTCCAGATTCGATATTCTCGCAAGAAGTGTGCTTTCAATGCCTTGCCAATTTTCCGTAGCGGTCGCGTACTGTGTTTGCAGAGTTTCGACCTGTCGTAGCAGTTTCGCTTGTGAATCGCCCATGGCCCCTGTGGAGACCTCTTCGGCCTGGGTCCTCATACTTTCGAGCTTGCTTTCCATGGCTTGCAGCTCTACCTTGAGCTCCAACTCCACAGCCTGGGCTCGCTCCGCAGTTCGTTCTGCTTTCTCCGTCAGCTCGTTTTCTCGTGCTCTGGCACGGTCGACTACGAGCTCCTTCTCGATTTTAAGGTCCGACACCTCATCCTCCAGCTTCCGGGCACGCTGTCTCTCTTTGGCCAGTGCCTCCTCGTTCACCTTGGCCGTGAGTGCTTCGGCTTGCTCCGCCGACTTCTGTAACTGTACCTTGAGTTCCGCGATGGTCCTATCCTTATTCGATGATTCTAACTTCAGAGCCCCGATCTCTTTTTGCGACTGGCCGATCCGTTTATGAAGCTCCTCTTGGTACTTCTCCATATCGTCCACCCGCCTCACTTTTAGTCGCATAGCCTGGAGTTCCTGGTCCACCTTGCCGCGCTCGGTCTTGATGTCGTTAATTTCCTTCTCGTTCTCGCCAATCTTGGACCGCAAGGTTTTGATGATACCCCGGAGCTTCAGTTCTGTGCTTGCCAGGGTCTTGCCCTCCTCCATTAACCCGGCAATCCGTTGGTCCTTTTCCGCCAGCGTCTTCTGCACACTCCCGGCGGGCGCTTCCCTGGCCTCTTTCCTCGCGGAGTCGGTGGTTCCCCGAGCGAGATACTGAAGTTTTGACTGGAGCGCATCTATTTGCTCGACGTAGTTGAGTGTCTCCTCCGCCTGCTGCGCGGCCATGTCCTCTAGCGCCCTCTCCAGTTGCTTGATACGGTCCTCCTGTAATGCAGTAATGGCACTGGCTGATTCCTCGGCATAGGCAGCCTCCACTGCGTGTCCATTCGTCGTGCCATTGCTCGTGGAGGCGGGTATGGGATCACTGGGTGCCGCAGGCGCGCGTTCCTGGCCCTCCGTGCTGCTCTTCTCAAGCTCGGCTCTGGAGTCGATGGAGCTCCGCCCAAGATCCTGCGACGCTCGCGGTGTCGGGTTGCCGGGGGGGCTCGTTGGCAGGGGAACGGTCGTGGCGTCCGTAGAACTCCGAGTCGGGCTATCTGTGCTCTGCCGGGGGCTCACACTGGGCGTGGCCTTGGGCGTGGGCTTGGCGGATGCCCCGGCCTGCTTCGCAGCGATAGCTCTTGCTAATCTCTCCTGCAGGCGGTCATTTGCCTTGCTTCTGGTGGTCGACTCCGATCTCGTCGGAGCTGTTGGAACGTTGGGTTAGCAGATGTGCCCTGGGACGGGTCCCCAGGCGGGTGGGGGCGGGAAATCTGCTGAACGCACCTGGGCTGCTGGGCTTTGACGCCATCGCAGGCCCGGTGCCCGTCTTGGGCTGATCCTCGTCGGCAAGTATGTTGTCCAGCCGGGCCTCGACGCCAGCGACGGCTTGCGACAGGAAGGAACCCACGCCCCATTTCGACTGACTGGACATGGCTCTTGGACGCGCAGCGCAGGTGGAAGGAATGGTTTGCAAGGGCGACTGTCGTGGCCATCCACGAGCGTCGGGTGGATTTAGGCCAGCTGGGTTGGACGTGTCGTGTGGCGAGTCAAGGGATGACGGATGAGAGTTTAACAAGGTTGGAGTGCCGGCGGTGGCGCGGCGTGCAGGCGGGCGCGGCAGTGCAATGCTATCGCCAGCCCAGGGCAGTTGAGGGAGGACTTGAATGAAAATACATGGGTGCCACGAGGTGCTGACGTTGCCTAGGAGGTACGCACCCCTAGTATGCACTACGTAGAGTGTACTTACTACCACTGTACGTAGTAGTACTAGTAGTACGTACTAGTAGTACGTCGGAGGGGCACGGCAAAAGACACGCCTGCAACACAATCGGTCCCTGTCCCTGTCCCTGTCCCTGCTTCACAGTACTAGTAGTGAGTGTTACAGTACGTCGCGTCGCTCGCATCGCCTGTGGGACAGTCGCCCGCCGTGCCCATTTGTGACAAATGCTGTGGCCAGATCGATGTGTGGTCCGGCCAAGCTTTCCGCAACTGCAGCCCTACCGTGGTCCGGATGGTCGTACCCAGGCACATATGCATGCAAGCATGCAACTTCAAGGTCCACATCACATTCCATATCCCACAAACAATACGTAGGCACATGTGCATGCGCAGGTTGGCACATGTGCATGCGCAGGTTGGCCCATGTGCTCTCTGCGCGCGCCCCTACTCGTCATCCAGTCTGCGCAAAGCTGTCCACAATCACATTGCCTTCTTGGTCGAGCCATCGAGTCCATTTGCATTACCATGGGCGTAGCCATAGCCGTAGCCATAACCAGAGCCAGAGCGATCGACTTTGCCGAACTGCTTCGGCTGAGGAATAACCCTAGGGACCGACGTGATCACCGACGGCCAGCTCAACATGAACTCGCCGTCCAGAGCATCTAGACAGCGTTCCAGCCAGATACGCCAGATCAGCCAATAGTAAGCCCCCAGTCCTGTGAAGACTGCACACTCTTCGTCAGCCAAGTCTCTGTAGTAGATGTCCCAACAGCAGTCTTACCGTGCCACCAGCCATGTGCTTCCAGTACCGAAGCCCACGGTAGCAGGATCGAGTTGCGAGCGCTCCGCAGAACGTCGCAGAACGTGTTGTCCAAGATCCAGATGGCAAACCCTAACAAAAACAGACTGATACCTGTCCATCGTGCATCGTGCATCAGTCCAAGGTCAAGCACACGCACATGGGGAAACTATACAGTCTCGTCTACGCACCTGTGAGGGCGAAGCGCCACATTTGACCCAGAATCTGATCGCCATATGCTGCGCTCCCGCTTCGCCTTTCCAGAGCAGGTCGAAGATGTGCCTTCATTACATACATGTTCCTGAAAACGAGGGCACAGGTCAGGAGACCATAGGCAACCTGGTGGAAGACAGGGTCCATTGAGGTCAGGTAGTAGGCGGTGATCCACGCAGCCAGCCCGGCGAGGCCGAGCGCAACGAATATCCTTGTTGGAGTGGGTAGCCTGTATGAGAAAGTCGCATATGCCATGATGCAGGTCGTGTAAATCATGGGCAACTCATCGGCCAACTGCATCGAGTCTGTGGGTCTTGTTAGCGGCCAAGTCGTATCAAGCGGGAAGCTGCCGACGAACACTTCAGTGAGGCATGAAAGGCCATGGACCCCAGACCGACGATGATGTATCCTCCAAAGGCGACGAGATACACTTTGGCAGCTCCATAGCGCAGACAATCCCGTATACCCAGGATGCCGAGGTACATAAACACGAGATTGGTAGTTGTGTTGAAGAACTCTGCGATGTAGGATGTGATGTTGTAGTCCTAGCAGCCAGTCAGTGTCTGGCCCCAATGTTGCAGCACGGCGGCCATACCTCTTCACACCAGTTCAACGTCGATGTCTGGGCGCCCCAGAAGCCATCGCGGGCTTCACGGTAGGGCCATTGGAAGGCCAGCGACATTACTGGGAGAGTAAGCCAATGCAATGGAGTGGCTGGGAAAGCGGTGGGGCTAAGCGAGTGCGACATGTGCTGTAGATTCCCGTCTTGTCCGGTCCTGGGGTGGATGAATGTTGACGACGTAAAGACGCATAGGGGCACCGGGGAACTGGCCAAGGTACAGTGAGTACAACAGTATATTGTAGGATGTATATGACTCATGTGGAGTGGGGGGTTACGGGTTACCCACTGTAACTCCTACTGTAATGCCTGTAATTCCAGCACTAGGCTGAGCCTGAGACTGCGCTGCGTAACCATCGTCGGTCTACCGAGTCGCGTCCCAGTGGCAGAGGCGGAGTGGGCCTGTTGGAGTACCCGTACTGTCTACTTTGTACTAGTATATCCAGACCATGCCAGTGAAGTGAAGAGGAGACAGAGTTTTTGTTCGTGATGGTACATGGTATGCATAACTTGATGCATCAGCTCGGCCAACAGGTACGATACCAGTACTAGTACTGCACGTTGAAGTTCAGGGCACAGGGCACAGGCCACAGGCCACAGGCCATAGGCCACAGGCCACAGGGCACGGCCTCCCGGCCCAAGCTCGATTTTGGTGCCACCTCGGCCCGCTACACGCCCGAAAGTCTAAAGGTGCCAGCATCCAGCATCGCATCCTTTCGACAGCAAACATCAACACCACTCCTGATAAATTCGACCAAAGCCCTTCCGACCGGCCGATTGAACGCATTCCATCTTCTCCACCGCTGTTCGTCACGATCGTCATGTCGCTGTCACAGGAGGCGCTGCAGAGGGTACCATCATTCATTACGTCCCTGGACGGAAAGAACCGACTAACATAACATCCTTTGCAGCTGTACGGGGAGATCCAGATCCAGGCCCTGAAGACACAGCAAGAGTTAGCCCTCGGTCGGTCTCAGCAGGCTGCCAAGCAGCGTGAGATGCGCATCATCCAGCTGACGCTCAGTGAGATGTCCTCGCTGAGCCCAGACACGCCCGTCTACGAGGGCGTTGGCAAGATGTGAGCGCCGCCCGGACACCCACGCATCGGGTGCCGCTATGAGGCAATGCGGCAATGAGGCTGATGAGTCGCAACACAGGTTCGTGTCAGTGCCTGTGCCCGACATGAAGGGGAAGCTGCAGTCCCAGATGAAGCAGCTCGAGACGGATGCCGAGAGCTTGAACAAAAAACTGCACTATCTCGAGACCACCGCCGCTAAAAGCCAAGACCACATCGAAGCAATACTCAAACGTGGCGGTTCCTCTTGAGCACCCGGATGAGTCTTTTGCCGCCAGCCCTCACCGTGTCTTCTCTGTACGCCATGTTGCGCAACGCTGCAGCCAACGAGCCTAACCCAAGAGCTGATGCCAGCTCATTGACCTACCCCACGCTGGCCCAGCGTTTCGTGGCAAGGGAGCGGGTGGGAAGCGAGACAAGACCAGGTAGTCCTTTGCTGGCATCATGCCATGAAGAGGAGCCTCCAGCATTGGATGAGTGCGCACTCGGCCAGATTGGTGGACGACGAGAATGAGTTGCAGAGCTTCTAGCCGTCTTCGCCGTACTCCGTAGCGCCTGCAGCATCATGGGTGGCTGTCAGCAAGGCTATCTATCAGTTTATATCATCGGCAGCGCAGAGCCTGAGCACCAAAAGCTCCGCCAGGTGGTGTTCCCGCTCCATTTGCATATCTGCATACGGTTCGAAGGACCAACCCCGCATCCAAGGGCTTCCTCACCTTGATCAGCCCTATAATGAGCGGCTCACACGTTCCTCAGGGCTTCCAAAAGGCTTGGAACAACACAACAAGGCGGCAACAAGGCGGAAACTTCGAGACCGACGACATGGTAGCAAAGGGACCACATTCCGGAAGATCTGACCGCGCTGACGGTTTGGGGGCCACATGCCAACCTCCTGCTCTGACTTTGGCCCCCATCTCCAACTCAGCTCTGACCCAGACGCAGATACCTGCGCACTATGGCTGTGTGGTGATATTCTCAGCCGCTTGCTTTCCATTCCATCTTGTAAGAAAGGGGGTTTGCTCCTACGGGGCCACCATCTGCAGCCCAGGCCCTCCGCAGCCAACTGGTCCAACTGGTTCCATGCTACCACAGTACCAGCAGCACATCTGCCTGAGGCCAGACTCCAGCCAGTGTCCATCTTGAGCCCAGTGGCACATGTCGGTATCTCATCTGTCGTCGAGCCCCGTCCTGGCTTGCTGGTTACACTGCGCTTGCCCATCTTGCAGCTTACCTCCGTGGACTGCCAGCGGATGATGACCACCGCTCTCCCAAAGCCTTGGAATAAATCTTACACCCCACCTGCGTGCAGCGCTGTGCCCCCTTTCCTCTTTCCTCATTCCTTTGGCTTGTTATCTTCTTGGGGATTCAAAGCCGGTATTTGTCAAATTGCCCCAAGTTCGTTTTCTTCACCCTCCGTCGTGATTGCTGAAATCGTTGCTCGCCTTTCTATTCGTCGAGGCGCGTGTGTCGAGTATTACCCACATAGACACAAGCAACGCTCCAGCCTGTGGGGCTCGATAGCATCTGTCAATATGAGCTACAGACAATACTCGGACGAGGAGTACGACATCCGGATAAGGCATGAACGGTCGCCAGCACCCTTTCACTATGTCGAGGCCAGGAAGGAACGGCCTCGCCATCGAGTATACTACGAAGATCCCATCCATCGAGCACCTGCGCATGACAGAACCATGATGACCACCACAACCCGGGTCCGTGACAAATCTCGCGAGCGTCGTAGCCCACCCGAAGTCCTGGTAGCACCCCCGGCCCCAATAGCTCCTGTGGTTATCAACAACACGATTAAGGACCACCACCTCCTCTATTCGGACGACGACAGCATCAACAGCAGCAGCCACCATCACCGCGGCCGCTCCAGGCGCGAGTCGCACTACCGGCACCACTCGCATTCGCGCTCGCGCTCGCGCTCCCGCGCCGGCTCGGACGCCTTCCTGACGCTGGAGAGGTATGAGATGGAGCGCAAGCTCGACGACACCCGGCGACAGCTTGAGCTCCTCCGCCTCTCGACCCCGCACAGCGACAGGGAGAAGTACGAGCTGGAGCGCGAGCGCGAGCGCCTGCGCCGCGAGCGCCAGGACCTCAAGATGGAGGCCGAGGAGCGTGACCGCGCGGCGCAGCGCGCCAAGGAGGCCGAGGTGCTGATGCTGCGTCGGGACAAGGCGGAGCTGGAGCGGGTGCGGCTGGAGCAGCACGCGGAGCAGATCGAGGACGAGCAGTTGGCGCACATGAAGCGCGACGCCGAGTATCGGGAGTTGAAGGAGCGGCAGGTGCGTGAGCAGCGGGAGAGGGAGGCCGAGGAGCGTCGGGCGCATGATAAGGAGGACTTTGAGTTGAGAGAGGCCAAGAGAAAGCTGCAGATGATCGAGCAGAGGGACAAAATGGAGAAGGAGGCGATCGAGAGGGCGAGGGACGCCAAGACGCAGGCGGAGTTGAAGGCGGCAAAGGATCAGTTGGACAAGAGTAAGTTCAGTTCTCTTTCCTTTCGATTTTCGATGCACTGTGGGCTGGACTCATAGATATGGGATAGGTCCCCTTGGCTGGACAGTCATTCCTGTGTGGCAGTCCTCGTGCTTGGTCGTTGGAGTGGAGCAACGTCTCAATGTTGTCTTTAGACTCAACCGTCGCTCTCAGACTCCTCGAGAAAACCCGTCACTAACACGCAAACCCTCTCACAGTCCGCCAAGCCAAGCAGGAAGAAGCCGAACGCAACCGCATCATCAAAGAACACGAGCTCGCCGAGCTCGAAAAGAAGCAGGCCGCCGAGAAGGCCGCCGCGGCCCGCAAGAAGGCCGACGAGGAGGCCGTGCAGCGCTGGCACCACGAGCAGGCCGAAAAAGCCGCCAAGGAGAAGAAGGAGCGCGAGGCGGCCGAGGCCCAGCTGCGCAATAAGATGCGCGAGCGCCTGTTGGCGTCAGGCGTGCCCGAGCACCAGATCCAGGCCATGATTGACGGCAAGCGGGTCATGCCGCCCATGCACGAAGGAGGCCCGCCGTCCCCGCCGCCGCCGCCGCTACCAATGCACCCTCAACCCCAGCCTCATCCTCAGCAGAGGCAGGTTGTCGAGCCGTTCAAGACAACGTACACGCGGATGGCGAGGAAGCATCTGAGCATCGAGGCACTGAGGGCGCGGGCGATTGAGTGGGAGCTTGACCAGGTACGTTTTCGCGTCCGCCACTCTTCACCAGTCCATGCCTGCACCCACATTACCTTGCATCCTGTGGCTCAGCCTGGCTGGTCCCCCTTCCCAAGCGCGGCCCCACTAACGAACGCCCTCCCAGAACCCCGAGTACATCATCATTAAGCGCTGGGTGCCCCAGGACGAGCAGAAGGAGCTCTGGTCGCTGACCAAGGTGATCCGCGGTGAGCGCGAGCGCGTGACGACGACGCTGTCCATCGAGGGCCGCAGCCGCCACGGGCACCACCACCACCGCCGCGACAAGTCGCGCGACAACCTGGTACTGGTGCGCAAGACGAAGCGCGAGCGCAGCCCGAGCATGCTCATGTACCTTGCCGGCGCCACGTGATGTTTGGCAGGCTGAAACATGCCCGAGAGAGAGGCTTTTGGTTGGATGAATTAAAGAAAAAAAAAAAAAAAAAAAAAAAAAAAAAAAAGGAAAGAAAAGAAAAGAAAAGGGGAGGGGACTGGTCGGGGTCGGGTGGGGGTTTGTTTGTTTCGCTGCCTGCCCGCTTCGGCGTGTTGTGCATTTTCGTTTTCTCGCTCTGTCGCTGACTGGCCTAATGATTGATTCTCTTTGGGATACCATTTCTCTCGTGCGGTTTCGGCTACATTCTCATCTCATTCTGGGGAAAAAATAAAACCGGTGTTCTTGTCGGCGTTTCTTCGATTCTGCGAGCACAGCCAGCCTGACGATGGCAACGCCCGAGGAGGGGGGGGGTGCACTGATGATGATGACGATGGTGATGATGATGATGATAATGATGATAAACAGATTTGTCGGACGACTGCCCTGCGCTTTTGTTATAGTATATATGATCTTATTCATTCCGTCACGCGCACCATGGGGGAAATCTGGGTGCCATGACTGTGTATGTATGCGATGGACCGACCCTTCGTTGGTGTACTTGCCAGACCCTCGTGCACATGCCCTTGCTTGTACCTAGTACGGTACGATGGACCCTTGGGAGCCGTTCCTCCTATGCACGGAGTAGTAGACCTTGCTCCATACTCTTACGGGCGTTAACTATATCTATCCCAGGGTCGATTGTCGTATGCTAGTTAGTACCTACTCGGTACGTAGTCCAAGTGGGCAGGCAGCCATGCCACACCACACTGGCGGCGACTCGAGGCGTCGACACGGGTCACGCAGGAACTCGACTCTCATCATCAGGTTTTCCAATTCTCTCTCGCTTTCACTGTAGTAGTAGTATCCTTTTTTCTGCAGAACGCGAGACCAGGCCCGAATATTCCCAGCCGATGTGGCCTCGCCTGTCCCTTCTTGGCAATCTCACACCCGAATGGTATTTCCGCATCCCGAAAGCAGAACAGACGGACGCGTGGAAAGAGCTCCGTACGGCTTCTCAAAGCACTGCAGCATCAAAATGGCGCCAAGCTGGCGTGTATGCAATAAACACCACCACCACCATCGCCACCTCCACCACCGCCAGCACCACAATGAATTAAAGAAGAAAAAAAAAAAAGAAAAAAAAAAGAAAATGAAAGTAAAAAAGAGCGCACATTTCCCGTCCCGCCGCAGCCCCCTGCGCCGTGCCTGGCCCCTCTAGTTAGTACTCGACGTCCTCGTCCGCATCGAGCGAGTCGCCCGCCACCTCCTCGTAGTCCTTCTCGAGCGCGGCGAGGTCCTCGCGCGCCTCGCTGAACTCGCCCTCCTCCATGCCCTCGCCGACGTACCAGTGCACGAAGGCGCGCTTGCTGTACATGAGGTCGAACTTCTGGTCGAGGCGCGACCAGGCCTCGGCGATGGCGGTGGTGTTGGAGAGCATCGAGACGGAGCGGTCGGCGGCCGCGAGGCCGCCGTCGGCGGCGGCGGCGCCCGCCGCTACCGGCACCGCCACGGGCCGCTGGTAGTTGATGCCGATCTTGAAGCCCGTCGGGCACCACTCGACCAGGTTGAAGGAGGCCTTGGCCTTGAGCGCGGCGACGGCCGCGTTGCAGTCGCGCGGCACCACGTCGCCGCGGTAGAGCAGCGCGACGGCCATGTACTTGCCGTTGCGGGGGTCGCAGACGACCATCTGGTTGCTGGGCTCGAAGCCTGCACGCCGCGCGGTGAGCTTCGAAGCATGGGGGGCAGGCGTGGGGGGGAGGGAACACGTACACTGGAAGGTCAGGTCGTGGACCTTGAAGCTCTCGTGGGCGCTCTTGGTCGCCGAGACGACGGGCGCGTAGCTGATGAGCGGGTAGTGGATGCGCGGGTAGGGCACCAGGTTGGTCTGGAACTCGTTGAGGTCGACGTTGAGCGCGCCGTCGAAGCGCAGCGACGAGGTGATGGAGCTGACAACCTGCGCGATCAGGCGGTTGAGGTGCTCGTAGCTGGGGCGCGGGATGTCCAGGTTGCGGCGGCAGATGTCGTAGACGGCCTCGTTGTCGACCAGGAACGTGCAGTCGGCGTTCTCGATCGTGCTGTGCGTCGACAGCACCGCGTTGTACGGCTCGACCACGGCCGTCGACACGCGCGGCGCCGGGTACACGGCGAACTCGAGCTTGCACTTCTTGCCGTAGTCCGTCGCCAGGCGCTCCAGCAGGAGCGAGCCAAAGCCGGAACCGGTGCCGCCGCCGAAGGAGTGGAAGACGAGGAAGCCTTGCAAGCACGAGCAGTTGTCTGTCCCACACACACACAGCTTTTGGTCAGTCCCAACCAAGGTCGTCCCGTCCATCGTGGCGGCGAACGACTCACCAGCAACACGTCGGATGCGGTCGATGACACTGTCGACCATCTCCTTGCCGACAGTATAGTGGCCACGGGCGTAGTTGTTGGCGGCATCCTCCTTGCCGCTGATGAGGAGCTCTGGGTGGAAGAGCTGGCGGTAGTTCCCATTGCGGATCTCGTCGATGGGCGAGGGGTCCAGGTCGCAGAAGATGGCTCGAGGGACGTATTTGCCGCCGCTGGTCGCGCTGAAGAAGGTCTCAAAGGAGCCTGGGTCGCCGACGTCAGTGATGTTGGGGTCAGGCTTGCCATCAGGGCCCAAGCCGTGCTCGAGGAGGTAGAGCTCCCAGGCGCTGTTCCCAAGCTGGGTTCCGGCCTGGCCGAGATGCAAGTGAAGGACCTAACGAGGCAGCATTGTCAACAGCCGAGAACGCGGGCAGTCGATGTTGGTGCATGTGCATGCAATGATGATACGAAAGGCGCACTGGGAAGCTTCCAAAACGAACTGCACTGGCATTGTCCGCCCGACAGCCGCCGTTGCGCGCCGAGCCTCGACCGAAAATGGCCCGAAATAGCAGTTGCCGTTGGGCGTTGCGGGACGGGTGTGCAAGGGCGGCGGCGGACAGGGAGGCATCTTTGGATTCCCCGAGTACAAACTTACCTCTCCGTGCATGTTGGCTGTGAAAAGTTGGGGTTTGGGAGAGTGTGGAATGGCTGGTGGGCAGAGTTGGACCTACTATGGTAGTTGTCTGCGCCAAGCAAGCTTGGTGATGGTTGGAGGAAGTTGACTCAGGGGTGGTAATAACAATGCTACAATCAATGCACAGGGCACGCTTTACTTTGCGCTGGCACGTCCCAAAGTGGCACCAAGCACAAATGTGACACACCTTCTTACCGCCAACCACCCTCGCCCATGGGCTGGCTCCCTTTCCCTCACTTGCCTTGTGGTGGGTGACCTCCAGTACCAAAACATGCTGACCACCACCTGGATATAGAAACGCTTTGGATCATTACGAAGAAAGTCGATTGGTAGCAGTCCATCCTCTGGCCCGTACCGATCTGCATTACGCATGTCAGTCTACGCCCGTGGCTTGTGGCGGAGGGTTCTCAAATGCAGTCTGACTCGGCTTCCAATCTTGGACTGTGCCAAACGAAAAACATGTCACAGTCGAGTCTCGGTTTCGCAGTGAAGGTGTTGGGGAAGCATTGGTTGCCTGCTCAACCATGCATGGTACATCTTGGGCCGGATTTGTTTTGTCCTGACGGTCCTGACGGGATTTGTTGGCCGTCCTGCAGACTGGAGGTAGCACTTCCATCCTAGTGCTGAGAATCACGAGGCCAGTCACAGTCAGCCTTTACAGATGGTCTTCACATAAACTTGGAAGTGCGTGTCTTTGGGAAAAGACCTCGCCGTACTCTCCAGGCCAAATGATCAATTCCACAAACTCCTAGTTTGGTGTGCCAAGCCTCCAACAACACAACGCAAACAACGTAATGCATTCCCGCCCTTCGATCCCCCTGCACCGCCTCCTGCCTCCTGCATGACCCTCGGCTATGGGGCCATGTTTCGCAACGGTCAGGCAGGTATCCGTCCTCTCTCTCTCGCCGATAATTAGAGTCACCCAGGGTATGGGTAGGCGGCTTGCCGTAAAATGGTACGACGTAAGCATCGCGGTGTAAAATCAATCCGAAGCAAGGCCATGTTGTAAGTATTCTGTGCAAGAAGCAGAGATAGGCTACCGGAACATGGGCGCAGACGAATAACAGCCACTGCTTCAGATCATGAAGACAACCAGGCCAAGGGCGACGGCGGCAGCTCCCGAGCTGATGCGCTGAAGGTTGGTGGGAGCAGCACCCCCAGTGGGGGTCGCAGCGGTGGAACCAGTCGCGGAGGCAGGCATACCAGTGGTCTTGGGGCTGCCTGTTGGAGCGACCGCAGCGCTTGCGGACGGAGTGGCTGGGGGAGAGTACTTGGAGGGGTCGAGGGTACCGCAGTGGTCCTTGATGGAGGAGGTGCAGTTGGATTGGCCCTTGGCGTTGCCCACGTTCGCATTGATGCACTCGGTGAAGGCCTCCTGACAAACGAACTGCGATGTAGCATGTCAGAGGCACGAGCAGGCCATGAGAGAGGGTACACAGGCAGGCGAAGAGACGACTTACAGTGTCGATAGTGTTGACATAGTACTGCAAACCGGGCTCGGTGCCGTTCTGGCAGACACAGTAGTAGTTGAGGTTGCTCTGCAGAACAGCAGGAGTCAGCGACACGTGGCAGGGGCAGATCACCAGACAGGGCACACAAGTTGGAGGAATCCACTCACGTTCTCGCAGTTGTTGTTGATCGGGTTGTTGTCGCAGAGGGCAGTGCAGGTGTTCTCCTGCGCGATGCACCAGCCGTCTGGGGCGACGATGGGTCGGGTCAGTGATGTGATATGGCCACAACAAACAAGATCGACGGCAAGACTCGAGATGGTGGCACTCACTGCGCGTGGTCTCGGGGACGCTGGTGACGGTGATGGTGAAGGCGGTGGAGTTCTGAGCAGCGACCATGCTCAGCGCAGAAAGCGCGGCGACGACGGCGACAGAACGCATTGCGAGACGAGAGTGGATGGTTTGCGTGCGTTGCTGTTGACAATGGTTGCAGTGCCCAACGTATAAGGCTGATGCGGGACTAAGACAGAAGTGAAGGGTGTGGGGTATTTCCTGATGGCAGTGTGGTTATGATGCGTGCAGAGAAAAGTAAATGAGGATGTCGCTCCGGGAGAGCACGCGATACGAGACGTTACGGCAGCGATTAGGGCCAGGAAGTTGAAGTTGCGTTCAAGAAGAGGAAGGGACGAGTGGTGTTGATTGCCTGCAAGAGGCGGGAAGGAGAGAAAGAGAGGTGTTGCCGGGCAGAGGCCGATCAAAACCACCATAGCAGAAGAAAAGCAGGGATCAAGTACCAAGTACGCATAAACAAGGATGGGGGCCACTAGCCTGCGCTAGCTTGCGCTAACTTGCAGGAGCTCCCCCTGCAGGTCTGGAGAAAAGAATTGGGATTCTTGATTAGATGGCAGGAAATTTTAGTTGGCCCTGAAAATAGCATAATTGCATTTCCGTTTCATGGATACTGTACAAAGTATACTGATTGCCCAAGTCTGGTTATGATAGCCAAGAGCACCGTGGGTGCCGTGGGTGCTGTGGGTGTCGAGGAGTACCAATGGACCATCATTCACAGCCCCCAATACGAACAGGGCATGCATGATGACGAGGGCCGATGCAAGTAGCTACGTAGTACGTAGTGACAGGAGCTGCTTTGCTTTGCGCCGGGCCCTGCACTGTCAACCCGCATTCGCTGCATTCTCTCCCCGGGCATGTGCGGGCTCACCTCCGCGCCTCCAGGGATTGCCATCCACGGGTCTAGCCGCAGCGACGCAGGCACCGCCCAGTGTGGTTGCCGGGATGACCTCGCCTTTACATAGTTAGTATCTCCTGCTCGGCGACGATCTGCCGTGGATTCGGAGCGCAGGTGCCTTCGGTCCGGCACTCTTGGAAGGTCCCTCGTCCTCATATGTACGTAGGCCCGGTCCCACAGAGCCGGACACGTGCGTGCTGCCGATTCCCGTGGCCGGGCCCGCGCACCGCGCGGCAACGCTTTCCGGCCCCAATGTGTCGCCCGCGTTCCCGACCGTCTGGAGAGGTGTGGTGTTACCGGGCCAGGTCTCGATTGGCAGACAATGTCGATCCCAATCAATGCCCCGTGTTGAAAAACACAGGCCTTTACCTCCCACCTTCTGGAATCATCGCCAGTAGTACTGCTTGCTGTTCATGACCGGTGGGGGAGAGATCAGGCGGGGGGGTGGGGTCAGGCTGTGATAGTACTTGGTCTGCAAATGAATTTCAGGGCCTACTCGGTCACGTCGCCTTGCTCCTCCTCGACCATGTCTCTGCCCTCGAAAGGAAAGGGTTCAAAATGTGTAAAATAAGCCTAGCGTGGCCCCTCCCGAGGTGTTGATCTGTGGTGAGGCCTGACTGTGAATAGATAGGTTCATCTGCCATAACCAACCAACGCCCCCGGCCCCCGGTTGATTGATCGTCCCTCCAATATGAGCATGTCGCAGCGAGGCCATTCGTGGCCTTTTTGCAGGCCTATCTCTTGCTGCAACAAAGAGGATCAAGGTCGTGTTGCACCGGCTGAGATTGGACAGTTGCACACTGTCCTTCCTCAATACCCAAACTGAAAGCCACATCTTGTGCCCTGTCGCACCACATCCACTGCATTCGATCGAATCTGTGCATCTCAAGCAGCAGCTTAGAAACGGGTTTTTATCTAATACAAGGAGAAATGGGCCACGAAAGTTGGCACTTTACATGGCAGCGCCTCTGTCGCCTGTGGCATGCCGCATCCGGATGGTGGCGAGATGTTGGACTATGGCAGACAAACTCGCACAATCTATATACTTGTGACGGGCCTCTCAAAAGAAATGCCTTCTGTGAGCACCCGCAAGCCTACATACCCAAGCAAGCTGCCGACAGGATGTTTCGAAGCAATTCGAGTCTGTATGTGGTCTGTATGTGCTTACGGCACTGCTAACTTATGAAATGCCGGGAGCACACCTCCAAGTAAGCGGTCTCGCGAGCAGTTGCTCGATAGAAGCCTTATTTTTCGAATGAAATTCCTGTCTTCTACTATCGTTTTGAAAGATGCTCCTGCACATATCGTCTGTGAGACCAGAGGTTTGCTACCAGATAAGTCTGGCGGATCTCATCGTCGGTTGGGCCCCTGAAGTCTGGGAAACTAACTACCTTGTAATCCCCCAATGTACTCTGGGATAAAGACTTACTTATTATGACCTGGTGGATGCGGAAACAACCCCAAAAGATGGTTTCTTCACTGTGACCAGACCATGCTACCGTGTTCGGGTGGAAGACTGGAGCGTCACGGACACATTGCAATGGGTTCCCGACCCTACCGAAGCCTATGAAAATCAACGCTGGCACGAAATCCATTTCAGTTGGCCGTCCCTCAAGTTTCGAATTCTGTCATCAAATGAGACAGACCCTCGAGTCCTTTCTCGCGATACAGGTAGGGGGTAGTCGGCGACCGAAATGATCACCAGTATGTAGCACAACGGCTCCTGTGTGCCATTCGCAAGCAAACTACACGTGGACGTTGCTGTATCTTCTCCGTCCATTCTCGTTCCCCCACCACACTCTTACCACTGATAGACGTTCTTTGGCGGGGCCTTGTTCTGTTTGCGCAACTCGTGCCCGTTGTCACACTCGACGCCCACACCGTCCATGCCCTTCACCACCTCGGCAGCTTGGACGTACAGATCGGCCAGGAGACCCTCCTGATTGATCTGTTGCACAGTCCAATCGACTTCATCACCTGGAAGGAGCTCCTCATTCTGCCTCAGGAGCTCCTCCAGTCGCACTGAGGAGACGGATGCCTCGAACCACTGGGCGAATTCGCCTGTATGTTTGTTGTCTCCAGCACAAGGGTCCTCGGCGGTGCTCTTGGAGAGTACTCCTCGCACCGTACGGTATTTTGGATCACGGTTGGGCCTATTCTGGGTCGGCAAAATGCGGGTGATATCAAGATAGGTCTTCTTGCTTCGGTGCAGGAAGCGGCAGACTTGACGAGCGCGAACGTCTTGGATGACGATGGTTGAGCCCTTTTGAGTCACTGGGGCCTCAAACGTGTGCTGAAACTGCAACTCGGGCGGCCTCACATCTAAGCTCTCGATCAACGCCTCAGCGAACTTTGCCCAGTTGTGACCGTATTCGAGGTGACGGTCATACGTGAGGGCTACCTGGAAATCCCAGTGATGCGCGAGGCAATGTACGTAAACCTCATCCACCCTATTCTTCAGGAAACGCAAGTTCCAGCTGTAGTCTTCCGCATTGACCTCAAGCACCAAGTCGAGGGGGGTCAGTCCCCACATGGTTCGGAAGTGGAAGTCAAAGAACACAGCGCGAGTTTCTGGCTGCCACACACCGGCTCCTATGAAATCAGCATCGTTTCCCCAACTTGAAAGGGCCTTGGTGAAGACGAAGCTCTTGTGCACCTCCAGCCTGGTGCGGAAGTCCTCGGGCTGCCACCCGTCGGCTGGCTGATTCTCTTGGTTGGCTGCTTGAGCATTGGCTGGAAGGTTGTGTAGAAGGAATCTACCCAGCTCAGCTCGGAGGCTGATCACTCCGTAACGTCCTCTTATATGCTCCATCAGACGGCCAATGGAGGCTGCGAAGATTTCGAGTTCCTGGTTACTGTAGTCTTTCTTGGTGCCGTCAAGGATGGGTTTGGACTGGTCGGGCAAGGGTGCAGCAGGAACTTCGACCTCCACCAAATTGGGGTCATCAACACTAATCACCCGTTGAGATGGCTTCATCGCTCGTTGCATGGTTGAATAGGGGTCGCGAAGGACAACGTCCTGCTGATCAAGGAGGCTCACCGGCTGGGGCTTTGTCGTGACCTTTCCACCAGGGAGCGGGGATGGTTCGTTTGTTTGAGCAGCGACGTGGTCCCGTATACTGGGGTCGAAGTTCAAAGGAATAGGGGCGTCTTGGCTATCGCCATGAGCCGGCGCCGCAGTAGCAGCCGTGTCGGAGGTCGTCATCTTTGCTGCGTCTGCTACAGTCGGATCAACACTCAGCTCCTCCAGCCAATTGCTAACAGCGCCAACATCGACGAAGTGCTGCACGGCCCGATGATGTCTGGCGGCTCTGAGACCGTCGAAAAAACGTGACGAGCGCCTAGGCTTCTGTCCGTCGAAGACGTTTGGCGCGTACGGACCGAATAGGGACCAGGTCTTGTTCAACACGCCATTTTTGAGAGGCGCAAAACGACAGATGCGTAGGGCGCAAACGTCGTTGTCGAAGACCGCGTACTGCTCGGGTACCAAGAACTTCCAAGGATCGAAAATCGTGGACCGCGCCAGGACCGGATTCAACCATGAAATCTCGCGTGCATCGATGGTGAAGGGAGTGTTGAACTCGGCGAAATAAAAGTGGTGTGAAATCAGAGGAACCCTGCGTGAAGTCTGAAGTACAGTTAGCCGAGAATCAAGACGCTGGGACAGAAGGGAGAGTGAATCTTACGTTGTACTCATGCAGCAACTTGGACAACTTCAGTTTGACCTGGAGGGCGGCTTCGAACGACGCTGCGTTCCCAATGAATATGACCTTCTGGGCGAGATCAACGACGATTTTCACACCGTAAGCGCACTCGATGGCTACACGAGCTGCTGGTGACATGAAAAAGGTCCCTTCGAAGTCTTTGTGTTTTGCCTGAAGATCCTGCCATACGATGATGTGGCGGGCATCGCGCAGCTCGTCTGGGACGACTAGCGACACAGTACCACGAGGTGACCCACCAACACTGCCTTGGGTTGGATCACTAGCACCATTGTGACTCGTTCCATCGCCAACACTCCCATCCATGTCCGATTGTGGAACGGGAGGGTTGGCAATTCTGGGGAGGGCGATAGGCAGCCTGACATCGGTATGAAGGAATTCGTTCGGCAGGGTTCCATCCTCCAGCACGAGATGCAGCGCCTTTGCGTCCAGTGCGTCCATGTACTCTTCCTCGATCTTGCTGAGCAGCCGACAAAAGTTGCGACGAATGTACAAGGCCGACTTTCTTGGGCAACGAACTTTCCAGGTGTTCTGGTACTGCTCGAAACTGTATGTCGGACGGTCCTATAGCCGATCAGAACCAAGACAACGAGGCCGCTTTGCAGACAAAGAAAGGGACTTACGACGTTCAGGTCCTGTAGGAAGCGGTAGACTCTTGCGATGCCATCGGGAGTCCATTCCCAGATGCCTCCCATGTAGAACTCGACATACTCCGAAGGGGCGGTGGCGACGTTCGGGACGACGGCGCCCGTGGACCGGGTGCCGGTCGGTCGAGCAGACATCTTGACCGCGTTGGCGTTGGCGTTGGCGTTGGCGTTGGCGTTTGGTGTCCTTCGACTGTTTGCAACGGTGTCGAGAAAGGGGCACGGGTTGGGTAGTGATTGATTTTGGGTGGAATGACCTGTTGGCGAGGGGGTTACTTGTAGCACCCCGTTTGCCCTCTACTAAGCAGGTAACGGGCAATGGAGGGATATATTGGGGTCAACAATGCCTTTGATCTGTGTATTGCATTTTTTGGTTGCACGGTAGACCAATTGCAATCTTGGTGGGAGTCCTTCTGGGAATCGTTCTTGCTGGAAGTCATTGGGGGTGGGAGTTGTTCTTGCTGGGAGTCAAGCACGAGGATGTGAAATGTGCCACCCCCAGCAACAATGCCTGCACTGTGCCTTCTCCCACAGGGCAAACACCCCAAGGTGAGAACAGCAGCTTTCAAGTTACAATGTTGGTCAGGATGAAATTGATCACCGTCAGTGATGAGGAGGCAAGAAGGTCGGCAGGCAGTAGTATTTCATATGGCACAACTGCGTCGGCGCCTACTTCATCCATACTCGGGACGGGGACGGCATGGAATAGGACCTCTCAGCAGAAAGGCTAATCTGCCAAAATACCCAGCGAATGTACTTGTGTCCCTGGGTTGAGAAAACAGCATGCAAAGTTGGCAGGAGCAGCTGGCAAAGTACATACAAGGCAGGTGGGAACAGTCCAGTCCATGAGAGCAGCAATCACTCTTTGCCTTGGCATACAAGTCTTGCACATTCTTTGTCTTGTCCTAGCAAGCAAGAAACAGTGATGCAGATCAAGAACACCATGCTGGTATCCCCAGTTGGACAGCTGCCTTCTCACCGGCCAGAATTTGGCCAAGGGCTGAAGGGCGTGGGCCAAAGGCCACACAACTGAAAAGAATGAACAACGTGCACCAACAGCCTCAATTACACCTGAGTAGACACCAGCCAGCTTGGGAGTCCAGGTCACATCATGGATCCCAATGCCGATAAGCAGCCTTTCAGCTTGCCATTCTTTGGTATGCTTGCTCATAGACCAAGTATGATTGTATCTCATTTGAATAGTAGACATATTTGAGATCATACATACAAAAAGTTTGACTCTACCAGTATCGGCATGCAGCCTCCCAACACGGTGGGCCTCTTTCATAGTAATCTCAAAATTGGCTACCATCTCTACTCCTCTCAGCCTGCAAAAACTTCAGCCCTTGCCATCCAATGACTATCTCTCAAAGAGCAACCATGAAACCTCCCTGAACATGGACTTATGAAATCGGAGGCACAACACCTACGGAGACCATGCAGACAAGGGGTAGAATCGGAACAGGCAGATCCCACTGACTTGGCGTCTCAGCGCGTGTTGGTCGTCGTTATAAGGATTCGAGAGAGGAAAATGGTATGAAGGTTGTGGTCCTCGGGAAGGTGTCGACATGGAAATGATGACAGTCTAAATTCTCGTGTGGGTGGTTCAACGCCGGGTATCTTTTGATGCTGGAAGCAACGCTTTGTTGCACTGATGGTATTTGCAAAATGAGTAGGATTGAAAGGATGTTTGTTGAGGAAAGAAGTGAACGATGTGACGGCCGCCCTGCGTACTTTCTATTGTGCCCAAGGTACCTTCGTCTTCACATTCAACGCCCATTTCAGCTTGTCGACGACCTCTTTTGCCTCTGTGAGCATCTTCTCCTGTTGTGCTTCTCTCTCTGTGGCATTTGTCTTGATGTCCTTGAGCATGGCCTCCTGCTGGTTCTTGTATGCTTCAAATTGATTCCAGACAACGTCCTTGCGCTTCAGCAGGTCCTTAATATTCCCGTCTTGTTGGTCGCAGAGATCTCGGAGTGTCGTTATCTTCTCGTCGTCCTTCTTCCTTGCTTCCACCAGGTCTGCTATTTCCTTGCCCATCTTGGTCATGGCCCGCTTCACCTCGTCGCCCTGGTCTTGCCAGTGGCTGCTGATGGCGTTGTACCGGCCATCCATCAATGCTGCATAGCTCACTGCCTCCTCCACTTTTCTTGTTGAATCGGACTTGGTCTTCTCGAGCTCCTCTCTCCATGTTCGTTCCTTTGCCTGAGCATCGGTGGCTCGCTTCTTCTCAAGGTCCACCGCCGCGTGTAGGCTCTCGACCTGGCGCTCTTTCCGGGCAAGCAAGGTCTTGGTGACGTTCGATTCCAGCAACCGGCTCTCGTAGTCTGCGATCATCCTTTCCATCTTGTCCGCAAGCAGTTTGGCTTCTCGTCTTGCTTCTTCCGAGTTGAGCTTCTCGATCTGAAGGTCCCGCTTCAAGGCTTCGTTCTCGGATATCAAGCGGTTCATCACACGCCCTGTCTTTCCCAACCCGGCCTTTCCCACCGCCGAGTCAAACGCATTCTCTTCCTGTCCTCCTCCCATCTTGGCTGTCGAGCCCATGCTGCTTTCCCTTTGGGGTATTTGAATGGGCCTGTCTGAGTTCGCCAGTCGTGGGGAGGAAGAGGGGCTTTTGGATCTCGTGCGAGAGTCACCGTTGTTGATTTGGCTGAGATACTGCTGTGATACTTTCGGTCTCATCCGGCCAGCTGGGATACTGTCCATCCCATTCTGCGTCGAGTGGTTTCTCTCGGAAGCCAGGGACGCGCTCCCTCTTTGGCTGTCGGGAGAGCTCGAGACCATGGAGTTGTCCGAGCGACCATTGGTGAGCGAAGGTGAGGCCTCTAGAGAGGTATTTGCTGAAAAGACAGGACCGTCGTCGAAGCTAGTGACGGGTCGTATGGAGGCCATTCGTTTGGGTGTAGCATTAGAGCCGTTCGAAACCGAGGTGGACTGGGGTCGGTCTGGTGCTTGAGATTGCTGCATGTTGGCGTCTGGAGGCAAGATGCTGTCTAGACTGGCGTTCCTGGCGTTGGTGGTGACCGGTGACACTGCTCCCAGGCTTGATCTCGGGGACCGGGACAGTTCTTCGGAGACGCGACTGGAAGCAATCGAATCGGCGGTTGCAGGGCGGCTGGAGGAGTCTTTGCTGCGCGTCAGCTTGTGGGACTTTGACATGAGCTTCCTCATGATGGGTGGTCAGGCAGGTGGGGAATTTCGTCCGGCACAGGTGGAAGGAGATGTTGTCCTGTCATGCACTAGCACGCTCGCACACAGCTCACAGCAGTAAGTAAGTAATAGTAAAAACAAATCCAGGGGAAGTCGCCGAGAGTGCATGGCAATGCAGACAAATGACATGGGCAAATGTGGTGGAGCCTCACTTAACAGTGCACGTAGCAGTGTGGCAGCCCTAGTACGGTGCCTGGCGGCTGATGTCTAGGGCTCAGGGGATATGAAGTTCTCGCTCGTGCTCCTGTCAGGAGTGGGTACGGGATGGGACGTTTCAAAAGGGAGCAACATACTTTTGGTGTACTCTACCAGGTGGATTGCGCATGCGACGTTCCACAGCGTCTGTCTCTTTTTTGACGAGGTCATGAAGAGTCGCGGCATATCTGGTTGTCTGACTGTGGTCGTTTCTTTGTTCGGATAGTGCGCAGCCAAGCCCTTTCCAGTGGAATGGCGTGTGTTGGATGTGGTAGGGGCCTTGGTGGCCATTTGTGGCGCGCCGGTGATGGTAATAGCGACAATTCTCGTCCAGGTGTGTTTTGCGACGCTTGCAAACACGCGCCACCCCTGGAAATGCTGGAAGCTACATATTGTAGCAGACGCCCTAGCCACTGCACACCTGGGCAGCTCATCATGCCCTGGATCTTTCACATAATGGTGATGAACTCAACAGGCTGTTAACGTGGGTAACACCGACTTCTCTAATTTCTGCCAAGGTTCTGCGGTACATACAGTAGAGTCTGCCACTGACTAGGGCCAAACTCACAGGCTTCAGGGGGTTCAAAAATCGTTCTGTGGTGAGGAATACACAGTACTAGCGCCATGCTAACCGTTGGGATCTACTAGTACGCAGTATGGGTCGTACCGTGTTATAGGCCGGCAACCGGGACAGGGACAGACCCGTTGTAGGCTTGTAGGCTTATTATACTTGGAGCCTTGAATTTCAATCGGAATAACTCGTCCAAAACGACTTCGATTTATTGGAACCTGGAGATATATGAGTATCCCACAAGTCACCAACTCATCACGATGCCGTCACCATCACCCGCAGCGCCAAACCGCGGCGAGGCTCCCACAAGACTCTCGACCATCTGCAATGTGAGTTGCTCCAGAGCATGAACACGCGCCGACCCCGGAGTGCACGCTTACTCTCGGCACAGACCATCATGACTCCCGTCATCTTCGTCTCCTTCCTAGTCTCGCTCGTCTGGGTCGACTTCCGCTACTCCCTCATGCGCTCGCACTCCCACTCCGACGCCACAAGCCGGATGCCTCGCTGGCTGCACGCGGCCCTCTACCGCGAGGCGCCCTATCAGCCCGTGCGCGTCAGCCGCAGCAAGCCCGGCACCCCTGCAACGGCGACAGCGACGGCGACGGCGACGGAGGAGGGCAAGTGGCACTACCACACGAAGCAGCGCAAGCTCATGAAGATGGAGGCCGAGGAAGCCTTCCGCATCCGCGAATCGGTGCTTGTGGTCTTGGGCCTGCTCTCTGTGGCGGTCTCTTGCGTTGCCTGGCGGGTGGCCTGGTGGATGTGGGCTGCCGTCATTACGAGGCATGGCTGAGGTGCTTGGGGGACACTGTCATCACATCGAAATTGCGTATGAAGTGAAGATCAAATGGATTTCCTGTGTACGATGGGAGCATTCCGTTACTACCAGCAAGATCATGCTAGGTCACCCAAGGCTGGCTATTCGCAATCTCCTGATTCCTGTACGTTCCCAAATATCCCAGTCACTTACCTACCGATCCAGTGCCCAGCCTTTGGCACGATACCCGTCACCAGATCCGTCGCGATTGGGTCGAAAAGACTCTGGATACCTGACCCAAAACTGGCCTCCCCACCGAGAGCAAGACCCGGCATGGCCAAAGGCTCGACACCAAGCGCGCTATCGAAAAAAAAGCCATCCACCCGGGCCGTCTTCGCCGCGAACGGCCCAAACATGGCCCGCAGGAAGCCCGACTTGCAGATGCCTGTCGCAGAGCGATTCTGGATGTCTCCGGGCACCGCAGCCACGCCTGAGTACGACCCGTGGAGGAAGCAAGCACTCCTCCCGCATCTGCTTCTCCCGGTTTCGGATGAAGAACTCGGCCGCGTCCGGCACGCTGAACAACGCCAGCTGCCATTTCTGGGACAGACCCCAGTGGTACTCCAGCACCGAGGCCGCACCTTCTTATAGAGGCTCGCAGCACATCTCGGCTAGATCTCCAACTCCCACACCACTCGAGACACCTCATCTCTGTTCGAAACTTCTGTGCATCTCGTGTGCATGAAGGATGATCGTGATTTTGAACGACCTTCTTTGACTAATGGCCACATACCTGGGGTGCCATATGCGCACCAGCGCGGGGCGAATTCGTGTGCTGCTTCGTCGATGACTAGTTCGATTGACCAGGGAATGAGGCCTCCCTGTATCGTGATGATGCATAGCTTTTGCGTGAGTAAGCGGTACAAGGTAGCGGAGTGTCAGCGGCTTGCAAGGACGATGAAGGGCGTGCTTGTTGTGTATGCTTGAGAAGCCACCTTGGGCCTCAGACAAATCACAAAGTGATCGTGCAAAAAAATCGCCCGCCCTCTGGTGACCCCCTCGTCGGTCTTCTTCCTCCCAATGGCATATCCTCTCCAGAACGGTCCCATCGCGAACGAGGATCCTAGACGTCCACAGATCGATGTTCTTGTGTGGTCAGCGGCTCTCTCATTTGCGTCTTGAGGAGTTGTCCGTTTCTCTCTATGCAGATAGAGGCCGAATGCAAACGAGCGTTGTCATGATGCGATACCGAGTTGAGTAGGCTGGCGGGCAATTGTGTCGAGGGAAGGTGTTGTGGGATACTAAACGGAGAAGGGTGCAAGCATGCCAGTGCAAAGAAAGTGGCACCTGACCACTCGAATTCTGAGGCCTGTCATTGGTTTCTTCTACCTTCTGCTTCTCGACCTAGCGATGTCTTGTCTCTTTTGACTCTCCCCTCTCACCGCAATGGCCCAGGACGTCTCAGGGCATAGCGATGCACTCAATCTCGACGTCGACGTTCTTGGGCAGCGTCTTGACGGCCACGCAGCTGCGGGCAGGCTTGTGGACGAACCACTTGGTGTACTCCTCGTTCATGTCCTGATCCCAGTCAGTGAGCTTACATGCTCCTCAAACAACACTCTCATGTGCACTGGTCTGGGATCTCACCGCGAAGCTGTCCATATCCGCCAAGAAGATGTTGACCTTGACTACCTTCTCGATGCTGGAGCCTGCGGCCGTGAGCACGGCCTTGAGGTTCTTGATGCACTGTCCGGTCTTCTCCTGGATAGTTCCGTGGGTGAAGTTGCCGCCGGCATCCAAGGGGATTTGACCGGAGCAGTAGATGGCACTTGGGGTCTTGATGGCCTGGGACTGTGATGGGTGTATCTCCGTTAGAAAAAGTGCTTGAGACCAGTGGGCGGTGTCTGTCATACATAAGGTCCAAGAGCTGTTTCACAGTCAGTAAGTTTCAATTGAACTATTCATGTGGCTTTCTAACCGGCAGGGGCCTCCTTGGTGAAGATAGTCTCCATGGTGACTTTAAACG
The DNA here is from genome assembly GCA_038502455.1 of Anisogramma anomala. Classification (NCBI taxonomy): domain Eukaryota; kingdom Fungi; phylum Ascomycota; class Sordariomycetes; order Diaporthales; family Gnomoniaceae; genus Anisogramma; species Anisogramma anomala. The sequence continues at coordinate 14,890,025 of JASMMZ010000004.1, read as the reverse complement.
AGGCTGAGCGGGTGAAATTGTTGGGACGAAGAGGACCGGGCCGGGCAGGTGCAGTGAGTGACCTTGTAACTGTTGATAGTACGGTGGGTCTATAAAATCGTCGAAAAGGAACCATTGGAAAATCACTGAAGAGAAGTGAAGGTGAAGAGGGCGAGTGTGTCAAGGTTTTGAAAAGAAAAATGCCTCCAGCACTCCGTATATCGGCAACGGGGACCCAGTGCAACTGAAGAGCTTCACCTGTGGAAATAACTATTCCAGGGATGGCTCGAGAGTACTGTTACTATGTACCGCACTGTTTCGTTATCGATAAGGACAGCTGACAGCTTCTGGCTTACGTGTCGTGGAGCTTCTACCACAGTAGACGTCGCCTGAAACTAAACGCCAAGCCGGCATGGGCCCTTCTTGAATCCTCCAACCTCAACACAGGGAGAAAGTTACGGCCAGACTACCTAGTCGCTGCCTACGTATTTATTCGAGACCTTCTCGTCTCGTTCTTTTGTCCCACACACTCTTTGCCAACTTCTTTTTACCAACGGACGATTTTGCTGTGAGTAAACAGTCCTTCGTATCTGGCCACCTTGCATTTCCATCAAGCTTCCGACAGTCCTAAGAGCCACTGCCAAGGACCAAGTGGAACAAACCTTCACACTGAAAATTAACCTTGTGACCTCATTGCTAGATCACCCTTTCCGTCCGGCCCACGATGGCCTCAAGGTCGACTTCCAAGGACGGCTTGCGCCAGCGCAACGTCGCCGGCAAGAAGAATCATGGTCCAGCTGCTGTTGAACAGGAGCTCGACAAGCTTGCAAAGGCCTCTGCGGCCTCTGCTACCGACCGCCAAATCGACTACAAGGTCGCCTTCTTCATCATCACCGCGCTCGCCTTTGTCACTAGATTCATTGGCATCAGCCATCCTGACGAGGTGGTCTTCGACGAAGTCCACTTCGGCAAGGTAGGCTCCCTCTCCCTGGCGGCACACCTCCCAACAACCGGCCCTCGTCTGACAAGCCCACCAACAGTTCGCGTCCTACTACCTGGAACGAACCTACTTCTTCGACGTCCACCCTCCCTTTGGGAAGCTTCTCTTCGCCCTGGTCGGCTGGCTGGTGGGCTACGATGGCCACTTTCACTTCGAGAACATTGGCGACTCGTACGTCGCAAACAAGGTCCCCTATGTCGCCTTCAGGTCTCTGCCAGCCCTCCTCGGCGCCCTTACCGTCTCCACCACATACTTGATCATGTGGGAATCTGGCTACAGTCTGCCTGCCTGCGTCCTCGCTGCTGGCCTGGTCTTGCTCGACAACGCCCACATAGGCCAGACCCGCCTGATCCTGCTGGACGCCACGCTCGTCTTCGCCATGGCCTGCAGCTTGTTGGCTTATATCAAGTTCTACAAGAGGCGCCATGAACCTTTCTCCAGGAAATGGTGGAAATGGTTGATCCTGACTGGCTTCGCCTTGTCCTGTGATATCTCCACCAAGTACGTCGGCCTGTTCGCGTTTGTCACTATTGGTTCGGCGGTGGCTATCGACCTCTGGGACCTGTTGGACATCAAACGGCCCGGTGGAGCGCTGAGCTTGCCAGACTGGGGCAAGCACTTTGCCGCGCGCGCATTTGGATTGATCTTCATGCCTTTCATCTTCTACCTATTCTGGTTCCAGATCCACTTTGCCATCCTGACCAAGTCCGGCCCAGGAGATGAGTTCATGAGCCCCGAGTTTCAAGAGACATTGAGCGACAACCAGATGCTGGCCAACGCGGTCACAATCGAGTACTACGACACCATCTCTATCAAACACAAGGAGACAAGGACATACCTGCACAGCCACGAAGACAAATACCCTCTGCGCTACGATGATGGCCGTGTTTCTAGCCAGGGCCAGCAGGTGACCGGCTACCCGTACAACGATACTAACAACTACTGGCAGATCCTCCCCAAGGAGGACGACCAGAAGCTGGGACGCGAAGTCAAGAACCACGATCTTGTCCGACTTCGTCACATTGTCACAAACACTGTACTGATGTCGCACGATGTTGCGTCACCTTACCACCCAACCAACCAAGAGTTCACAACTGCCTCAATCGAGGAAACATTGGAAGACAGGGCGCAAGACACTCTGTTTGAAGTCCGTATCGAGGGCGGCAAGTACGGCCAGGAGTTCAAGAGTGTGTCTGGCCACTTCAAACTCATCCACAACCCCAGCAAGGTTGCCATGTGGACTCACACTACCCCTCTGCCGGATTGGGGCCACAAACAGCAGGAGATCAACGGAAACAAGCAGATTGCCCCAAGCTCTAATGTCTGGTTTGTTGAGGACATTCCCTCCTTGCCTCTGGACCACAAGAGACGTGAGAAGCTGGAGCGGGAAATCAAGACCCTGCCATTCCTCCAGAAGTGGTTCGAGCTCCAGCGGTCCATGTTTTGGCACAACAACCAGTTGACGAGCAGTCACCCGTATGCTTCACAACCATTCCAGTGGCCCTTCTTGCTCCGCGGCGTCAGTTTCTGGACACAGAACGACACCCGGCGGCAGATCTACTTCTTGGGCAACCCCGTCGGCTGGTGGATTGCTAGCAGCTTGCTTGCGGTCTATGCCGGCATACTTGCTGCTGACCAATTCTCTCTGCGCCGCGGTACGGACGCCTTGGAACACCGTACGTTAAGCACCAGCCCATTATGAGGGAGCTAAGCTAATACCTTTCAGGCACTCGATCGCGTCTATACAAGTCGACAGGATTCTTTTTTCTGGCCTGGGCTACCCATTACCTGCCTTTCTATACCATGGGTCGTCAGCTCTTCCTACATCATTACCTTCCATCTCATCTAGCCTCCACACTGGTGACAGGTGCTCTGCTTGAGTTTGTCTTCAACAACGACACCACCGAAAACGAGGTTTTGTCTGGCAGGAATGCAAAAAAGGTCGTGGGGCCTAAGAAGCACGTGTCGGCTCGAGAGCGATTCGCAGGCACGAGCATGATCCCGGCCTGGATTGGCTGTGTCGTTATTCTGTCCCTGGCCGCATTCGGATGGGCTTTCTTCCTCCCCTTGACGTACGGCTATCCTGGACTGGATGTCGACCAAGTCCTACGGCGCAAGTGGCTCGGCTACGATCTTCACTTTGCCAAGTAGAGTGTCATTTACTTCTCCATGCGACTTGGTTTGGTGCATGGGGATTGAGAGTGGTATGCATGGTGGCAAGGATTCAAATAGAAGGGAGGTTCATAGAGGAACTCTTCGCAACGTGGCGTCACGGATACCATGTTTACCGGACAGGTTGTTTACAGTATTCGAAAATCAAGTCGGGTACTCTCGGCTGTTCTAAACCAGCATTACGCAGCCCTACGTTCTAGGTATGTTACATCATACCCATTGTAGATGACAGGACACTTGGTGCATGAATTCTCAGACACGCAGATGATTATGGTGATGGTCCTTATATGAAACGCACTTGGTGTTTTTTTCGAACCTGTGTCTATCGGCCGACTATTCGCTCACAGCACTTGCTTGCAGCACGTACTCTGTACATCAGAACATTCATGCCATGGGGCTCAACAAATTCGGCCAAAGCGTGACAAGACACTTGCTTTGGTGGCAATGGGCATACGTACAAAAACAAATGGCACACAAATTTGTATTTGGCGAGTTCACTTGACAGCATGACATGGAGGGGAGGAAACCTGGGCTCTTGGATCACTTGATCTAACCAACTCCAAACAAGTGAACACTAGTCCCCCATCTCACTCACCTGCCTATTTCAAGACCACCCACTAGGCGGAGGAGGTTGCTCCGTCAGCGCCCGCGACGCCCCAGGACGGCGCCCCGGTGCCGTGCCCACGCGCCTGGACGGCGGCGGCGGCGCGAAGGTCTGGCCACGCCAGCGGCGGAGGCCGGGACGCGGCGCGGACGTCGCGGGCGGAGGGGCGGCCCGGACGTGGTGAAGAGGAAGAGGAGGAGGGGCAAGGGGAAGGGGAAGGGGACGGG
>JASMMZ010000004.1:14796775-14885623 GCA_038502455.1 Anisogramma anomala | reverse complement strand
AGCAGGAAGAAGGGGTCGTCCGCGCCCGGCGCGGCGCACTTCGCGCAGAGCGCGCGGATCGTGCAGGCCTCGGTGGCGACGCGGCCGCACACGGCGACGCCGGCGACGCGGGGCGCGCCGCGGCCGCCGCGGCCGCGGCGGAACACGAGCGCGAGGCCGCGCGGCGCGCGCGCGCACGGGTGCACCGTCGTCTCCGTGTGGTTGCACGGCAGGAAGGCGTCGTCGGCGACGCCGGCGCGCGGGGTGCGGCTGAACAGCATCTCGCCGAGCCAGGTGCGCTGGATCACGATGCACATGGTGGTTCGGGTCTTGGGGGATGATCTAGGGTGGGTTGGCGTGGTTTGTTGTGTTGCTTGGTGTTCCTTGTGCGGTGCTGGTGGTGGTGACTGCTCTCAAGATGTCGTCGGTGGATGGAATTGAAACGTGGCGAGGACGCGGCCGAGCAGTTATTATATACCAAGCTACCACCAACCACTAGTCCCAACGCCAAACGATACCTGGGTGAACACAATAGCATTGTATAGTTGTATGGGTATTGAGCCTTTGCCTCCAGAGAACAAACGGCATTGAAGGTGCGGAACAGCTGCATGCCACCCCCTCCCTCCTCCGAGCATACAAGTCGGCTCATCAACGCTACTCGGTACCGTTGGGCCAAGACAATCCTTTTGTTTCCACCAAAAAAAAACATGTATGGGGCCTGAGCCGCCGTCGCGCGACAAGTCTGGTCCTGGCCCACCTTGTTTGTAACCACGACCGCCCGCAGCGACCACCTAAACCATCAAGTCCCAAAGCAGTGGGTGTTTGTCGCAGCGACATCAACATCCCTTGGATGCATCTGTGTGTGAAATTTTCGCATGGTCGGACATGTACAGCGGATCAGTTGATTTCAGTCTATCTGAAAGCCCAAAATCTGATGCCTGCCCATTCCACGCCCAAGAGCCTCTCTCATAAGCCTTGACACCTAAACGACTGACCAAAGTTAAAGTGTAAAAAAACACAACCAGCTCCTGTGAATCTTCTCGTACCCTCGTGGCAGGCTGCAGCATGCTTAAGCGGCTACTTCCATACACTGATTACCTTGCACACATTCCAACCAGCCAACTAACAGTTCGCCACCAGGTACACACCAGCACCCTTCTGCTTGCTCGCCAGAAAGTTGACGCTGACCTCGCGAGTGTCCCAGGGGGGGATCTCAAACAAATACTGCAGCGCACTGCTACCTGAAGCCGGGCAGGCCTGCGAGTTGATTGTCCGGCCGTACTCACCAGGGTTGACACCGGCAGTTCCAAAGTAAGTGAGCTTGGCAGCAGTCGGCACGTCGCTCTTCTCTTGGCCCTTGCCGCCACCACTGGCGGGCAGCTGGCGGTTTCCGCTGACCTTGATGGCATTCATCATGGTGGACCATGTGGCAAAGGGACCAGGGGAGTTCTTTGGGTATGCACTTGCGTTGAAGAAGGCACTGTAAACCTCAAGGCTGACTCCAGAAGTAGCAGAGCTGCCATGTGTCGAGGAAGACGTCACTTTCATGCCACCGTGCTGAGCGTCGGGCCAAGAGACCATGAGCTGGCAGTCCCAGGATCCAGGCTTGATGTTTTCGAAGACCAAGTACTGGTGAATGCGGTTAAACTTGACCTTGTCCGAGAAGGAGACAGACTGGCCAACGTGGAAGGCTTTGGTGGTCTTGGCAGTGTTCTCCTGCATGGTATCCGGGAAAGTTTCCGAGAGCTGACGCATGATCGTCGGATAGTATGTGATGCAGGTGGAGGGGGCGACGTATGTGGGAGCGACCTTGTCCTTGGTGACCATGGCGGTTTGAGTAGCATTGATTGCCTTGGTGGGCTTCTTGTCAGTGGCCTTGCCGGTCTCCTGGGCCTTGCTGGCGGTGGACAATGGGCCCTGGGCGTTGCTGGAAGTGGAAGATGGGTACAAGTGGATGGTGGTCCACACCTGCTCGGGGGGGTACACTCCGATTTCAATCATGGTGGCTGTGATCAAGTCACGCTGGGTGGTCTTGTGGGCCACGGTGGTCACCTCAGGCTCGGTGGTAGGCTTGTGGGGGGTAGTGGTCACCTTCTCGGGACGAGACACAGCGGCGGCGAGGCCCGCAAGGCTCGAGGCAATGAAGAGGAGGGAGTTGCAATGCATTTTGTAAGCTGTTGTGGAAAGATGTTCGAGTGGGTTGAGATAGATGTGTGTATACCGAGTGTGTGCGTTGTTGTGATGGCAGAAATGGCGATGTGCTCGAGTCTGTTGTGCTGGTGGTTTCCTGCCTGGACAGTCTACCATGGACGGATGAACAGGACAACCATCTCATGCCGGTGCCAGTTTCCTCATGTGAGGACTTGTTCTGTTCTGACGACAAAAGCCGGATTTGCCCATACGCGCCTGCCAGACAGACGGCTTTGAGTCTAGTAGGGCTGCCCGGCTGCCCATCTCCATTTTTACATACTCCATACTCGTCGACGCAGATCTTCAACTCTCTCGTGAAGTTTGGCGATACAGCAGTCTGTAGATCGCACATGCAGGATCTGGAGGCCGGAGGCCGGATGCTGGAGGCTGGCTGTACATAGTAGGGGAGTAGGTGAGTGTTGGAGTGTTTGGGTCGCAGCGGTCGAAGCTCGAAAGCAAGAGGGAGACCAAGAAACGTGTGCGATGCTGTGTGACAGGACTGTGCAGGTAAGGTGCAGCTTCGTCCAATAGGAGACCGACGTGAAGATGGCAAGATGGCAAGATGGCCTGATGGTCTGATGGCCTTACTGTACTAGTCGCCCGGATCGATAGAAACGTCAAGCCACTTCGATTGGTGCCACATAGCACAGCCTCAAAGCAGCTATTGCAGTACTTCTAGTAGTATGTTCTGCTTATGGACAGTGGCACTGTACTGTGTAAACACTGGGTACGTACCCTGGTGCCTGCTAGGGCAACCCCTGCAGTTGTACAACGAACACTGCAAGGGCGCCTTCTAGAACAGTGGCACCATCGCCCCCCGTTCGTTCTTGAAGCAGCAGTCGCAGTGTCACTGTGTAACGTAACGGCTGGATCGCCAGTGTTTCTTGCTTCTGGTTCGACAAGCGTGGAAAGCAGAGATGCGTCTTGTCTTGTGTGCCTTGCACCTTGCTTTTTGCCTTTTCCGGCTCATGAAATGCGGGGGGACGCCCTACGCAGCCGAATTCGGACTTCGTCCAGTCCTATAAGGTTCACCTATGCGCACCACCAGCCTGTTTACACTATGCCTCGTCCCTCGTCCCTCGTCTAAGCACGCGTACTGGTCTATTTCCTTGTGGACAGCATTGGAGGACGCTTGGAACAAACATTCCTCCACCCACCCTATGACAACCGTGGGCCCTCCTATTGCTCCAACGACCCAGACCCAGACACCGTCGACGACAACCACAACCTACGTATGGGTTCCACCGACAGATCCCAGGACGAGTTTGTCGTCTTGGTCACCGGCTTCGGTGTGAGTCGCATGTGCTCGATCCGGACTATGCCAGTCTGCGGCCAGTTTCCGAAACTGACACAGGTTTCCCTGCAGCCTTTCAAGAATGACTTTCCACGCAATCCCAGCTGGGACATTGCCTCCTCCCTCCCGCACTACCTGCCCATCCTGAACGCCAAGGCCCCGACCGGCGTCCGCGAGTCCTCCGTCGCCCTCCCACCCGTCCGCATTCTCGTCCACCCCGACCCAGTGCGCGTCACCTACGCCACCGCCCACGCGCTCGTGCCAAGTCTGTGGAAGCCTGACTTGAGCGTTGTTCCCAGGATCGATTTTGTGCTGCACATGGGCATGGCATCCACCCAGCCCAGGTACAGTCTGGAGCAGCTGGGCCACCGCGACGACTACAAAATCAAGGACTTGGATAATCAAGTCCCGCTGCAGGACCCAGACAGTCCCAAGTGGCCGTGGCATGGTGTTCCAAGCCAACTCGCCACAGATCTCGACGTGCATGACGTGTACCGCCGGTGGCAAAAGCACTTGCCAGTGAGTGGTGCAGGGGGTGCGATCTGTGGGATCTGCTAGACGGACAGCATGTGCTGACAGGGTGTGAAAGAACAACCACATTCCGCTGAGGCTCTCCACTGACGCTGGACACTTCCTCTGTGACTACATATACTTCAACAGCTTGGCACAATGCTTCAAGGCCAACGAGCGGAGACGAGTTGCATTTCTGCATGTACCGGCCCACAGGCCCGAGCCGAAGGGTCAGTACGAGGAGCACGTCAAGACCGGAAGTGAGATCACCAAGCAGCTGATCCGGTCCATTGCTGAGAGCGAACTCTCCAAAGTTGGCCTATACTTATAGCCAGGCCCGAACCTCGAGAGAAGCCATGTGAATGACTCGGGATACCACCAAACGACATCTTTATTGGCTAACGGCCGCGGGACATTTGTGAGACGGACACATGAAAGATTGATTGCATAGGTTATAGAGTTCGACTCCGATCATCAGCGATAATAGCCATAATGTACATGTTTTCTGGCGGCCCGGCTTTCATAGGCATGCGACTGACTACCCACAAAGAGCATGGCTGCCCAGGTGTCTCCTTTGATCAGCCCAGCAGTGTGCCCTGGGTAGTGGACTGAGAACATCCACCCAGATTAGATCTCCGTTTTCCATTGCGTCAACTGTCACAGTTCACTAGGTACCTGGGCATGACACCAAGCTAGACTAAGCTAGTGCACAGGTTCCATTCATCTCAACGTAATGACAACAATTGGCGAGATCAAGACTTATTTTCACCTACGAGTCAATACGTAGACCCTATCTGTGGATATACAGTCTATTAGCACTATTAGCACAGCCTTTCAGGGCTGTGCCATACTTGCTTTCAGGCAGGAAGGCCTACCATATACGCCAGTTTTCTCAGGACTGGCTATGAGTCCTTCCTGTCTTTCTTCTCTAGACCTCGAATACAACAATCATGCAACCCATACAGGCCTTTCAGACCGTACGGTAAAGTCAATCGACAGACACTGACCAAACTCACAGGCCTCCTTGGCTTTGACACACCGCTGACGGTGTCCAGCGTAATATTGACCTTGATAGAGGGTTTAGTTGAGACACGGGCGGATGCCTCCAATACGGCAACGGTACATTGAAGGTACATAACTGCTACTAAATTCCAAGAAAAGCTTCAAAACGTATACATATAGCCTTGCAAATGGCTTTGCAGCTTTTAGTGTCCCCAAAAATTTGGCCAAAGGAGGTGCTCTTATCTGTTATGGTCCTCAGTCGGGAGTCGTGACTGTGCCATTGGCCCCCCAGTGCCACTGTGGTCTTGTGGGCAAGGAAGGTAGGTGATAACCTAAGTATCGGGCATGACCCGAACGATTGGAGGTACATCCTTGGGATGACGTATGCAAGGGAAATAGCTACCCGCCATTCATGGGAGGCTGGTATACATCATCAGAACGGGTAAACAAACATTAGCCCAAACTATAACAATACCAAATCCATTGCTCCCAAATCCTCATCCAATTCCTGACAATTCTGCCAATTTGTAGTCATTTGAAAGAAGAAAAAAAGAAAAAAAATCAAATAGCAAAAAAAACAGAAAACAAACCTACAAGAACAAAACCACACGAATACACACATACAATCCATATGTTGATAGGGCTTTAAACGTTACAACATTGTCGATTCGATTGGTCAAAGTAAGAGTAGTATTGCGTGGTCAAGTAATGGATGTATTGTTCTAGGTTTGGCAAACCGCTAGCCGGTCTGAACAGTAATTTATATAGTCAATTGCTTGGCCTGTGCCCTAGTGTAAAGTGGGCGCATACTGTACTTAACTTGCAGCTAATATAGTAGGCCTACACAAAACAGTACATTTAACTTGTAATCAGTATAGTTAACTTCACTGCAAGTAAAGTTAACCTACTACACTGCAATTACTACTATTCTAACACTATACAAATAAACCAAAACCTACACCTACACTAATACCTATACAAAAACCCACAATTTACACATATTAACTGAATTTTTCAGCTAAAACAAATCCGAAATTACACTAATGTTGGAATAACATTATTTGCAGTGCAGTAGGTCAACTTTACTTACAGTAAAGTTGACTATACTGACTGCAAATATAGTGTATTGTTTTGTGTGGGCCTACTGTATAAGCTGCAAAGCAAGTACAGTTTGCGCCCACTTCACACTAGGGCACGAGCTAAGCAATTGGCCATACAAATTACTGCGCAGACCGGCTAGTGGTCTGCCAAATCTAAAACAATACATCCACCACTTAATCATGCAATACTACTGTTACTTCGACCAATTGAATCGACAACATTGTAATGTCTAAAGCCCTACCAACAACTAAGGTAAATACAACTGGAAAAACGAATAAGGATAACACTACGAAAATTTATGAACTAAATCAAATAATTACACCTAATACAAATGAAACTTTAAAAAATCACTTTTTTTTCAAAAAAGTAGAAATTTCAAAAAAGGAAAAAAAATCAATACTTAATAAAACTAAACTAACACTGATAAACGCTTATAATAAATTTCATATAAATATATATAAAGCAAACCGACCAAAATATAAATAACTATATTAAATATGTAAAAAATCGGTAAAAACCTAATTATAGGACGTAAACTTAATTTAAAAGCCTCATAAAAACTACTTTAAAACGGGATTAGAAGAAAAAACAAAAAAAGTACATAAATTGTCGGTAAGATCTTTTTTACCAAATATGTTAACGTAAATATAATAGTGGAAGAGTTGTAGTGTATATTAAAAATAGATAGTTAGAAGGGGGAAAGGCATTCAGAGAGTATACGCCTTAAGTGAAAGCTTATAAGCTCTTACCTGGATAGTGGTACTTTATTATACACTTTGTCAATCTCCTTTTTAGATAGTTGCATTCTACTATATACTCTACCAATGCCCTTTTTCAGCAGTAGCACACTATTATTTACTCTGTAGGAGTGTATATTATAACGTGACACGTTACTGTACACGCTGCAAAGGTGTAACTTACAGCATAACCGCTTAATAGTGATAGAGGTATATGATAATATCCATAGAAATATACCTAAAAAAAAAAAAAAAAAAAAAATACAATTAAAAACAATATTAACCGCCCAATTTAAATTTTATCTAATACTAATAAATACTAATATTGTTGGAATAGCAGTTCAATGCAGTACAGTCAAATCAACTTTATTTGCAGTAAAGTTGATTGTACGTACTGCAAATTAATTGTAGTTTGTGAGATTTGAATACACTACACTGCAAGTGCAGTGAAGTAGGTGTCCACTTCAAAGTAGGGCATAATCCAAAGCGTTTGGCTATAAAAATTAGTGTGCAAACCGGCTAGCAGTCTGCCAAACTTAGAACGAACACATTTCGATCAATAATATCAAAGCAGCACCAGTTACTTCAACAACATTCATTTGAATCGACTACGTTACAATAATAAAGGTCTACCAACACTAATTAGTGCTTATTAGGTTAAGCACAGATTGGCTAAGTAAAGGAAAAAGCTGTTTTTTTGGTTATACATTACATTAAACGATGGTTAAGGATAGAGGAAAGGTTTTTGCAAAACGCCCCTATAATACTATACCAGTTATTGCGGTAGTATGTAGGGAAGGGTTTTGGATTATGTTAGCTATCGCGGTAATTTAAAAAGTAGGCGTCGGTACCGCTATTGAAAATACCAAGAAATCCTTACTAAAAATACTTTTTAAATGTATTAAAATTAATCACCTCAAAATTTTTAAAATTACCAAGCTGGTAAATTGGCAAACGGCCAAGTTAATACTATTACGGATATTATTACTATAAATCGTAAAAACGACTAAGTTTCATAACCTTTGACTTATACTAAATTTAATGTTAAACTTATGACATACTACTTTATACTACTCTTTTTCTTTTTATACCTCTTATTTTTCGTTAAAATAGCTTTAAAATACGCTGTAATTGATACTATTAACGACCCCGACCGTAAAAAGGCAATTAAAGACCTCGGAATCATATCTGATAAACACTATAACGAAAACCTCTGGTTTGTAAACCCTATTGAAAACTCTTTAATTAAGCACTTCACTAACACGATTAGGTTTTATTTTCTCGATTCGAACTCCACTAGAACCGATTAAAGTACAAAAGCGCTTGAATACTTTTAGGAATACTTTAAAAGATAGAACCACAATATATGGACAATGGTAAACAAATACGTTAAACTTAAGCTAAAAACTAAACTCGCTAACTAAGGTGTTGAATTACCACCTAAGAAGAGGGAAAAACATAACTTAACTAATGTACTCTGCAAATATACCACTAATAAAAACCCTTAATAGATCTTTAAAAATAAGGGTAAAGGTATCACCAGCGATACCATCACTTAACAACCCTATACGCGTTCGTAAGGACCTGCTCAAGCTTAAATAAGTTTTTTAAACCCTTTTACGCAAAATCAACGGTCTAATTCTATTAAACGTAAAAAGTTGATTAACTTAAACACTGTAAACCCTTAATTTCACCATTTAATTAAGTAAGAGTATTGGCGTACCCCTTAACACTAAGAGGATTATTACCAAGTTCCTTATGATGGAAACCCTTAAGTACTATTCCTTTAAACCCCTTAATATGTTTAGTTTTGATAGAAAAACTAAAGGCGAATTTTCTTCATACAGCTTTTTCCCTTTAAATTCTGCCAAGGGTAACTATTTTATCCACAAGTATCAATAACCTTAGTACTCCCTAATAACAGTTAAGAGGTTTGAAAGGTTCTTACAACCAATCACATTACCCTTCCCCCTCGACGAGTTCCTATAATAAATACGGATTACACGGTAATAACCACGTTCGTTAAGATCTAAAGAAAAAAGAAAAAGTATAACGGTATTCTATACAATCTACTTGATGTCAAGTTACGCCCATTTTTTAATATCTGCTGTCAAATAAAAGTTAAGTTGCCAGTTTTTTACTCATTATTTCCTAATATCCCTACCGGTTGAACTAAAAATTACTACCTCCGGTACCTAACGAATGATTCCTCTTTCCGCGAAATCTACGATAACCTAAAGGGTTATTTTGAATACAATATTAGTTTTACCTGTTGTATTGCAGAGAGGGTGCTTACACTACTCAAGCTGCCTGGTCGTCATTGTCTCGTGCCTTCTTACGAGACTGCCTAATCATGAGTACGCCTTCTCTTCTCATGAGTCATCCTTCTCAAGAGTACTTATTATTATGCATGCCCTGGTAAATTCCTCTCTTTTTTTGCTTAGTATTCAACTTTCAATATAGACCGGAATATCACTATACGTTCGTATGTATACATAGTATAACAAATGGTAGCTATAAGCTAAGATTATGCTTAGCACCAAACTAGTAAATTGCTGTACAGCAATTGAAAAGTTACTAATGCAGACCTGCAACTATATAGTTCTGCCACTAAAAAACAATAACCTTCCCTATTTTTCTTTACTTTTACCTTAATTCGTATAAACTTAGTATACGAGTTTTTAATCTCGATATATAAGCTAGCGAAAACTGTAAACGCTAGGCATTACATTACCTAACAAGTCTCAAACCCCTTGCCGTACGCGCTAATAAACTCGTACGAAGAAATCTGTACCTTTTACGCCAAAATTAACTGTTACTTTCCCTTTACTTCTGTTAAAAGCTCTACTTTCGCCTACACGTATACCTTTACCTTTACCTACAATATCTTCGCTTACGAACTTATGTTGTTATACCCTTTTAGCATATTTTTTATCAATAAATCTTGTTACCATGGAGTTAGGAGAGGTATTCTCGGTAGCGGACCTTGTTGGTAACGTTAAAGCGGTGAAACTCGTAGCAAATTTGCGCCGCAAGTTTAAAGAACATAATTCTAAGAGACGTGTAGAGCATAATGCTGTCATAAGATGCCTTGACAGCTTAATGGTTGAGAGTTGTTATTCTTGTAACCGCAAACTTTCTTTTCGCCGCCATTATTGCCAAACTTCGTTTATTTTCATAATCTCCTCAGACACTTTTAAAGGCAGCCACTATTGCCCATATAAAGGAAAAGAACTTAAGTCTTCTCACCGCCGCCATGAGCTTTCTTCTCGCCGCCGCCGTAAGCTTTCTTCTCGCCGCCGCGAGCCTTTCCACGACTATCGCAACTCTCCTCGTCGCCGCGAACCTTTCTGAGACCGTTGCAACTCCCCTTGCCGCTGCGATCCTTCCCCCTCTTACCACCACGAGCTTTTTCGCAACCGCTGCGAACCTTCTCACCGTCGCCACGAGCCTTCTCGACGCCGTCGCGATCCTTTTCGAACCCCGAATACAATAGCTATTTAATACTCGGCAAACGGCACTCGCCGCCTAAACCGTAAAAAGATTAGAGTATTTAACCCCAAGTATCCTAATCCTTAGGATATAGGTATTATTATAATAGGTAAAAACTTAGTCTTCACTAACGTATAAAGCTTTTAACAACGTTTAGATACCTTAGTAAACACTTTTTTAGCCTTAGAAAGTTAGATTATAGAAATGTTTTTTACTTTATTATAGGAATCGGCTGTATATTGGTAAAACACCAAGATTAATTTTTACGAACGTTGTAAAATATCTCGTTGCGGATTTACTTATATTATAAATATTTTCGTCAATCGTTTTGCCATAAACTCCAAATAAGTTATTACAAAGTTTAAAAAGCCAAGTTCTCGTCACAGATTTTATTCAACTATAAGTATAGCCTATATAAGTATATACAAACTAAAATATGATACATAAAAGCTATAAGTATATTAAATAGCTATAATAACAATGAGTATAACGTTATAATCGACATTTGGTTTGTATTGAACCTGAGTATCTAACAATACTTGCCGCCTCCACATCGTAAACAAACTATAAAAGAATATTTAACTAAAGTCGAAAAGTCGAAAACGGTATTATTAATAATAGTAATTCAATGTTTTCCCAACCATTAACCTTTGTCGAAAGACTTACGTAAAAATTATAATTCGCGGTATTTTCGGAAAACCGAATATTAATCTCGTCGGAAAAAGTGTTAGTCCTGTAAACCTAAAAATAACGCCAAAAGATACGAAAAACACCCCTTATAGGAATATAATCGTAAATAATAAAATTATTATTTTTGCGAGTATGTCGACCAAGACCATAGTTGGGATAAACGAAAACGTAATTTTAATATGCGAAAACGTAATCGCAATGAACAAAAACGTAATTGTAAATACAAAGTTAATAATATATAATCCAAGGTAAACGATATTGATTATTTAAATTAGAATTATTTTAATTACTTACGAACGGCTTTATAAATAAACTCGTACTATTTAAGTAATAAGATAGGTTATATAATGAAACCTACCTTTACGCTTTCCAATCAACGTATTTGTATGTATTGTAATAAAAATTATGACTAGTATAATACTTTATTTAAACATTCAAAAGCCTGTACCTAGATAAATAGGCTTTTTAAAGAAATAAAAAGACGTATACGATAATTAGACCGCATATAACCTGTGATTAATTTGAATAATATCGTAAATGATACAAATAATTTTAATATTATTATAACTAAATTTGTTAACGAAGAGGTAGTACTCGTTATAAGTAGGTATCGTTACCTATAAATTGCCGTATGAGTAAGCTTTTCAGGTAAAAATTATATATTTTGTTTTAATACAGACGTTGGTAAAAAATTTTAATCTAAATTTTAACCAAATACGAACTTTCCCGATTATATTACGATAAATGTACTTATAAATAAACGTGAAATTATTAGTAAAGTAATGGGTCCTCCTATTAGACTTACCATTAAATCGCGTTAAACATTTTATGCATCCATATATAAATATAACGATATTTTTACCTTATTATTAAAAATGGATGAAGATAATTAACTTATCGATCGCCTGAATACGGGCGTTTTATTAATGAACTATTAGATAAAGCCTCGTAGTATAAATGTATCAATATCTAAGAATGTAATTTATTTTAAAAATAGCTACATAACCTGTGGTTCGCAAAGTTACTTCCAATCTTAAGGTCGTTATTTAACCTAAACAAACGATAGACTTCATAGTCGAATATTATACCTTTTTTAAAGGAAGATCCTTTATATTTACAACTTGATATCCATATATTTTTAATGTTTTCATCGACGTTATTACTCCTTATATAATATAAATTTACAATCCTATTATTGAAGTAGTACACCTCATTAAATATACTTGTTTGGTAACTATCGTGAAATATAAAGACAATACTTACTTTTAAGCGGAGTAAATGAAAGCTATATAAGCCTTTATATAGATTATAGGCGTTGGTAACGTATTATTTATAATAGCATAACCTATCGAAATGGCTATTAGTAACTATTAAATCTCTTTTACTCTTACTGAAATCTTAGATAAATTTACCCCTAGTCTGGTAATTGGTTCCGAATTTATGTTTGATTCTCCAACTTTCCGTATTATTATCGTGCCCGCAAATAAGCCTTCTTTTACTACAACCATCATAAAGTTTTACTTCACCACCTCTTTTCTAAACGTAATCACATATTTAATTTAAAAATTTAGAATCTCTAAGGTAATAAACCTTATCAACGAAAAAGCTGATTTTGTTCAACTTCGCGATAAATCACGTTACCAAAATACCTCTTTTAGCATAGAAACACCCGAAAATATGCCTATAATAAAAACTATTCACGACACTTACATTGACGCGACCAACCCGAAATAATCTATTTAATTATAACGTATTTACAAACGATACCTAATTATATAAAAGGATGTCGGTATTATAAGCTACTACCTGGTTAGTATTACCAAAAATCTAACCCTGGTAGTTCTATACGCTCCTGTGATGCTCCAGAGCAGGGAGAGAGCCGTTTGATGATATGTCACATGACTAGGGATAAGGCTGTACCATTTTAGCTGCATAGCTGCTCCCTAGTAAGGACTTTTTCTTCTTTTTCTTTATCGAGGTTTATAAATAGAATCTGACTAATTTAAGCTACAGCTCCGGTTTTAGCACCTTTATATATAAACCTCGATCCTTTTTCTGACGGTGTTTTAGTTGTTTTTAACGGCCATAACCTAGGGCCATATCCTTATTTTCCGACTTACCGAATTTAGACCTCTAGGCCTTAAAGTAATTCCTTGACGCGTGCATTAAGAGGTAGCTTTAAAGCTCTTTAGAGGTTTAATACGATTATCTTACAACTTAATATGACGTTTCACTAACGTTTTATGTATAAAATTTATCGAATAGGATTAATCTGTTTAGAAGTAAATTTTACATTTAAAATAACGAAATACTAATACGTTAAAATTTTTAACGAATATAATCCGATAACTCGAATTTATCGGTACGTTTACGTTTTCGTATTAACTTTCCCTTTAGGAGGTTTATTTTACATATATTACGAACGACGTTGTTATTATATTGTTTTTTACTGGGGACCGCGTTATCTTTTTAAATAATAACAACTCTTTTAATTTCGATTATAAAGTTAACGCCCCTTTTAACGAACGTTACCTACTTAAACGTAAACCTTTTAATTAGCCGATTTAGTTTTCCGGTATTAAGTTACGATTTTCGATATATAAGGCTACAATAATACGTAAATTATATCGAAACCGAAAGTTTATCAGTATAAAAAAGGATTACTTTTACGTTATTTTTTAATATTTAAAAAGCTTTATAAAAACCGTTATAAAAAGCTATTATTCTTATGAAAGCGACGGAGATATTAACAACCCTGATGCCTTTATATCTATACTTTGCGTTTATCATTACGATCTTGACGCGGTTAGAATAATTATTGTTCGGCTTAAAAATATAAAATAAGGAGTTCGCAAACGATTTTACGTTTTTAAAAACATTTGGGAAGCTTTATTCGCGAAAGCCGGCAGAATAGCCCAGAAATCCGCCGCTAAACTCACTATCTTAAAGGGAATTATTAATAATATATTTACCAATACGTTGCTCCTCTTTAATATATCGGCAAATTATAATAAATGGATCGCCTACGTTTAACTTATCGATGGGCGCCTTTATAATTTACGTATTCGTTACGACAACAATAGTACAATCGTTATTGAAAGCACCTTCCGCGGTAGAAATAATGGCGGTAATATGCCCGTTTAAAATAGCTAGGACGATATTATTACAACTAATGTAAACGCCTTTCGAACCTCTTTTAAACGATGCGCCACTTAGATTAACCACGCGAAACTTTTCCGCCGTAAGGACTTCGGTTATATTTACATTACGAAAAGAACGGTTACTGGATCCGTACCTGTTTATAGGACTCAGCGTAATGCCCGAACGGTTTTAACGATAAATTCGTTATAAAAATCTATTTTATTTCGATCGAAAACCTTATCGACTTCGAAAAAGTAAAAAAGTAACTTTTATATATAATTGTATATAGGAGTTAATAGGACTTTAATTTAACTTGACAATTTCACCCTAACTTTGAAACAGCTTTCCGTTTATAAAAAATTTACTTTATAATTTTATTCGTTTTATTTACGCTTTAATAAATATAAGTTATAAATATTACTATGCCGCGAATAAATAGTTTACTAACCGTTAAAAATTACTTGGTTTTTTTATTCCCTTATAATAATTTAGTAAAACCACGTTTCATACGTTCGATCTTTCTTTACGACTTATTTTTTTTTATTTTTTTATACTTTAACCTCAATAAATACTATTACCGAATATGAAATACATCGTTATTTCCCTATAGTATAACTTTATTTTAAATAAGAACTAAATAAAATACCAATAATTTATTCACGACGTTATAAAATATATATTACTTTTTAGACGAGCTAGTAACTATCGCATTTGGGAATGAGGGTTTTCGCCTGTTTAGAAAGTGTTAAAAGGAGTTAACGTCGCTATATTTTACGTTATTTTACAATAAGCTTGTAAGGACCAAACCGGGTATTAACCTTGCTTTATGTGGCGCAAAAGACTTTTATGGCCTTTTTAGCGGCAATTATCTAAGTTTACACGTTTTTTAGCTGTTCGTTAATACTTAGGGAATGGCTTATAGTACGTAGACTTACTTCGGTCCTAAAAGTCAAACACCAAATACGCTTTCTACAACTCCTTAATAACTTTATTTATATCCGGGTTTAGATTTAGTGGCGTAAACGTATAATTAAAATTACAACCTGTAACCCTAATAAAATAAAAACGGCACCGGGCCCCAGTATTTAGCTACTCATTAATAGCTCCTTCATAGTTATTGGAATTACTTACCCTTAGTTTTTTGGCAACATTTTCTGTGATTATACGTTATTTTATAAACGTATTTGAAACATATTTTTTTTCGAGTTCTATTATGGTATATATAGATAGCCTTCAGGTTAAGGAACTTTATACTTGTTAATAAAAATCAAATAGCTTTAAATTATATAACACATATCTTTAATAGCTTTATTTACTTCGGCGGCGAGCTAAAGATTTATTGTAACGTTGTTAGTAAAGGAAATACCAAGATTACAAAATAAACAAGTGTTATATTGATAATTATAAGGATCAATATTATATGGAAGAGTTAAAGGTTTAGGAAGGAAGAAATTTTTATCTTTTGTATTTTGAAGTTTAGTGATTATTTATAGGAATGGGAGGGTGTTAAAGCCCCTTTTAATGTAACATTAACCTAATTATTTCTATACAGAACCATATTGTTTTAAAAAGCGCTCATACCTTCCTTATATTTACGGCTCTTTACACCACACCATAAAAAAAAAAAAAAAAAAGAAGGAAGGAATGACAAAGGTGTTTTTTGTGGTAATGTTATAAGCTAGTTCCTAGCTAGTATTACCAGGAATCCAACTCTGGTAGTTCTATACGCTCCTACGATGCTCCAAAGCAGGGAGAGGGCTGCTTAAGAACACTTCATATAACTAGAGAGGGCTGTACCATCTTAGCTCTATAGCCGCTCCCTAGCAAGGACTTCTTCTATTTCTTCTTCATCGAGGTTTATAGACAGAATCCAACCACCTTGAGCGACAGCTCCAGCCTCAGCTCTTGTACAGTCGGTTTAATTAAAATACCTACAAATTAAATAATAAAGATTCCATTAATTAAAGGTTAACAATATACTAAGCTTAACCATCACCTTTATCCAATATTCAAACGAAACGAAAAACTCCTCGATTAATAATTCGATATTTTTCACGAGTAATAACGCATGAAGTTTTTTAACAACATCTCACCATTTCTGTTGTCGGTATTCGCAATATAAAGAACTATATAAAAAGTAAATAAAGGTCAATTAATAGTGGATTTACAACGATTTAACAAATGGGTTATTTTAAATTTCTATTTATCAGTTTTATAAAAAGAAATCATTAAATTCATTTGTGGTAACAAAATAAATTATAATTATAAACTTTACCAAGTTTTTCTTTTAACTTCTGGTATATTTAGATTTTCGCGACCGATTTACTTTCGTTAAATACCACAGATTCGAACGAAGTAAAGTTATTCCTATAGGTTTTCGTAATTCGTCTTCCCACGTTTAACTTTTTATAAATCGAACATCAAAGGAATTTCGGCCTTTTCATCGCGCTTTTATCGACGATATTCTTATTTATTCCAATATGTTCGAGAAACACCTTATTTATCTAAAAGCTTTATTTAACCTTTTTACTAGCAAAGGTATCATTTTATCGCCAAATAAATTTTATATTAGCTTTTGATTAGTAAAAATTTTGGGATTTTTAACTATTAAAGAGAAAACTTATGGTTTTCATAATCTTTCTTTTTTTTACAACTTAAAAGCCCTTGAAATATACTTGAAGGTAATAGGATTTCTAAGGCCAATAATACCTTATTACACCTAATTGTCAAACCTACTTTAAAAACTTAAAAAAAAAACTATTAATATAAGGAAGAAAATAAGGATAACTCGAAATCAGTAACCAAAAAAAGAGATTATATTATATACAGTCTATTTTTATTCATCTTACGCCTAAACAACAACATTCTTTTAAATTTACATAAGTTCATTTATATAAATATCCTAAGTTATACTACCTAAATTCAATACGTTAACTGTTTTTTTTAATTAACAGGAGTTTTAAAAGCGAATTCAGTATTATGTTTTTTCACCTAAAAACAAGTTATTTTTTAGTAACGGAGTCAGTCTATTCCAATAATTATTATCGAACCAGTATTATTTTCAAGTAGTTGATTAATTCGAGATAAACTTAACTATATTCCTTTAAAATATAAGGTTGTATGTCTCGTATAGGTATATAAATACTTACGAATAACCTTGGTTGGTAGCCCTTTACCAACTATTATTTTTACCAATTATAAAGCTACTCGAGCTATTATAAATTAAACTTCATTAAATATGATATTTATGAATAGGGTAAATCGACAACTGGTCAACGCGTTAATTTACCTTAATTTATATTTATTAAATGTGATTTCCTTACCAGGACACCTTAATTTAATACTAAATACCTTTAGTCGTTTTCCTTTTAATGAGGATAATGTAATGATCACACTAAATACCCGTGAGTATGTAGAAGGTGTCCAGAGGGTTTATGTTAGCAGTAAGGTAGCAGAGGTAACAAAAGGTGCAATATCAAGACTGTATTCGTGCGAGTGATGATCAGAAGCCGTGAGGCTATTCAGGGTAGACTGAATACTTAGATTGACAACTGAAGAGCTATGAAGGAAATACTATCTATCTTGGTAATGAAAGTGTCCTTATATATCCGCGCCTTCATACGTCTTCAGTGTAGGCTCGACTGGCTCGATACCGAGTCCATCGAGTCTCACACCATGCTGACCCTAACCCTTGTGTACGGTGTGTCTGTTGTGGATCCCTGGTGCCTGCCGAGAGGCTGTGTCCAACCGATTTCCTTCGTTATCTGCTGCGGGGCCGCCGCTGGTGCGCCCTGCAGATGTTGGGTCATAACAGATAAACAACCTTAAAAAACTAATATACCAGTATTGAATTAAATTTTTAATAAGTCATTAACATAAAATTAGGGTTAAACAATATACCTTACTAAGGCATAAATACTCGACGATATACGACTTTGCTTTTAAACTAGTTATTATAAGGATAATATTTGGCGTGAAATTTTACAAAATCTTGTAAATAAAAAAAAAATAAGGATATGACTCTTCATTCTTTTCAACTCGAATACATATTTCGATTGATCAATCGCTTATTATAGAATCACAACGCGAACGGTTATAAAAGGCTTGTGGTTCCCATAATACTCGTACAGAAGCTTTTCACTGAAGTACACGATAAAAAAACACTATTTCGAACTTAAGAGAATAATAGTTACCTTAAATAGAGGATATTTTTGCTGAAAACGCAAGTTTGTAAAAGCATATGTTGAGAATTACATGCATTATAGAAAACTAAGCAAAGACAATCATAACCCTGTTAATTGTCTCAAACCTATTTTAAACAACTAAGGAACCAATATATACTATTTATATGAACTTTATAATCGTATTACCAATAATGTTTTTTTTAAAGATATACCTTAAATATTACCTGGTAGGGAATTTTTCGATACCATAATACTCATTATATACAAAAAGTTTAAACGAACCCTCTTGATTCCTTATTATACGAAGTATATGGCCGAAAATTGGGCAGTTGTTTTAGTTCGACAATTCTTATTATTCGGCTAGCTTTGTTTATGACAAATTATTTTATATGAAGATATTAAGGTAATGTTAGTTTTTTGACAAAGTTTATAAAAAGAATTTAAAACACGTTTAATAATAACGACAGCCTATTATTTATCAGCGGATAGGAAAGTAAAAAAAAATCAGTTAGTTAAATTAGCGTTACGCCACTTTATTGCAAACATCCTAAATAACATCAAGTTCATGTTATACCAGCCTTACAATAAAACCTTAATAATATTTACTTACGTACTTTAAAATCTAATCTATATAAGTATTTGTTTAAATTTAAGTTTACGATACCAATAAATGTTTTCATAATAATTTTACCACGCCAACAAGCAGAAATTCGCTTTATACGGGAATATTTGCGACGAGGCGTAAAATTAACCATAGATATTATAACCGCAAAGGTAAAACAAGATACGATCAAAATCATCGTTGGCATAATTTTACCGTGGGCAACAAAGAGCGATTAAAGTTAGGAAAAGCTTATAAACCACTATAAAAAAAGGAAAATTGTTACCACTGCGTATAGATCTATACACAATGATAAAAAAGATCAATGATTTAGCTTTTACGTTAAATTTTCCACCAAACTTACGAGTTTTCCTAACTGTTAGCATTTTTTATTTATTACTCTATCAAAACCCAATAAACTATCCATTTAACAAAATTACGCCACCGCTCAAACTAATTAAATAAGAAAATAACGGATCAGATATCGAAAACTGGGAAGTAGAACATATATTAGCTAAACGAGTGAATCGACGCGGTCGCAAAGGGGATTAAGTTTAATATATTCTTAGATAAAAGGGCTTTACGGTTCTTTACGATGAATAGAAACCGGTATCAAAATTAAATTGCCCGGAATTGATTAAAGCTTTTAAGAGGAACAATAGGAATATTTCGAAGACTTGTGAACTTGAATGAAAAAGACATTATTGTTTCTTTTGGCCCCCTGGCATTTGTTTTATTGCGGAGGAGGTATCTGCACTGCTTAAGCTGTCTGGTCATCATTGTCTCGTGCCTTCTCACGAGACTGCCTACTCATGAGTGCGCCTTCTCTTCTCATTAGTTATCCTTCTCAAGAATACTTATTGTTATACATGCCCTAGTAGATTCCTCTCTCTTTTTACTTAGTCTTCAACTTCAAATACAGACCGGAATACTACCATACATTCGCACGTACACACAGCACAACATTACCTAATATTACACCGACTATAATATTATTAAGCAAACTTATATACTGAATTATAAAAAAGAGACGAAAAGAAAAATAAACCTCCTTAATTAGATATTTAACAAACTTATGTTATATCAATAAGTAATGAGAAACTTAGGAACTAGCGAAGGAACCTTACACCAACAGATTCGGTAAGCTGTTACGGGTTATTAGTAATTCGAATACACCCTCCAATATATAAATGCAACCTATGAAGGGGTTTTTAACTAACTACGTTTCTTGTTAACAACTATAACAACTCGAGTTTCTAACTCGACTAATATCTACTTTGAAGCCCCTAAATTTAGTAATAATAAAAAAGACACATTTTACGCGTATTAAATCGACCGTAAATACGGAAAACCCAGATAGTACAGCTAATGAAAAGCCCGGACCTCTACCTACAAAAAAGGGTATTCTTTTTCCTTGATGTTTTTTCAAATCGACTAAACAAATTCACTTTGAACGCCAAAAAGTACTAGATTTACGATAATAAAGACTGTTAATTAATACATCATATTATCACCGAACGTAAAGTAAAGTAATCAATATATTATATACAGTTCCCATTTACTTCTTATCGTAAATACGTCGAATTATTTATACAATTTAAATGTAATAAAGTTAAAAAAAGAAACCAAGCTCAAAGTCATCGACTGATACAAAGATATTCATACTAATATTAACCCGTAAGTAATGTAATAACTTGCCGATTACGTTTTCTTATACCACCTTATAAGTAAAAACCTTTATTACCAACATAAAGATAAATACCATAACTTTACATATCTCTTTACCATTTAAAATAGCTACGCGAAAAAGATCTTTTAAGAGATTATACCGGATACGAGGGCGGCACAATACTTAATAAAAGGCTATTCATAATACGTCACATTACAAAGGGATACTGATACTGTTATGAAACTCTATTACGCGGATGCTAACAAAGTTAAGGTTAATTTTAGCCTTAGAAAAAAAATTTTTTTACTAGGATCTATGACGGTTGAAACTATTATTAGCTCTATTATTTCCCACGTTTTGAAACCTTTTACTCTCTTCTTTTTTTGCCTTAGGGATATAAAAAATCTTAGCGTTAACTTTAATATTTAAACTAACTGTTGGTAGATCTTTATTGTTACAATGTAGTCGATTCGAATCACTGTGGTTGAAGTAACTGGTGCTGCGTTGATATTGTTGATTGATGTGTTGTATAAGTTCTAAGTTTGGTAGATCGCTAGCCGGTCTGTATACTAATTTGTATAGGCAAACGTTTTGTTCTATGCCCCACTTTCATGTGGGTACCTACTGCACTGTACTTGTAGTGCAATACCATAACCAGCAGTCAATACAGTCAACTTTACTTACAGTAAAGTTGACTGATTGCACTACAATTGACCCACTAAAAATAGAAGCTAATATAGTTCCAACACTAACAAACTAATATAAATTAAAGCCGGTAGAAGACTTTTATTTAACTTTAAATAAAATTATTTCTAGTTTTATCTTTAAGGGTTAAAGGTAGTGGTGTTAAATATAAAGGAGGTGAAACTTCGTTAATTATATCATAGATTTAATTATGCAGAAACTAATAGGCTTTATAAGGGTTCAAAGATGATTAGCTTCAAAAATATGAACTTAGAAGCGTTAAAAGAAATTAAACAGCTTTTCTACCACCGCCAAAAATATTTCCAAGCCCCTTTAAAGTTTAAATTCACGTGAAAGAAAAATTAAGACATTAATTCTGAAGTTTTCGTAATTGTATTTTAACTAAACGGCAAACTAATATTATATATTGTGGACTCTGCCACGGTTTTTCATGACGCTAAATTCCTTAAAACCATTACAATAAAGGAAACGTGGGAGGCATTATGCGCTTTATATATTAACACGTACTTTGAGCTACTAAACGTATTAGTTTATAATGCTGGTACCAACTTCGATACAATATAATTTCAAGTTAATATCAGGTCGATAAGGATTTAATGCAAATAGGATTTCGTTAAGGTTGATTAGAGTATTAATACGGTCGAAATGGTATATACCTTTTTATAAAGGGATTAAGATATCCTTACATTAGAAATTGAAAGCTTTATAAATTACAAAGCCTTAATAATATTATTAGCCCTAATGGATTTATAACAACTTTACTGGTATTTAGGGCCTATCTACACATAACACCTAAGTTGTTACCCTTGTTAAGCATCCAGAAACACGTTACGGCATATAGTAAATCCTTAAAGAAACTATTAAAAAAATCGCTATGCCGCTAATTTAATAATGCCCTTAACATTAAAAACGGATTATTAACAACAAATGTGTTATCCTTCCCCCTTTAAAGTAAAGTCTTTACTCAATGTAATCTATGTTGGTAGGCCTTAGATGTTGCAATGATGTCGATTCGATTGGTCGAAATAACAGGTATATTGCAGTAGTCAGATAGTGGATGTATTTTTCTAGGTTTGGCAGACCGTTAGCCGGTCTACACTGTAATTTGTATAGCCAATTGCTTGGCCCGTACCCTAGAGTTAAGTGCAGTGTACTGCACCCAACTTATACCCAATGCGGTAAGTTCGTACAAAGCAATACACTTGCAGTACGGTCAACTTTACTGACAGTAAAGTTGGACTACGATACTGCATGTAATACTATTCCAACAATCTAAGTAAATAGGATAGGCCGTATAAGATATTAAGTATTACTAACCTAAAAATAATAGTTAAAACTATTAACGGTCCTGTAAATTTTCGAGTTACATAAATTAAACCGTATAAATGACCCCTTAAATCTGATAAAGATTTTGAAGTTAATAAACTCCGAATCGAATTGATTAACTAATATAATCCTTTTGAGCCGGTCGTTATTAAACTAATTGTTGGTAGGCCTTAGACGTTGCAATGTTGTTGATTCGATTGGTCGAAGTAACAGGTGTATTGCGTGGTCAGATGGTGGATGTATTGTTCTAGGTTTGGCAGACCGCTAGCCGGTCTACACTGTAATTTGTATGGCTAAGTGCTTAGCCCGTGCCCTAGAGTGAAGTACAGCATACTGCATTCGACTTACACCTAATGCGATAAGTCTAAACAATGCAATACACTCAACTTACAGTTTAATATAGTCAACTTTACTTATAGTAAAGTTGACTTACTACACTGCATGTAATATTATTCCAACACTGACAGCTTTTTAGTTTGTGCACACACGCTAGTATAACTGACCAATATTTTCCATTTGCCACTAAATTACCTCCTCGTCAACTGACTAGATCCCTATTAATCCCAGTTGACCTCCGTATTAAATTGTATTTAATTGAATGCAAATTAACCCCATTTAATCTCAATTGTTCCATTGCTCCGAGGTCCGAGTTTATCAACTACTACAAAAAGTTTTTTCGCTACAGCCTTTCGTAACTTTAAATATGCCACTCAAATAGATCGCTATTATCAATCTAAATCCCTTGGCATTCTTCTAATCTGCCATTACATTCTTATTCGTCTTCACGTGATCTAGGCTTTCCAGGCGGTCTATTCACATATCTCTTAATGCGTATGGTTAGTTTGTTATTATCTATAAACCTTTTCAGTGCTTTGTTTATCGTAGCCTTCGTTATATCATTTGAAAAATTATCTTTGCCATCAATACATTAGAACTCCTTAATCTCCCTTCTTTCGTAGGTTTCGCGGAGTGATATTATGTCGATTATCAGGTGTTTTTGCTAGTAGTTTCGAGCTTTGACAAACACTCGAAGAGACTCCTTAAGTTGATACAAATTACCACCGGGATAAAGGGAATTCTCAATTACCTGGTAATAAGGTTGAGGGTTTCCTATAACGCTATACCTACATCAAAGCCCGCTATTATACCGTAAATCTTTAAAGACAATACGCTTCGTGTAATCCTTTTATACTTAACAAAGGTTTGGTAAATTAGGTTACCGGTAATGCTAAATTGATCCTATCGCCTACCTTTGTTGATAAGGGTTATTAGAAAGCCAACTTATAAATACAAGTCGATATTATTTATAAAGAACACATCCGTAAAGATTATTTAATTAGTCTTTAAAAGGTCGATTGATACCATATTAATCCCGCGGTTCAAGTTCTTCATTTGCCATTCCAACCTCTTATTTAGTCAATTAAAGTCTTTATCCATTGGTATTTGTACTTATACCGCAATGAATAGGTTGTATAAGGTTTTCGGTTAGTATAGGGTGGTAATATAGCTAACCCGTATATACTATTCCAAGTACCGTTAAGCCTTAGCCTTATTAATTTTGTCGATCATAGTAAAAATAACGCCCTGGCCCTTTTGGCAGAAACTTAAGCCAGCATTAATACTAAGCATACGGATTAACAATCCATTAAAGTTAAGTTAGTTATTTTTTGTTAACGTCGTTACTAGCTTACAATTTCAAAATTTGGAGTTTTCAATAACTTGTTGTTTTTATGCCATAAAGCCAGCAGTTACGACGAAAAAAGGATTATTAATTGATATACCTACCATACTGAAGTCCCGTTTTAGTTTATTAATAAAAATAGGTTGTATATTAAAAACTTTATCTTTAGTCGGAACTTAAAATACGACTGGTAAATGAAAAACTAGTAAACGCTTGCTTTAACTAATTCATATAGTGGTTTAAAATACAGTATTACCATTCCTAATAGGTAAATAGCGCGGAGTCTTTATAGTAGTTTTAATAGTACAATCCATTATATGTCCGTTACTAACTATATGTAAGCTTACGTAATATTACGATTATTGAGGATAAACTTACCTTTAGTCCTAACTAGTAAATTTACTATTAGGGTAATTACCAAATTCTAATTAATTTTTAAATCGTTAACGACTACGTGAAAATCCAGTCCTTACCTTTATCACCGTATCTTCAAGCAATTAGCCGTGATTTTTTATACAGCTGCCCCATGGTCTTACCCTTAACCTCGTAGATAATCCTCGACTTAAAAATCATAACATTTGAATTTTAAAGGTTAAAGTTAGTTTTCGGCATAAATTATATTACACCTCGAGTTAGTAATCCATTGATCCCGATCCTATCGTTTTCTTTAAAAGGTTTTCTGGAAGTTTAATAATCCCTTATACCCTAAATTTTACTATTAAGTCTTCGTCATTTTTTACCCTGCTTACCTAAACAGTATTATAGGTACGACCTGATATATATTCCTCTTTTTTAATATTCCTCTTCTTTGAAGGTTATCCGCGCCGGTAGCGTTCCATTAGTTTATCGATAACGAACGGGAGAGGTTCATATTAACTCGGTCGTTTAACTTAAGGGTTTTTATCGTTAGTAGCCCCATATAAAGCTTAACCTAAGTAGTTCAGAAAGATACAGGGCCGTTAGTAGTTTTAATAACCACTTTAAAGTTCGTAATACTTAATATCTTATATAGCCCCTTCTATTTGCCTAGCTTCCGCCACACGAGGACTTTACTTTATAGTAGTAAAGCAAGTACATCGATTGTTATAGAACAATTTCTGGTATTAAAGACATTATTAACTTAAAGGTGTGCCGATTCTTTTCGTAATTCCCTTAAAGCTTTGTTATAAGCCGCAACACGTTTTTAAATACTTACTGAAGGCGTAGATTCACTTGTAAAACATAAATACGCTTCAAAAACCAGTAACGTTGACATCAAGCTGGCAAGACCCATAATATCGTTTAAGCCCTTCACTACCATTTGTAAACGTGCCTCCAAATCCGTAAAACTTTTAATTTTTAACGTAAAAATACTATACGTTCAGCGAATTAAGGAGTATACTCTTTTAACCTTTCTAATGATCTAATAGGCTTTTATAAATACCTATTTATACTAAATACCTATTATTTTAAAATCTTTCTAAAACTTCGTCGCCGTAAAGTTGGTACCGGTATCGTGAACGACGACGTTAGGTGGACCCAGGTACGTATTAATTTATAATATCTTTAAAAATTTCAACGTATCCTTTACCCAAAGGAATTTTAAAAACTTAACTTCGTGGAAGGAGGTTACGAAGTTAACGACATGAAAAACAGGCTTATTATTTAGGTAAAATATATTAATGAAAATCTTATAGTTAAAGTTCTTATCGTCTTTTAATTTAAATTCAAATTTCCGGGGAGCTTATGTATATGTTTAGTAATGGTGGCAAAGCCTTTTAATAACTTTTAGGGTAAATTATTCTACATATTCATATCTTACGGACTTTAGGACTTTATATAGCCTGTTAATAATTAGATGGTTAAAACGATGATATAATTAACGAATCTTCGGTTTCGTTAGGTTTAATATTATTACTTCCGGCCCTTAAAGATAAAACCATAAATTCCCCTACTTAAAGTTAAATAAAAACCTTTAACTGTTTTTGACTAATTCGTTTACGTTAATGTCCATATTAACGCTAAGGGTTTTTATATCCTTTAAATAAAGTAGGAAAGAAGTAGGGAATTTAAAGATATAAAACGTAATTACTTTTACAATAATTTGAATTACCGTTGTCCCTAATAACGATAGTCATTCGCCCGAACTAAAGCTAACTTTAGTTTTGCTAATATCGTGACGGTTAATCTTAGTAACTGTAATACTTTCCCTTCGCAATATTACGTACTACAAATAGCCTTTTATTAAGTACCTTACTACCTTTGTATCTGGCATAATACCTTAAAACGTTTAATCTACGCAGCGATTACGGAGGTTAAAGATATATAAAGGATTAAAAGTGTAATTAGGGTAAAGGTAAGGGTTTTTACCACATGAATGGTATAAAAATGTATAATCGGCTAATTATTAGGTTACTATACTAAAATCAATATTTTAGTACCACTTAATCAGCTTAAAGGTATTGTTATTAATAGGCTTATCCCTTTCGAAGTTTATAACTTAGTCGAGGTATTTTTATTTAAAAGTGGTAAAGTACTTAATGTAATATGTTACCTTTTTATTATTTCTTTCGGCAAAAGGATACCGAATTAACTAATAACCAGTTTTACTATAAATCCAATATCTTTTACCACTATTACGACGATATTATTGGCGGTCAACAGATCCGCCTATATCTTGTTAATGCTAAAATAAGTGCTGCTTTCAATCTGGAGCCGAGGTCGAGGTCGATAGGCTAAACCTTAGGCGTTATAAGCGCAAGTACTTGCGGTCGACATAATTAATTACCGCAAGGTCTTCCTTATCCACGTTAGAGAAGTTGCCGATTTAAAGGTATATACCGAATGAATTTGGTATACGTATTATTACGATCGTAAACAAAGAACGTAACTGGCTAAAAAAGCCTTCGCAGGTAGTATCCAGGCGTTATAAGGCGTATTTGAACTCTCTAACACCTGTAACTGTTACCTTTATCTACTCGCGAAGTGTAACTTCATTAATTTGAGTCTTTCTCATTGCCTTCTAATATATTATCAGTTTATTAAACATCTAATTAAAAACATTCATTGGTAATTCCTCTTCTTTTTTCTTTACCATTATTATAGTCTACCGCGTAGTAGTCTAATCTATATGGTATTACGCGAAGTGGATGTCGTACTTGAAGGAGAATTTTATGCCATCGTAAATCTCGCGAAAAGTAGTAGCGCTCATTAAGAAAGTTAGGTAGTAATTTTTTACGTAACCTATAAAAATTTCAGAAAATAATAAGTAAAAATCAAAAGGTAAAACCTCCATCCACTTACAAATATTTAAGAATAACATCATTTTAGTATCAAAAAGATTGTAAGGCTTTCCGTTATACTTTTCTATATTATCTGAAATCTTAGAGAAGTCTATTATTAACTTATAGTTAATGTTAACTATTTTAATAGGTCTTAAAGGAAGGTCGCAATAATTATCTCAAGCTTAATTGGTATTTCCTAACAACTTAAATCTTAAATGTTTCTAAACACGGTGTTAAGAGTAATTGCTAGTCGTTTAGCCCGATAGGTAAAGTCTTGTGGTAATACTTGTGATCGGTTTACGTATATAAGGTCCAAAAAGAGAAGGTTTTTGATACTCTTGGCGATTATATCGCTAAGGGTCGGTGGGGCCTTGTAAGTTTTAAAAAGCTTAACGATTTTGTTTAATTAACTGGTGTAGTACTCTGACGTTAATACCTTTAGCCGCGTTGGCAGCCCTCGTTTCGCGTATTCTTCTGCCATTAAGAGCGTACTTCGTGTTATTATGTGGAGGTACTAAGCCATTAAGTAGGTTAATAAGTTCCTTATCATTAATGCGTAAAGAGATTCAATTTAGCTGGATTCAAAGTAAAGGTCCTTTGAATCATGTATAGGGGTGTTAAGATTTTTTAACAGCTTTCTCTTTTCCTTAGGGGTCTTATAGACATTCCTTAAGCTGGGCTAACTTAAAAAAGGTTTTTGCCATTCTCTTATAATCTTTATCTGGTATGTAAATTCTGCGTCTTTTAACTTTTATCCTTAACTTAACCTTAACTTACCGTTAGATCGTCTTTTATATATTTGGTATTTAGTAGTTAAATAACTCGGGAAAGTCTGGGAAATTATTGGCGCCGCGGCCAAGCTTTTTACCTGCGTTAATTTCGGGGATTTACTAACTAACGTAATTAGTTAAGTGAACTTTAGTAGAGGTTTTGTTAACATCTTTAATCTAAAGTTTATGGTCATATTAGTTAACGAAAACTGATCCGAGGTTTTTAATTACTTTTTTCTAGGTAGGATCTATAATAGCCTTAAAGTAAACGTTAGTGGTAGATATATTAAGGCTTATATAGAGCGTGGTAGGTGTATAAGACGAAGGACTTGGTAATCTTAAGCGTAAGGAACTTGGTATTTTAACGTAAAGTTGTGTGGAAACTTGATGATTTGGTGACTTAGTAACTTGGCGAAAGGTTGCATAACGTGGCTTTTTTAGCGCGGCTTGGTGTTTTCACCAAAATCAGCGAACTTGGAGATAAACGTAACGTGAGGAGTAAAAAGAGTAAAATAGGGCAAAGATTTGGTGTAAAGAGCAAGGTAGAAGGTCATTGTTGGTGGTAAAGGGCGAAGGTTGTTTATTGTAGGCCATGGAACTTAGTTGTTTTTCTATAGTAGTAGCGCTCGTAGTAGTACTGACTTAGCCGTTTACTAACTTATCGTTTGAGACTTTCAGCGGTTAATCTCAACGCTTTTTAAGAAGGATCACTGAAGATTTCTTGGTACTTTCGAATAACGATACTGTCGCTTACTTTCAGATTGCCGTTGGAAGACTGTAGAAACCCAAAAGTCTTCTCTATTTTCCTGATATTGAAAGACTGGCGCAGTACTAATAGAGGTCCTTCGCAAGAATCTTTCCTCTACCCCAGCGATCGTTTTGAATTAGAGCGTAACCGGAAAGTAGCTTCTTCTTCTACTTAGCTTATCTGTATTTAACTTAGCAGGCAAGCACTGATCAGTGTTGGTAGGCCTTAGACGTTGTAACGTTGTCGATTCGATTGGTCGAAGTAACAGTAGTATTACATAGTCAGATAGTGGATATATTATTCTAGGTTTGGCAGACCACTAGCCGGCTTGCATTGTAATTTGTATGGCCAAGTGCTTGGCCCGTACCGTAGAATGAAGTTCAGCATACTGCACTCGACTTACACCTAATGCGGTAAGTCTGCACAACGCAATACACTCAACTTGCAGTTTAGTATAGTCAACTTTAATTACAGTAAAATTGACCTACTGCACTGTATGTAATACTATTCCAATACTAATAAAACATTGACAGCGTGAAAAACCACCAAAAAAAGAGAATACATACTAAAAAAGAGGACGGTGATAGAAACCAAAAGCCTAATAAGGTATATATAATGACGTAGGTATTTCAAAAAGAGAAGTTTAACCGAGAATTTTCCTTTAAGCTATGTGCCGAAGGTATTGTCAACATACTGGGTAAGATTTTTAAGAAAAAAATAAGTGGAGATTAATGGCCTTTTTTATAAGAAGTTACATAATTTGTACTATAGACGTAATTTAAAAGCTAAAACGTTACTATTTTTGAATTAAATATAGTTTACGAAATTAAAGATACAATTACGAACCAACCGTATAAAAAATCTAGACTAATCGCTTAAAGATATGGTAGTAAAGTTAAGGACTAGATCCTTACTTAATCGACTATAATCTAAAAGATTAGCTAGTGTTTAATCTTCATAATTGATATTAATTTAACTGTTAACATAAAACGCTAGTTTATGTTTAATAGATGGGATATTAAGTAAGGTACGCGTCATTTGTTATCGATCTTTAACGGATTATTCTATTGTAATTGTTAAAAACATTAAGGTATAAGTTTCCAGCTAGTACGATAATACGTTGCATTAAGCTTTTGTATAGATTA
Organism: Anisogramma anomala; assembly: GCA_038502455.1. NCBI lineage: Eukaryota > Fungi > Ascomycota > Sordariomycetes > Diaporthales > Gnomoniaceae > Anisogramma > Anisogramma anomala. The sequence continues at coordinate 14,855,395 of JASMMZ010000004.1, read as the reverse complement.
GCTGAGGTAAATATATATTGGTTTCTTACATACCAAGCGTACTTTAAAAGTAGGTTTGGTATAAAAAATTTAACATTTAACACATACCTATTAATTACAAAGGTTAAAAACTTTGGTATTGTAGATATGTAAATTAATAATATCATTTTCCTTGAAAATGTTTGATTTATGACAGTAGAATAGAGTATTATCGAAAATTCAAGTTTCTAAAGGTGTAAGCTGATTAAAACGTTAGATAAAGTCATATAACTTAACTTTAATAAATTTATAATCCGAATCCAGAAAATTAAGGTTAAAAACGGCACTTATATCAACCTACACTAAAAAAGACAAGTTATAAGCTTAACAATTATCGATAAGGCCAACGGAGCAAAATTACAAAGATACCTGGAACAAAGGGCCTATGCAGATTATATCGTTACGTTATATTAACTGAAAGTATCATATAACCTTTCTATTGCGGCAAAAGTACAAAATCTATAAAATAAGAACTTGAACAAGTTGAATAAGCGGATTTAACAGCAAATGAACCACGTGAAAAGAGAAATTAATATAGTTTTTATGGATTTGGCGAAGGCGAAGCTAATAATTTTTACGAACGGGTTATATTCCAATAATACTAACCTTATATCTTAAATAGATTTCTTAGTAATACTCGTTAACGAGGATAATTCTAAAAGATAATTTATAATTACCGGAAACCTTATACATTGGATATCCGTTAAGTATAAGCGTATAATCTGGAGCGTATTGGTTTTCAAAGTTTACAGTATAATGGTGAGCTTTAATATAGGTATAGTGACTAACTGCTAGAATAGTAGTTAAATTAAATACAGTCAAGTTAACTTTACTTGTAGTAAAGTTGATTGTACGTACTACAAATTGACTGCAGTTTGTAGGATTTGAATACACTTCAATGCAAGTGTAGTGCAGTAGGTTCCCACTTCAAAGTGGGGTACAGACCAAAGCGTTTGACTATACAAATTAGTGTGCAAACTGGCTAGCGGTCTGCTAAACTTAGAAACAACACATCTTAATCAACAATATCAATGCAGCACTAGTTATTTCGACTACAGTGATTAGAATCGACTAAATTATAACGATAAAAGCCTACCAACACAAACGGTATATTAAGGATTATTCCTAAATAGCTAAGACTGCTTTCGATACCTATGGTAGTATGTATTAATTTCCTAAATTTATACGAATATTTATTAAAGTTGGGTGCGACTAATGAAAAACGTTTAATAATAAACGTAATAGCTTTAAGGGGTGCATACAAAGCCTAAGAGATCTATGAGTTCTAGTGAATGAATGGAAAAGATAACTCTGCTAACGCTATAACCAAGGTTACACCCAATAGTACCCTAGAAAAGTTTGTGGATAACAATACGCTAAATATACGAATCGAGGGTTACGTGGACCACCCAGCACGTTACGTGATTAAATAGAGTAGCCTTAGCAAACTGGAAGACTTTTAAGGTATTAACGGTGATAACGTTAATAACAAAGGTAATAATGGAGATAGTTTAAACTACTAGTAAAAGGTACGTAATTGGTGGCGTACTTGATTCACATAATTCTATAGCGAAAGATCTGTATACAGGAATTAAGAAACGAAAGCCGTGGAGGAGTAAAGTAAAAGTGCTATAAGAGTCCGTAATTAAAGTTGATTTCAGTACAGATTGGGTCTGGCTTGTTCTTAGTTTACAAATTAAGAAGGGATTTCAGAGGTTGCCACCAATTGATGGCAAGCCACGCTGGCATACAGGCACAAAACAAAAAGCCGTCAGTGTTGGAATAACAGTTAAATATAGTATAGTCAAGTCAACTTTACTTGTAGTAAAGCTGATTGTACGTACTGCAAATGAACTGTAGTTTATGGAATTTCAATATACTACACTGTAAATGTAGTGTAGTAGATGCCCACTTCAAAGTGGGATGCAAGCTAAAGCGTTTGGCAATACAAATTAGTATGCAGACCAGCTAGCAGTCTGTCAAACTTATAACGAACACATCTCAATCTACAATATCAATGCAACACTAGTTACTTCGACTACAGTTATTATAATCAACTACGTTGCAACTATAAAAACCTACTAACAAATATTATAATAAAAGTAAATTCGTTTAAATGGAGTATTTATATATTACTTATTAATAATATATAAAACGTCATTCATAATAACGATAAATAGAAACTTATTGAATTCTAAACTTAATACTTAATAAAGAATTTATTTCAAAGAAATTAGGAATAGGTTTAAAAATAAAGGTAATAATATAGAACGTATAATATTGAAATGAAGACTAAATATAATATATTTAAATTAATTATGGTTTGTAGGATTAACTTAAGTATAATGTAATAGGTACTCATTTTAAAGTGGAGCACAAACCAAAGCATTTAACTATACAAATTAGCGTGCAAACCGGTCCAAAGTTTACCAAACTTGAAACTTACAACTTATCAATTACAACTAATTTAAATACAACACCAATTACTTTAACCATAGTAATTCGAATTAACTACGTTACTGTTGGAATAGTATTGCATGCAGTATAGTAGATCAACTTTACTTATAATAAAATTGACTGTACTGCAAGTATATTGCTTTGTAATAACTTACCGCATTGAGTGTAAGTTGAGTACAATATGATAAACTTTACTCTAGAGCACGGGCCAAGAAATTGAACATACAAACTATAGTGTAGACCAGCTAGCGGTCTTCCAAACCTATAATAAGACATCCACATCTAACTATATAATACTACTGTTACTTTGACTACGATTCGAATCGACAACGTTATAACGTTTGAAGACCTACTAATACTAATTAGTGCTTATTAGATTAGGTACAGATTAGCTAATTAAAATAAGAAGCTACTTTCCGGTTACTCTTTACATTAATAATAGCAGTTAGAGTAGAGAAAAAATTCTTGCGAAAGACTATTATTAGTACTGCGCTAGTCTCCAACGTCAGGAAAACAGAGAAGACTTTTGGGTTACGTTAGTCTCTAACGGTAATCTAGAAGTAAGCTATGGTATCGCTATTGATAACATTAAGAAATCTTTATTAATCCTTTTTAAAAAAGTTAAGATTAACTGTCAGAAGTTTTAAAGTTTGGCAAGTCAGTAAACGGCTAAGTTAATACTATTATGGGTATTACTATTGCAAGAACGACCAAGTCTTACGGCCAAATAACCATTACTAATAACTTTCAACCTTCGCTCTTTACCAATAACAATAAACGATCTCTAACCTTACCCTTTACACCAAACCTTTCCACTACTTCACTCTTTTTACCGTATAAGCTACTTTAATCGTTAAGATCTCTATTTTAAGTGAAAACACTAAGTTACATTGAGAAAACCGCATCGTGCGATCTCACACCAAGTACCAAATTACCAAGTTATCAAGTCAACAAGTTTCCACACGATTTCACACCAAAACACCAAGTCTTTACACACAAGATCACCAAGTCTCTTACCCTACACGCCCTATACATCTTACAGAAACTAAAACATCAAAATATCTACAGCCAACATTCACTTTAAAGCTATCACTAACTCCAAGAGGAAAGAAGTAATTAAAGCCGTCGGAACTGCTTTCACCAAGTTTTACGACAACATTTAGTTGTTAAATGTAGATAAAAATTTAACGGAAAAATACCTTACCAATTTCGTCGGCTGTTATATTATTAAGTAAAACATTAGAAAAAAACGTAACTGCTACAACCATACTTTTCGTAAATACCGTAATTTTTTCGACAACTAGACCATTGATAAGTAAAAGAAGACTTAAAAAGTTGTCAAATCTAAGTTAAAGGAAAAACTTTAATGCCAAGGGATTCACGTATTGAAAAAGAGTTTTACTAGGTTAGTAAAAACTTTATTTAACTTGGCCTAACCTAAAAAATATCTCTAAAGCCTACGGCCTAAAGAAAAGAATGTTAAGGAACCTTAACGCCCTTATACGCGATTTAAGAGACCTTCCCTTTACTCTTAGCTAAATCAAGTCTTTTCATATACAAGCGATAAGTATATTAACCTGTTTAGCAACCTATTAATATTAAGTAATAGCGCAGAGTACGCCTTTAGTAATAGTAGAGCACATAAAGTAAGGGCCACCAATGCGGTGAAAGGTATTGATATTGGTATTCTACACCGGTTAATTAAACAAAATCGTTAGGCTTCCCAAAAGCTTTAAATACTCATCGTCCCTTAGTAATTTAGTCGCCAACCCCCTTAAAACCTTTCCCCGTTTACGTTCATCTATATGCGAAAGCCTACTATAGGTTCTATTATAGGATTTTACCCTTTAGGTTAGACGACTGTCAATTACCTTTAATATCATGCCTTAAAGGTTTTAAAGTTTAAATTACCAGGAAATACTATTTGAGATTAGGATAACTATCGAGATCTTTCCACAAAACCTTTTAAAATGATTAACATTAATTATAAGTTCTTTATGGATTTCGCCAAGATTTCAAACGATGTAGAGAAATATAACAGAAAGACTTATAACCTTCTCGATTCTAAGATAATACCCTTTTTGAATATTTGTAAATAGATAAAGGTTCCCCCTTTAGGTTTTTACTTACTATTTCCCGGAATCCTTATAAGGCACGTTAGGGACTATTACTTAATCTTTCTAACTAAAACCACTACGTTTCGCGAAATTTACGATAGTATGAAAGGCTACTTCGAATATGACGTCCACCTTACGTAATATTATACAAACTGAGCTATAACGCGGTGAACTATAATAATAACGAGAATGAAAGATGAGGAAATACCAATGGACGTATTTAATCAGATACTTAACAAGTTAATATTATGCTAAAAAGTAATGGTAAAAACTTACGTTAGCGAAGCTACACTTCACAAATAGGTATAGGTAACAGTTACGGGCGTTAACGAGTTCGAATACGCTCTACAACGCTTAGATTCCATATGCGAAGGCTTTTTTAGCTAGTTAAGTTCCTTGTTTGCCACTGTAATAATGCGTATACCAAACTCGTTTAGTATATACTCCTAAGCTAGAAACTTTCTTGTTGTAAATGAAAAAAACCTTACAGTAGTTAATTACGTCAACTGTAAGTACAGGCGCCTATAACGCCTAAGGTTTAGTCCACCAGCTACAAATTAGAGGCAACAGTCATGCTAACGCCAACAAAATCAAGCTTCAAGCAGAACTATTAACCGCTAACATTATCGTCGTAATAGTGGCAAAAGATATTAGATTTATGACAAGTCTAGTTATTAGTTAACTCGGCACCTATCTACCAAACATAATAACAAAAAGGAAATATATCATACTCAATACCCTCCTTCTTTTAAACAAGACTACTTAAATAAAACCGCAAATTTAAAAACGACAAGCTAATTAACGTTGCTAAAGACCCTAAGCAAATCAAGTAGCACGAAAATACTACTACTAATACAACTCAGTAACTAGCCGACCACATCTTCCTATACTATCTAAATAATAAAAACCCCTACCTTTATCTTAATTAAACCTTTAACCCCTTATATATCTTTAACCTTCATAATCTTTACGCAGATTACACGGTTCAAGGTATTATACTCGACATAGTGGCAATAAAGTACTCAATAAAAGGCTATTTTAAGTATATAAAAATATGAAGGAAAAGCACTACAATTACTAAGATTAATTGTCACGATATTTATAAGACCAAAGTTGGCTTCGAACCAAACGAATAACTATCATCATTAGAGACAACAGTAATTCTAACTATTATAGGAACAATTACATTCTATATTCTCAAATCCCCTATCTCTTTCTTTTTTTACTTAAAGAATATAAAAACCCTCAGCATCAACGTCGACGTTAACTCAAATAAACTAGTTAAAAACGGCTAAAGGTTTCCACTCGCCCTTAAATAAGAATACTTATAGTTTTATCTTTGAAGCTCAGAAGCAATATTATTAGACCTGACGGAGCCAGAGTTATGTTAACTACACCGCCGTTTTAATCATCCAGCAGTTAATAAACTATATAAAATATTAAAGTTTGTAAGGCATAACGATGTGGAATAATCTTTCCTAAAAGCTATTAAACAACTTTACCATCACTGCCAAACGTATACCTAAGCCCCTTAGAGATTTAAGTTTACGTTAAAAAAAGATAATGATTTCAATTACAAAATATTTATTAATATATTTTACTTAAATAATAAATCTATTCTTTATGTAGTTAAATTGACCACCTATTTTCAGAGAGCTGAGTTCTTAAAGTCCCTTTTTGGTAAAAGATATGGAAAAAACGTTAAGAATATAATAAATTAACATGTACCTAGGCTTATCCAACGTCGTTGTTCACGATGCCGACACCAACTTTACGGCGGTAGAGTTTTAAAAAGATGCCAAAATAATGGGTATCTAATGCAAATAGGTACCTATAGAAACCTACTAAAGTATTGGGAAGGTTTAAAGGGCACACACCTTACTTTTCTGAACGTATAATATCCTTATAATAAATATTAAAAGTTTTACGAATCCAAAGGCATGCCTATAAATAGTAGTAAAGGGCCTAAATGATACTATAGGCTCAGATAGCTTGGTATCAACACTACTGGTCTTTGGGGCGTACCCACGTTTGACGAGTGAATCTCCGCCCTCGGAAAATACTCAAAAACATATTGCGGCCTATAGCAAAACTTTAAGGAAACTGCGAAGAAAATCGGCACGCCACTAAGTTAATAAAGCCCTTAATACCAGAAACGGCCCTATAATAATCAACATATTTACTTTACCGTTGCAAAGTGAAATCCTTGTATAGCGGAAACCCGGCAAATAGAAAAGCCTATAAAAAATATTAAGTATTATGAATTTTAAAGTGGTTATTAAAACTGCTAACGGTTTTGTATCCTTTCTAACTACCTAAGTTAAGCCCTACATCAGGGTTAATAATGATAAAGACTCTTAAGTCAAGCTATCAAGCTAATGCGAACTTCCTTTACCTATTATCGATGAGCTAATGAAACGCCACCTGCGTGAACGAGCCCCCCAAAAAGAGAAACATGAAAAAGGAGGAATATACACCGGGCCGTATTTACAATACTATTTAGGTAAGCAGGAAAAAAAACAAAAACATGGTATTAAATCTCCAAGCGTAGGGGATTATGAAAACTTTCGGCAAACCTTTCAAAGAAAACGACAAGGTCAAGATTAATATCCTATTAACTTAAGGGGTTATATAATCTATATCGAAAACCGATTTTAACTCCTAAAACCTAAATGTCACGATCTTTAAGTCGAGGATTATATATAAGGTCAAAGGCAAAACCAAGGGGCGGCCATACGAAAAATCACGTCTAATTGTTTAAAAATACGATAATAAAGGCAAAAACTAAACCTTTATATAGTCGACAACGATTTAAAAGATTAGTCAAAGCTTAATAGTTGCGTTAACAAAAAGTTTATTAACCAAAACTAAAGGCAATTTTACGTTTAATAACCATAATATAACACAAACTTATATGTAGTCAACAATGGATCTATACCGGATTGTATTATTAGAACTACTATAAAGACTCCATATCATATACCATCTAGGTATAGTAATACATTATATCAAGCTACTATACAGATTAATTAAAACGGAAGTTTACTAGTTCCTAATAAACCAATCGTATTTCAAATCACGGCCAACGATAAAGTCTTTAATATACGATTCCTATTTGCTAGTAACGTAAAAGAGGAACTTCGGCGTAATAGGTATACAAACTAACAATACCCTCTTCATCGAAACGGCTGGATTTATGGTATTTAAATAACAAACGATCGAGGACTCCAAGTTCTGAAATAACAAGCTGGTAACAATGTTGAAAAAGAACAGAAAACTTAATTTCAATGGATTTTTAATCCGTATACTTAGTGTTAATACCGGCCTTAACTTTCGTTAAAAGGGTTAGTACTATGTTTTAGCTATAATTAACAAGACTAACGAAACTAGAGATTAACAGTACTTAAAACAGCGTACTCAAAGTAATTATATTACTATCTTATACCAACCGGAAGCCTTTTACGACCTATCTATCGTCGTATAAACATAAAAACCAACGGATAAGTACTTTAACCGGCTAAATGAAAGGCTCGAGTAATAAATACAAAACTTGGACAGCAGAATTGATATAGTTCCAATCGACTTATTAAAGACCAAGTTAAAAATCTTTATAGATGGTTCCTTTAAAAACAACACCAATTTATCCTTATAGATCGGATTTTTAATAACCCTCATTAACCAAGATAAATAGGAATAATAGTTTAATATTATCAGTAACTTAATCCACTAAACCTCCGTCAAGTATAAAAGGATTATACGAAACGTATTGCTATCGAAGGTCTATAGTATAATAACAGATTTTAATATAGGCATAGTAATATAAAAACCCCTTAACATTATTACCAAGCAGTTAAAGATTCTTTTTATTCCGGTGGTAATTTATACCAACTCCAGGAGCCTATTCAAATACCTTTCGAAACTAGGAACCACCAACAAAAAACGTTTAATAATCGATGTAATAGCAATTCGTAAAGCCTACGAAAGGAGGAATATTGAGGAGTTTCGATAGATCGATGGTAAAGACAATCCTATAGATATCATAATGAAAGCAGTATCAAATAAGGCCCTAAAAAGGTTTATAAACAATAACAGGCTGACTATACGCATCGAAGGTTACGTTAATAAGCCGTCTAGAAAGCCCAAATCACATAATGGCGGATAGGGATATGCTGGCAAACTGGAAAATTGCTAGGGGATTAACAATACTAATTTGTTTAATTAATACAGTTAAAGTGAAAATTAAAGGCTTGTAAAAGCCTATAACGAAAAAAGTTTCTATGGAAGTTAATAAACTCGGACATCGGAGAGATAAAAAAATTAAGGTCAAATGTGGTTAATTTATATACAATTGTGTGTAAATTAGTATGGAAGTAAACTGGAATTGATAAAGGTTTGACCAGTTAACGAGGAGCTAATTCAGTGGTAATCGGAAAAAATTAGTTAATCACACTAGCGTATGCGTATAAACTAAAAAGCTGCCAGTATTGAAATAGTATTACATACAGTACAATAAGTCAACTTTACTTACAGTAAAATTAACTATATTACAAGTATACTGTTTTGTGGAGACTTACCGCATTGAGTGTAAGTCGAGTACAGTATACTACACTTCACTCTAAGGCATGGGCCAAGCAATTGACCATACAAATTACAGTGTAGACTGGTTAGCGGTCTACCAAACCTAAAACAAGACATCTACTATCTGACCATGCAATAATACTATTACTTCGACCATAATTCGAATCGACAACGTTGCAACGTCTAAAGACCTACCAATATTTACCATAATAAAAACCTACTAATACATCGTATATAATATATGTAAACCAAGCTAGAAATAGAAATTATCGCTTAATATTTAACATTAACAATAACTAAACTAACCCGTTATATATAATAAATACTTAAACGCTAAAGGAAAATATATAAAACAAATAAAACGAACCTGATTAATACACTAATAAAAAACGGCGATACTGTTGGTAGGCCTTTATTATTACAACGTAGTCGATTCGAATCATGGTCGAAGTAACTGGTGTATTGTATTGAAAGTGGTGATGTGTTACTTCTAAGTTTGGCAGACCGCTAGCCGGTCTGCACACTAATTTGTATGGCCAATTGCTTGACCCGTGCCCTAGTCTGAAGTGGGCACCTACTGCACTTGACTTACAGTTGACCCACAAACAATACAGTCAACTGGCAGTCAGTACAATCAACTTACTATCAGTATAGTTGACTTGACTGTGCTGCAATTGACTGCTGTTCCAACAGTTATACCATAACAAATTAAGTGGGAACCGATTAACGGTTGTCGTAACTTGGAATCGACCATTATTCACTTTATCAATGCTATATCTATTACTTCGACCACGATTCGAATCGACAACGTAGCTACACGAAGTCCTCCCACAATGTGGGTAATACTAACTAAAGAATCACCGGCGGAAACTAGAGATGGTACTCTCATGCCTAGCATGCTAACCTTGTGTTAGATTTAGAGTTTATGCTGTATACTAGTAGTCAAAGACCTGTTTCAAACAGTACACGGCACAGTTTCTTTCACAGTTCCTGTCCAGTTTCAACTAATGAGACAAACACATATTCCTGTGACATAAACAAGAACGAGGATTTGCATGAAAAGGTATTGTTACAGTTTTATAAGAGTTCACCATGATCAGCGGTGAGGTCAAATTGGATGTAATGTATCAGTGCACAACAAATAGGCTGGAAATTAGTGATCATCTATAGAAGACTATAGCGCACCAGTGTAAAGTATTAACTTGTACGAATTACCCGAGGGCTCAAGCAGTGTCAAACTGTCCACTTTTACAGCAAAACCCTCAGCTTCACGCCAAAAGATTCCCCGTCCAAGCTGAAAAGAACCGATGGATCGAGAATGTGCGTCTCTCTGGGTGCTCCGGTGACCCAAGCTGCATCGGTTATGCCCAAAAGGCTTACTTACGGGTGAAGTGTTGACCATTCACAGAAACGGTCACCCAAAAAGGCAGGCAGGATGGCGATGCAGTGGTGTGTACCAGTCAACTTTGGCTGCATTTTTGTGCGGCTATACCACATCGTTTCTCATCTTTCGTTTGTTCTTTAGGAGCAAAACCAGCGATGGCTCCCGCACCAAAAGACTGTTGAAGCCTGCGGACAGGACAAGTACATCGTGTGCGCCCTCATCACATTGCCCTTCGCCGACTTTCCAGCCACACTGCTCTAGCCGGCCTCGTTGACTTGTCCTGGCCGCTGCTGATCTTTATGTTCCAAGCATACCTTACCTAGGTATTTACATCTTCACCAGTTCCCGAGAACAAGCACGATCGGCACGTCTATGGCACCTGTGGAATCAGCGTCTAGGTCAGGTCAGGAAGTAGGTGGCCCTGGGGGGTGTCTGCCCACGGGCAATGCACTGGGCAGCCTGCAGGAGGCTGGCCGTTGTGCCGTCCGAATTCCAGACGGCCGAGAACCACCTGAGCAGGTTCGCACCTGGTTCATGAAGCCTTCGAGGCCCTTTGTTGACCTCCGATATCCTGACTGCCCACTTGAGCGATCCTCAGTCTCTCTCTCTCTCGCTCACACACACCCACACACAAACACAACAGATCACCAGACAGATGCTTCAAGGCTGGGAGACAGACACATTGGTGACCTCAGCGGGCTTCATGAGAAAGCCCTGGGCGTGTTGGCGGTATTGAGCAACGAGGTCGGGGTCCGATCAAGCGCAACACCGACGAACGGCACTGGCGAGCGTGTGCATACTCAGGGGTCGGACTTTGAATGGTGAAACGAGGCAGGACGGCGGCTGGGCTGGCCAAGACTCACAGGCAAATCGAACAGGTCACCAACAACGGCCAAACAAGCGATGAAGACAGAGCTTGGGTCTGGGCAAAGTCCATTCGTCGTTGTCCTACAAGTGGTAGCAGGCCACCTAGATACTCTTGTAACGAGAAAGATGCCATCAGAACTCCTTTCAGCCCCTGCCCTCGACACCCTCCCTCCTCCAGAAACAACAACGGTTATTCTACAGCACGCACACATGCCACTAGCCTGTAGGACCAATGTCCCGCTCTCTGGCCCAACAGGTACGATGAAGCAGAGCAGGTGACGAGAAGCATAAGACGTCTTGTGCAACAGAGCAGCACGGTTACAAGAAGGGTGGGACGTCGCTGCGAAGAAGACAAGACGTCAACGTCTTAGTAGAGTGGCACGGTCGGGAGAAGGGTGGGACGGAAGGGAGGGACATACCGTTCAAGACTGCAAGGCCCTCACAACTTGAGGGTAAAAGGGTAGGAAGAAGAGCTTCCTCACCACACCCGCAAGCAGGCGTTGGCAATTAAACAAAAGGAGAAGGGTCAAACGTAGAAGGGTATCTCGGTCATGAAGGACGAGAATGAAGCAGGACATCTGCTGTGGAACAAGGCACAAGGCAATCCGGTCGAAGGAAAATGAGTGAATAGACTGAAAGAGTGAAGAGTCTCCAGCTTCTTCACCAGGCCGGCAAGCCAGCGGTAGCAACGAAACCGATAACAAATAAAGGTCAAAAGAAGGGTATCTGTCAAGAAAGACAGGAGAAAGCAGAAACCTACTGTGGCCACAACGCCCAAGATAGTCCGCCTCCAATCCGCGCAGGTCGAGGCTCGACTCCAGGGAACGCTGGCCGAAGCAGCACAAGAGATCAACACTGCAAGTCTGACAAGGTGCGTGAGCCCCAGTGGCGACACAGCAAGTCCGAAGACAGACAAGGTGCGCAGGCTAAAGCGGCAGTGACACTGTGCGAGTCAGACAAGGCGAGCAGGCTGAGGCCACACCTCGATCTGTGAAGAGAGAGGAACGAGGTGATCAGTGGGAGTAAAGGAAGCTTGGATGAGGAGAATGTGGTGACTGTGAAGGAAGGTTGAAGGCCGATGAACAGGAAGTAGAGGCGGAACCGTCTGGCTGCGACGAAAGTTGTATATACAGCATTGTGCACGGACCATTGCACACAGACACAGTATTGGGGTGGCATGACCACATGTTCGAGAATGATCTCAACTGCTAGACCTAAGTTGGTCAAGCTTAACTTTGACATTGGGGTTGAAGGATTGCATGTTAGAGATTGATCTTCACCGCTAAACCCAAGTTGGCCAAGCTGGACTTTAGCAGTGTCGCCCTGTCCTGAGGATATAATGACGCCACAATGACACTCCGATGACACCACAAAAGTTTAATCAGACTCCCCAGAACCAGATCCAAGCTTGCAGCCTTCAAACCACCACAATTTTTTTTTTGGGGGGGAGATAAAAAGACCCCAAGTACTATTTCTGGTATGATTGAACACAATATCAGGTTTTGAAAGTAATTGAAAAGATTGTGCCTGTGTGGTCTCAAGTGCAACAGAGTGAGTTTTGGTGAGGGTGGCTTGGGGTGTGCGATTTGAATATTGAGGGTGTATCATTATCTCGGCCCATTTGATGGCGAGTTGGTAGTGGGAGTGCTGGCAAGAGGGTTGGCTACGCGTGTTATGTACAGGCGGTGCCAGGCGATGGGTATTCTTTGTACATAGTAGAAGGTGGATCAGGGAGGTCACAACACGGCTTTGGCCTCCAGTCTAGAGGCTCTGGGGAACATGCACGTGTTGTAAAGACATAGTCCTCTGGCGGCCCTGCAAGCCTTTAAATAGCTGTCAACCAACGTCCCTTGCACGTGCCTACAAGTCCGACCTCAGCGTGGCCCAGGGATTGCTCAACACGGGCGGTCTCCTTGGCAGCAGCACTCTCCTGCTCGGCGGCGACATGCTCGTGGTCGGCATCAGCGCTCTTGGCCTCGGCGTCAGCAAGCTCACGTCTAGCCTGGCTCACTGCCTGAGCAAGCTTCAGCTCAGCAAGCACAGCCCTAGCGTTCGTAGCAACAGCCTCGGCATGGGTAGCCTCGACCTGGGCCTTTGTAGCCTCTTTCAAGAGCGTCTTCACCTGGGCCTCAGCTTTGCTGGCTCTCTCCTCGGCTTGATGGGCACGGCGCTCGGGGTCGTCAAGCTTGAAAGGCCCCAGGATGTGCTCCTCGAACCAGATAATGGTCGCGACGATCCAGCAGCCGTTCTCCGCAGACGGGCGAGACAGGTAACGGGCTAAACAAGACTAGGCGGCGGCGAAATGGGCGAGGATGCCGGTCTGGCTGATGATGGCAAGGAGGAGGGCTGCCCGTATCTGAAATACGGCTAGGGGAGGTCGAATGTGCTTACTGATGGTGTGAATATTAGCGAGGAAGGTGGACATGGTCTCGGGGTTGGTGGCTTAGGCAAGGAGGGCGAAAAGAAATACGAATACAGTGGCAGATATGATTGCGATTCTCCTCGTATACGAGTCTGCCTTCGTCGTCCTCGCCCAACAACTCCAGAACCACAGTGCTCATCTTCCTCTTCGTCGCCATTTGGTCCTCGAACTTCTTCTTGTGGGCGACTCCGAGGCGGCGATAGGTGACGTGCTCGAGGCTTATTCAACCCCTGCACCGGTCACCAGATGATGCGGTGCAGAAGGACGGGCGGCGTTGATGGTCACTAGGGGTGCGGATTCATGAGGGTATGCGGCGTGTTGTTGTTCTAGCTAAGAGGAATCCGAGCTTCCCCCATGCTTGGGTTGCCTAAACTAGCCGTCTGTCAACGTCCGTTGCACCTGCCCCACAGCTTCCTAGGCGGCCTAGGCGGCCTAGCCGCCTAGGCCGCCGGGGGGAGGGGAAGGGGGCTGCCACCAAGCAGAGCTAAGAGCTCTCGGCCCTGTGAGCGTCGTGGAAGATCCATGAGCCAGCCAAGTGTGATCTGTCAGCTCCAAAAACTCCCGGACGCATAGGCTCGATCCGCTGCGGATCTACTACTATACACTGTACCTACAGTAGCTGGCGGCCCCAGAACCTCAGGCTGTGCGTTACTGGCAAAGGGGGCACCGCTCCTGGCACTTCCCGCCCAGCAGTGGAGGGAAGCATACCACTCCACTAGCTAGGATTCTTGGCGGGGGCTCCGGACTAAGCTAGCGGATCCAGCTCTTTTTCTCACATAGACGGCCGGTGGTCGGTCTTTCAGCAAAGCCGGCGCACGTGCGGTACGGTAGGAGAACCAGGGCTGGCGCCTGCAAATCAACGCGCAGTCTCGGCCGGGCAGCAGACGCCTCACCCACCCGGTCGGAAGTCTCTCTCACATCCACAGAGTGGCACGATGATCTCGATCTCCACCTCACCCGTATCGTGTGTTGGCCATGAGTCGAGGGTGAATTGGCGCCACGGGGCCAAGAGGCAGCCAGCGCCTTACAGCAGAGCCCACGGACGAACCTTGCGCCAGCTCACATGCGCAAGACGGGCATTATGTAGGCAATGTCTACAAGAACATAAAGTAGGTCACCCTTGGCCGCCACCCTCACCAAGAAAATAGAGACGGCATCTAGTGACGGAGAGCAGAATGCCAGAGCCAAATTCCCTTTTGAGGCTCAGCAAGCGCATGGGTGCAGAGGTGGTCGCCGTGGGTTTCTCCACAGCGGCACACCATCAACCTCATGTTGAGATACCATCCACCCCAAACACCGCACGACTCAACCGACAAGCTGACCAGGGTCCAGTGACCAGGGTTCAGTGACCAGGGTCCAGCGACCAGGGTCCAGTGGCCAGGGTCCAGTGGCCAGGGTCTAGCGACCACGGCGGCCGTGTGATCGAATTGTTGCTGACAAAGGATGGCATTTTTCAGAATCCCAATCCGAGATCCCCCACCCAAGAGTGGGGCTGCTGCTAGCCTCCAGCTACAGTAGCAGTAGCAGTTTGAGCACAGTGCCATGGCTGACGTGTTCCCAGTCCAGCGCTGCAGATCAGTTCAGCTGGAGACGATGCCGAACACATTACTATTCGCACTGTCTGTGGAAATGGGGTACGCAAGGCGATGCATGCCATAGCTGGGCCGCACACCAGAGGTGGAAGAACAAATCGAGAGCGCAACGTCACACACGGTAGCGGAAACCAACAAAACGCCATATCTTGCGTTGACGGGCTTCTTGCTTTGCCATCTCCAACGTTCCCATCTTCCAATGTACCTCGCTTCGCGTTGGGCCGTGTCTCGGTGCTGGTGTCTCGGTGCTGGCCCAGAATATTGGCAGGCTTGGTAGGGGTGTTGGTGCTGACTCGGCAACCTTGGAATTCTGTATAGTGGGTGTCTTTATATAGTAAATGTTCCACGCATGTCGAAGGGTCCAGACTACAGGCCAACAGAATGTCCCGGGGCCGCTGACTAACTTGACTTGAATCTTGGACACACCCTTCGTTGTGGTAACCACAGCAAGCAGGACGAGGCAGTGCGTGGTACCACAGAAACAGAGCACTGGTTGCAGACAGGAATCTAGACTCATCAATGATTGATGATGAGTCCGCGGACTGTTGATGGAAAAGTGACGTGAGAGTGACACCAGCCCGTTGGGCGAGGTCGAGGATGGGGGCCAATTAGCCTGCAGAGCCACGCAACAGCGGATCGAAAAATAACGGGATGGAAGGCAACAAGGTGGTTGAGTGCCGAGGGCCGAGAAGCTTGATGGAGCCTGATCATGGGGTTTGGTGCTTGTCCATGGCCCAATTGCCATGTTGGAACGCAAAGCGCCATCCTAGCAGAAGGAGGGGGTCGCCGGACAGAGAGACACGCACCGAGCCGCTTTGTTAGTGATTTGCCGTCACGGCAAGAGAGCCATTGTTCTCATCCGATAGTGATTTGGTGGCCTAGGACCGTCCGAGTACGACGTTTTTCTGCTGAAAATAAGTCGGTCCTGAAACGAATCTATTGGGACAGTGTGATTGAGGATCTGTTTGAATTAGATGCGACGCTGCCAGCCTTGCTGTGCGTGGCACATCATCGCCGAGCAGGTCACAGATCGGCGATCTGCCGATACCGGGGCAGGACCGCACTGTCAACAGCTCATCAGTGAAGCTCGGGTCTTGACTCTTGACCATGGAATTGGAGCATTGCTGCCTGCTTGCTGCTGATGTACCGCAGAGCAAGATGCCGGAGCTGTTTCTCCGCCCGAGGGACATGGTGCTGTCGCAATCGGGTCAAAGACGGAGTGATCGGAGGTCGGGGTACAGAGGTGGGCCAGGGGAGGGTGGGGCCCATGTTCTATGTTCTGTCAGCCTTAAAGCGAAAAGGCAAGGGCCCCTTCCCCTCCCTTGGCCTTTATTGGATAAATGAGATAGGCTTTTTTTCGCTCTCCGATGACTCCTCTCCTGCTGGTCGCCGGTGTGACATCAGCCGTTGATGTATCGCCTGCACGAGATAGTCTCCATCGACTCGCTGTCAGCTGTAGCGAGCTGATTCGTGACAGGGACGAGGAGTCGTGATCTTGGGCACTGGGTGGCCAGCAGTGTGCTCACTGTACTGCACTATAGTAACAGTAATGCAACCTTGACTGCGTCGCAATGATTTGAGAGCTGGTTGGAACGTGAATACACAAACAAGGGTCTAGAAAGTTTCCAAATCTGGTCTGGGATCTTGTCAGCCTTATCAACAGTATACTCGTATACCGTACCCATAGTCTGTAATTAGTGGGGGCCTGGCGCCTTGCGTAGCACCATGGGGGTGGGGTGCCGCGTAGAGGGAGGCCCCAGCAGCGGACCCCAGGACTTCAGAAATGCCCTGGTTGCGGACGTCGATGCTCGCCCAGTCCCCGATCTGTCAAAACTGCTTTACTATGGGCCGTATGGTGAAATTTCTAATTGGCCTGAGGCCACACGCACACGCGAGGCCGGAGACGCACTGTCAATCTTGGCAGCCTTGCTGTAGCCTTGCAGCCTCGCAGCGGGTCCTCTCTTGACGACAGCGACTTCATCATGATGCACTCACGTACTCTGTAATGATCGATTTTTGACCTGCAGATCTGGTGGCCGGGCGGACCTGACGATCGCGATCGACTGCGGGTGGACTTCTTGGCTCGGCCATCTCTGCCATGTCGGACATTTCGCACAGAAGCTGGCGAGGCTTTCTGCCACGGAGCTTGAGCCATTGGGTTTCAGTGTACGGCGGATACAATACTGGATATATCCGCAAGCACAACTTGTTGAAGCTGTGACGATCCTGATGCTTGCGCTAGAGTTGTATCCTGTCGGGGGAAAAGCTCCTTGCCAAGGTTCCCAAAGTGCTGGTGGGAAAGTTCAAAGCCCATCTTCAAAAAGAGGGGTATTGGCGCGAGCCACATACTTGACTGGGTTTTCCATGCTGCAAACTGACTTTTCAGTGCTCTTCTGTGCCACGGTGGGACAGATTGATGTCTTGGGTGATCTGTCTCTGTTTGTGTCACTGCTGCGCCTCATCGTGCTGTAATCCTGTTGCGCGATAGGATCTTGGGCGCAATTGCAAGCAGCCCTGTTTTCTTTTCAGGGACCTATACTATGCTAGGTACTGTGGTCCGCTGTGGTTCTTCCTGGCAAGGGACTGCGGGGGAACCAAGGTCGCCGCCACACAAGATCGGCGATCGGTCTGCAAAGACTAATATAATAAGGTTATAATGCAAATTCCGATTATTGGCTGGCAACTACTTTGTCCTGTTTTCTCACCACCTTGCCCCACTGGGGAGCGCAGACCGCTCGTCCACGCAAGGCAACGAACGGATGAGGCTGTCCCGTTCCGACTTTCTTGCCGGCAATATCGCGAAGCTCTCTCGTGGGGTCATGTCTGATAATGCGCAGCTTTCTCGGGAGTGGTGCGAGTCATCTTCTCGTTCGACTAGGTACCACCTAGAGCCCTCGTTGACGCTTTCTACTATGGCTACATGGGTATATACATGTTACTTCCACGTCATGTCTCGGACCAGACCAAAAACGGTATGGTGGGTGCACAGGCCAGGAACCAAAGTACATGACAAGGGTGTAACTTATAGGCCTCATACTGTAGTATGTCATTCAATGCTGAGCCCCTAGAGATTTCAGACAGGGCGCATCGAGTCCCAGGACTAGCCTACAGTGTCCTACAGGGCCAATATACTAGCCTGATAGAAAATTCTGTTGTTGGGTCCAATTTCTTTACCGAGTCCCTTTTGCTGGTTCCCTATTTGTCTACGACTCCAACCTTGGACTGTGCACACTGCTTGTGACCGCTTGTCGCTTGGACTAGTAGGTACTGATGTACAATACAGTACGTCAAGACCTTTCTTGCAGCCCCGGCCACATCATGGCGCATGCAGTATTATGTAGTCAATTGTCAGCTTGGTGAACACAGATCTACAAATTAAATTGTTGGTGAATCTGTATGCGGGCGGATGAAGGGTCCGTCATCAGCGGACAAAGCCGGTGGTGAATCCGATCAGCCACATGCTTGTCTAGCAAGTACGTATTTCGCATTGGGGAGCTGGGCCTCCAAGGGCAAGGCAACACAACGTGTGTGAGCGAACACACGGAGAGGAAGGTCCGGTCGAGCAAGTCAAGGAACAAGTTTTGAGCGGAGGCGGGGATGAATTGGAAGTGCTCGAATTTCCAGTTCTCAATGGGGCCAGCACAAGAGAAGCACAGCGGGGTGGGCAGGCGGGACAGTGAAGGACTCCGCAGTACGTATATCCTCACGGGCAGGTTCTTGGGCTCCAGCCACGAAATGGGTCTGGGGGTCGTCCGGAAGAAGGGGATTTTCTCCCAAGTTCCATCTGGCTTGGAAGTACTCGGTCACCTACTTAGTGCGAGAGGAGACATGGCCCGAAACTTTCCCATCCTTTCGTATCTTGGTGCCGACCCCCTTGCAAGCTTTTGCGCTGGCATGCGCCCTAGCCCCCAGGGTCCTTGCCCGCTGGCTCTGCGACCCGATGCTCTTATAGTATGGACACTGCCCTCTGCCCCTACAGCAACTGCTTCTGCACCCACACATCGCACGATTTCCAAGTTCCTGCGTTCCTGCGTTCCTGCGTTCCCGCGTTCCCTCATCCATTGTTAGGTAGTTTGATACCCAGTTCTACACAGCTGTTCGATCCGAACATCCGACTACGACTTGAGCCGAGCACATCGAGTCGGCCGCCGTGAGTGTCGACTTGCCATCCCGCCTGGGCCACTCGTTATTCAGACCCCTCGAACTCGAGTCTCCCGCTCAATTCTCCCGTGAGTTTCGACTGCACCGAATTGGCCAGCGTCAAAGAACGAACCACACTGAAGACACTGGGTTCCTTGTCGTGCAGTTTTTGTATGTTCAATATCTCCATCTATGTGTCGCCTAGCTGCTTGCCCCACCGTCGCCATCCCGCCCGCATTCGTTTCGTGATGGCGAGTGTCTCCGCCGATTTCATCCCATCCCCCGTTTGGGATGACCTCTTGTGGGGTCTGTGCATTGTGTTCGGCGACAATGATCTCATCACTTGCCCCAGCCCAAATAAACAAAGAACACACTCCATCATTCCTGTACCCAAATCATTGGCTTACCTCTGGTTAGCCAGACGGCGTCTCCGAATCGATCCAAACCTACAGCATGGCCCACTTCGGCGTCAGAGACAGCTCCGGCCGCACCATCTCAATACTGCACGATGGCGTGCCCACTCAGACCCAGGCGCCCCGACCAGCATCCCCTTCCACTTTCAACCTCAGCAGTTACTCTCTACACAGCCAAAACTCGTATCCCAACACTCCCGCGCTGGAACGCTCCGACTCTTGCGACTCCCAACCTAGCGGCAACGAGGGCCCAAGAACTCCTCCCGCCAATGCCTTCAGCACCGACCCTAACATATTCTCCGACGACCACAGTAGTCATTACATCATGAAGTTCGGAGCAAAGGAGTCCACCCTCGGTTCCCACAGGGACGAGCGCCAGCCGATCCTCCCCCCGCTCCAGCCTTATCTTTACCCTGGGACCATGGGCATGGCCATAGAGCCCAACAGCCCCGTTGGAACCCACCGAAGGACCTCGAGCACATACACCGGTCACGCCTCCTGGGACCGGTACCCAAGGCTTCCCCATAGGCCCGCCCCGTCTCCTTTGTTGTTTCCAGAGCCCACTACACTACACCACAGCATCGAGTATCCTGATGACGGCGCCTACCCGGAGCAGCCACTTGAAGTCCCCGTACACCACGTCGACCATAGACTTGAACAGCCAAACCGCGACGAGGTCATGGCCGAGGAGCCCCGCCCCACTACCATATCCAAGGAGGCCTCTCTCAAGGCCCCCAAGGCTCCCAAGGATGGCAACATCCAGAAGCGCTTCCCTTGCAAGCACCCTGACTGCGGCAAATCCTACACAACCTCTGGCCACGCCTCGCGCCACGCAAAGGTCCATGACGGGGACAAGAAAATCGAGTGCAGCCACCCGGGCTGCACCAAGCGCTTCACTCGCGTTGACAACATGAAGCAGCACCTCGACACGCACCAAAGGGCCGACAAAGCCAACAAGGCGCGCAGCAACCCGTCCAGGGCATCCGCCAGCCGGCGCCGTGACAGCCAGAAGCAGCGCCCCACGTGTGCCGACCGTCGCCAGTCTATGGCTTCGAGCATCGGCAGCTCCTGCTTCTCCACGCCGCGCGACACGCCCCCGCTGACGTCGCCACATGTCCCGTCAGAGGGTTGGCCCAGGCCGGGCCTCGCTTCCCGAGCCCCGAGTGCTCTGGACACGCTGGCCATGGCTGCTGGCATTAAGTCATACTCGAGCGATTACCAGCAGCGGCGTGACTCTCCCCAGGACTCTCGTCAAGAAGAAGAGCAACAGCACTACTTTGGTGCTCAGCCAGGTGTTCATCATTTCATCCAACAAGAGCAGCAGCAGCAGGAGCAGATGCCTTCGCGTACTCAGCAGTACTGGCAACAACATGCCGCGCATCCTCGAATGCACTGAGACAACTCACCAAGACGGAGTGATGGCGTACATTGGAGAGTGCGTTAATCACTACAAGAAACCCAGACACCAACAGAACCTTCAGTCCATCTCAACGCCTTCGCGTTGTATTCCTGTCTTTGTTTCCTATTCGGACTATTCGGGGAGTTGGTTTGGCAAAAATACATATACCCTCTCCATCTAAGGTCTTTGAAAATTCGTATACAGCTGCGCATGCTTGGTGCGCTTCATATCTGGGGGTGTTTACGGTCTGCTCTTGGGTAGGAGGTATAGAAACGGGGTTGCAACAACAGGTGCATAATAACGACGACTGCACGGTCGGGGCTCTCCCTCGGCGTCATGGACCTTGTCTCTCCTCTTCATCCTTTTCACTATTCATTATTTCCACTGGGAAGGGCACGGAGGTGAAATATACGACCGCCTCACATTTCTTCACCATCGACTGAACGACGACAAAGACCGAAAACAATAACAACAATACGGCGCCCAGCATAGGCTCGCGGCGACGAATATAACCTGCTTGGCTAGGTTCGCAGCGGATTCGGAATACGGTGCTTGTCAAATTTCAACTCTCGGAATGGGGATATTCTATCAGGTTCCACTTGGAAACTTGCGTGGCCCAAAGTGTAACACTTTGTATACGAACACACGGGGCTTGGACAAACGTACGCTGATGTCGAGGAACGGACTTTGATGATACCCACAGACAGAAAAGGATGATCAGATCAGTCTCTGATGCTTGGTCACCGCTCTTTTGTTATTGTTTTCCGGTTGTGCGGTCGGTGGGTGTGCTGGACTAGCTGGCTGCGGCTAGGATGAAAGGGCGAGCTGGATACAAGTGATTGATTACGGCGCCGCGAGTTACAGCGGGACGAAAAAATAAATAAAGACCTGATTGCAGTACATGCCTTCTGCCAGTGAATGTTCCCACTGTTGGCAGCTTCTGGGCTGGGCAAGCCGCAACTCGCACTGTTCGCGCAGGCACAGGTGCAAGCAATGTGGAGTCCTCGGTCCTGTATTTTGGAACAGTATGCAGAATGATCAGCGCCGAATAAGTGATCTACGTAACAACACTTCACGGAAGACGCTCCTTTGCCCCCAGTAACACAGGCATGTTGTATCATGTTCCATCCTGTGAGATCTGGATTTGGTTTCAGCGGCAAAGGGGTCAGTCGGGGGGGGGGGCTAGATGTATTGGATCCCTTGGTGAGTTTACATACCTAGACCTCATGAGCCACCCTCGGTCCGGCCCATCCGCGCAGAGTCTTCTGCAGGCTGACTCCCATCCAAGTTATCATGAGGCGACACAGAGAGAGAGGCTGACTCGTCGCACTACAACCGGCTTCTTCCAGCTACACCGAAACCCCGTGACCGACCAATGGAAAACAGCCATTTCTTTTGACCGCTTTTTTTTTTCTTTCGCGAATTTGCTGCAATGAAAAAATACCATCAAAAGTACAGGGGCGAACCAGTAGCTATCGTATGACTGACTGGCTTCCACCCCTGAGTGGCTGCCGAGGCGCCCAAAATGCCTGGATCGTGACAAATCAAGAGCCATTCGCCGCGCCCGTGTTCTGCTTCTTGCTCGCCGGCAGCGCGGGCTTCTTGAACACCCCATCGCCGCCGCCGCCGCTGCCGCCGCTGCCGCCGCTGCCGCCGCCGCTCCCGCCCACCTGCGTGAACGTGCCGCCCTTGAACCAGCGGTCGTTCTCCTCCTCGCGCTTGCGCTTCATCTGCGCCTGCACCTTGGGGTCGACTAGCTCGAGGCCCTGCACGGGCGTGAAGTTGAGCGTCGACATGGTGCCGCCGCCGCCGAGCGTCGTGCCCACGCCGCTCGTGCGCAGGCCCTTGCCGCGCAGGTCCAGGCCGCCCGCCGCGGCGGCCTGCCCGAAGCCCTTGAGCGACGACGCGCCGCCGCCGCCGCCGCCGCCGCCGCCCCAGCCCTTGTTCTTCTGCGACAGTTTGGCGCGCGTGCGGCTGTCGATCTGCGCGCCGCGCACGCGGCCGGTGTCGGCGGCGCCGATCATGCCCATGCCGACGGTCGAGTCGCCGGCGCCGTAGCCGGCCTCCTTCTCCTCCTTGCCGAAGGCCATGCGGTTCTGGGCCTTGCGGAGGTCCGTCATGGCGACCGCCTCCTTGGCCTTGCGCGCGCGCCGCCCGCCCCGCTTGCGGGACGGCTTGTCGTCCGGCACGGGTAGGGCGCGCTGGCCCTTGTTCAGGGGCTTCTCCTGCAGCTTGTCGAGGCGCTCCAGGCAGTTCTGCCGGAAGTCCTCGCCGGTGGAGCCGTCAGGGCTGGAGTGCGCGCAGTCGACCCGGGCAGCGAGGACGACCTTCGCGGCTACTATCCGCAGGGCCTGTTTCTTCAAGTCTGCAGACACGCTGCGGATGATAGGGGAGTGGTACAGAAAGCCTTGCTGGCGTACAGCAACATTCGTCGCGAGAGCGCCGCTTTGCTGCTTCTTGGAGCCCCAAGCACCGATGTTGCATGATGGCGTTTTGGACAAACCTGTCAGACCCCCGGCTGCGTTGAGCAGTTGGGCTGCTGTGAGAGAGCCTACCATGGCCGTCAGGTTTGGCGCGAAAATGTTCATGCGTGATTGCACGTATTCCGTCAAGGTCTTCTTCGCCTTGTCCAGGTCGACAACCATCTTGCAAGCGCGAACGACCCTGTTCAACTCCTCTGGTGACATGGGCTGCCCGTTCGACCTCGTTGCCTCCAGCGTCACAATCATGAGATTGGGTCCATCCAGTAGTGTCTTCATGCTGGCCTCAAGAATGTTGTCGGTAGATGTTTGCAGCCTCTTGATGTTCTCCTCGTCGAAGGGTCCATTTCCGATGATGGCGACAACCTTTGCGTATTCCAGAGGGTTCTGGATGAGGGTTTCAAGCTCGGGAAACCGCACTGAGTAGTGGTCGCGAATGAACTTGTGCACCAAGACGATCTCGCTGTCGATCGACGTGGACAGCTGATTTGATTCGGTAAGGAGCTCGTACTCGGGGTGGTCTTCGATATTGCCGATCAGGTTGTCTCGTGTCTCGGGTGGCTGTGCTTTGAAGTGTGCGATTTTCTGCAGGCCCGGACACTCACAGTCAGGGCTATTGTGCAGAGGAAAAGATGTAAACATTTCACGAAGTCTCAAAGGATGGTAGCCGGGAAAAGGGGGTTGGACCGACCTCAAGGACTGGCTCCAGCGACCTCATGAGCCTCGCAACGCTGCTCACGTCATTGACACTCTTCAGCTGCATCTTCTCTATGCGCGCCTTGGCCTCCTCAGGATCCTCGGGCGCTTGTTTGCTGCCGCTGGGCACTCCTCCCATCTCTTCGTCCTCGTCTCCTACCGCGCCGCCATCGAGATCCATGTCATCTTCGCCTTGCGCGTCATTTTCGGCCTTGGGGGCGTCGCCGCCGAGGAAATCGGTTTCGTTCTCGTTGTGCTCGTCGCCCTGGTCGGAGCCGGAGTCTTCGAAGTCCTGGAGTAGCTCATCCACGAGAGTCGACATGGTCCGTCGTGGGCCTTCGTTTGTGTAGGCCGACCAGGAATATCGTGGGGTGAGCGTTTTGGAAGAGTTAGGGTGTTGGTAGTTGACGAAGTCAGTGTACTTAGATTGTACTACTGTAACTACGGTGTCCTACAAGGACAAAACCGTCCGAAAAATCAATTACATATTAAGTAGTCTATACGGCGTCGGCGACTTTGCTGACTCATTCGTGTGTGGTGTGCAAGCAAACCCGTCAGCGAAGGTTTATACTCGCCGCACATTGGACTGGCCTTTGATATCATCGATACATTGCTATTTTCCAACTTCACACTCCGACCATACGCTCCCCATAAATCAACATAATCGTCTGAATTTATATTTTTGTATTCCAGCTATTAGCCGATAAATTGTTATGAATAACGTTTTATTTAAAAACATAATAGTATATATATTGGTAGGGCTTTAGACGTTGCAATGTTATCGATTCGATTGGTCGAAGTAACAGTAGTATTGCATGGTTAAGTGGTGGATGTATTGTTCTAGGTTTGGCAGACCGCTAGCCAGTCTGCACAGTAATTTGTATAGCTAATTGCTTAGTCTGTGTTCTAGTGTAAAGTGGTATCATATTACACTTGACCTGCAGTCAATTACAATAGGCTCGTACAAAACAATACACTTAATTTGCAGTTAGTATAGTTAACTTTACTATAAGTAAAGTTAACTTATTGAATTGCAAATACTACTATTTTAATATTAGCGAATTTTTGGTTTATATATGTACATTAATATGGTTAACCAATCTTTTCTAGTAAGCGCTAAACTATAACCTCGTTAACTGGCTAAACCCTTGTTAATTTCAATTAACATTCGTATTAAATTGCACCTAATTGTATACAAATTAACCCTAATTGTCGTTAATTGCCTTACGGCTTTAATATCCGCCTTTATCAACTTTTACAATAAGTTTTTTGTTATAAACCTATGTAATTTTTAAGTTAACTATATCAATTAAATAAGTTAATACCATTACTTTTTTAATAGTTTTCTAGTTTGCCAGTATATTCTTAACTGCTGTTACGTAATCTAGGCTTGCCCAACAGCATATTAACGTAGCCCTTGATATGTATAGTTAACATATTGCTATCTATAAATCTTTTAGGGCCTTATTTAGCGTTACTTTCGTTATAATATTGCTAAAATTATCTTTGCCATTAATTTATCGAAAATATTTAATCTACCTTCTTTTGTAGGCTTTACGAAATGCCATTACGTCGATTATCAAGCGTTTTTAGCTAATAGTTCCGAGATTTAAAAGGTATTCAAAAAGGCTTCTCGAATTAGTATAAAATACTACTAGAATAAGAGAAATCTTTACTTGTCTGGTGATAAAATTAAGAGTTTTCTATAGTGCTATGCCTATATCGAAGTCTATTATTATATCGTAAACCTCCGAAGTTAATACATTTTGTATAATCCTCTTATACTTAATGAAAGTTTAATAAATTAGGTTACCGATAATATTAAATTAGTCTTTTTGCCTATTTTCTCTTAGGAAGGTTATTAAGAGATCGATTTGTAAAAATAGGTCGGTATTATCTGTAAATAATCTATCCATAAAGATTATTAACTTAGCTCTTGATATGTTGATTAAAAATATATTAATTTGGCGGTCTAAATACTGTATTTACTACTTAAGTTTCTTATTTAACCAGCCAAAATCTTTATTCTTTAGATTTTATACCTCTACCATAATAAATAGGTTATATAATCTTTTAGATTGGTATAGGGTAGCAATATAATTACTACAGGTAGGCTATTTAAGTTACTATTAAGCTTTTGCTACATTAACCTTATTGATCATAACTAATTTAGTATCTTAGCCCTTTTAGTAAAAACTAAAACTAGTATTAATATCAAGTATACAAATTAACAATTCGTTAAAGTTAAGTTAATTACTTTTCGTTAACATCTTTACTAGCTTCTAATTCTAGAATTTAAAGTCCTTAATTGCTTATTGTTTCGATACCACAAAGTCAGCCGTTTTAATAAAAAGGGTATTGTTATTTTATATATCTACCAAGTTAAAGTTCTTTTTTATATTACTAATAAGTACGGATCGTATATTGAAAACTTTATATCTAATCATTATTTAAAGTTCGATTAGTAGGTTAGAAACCAATAAAAGACTATTTCGGCTAATTCATATAGTAGTTTAATATATTGTGTTACCGTTTCTAAAAGGTAAATAATACGTAGTTTCTATAGTAACTCTAGTAATACAATCCGCTATAAATCCGTTGTTAATTACATATAGACTTGTATTATATTACGACTATTAAATGTAAAATTTCCTTAAATCATTACTAGCAAACTAGCCGTTGTAGTAACTATTAAACGCTAGTTAATCTTTTCAATTATTGGCGATTGCGTAAGGATACAGTTTTTACCTTTATCGTCGTATTTTTAAACAATTAGATGTAACTTTTTATATGGGCGCCCTATGGTTTTACTTTTAACCTCGTAAATAATCCTCGACTTAAAAATTATGATATTCATGTTTTAAATGTTAAAATTGGCCTTTGGTATGAATTATATAACTCCTTAAGTTATAAGGCCATTAATCTTAATCTTTTAGCTTTTTTTAAAAGTTTTGCCGAAGGTTTTGATAATTCCTTATACTCAGAGCTTCAATTCCAATTTTTCGTTATCTTTCTTTTTCCCACTTACTTAAGCAGTATTATAAATACGATCCGGTATATATTTCTTCCCTTTAACGTTTTTCTTTTTCAGGGGTAGTCTGCGTCGACAGTGTTTTATCGGCTCATTAATAATGGATATAAGAGGTTCGTATTGGCTCAGTCGTTTAACTTAAGAGTTTTTATCGTCAGTAACCCTAATATAAGGTTTAACTTAGGTAATTTCAAAAGATACAAAACCGTTAGTAGTTTTAACAATTACTTGAAAGTTTACAATACTTAAGATCTTATACGAATCCTTTTATTTTCCCGGCTCTCACCATACAAGGACTTTACTTTATAATGGCAGAGAAAATACATCGATTGTTATAGAGCCGTTTCTGGTATTAAGGGTATTATCAACTTAGTGGTGTACTAATTCCCTTCGTAATTCCCTTGAAGTTTTACTATAAGCTTTAGTACGTTTTTGGGTATTTGTTAATAGCAAGGATTCACTAGTCAGGCGTGTATACATTTTAAAAACCAATAGCGTTAGTACTAAGCTGTTAGGGCCTATAATATCGTTTAAACCCTTTACTGCTATTTAAAGGTATGTCTCTGAATCCGTAAAGCTTTTAATTTCTAACTTAAGGATATTATACGTTCGGCGAAGTAGAGCGTATATTTTTGACCTTTCCAATACTCTAATGGACCTTTACCCGCACCTATTTATACTGAATATCTATTATTTTGATATTTTCTCAAAATTATACCGCCGTAAAGTTGGTACCGATATTGTGAACGATGACATTAGACGGACACAAGTACGTGTTAATCCATAATATCTTTAGTGTTTCTAACGTATCTTTTGCCGAAAATAACTTTAGAAATTTAACTCTGTAAGAAGAGATTGCAGAGTTAATAACGTAAAGAATATGTTTATTATCTAAGTAAAACATATTAATGAAGACTTCATAAGTAACGTCCTTGTCATCATTTAATGTAAATTTAAATTTTGAAAGGGTCCAAATTAAAATTTGATGGTGATGAAAAGGCTTTTTATTGGCTTTTAGGTCAATGTATTCCATATTTTCATGCTTTATGGACTTTATAACTTTATATAACATAACGAAGATTGTATAATTAAATAGCCGATATAATTAAAGTATTTTCGAATTCATCAAGTTTAACACTACTTCTTTTGGCACTAAAAGATAAAACTATAAAAGCTCACATTTTAAGAAAAATGGAAACCTTAAGCCGTTTTTAACTAATTTATCTACGTTAACATCGATATTAATACCGAGGGTCTTTATATCTTTTAAACAAAAAATTAAAGGGGTAAAAGATTTGAAAATATGAAACGTAATCGCTTCCATAACAATTTAAACCACCGTTATCACTAGTGACGATTGTTAATTACCTAATCCGAAACCAATTTTAGTTTTACCAATATAGTAATGATTAATTTTAATAGCTGTGATACTTTACTTTCATACTTACACATACTTCGAATAGCCTTTTGTTAAGTACCTTTTGATATATATATTTAGTATAATACCTTAAAATATATAATCTGCGTAACAATCGCGAATATTAAAGGTTTATAATGGGTTAAAGGATTAATTAAGGAAAATTTAAGGGTTTTTACTGAAGCGGTATAGGAAGGCATGGTCAGCTAATTACTAGGCTGTATTAAAAGTAATATTTTTGTGCTATTTGATTTATTTAAGGGCATTATCACTGTTAATTGGCTTATTGCTCTCGAAGTTTGAGATTTAATCTAAATAATCCTGTTTAAAAGCGGTAGGATATTGTATATAATATATTATCTTTTTGTTATTTCTTTCATTAGAGAGGTATCAAGTTAACTAATAGCTAAACTTACCACAAATCCAATATTTTTTGCCACTATTATGATGATAATGTTTGCAATTAGCAGGTCCACTTAAATCTTAACCCTATTAGTGCCAACGTAGTTACTGCATTTAGTCTGTGGTCGATGGGTTAAACCTTAAACATTAAGGGCTCCTGTAGCCGTATTTGCGGTCGACGTAATTAATTACTATAAGATTTTCTTTATTAACATTAGGAAAATTGCCGGCTTAAGGGTATATATTAAACGAGTTTAATATACATGTTATGATAGTGGTAAACGAGAAACGTTACTAGTTAAAAAAAACTTTTATAGGTAGTATCTAAGCGTTATAGGACGCATTTAAACTCGTTAACTCCCGTAACTGCTACCCTTACCTATTCGTAAAGTATGGTTTCGCCAGCGTAAGCTTTCCCTATTACTTGTTAATACAACATTAGTTTGTTAAACATTTGGTTACATACATCTATTGGTGTTTCTTCCTCTTTTTTTTTCGTTATTATTGTAATTTACCGCGTAATAGTCTGGTTTGTATGGTATTATTCGAGGTGAACGTCGTGTTTAAAGTAGCCTTTTATACTATTATAAACTTTGCGAAACGTAGTTACTCGGTTTAAAAAGGTTAAGGAATAGTCTCCCGCGTACCTTATAAGGATTTTAGGAAATAGTAAGTAAAAATCAAAAAAGGGAACCTCCATTCACTTACAGATGTTTGAAAGTAGTATTATCTTTATATAGAGTAAGTTATAAGGCTTTCCTTATACTTTTTGGCATTGTTCCAAATTTTGGCGAAATCTGTAAAAAGTTTATAGTTAATATTAATTATATTAATAGGTTTTGGGGGAAGGTAGCGATAGTCATCCCAGTCTTTATTGGTGTTGCCTGGTAGTTTAAGTCTTGAAACTTCCAAGCTACGGTGTTAAGGGTAATTGCTGGTCGCCTAACCTGAGAGGTAAAGTCCTGTGGTAAAACCTATGGTAGGTTTTCTCATGTAAATAAACCTGACGTAAAAAAATTCTTAAGGAGCCTATAGATTAAAGTGCTAAATAGCTATATATACTTAAATGTTTTAGGAAACTTGACGATTTTAATTAATTAACTAGTGTAAAGTATCAACGTTAATTCTTTTGGTCGCATGGGCGGCCGCTACTTTACATACTCTGCCGCCGTTAAAAGCATACTCCACGCTGTTATATAAAGGTGGTAAGCTGCCAAACAGGTTAATAAGTTCCTTATCGCTAGCATGTAAAAATGCTTAACTTATTTAAAGATAAAGGATAGATCTCCTAAAGTATAGATATAGGCGTTATGATTTTTTAATACCTTTACCTTTCCTTCGAAGGTTTTGAGAATTAGGGTCCTAGAGGGGATATTTTCGTTAATATAAGGTAAAGAAGGTTCCAGCCAAATCTAATAGCGTTTTTTCTAAGATGTAGATGACACGGCGGGTAATCTTTTTCTTTAACTTAGCTTTGACCTTATTTTAAATCAGTTTTAATGTGTTAAGGGTCTAATAATTGAAAAACTCGCGAAAGTCTTAAAAAGCACAAACGTTACGACTATAATGGTTACCGAAGTCCACGTTGATAATATACTAATTAATGTAATTGGTTAGGTAGGTTTTAGTTAAAGTCTCGTTGATATCTGTAATTTAAAGATATTCGTCGTAATAGTTAAAAAAGACCGTTGCAAAAGCCTTAACTTTCTTTATGTATTCTCAACTTAAGGCCATTTTAACGGTTTGACTTGTATAGAGCTTGCTAGTGAGGCGTAGAGTTGCGTGAGAACCTAGCAATTGACGTTGGGTCGCGCAACATAGATTTCTTAGTGCCACTTATCGATTTTTTAGTATTTTCGCTTAAAATAACGAATTTAACGATGAAATTAATGTAAGGGAAGTGAAAATAGTAAAGTAAGATCAAAAGTTTGGTGTAAAAGATAATATTGAAAGTCGTTTGTTAGTGGTAGAAATTGTTTGGTGTAAAGACTTAGTCATTTTTCTTACAGTAGTAGTACTTGTAGTAGTATTAACTTAGCCATTTACCAACTTTACAAACTTTAAGACTTTTAATAGTAAATCTTAACATCTTCAAATATCTAGTAAATATTTCTTAGTGTTTAAAATAACGATATCGTTGTTACCTTTAAGCTACTGTAAAAACCGACGCAGTAGTAAAGGCTCTTCACAAAATTCTTTCCTCTACCTTAGTCTTTCACAAAACGTAACCAGAAAGTAGCTTTTTTTTCTACTCAGCAAATTTGTGCTTAACTTAATAAGCACTAATCAGTGTTGATAGAGATTTAGACATTGCAACATTATCGATTCGATTGGTTGAAGTAACAGTAGTATTACGTGGTCAAATAGTGGATATATTGTTCTAGGTTTGGCAGACCACTAGCCGGTTTATACAATAATTTTTATGGTTGATTTCTTGGCTCGTACACTTGTTTGAAGTGTAGCTTACTATACTCGACTTACACCCAATACAGTGAGCCCACATAAAATAATACACTCAACTTGCAGTCAGTATAGTCAACTTTACTGTAAGTAAAGTTGACCTACTATACTACATATAGTACTATTCTAACAACATAGTGATTTACTACGAGATATTAATACCAGTATTTCTATAATTGCATATTCAACTACTTACAGACACACAAATAAAAGATAGAAAGGGTATTAGTATAAATAAAATACACATGCACATAAATAACTCTTTTGATAAAATATATTCTTGTTGAGTTATAGGATTATGCAAGTAATACTCTGTTTTTTCACATATGTGAATTAACAAGTTAACCCTTTGTATTTAACTACTTCAATACTTCAAAAACAACCACATATCAATATTTCCAAACCTATAATAATTATGGTTTTATTCTTGTTCACATTTATAAATACTTTTTTGGAGAATATATTTTAATAAAATATAATTTTTTTTTGTTTGAGTGAATAGTTTGTATAGTTTGAAATACTTTAACAAGTTATGTTGTATAAGGAAGTGGAGTAAGTGAGCGGTTTATAAAGCCATATTTATTGAGTTTTTAATCTGCGTTTATGTTACACATACTACACCTCTATTTTAACGTAAAAATTTCGTTTTGTTATATACAATCATCGCTAATAGTTACTCTTTACCCATTTGAAATTAAACTTCATTTTTATTTACATTTTGGTTTATACTTTATAGTTATATTAATCTGGATTTTAAGGTTATACTAACTATTTTGGTAGGGCCTTAAATCGTTACAACGTTGTCGATTCGAATCGTGGTCGAAGTAATAGTAGTATTGTATTGGTTAAGTGATAGATGTATCATTCTAGGTTTGGCAGACCGCTAGCTAGTCTGTATTGTAATTTGTATGGCCAATTGCTTAGTCCATGTCTTAGAGTGAAGTGTGGCATACTATACTCGACTTATATACAATATAGTAAGTCTATAAACAATACACTTAATTTGCAGTATAGTAAACTTTACTTTTAGTAAAGTTGACCTACTGCACTACATATAATACTATTCCAACACTGTCAGATTTTTAGTTTATACGTATATGTTAGTGCGGTTGACCAATTTTTTCCGATTAGAATTAAACATTGACTTTGTTTACTTGTTAACCTCCTAGTAATTCCAATTGACCTCTATACTAAATTTCACCCAATTGTATTCAAATGAAACCCATTTAAACTTAATTTATATGTTATTCTGAGGTCCAAACTTATCAACTTCTATAAAATGTTTTTCTGTCACAGGCCTTAATAGGCCTTTACTTTAACCATATCAATTAAATAAGTTTGTATCGTTAATTTCCTAGCAGTCTTTTAGTTTACCATTATATTCTTGACCGCTGTTACGTAATCTGGGATTTCCGGGAAGCTCATTAACGTAGCTCTCGATATGTATAGGCAGCCTATTGCTATCTACATATTTTTACATAGCCTTATTTGGCACTACTTTTGTTATGGCATTTATAGGATTGTTTTTTCCATTAATCCACCGGAATTTCTTAATTTCCCTTCCATTAGTAAGATTTACAGAGTGTTATTACGTCGATTATTAAGCGTTTTTCGTTAGTGGTTCCGAGTTTTGACAGGTATTTAAAAAGGCTTTTCGAGTCGGTATATATTACTACCAGAATAAGAGGAATTCTTAGCTGCTTGGAAATAAGATTAAGGGTTTTCCAAAGTGTTATGTCTACATTAAAGCCCTTTATTATTCTGTAGACCTTTGAAGTTAATACGTTTCATGTAATTTTCCTACACTTAATAGGAGTTTGTAAGATTAAGTTGCTGATAATAATAAACTGGTTATCCCATTTATTTTCGTTGACGAAGGTAATTAGAAAGCCGATTTAAAAAGATAAGTCGGTATTATTTACAAATAACACATCCGTAAAGATTATTAACTTAGCTCTCAATAATTTGATTGAAACTATATTAATTCCGCGATCTAAGTTTCGCATTTATTACTTGAGCCCCTTATTTAGATAGTTTAAGTCTTCATTTGCCGAGTTTTATGCTTGCACCGCGATAAAAAAGTTGTAAGAGGCTTTCGGTTAATATAAGTTAGTAATATAGTCACCCTAAGCATGCTATTTTAGGTACTGTTAAGCTTTGGCTATATTAGTCTTATTAATTGTAGCTAAAATAGTACTCTAGTCTTTTTCGTGAAAGTTAATGCCGGTATTAATACCAAGCATACGGATTAACAATCTATTTAAGTTAAGTTAACTACCCTATATTAACGTTGTTATCTACCTGTAATTTCAAAACTTAAAGTCTTTAATCGCTTGTTATTTTAATGTTATAAAGCTAGCCGTTCCAACAAAAAGGATATCGTTAGTTTGTATGCCTATTACGTCGAAGTCTCTCCTTTACTTTACCAATAAGTACGGGTTGTATATTAAAGAATTTATTGTCAGCCGTGATTTAAAGTGCGATTGGTAGGTTAAAACCTAATAAAAGTTTGTTTTAATCAATTTGTATAGTAGTTCAATACATCGTATTACCGTACTTAAAGTGTAAATTGTATGTAATTACTATAGTAGGTTTAGTAGTACGATTAGATATAAATCTATTGCTAATTACATGTAGGCTTATGTTATATTACGGTTATTAAATGTAAACTTTCCTTTAGGTTTGGTTAGTAAATTTATTATTAAAGTAATTACTAAACATTAACTCATCTTTTAAATTATTAGCGATTACGTAAATATCTTATCCTTACTTTTATCGCTGTATCTCTAAGAAATTGAGTATAACTTTTTGTACGGTCGCCCCGTAGTTTTGCCTTTGACCTTGTAAATAATTCTCGACTTGAAAATCGTAACTTTTGGGTTTTAGATATTGAAATCGGTTTTCGGCACGAATTATACCACCTTTTAAGTTAGTAAACCGTTAATTTCAATTTTTTTACTTTCTTCGAAAGTTTTACCAAAGGTTTCGATAATTCTTTACGCTCGAAGCTTTAGTACTAAGTTTTCGTTATTCCTCTTGTTTTTTACTTACTTAGATAGTATTGTAAATACGGCCTAGAATATATTCCTCCTTTTTAATATTTTTTTTCTTTTGGGGGTCGTCCGTATCGGCAGTATTTTATCAACTTATTTATAA
Organism: Anisogramma anomala; assembly: GCA_038502455.1. Classification (NCBI taxonomy): domain Eukaryota; kingdom Fungi; phylum Ascomycota; class Sordariomycetes; order Diaporthales; family Gnomoniaceae; genus Anisogramma; species Anisogramma anomala. The sequence continues at coordinate 14,820,366 of JASMMZ010000004.1, read as the reverse complement.
TGAGTGAAGGAGGTTCGTGTTAGTTCAGTCGTTAAGCTTAAGGGTTTTTATCATTAGTAAACCTAATATAAGACTTAATCTAGGTGGTTCAGAAAAATATAAAACCGTTAGTGGGTTCGACAATTATTTCGGATTTCACGATAATTAATATTTTATAGGGGTTTTCCCATTTCCCCGGCTCCTGTTACACGATAAATTTACTTTAAAACGGTAAAGAAAGAATATAGATTGTTATTGGACCGTTTTTTTGGTGTTAAGAGAATTATTAATTTGGCAGCGTGTCGATTTTTTTCGTAGCTTTCTTAAAGTTTTGCTGTAGGCCGTAGTACGTTTTTAAGTACCTGCTGAGGGCAGAGATTTATTTGTTAGGTGTAGGTACGTTTTAAAAACCAGTAGAGTTGGTACTAAGTCTTCAGGGTTTACAATATTGTTTAAGCTTTTTAACGCTATTTGTAAACGTGTTTCCAGATCCGTAAAGCTTTTAATTTCCAACGTAAAAATATTATATACTTGGTGAAGTAGGGCGTATACCTTTTTAACCTTTACAATGTTTTAGTAAGCGTTTATAGATACCTGTTTATATTAGATACGTATCATTTTAGCATCTTTTTAAAACTTTGTTGTTGTAAAATTGGTACTAGTATCGTATATGACGACGTTAGGTAGATCCAGATACGTGTTAATTTATTGTATTCTTAGCGTTTTTCACGTATCTTTTACCTAAAGGGATTTTAAAGATTTAGATGAAGAAAAAGAGGTTACGGAGCCAACGACATATAGAATAAGCTTGTTGTTTAAGTAAAACAAGTGACGAAAAATATCGTAGTTAAAATTCTTATTATCTTTTAATATAAACTTAAATTTCCAGAGGGTTTAGGTATACGTTTAGTAGTAGTAACAAATTCTTTTAATGAATTTTAGGGTCAAGTATTTTATATCTTTATACCTTGTGGAATTTAACAATTTGAATAGCTTACTAATAGTAAAGTGGTTAATAAGTCGGTGTAATTAAAGTATTTACGGTTTCCTTAAGTTTAATACTATTATTTTCAATCCTTAAAAATAAAATTATAGGTGCTCCCACTTAAAGGTGAGAGGAAACCTCTAGCCGTTTTTAATTAATTCATTTACGTTAACGTCGAAGTTAACGCCGAAAGTATTTATATCCTCTAAATAAAGTAGGAAAGTGGTAGGGGATTTAAGGATATATAATGTAATCACTCTCATAATAATTTGAATTACTGTTGTTTTTAGTAAAGATAGTTATTCGTCTAATCTAAAGCTTATTTTGGCTTTGCTAGTATTATAATAGTTGATTTCAGTGGTTATAGTACTTTTCTTTCGTAGTGTTATGTATTGCAAATAGCCTTTTGTTAAGTACATTTTGCTTATATATTTGACATAATACCATGAAACGTGTGATCAGCGTAACAATTATAAATGTTAAAGATGTGTAAGGGGTTAGGGGCTTGGTTAGGGTAAAGGTAAGGGTCTTTATTATCTAAATAGTATAAGAAGGCGTGGTCGACTAATTATTAGTCTGTATTAGAAATAGTATTTTTATGTCACTTGATTTGTTTATGGCTATTACCGCCATCAATTAGATTGTTGTCTTCGAAGTCTATATTTTGATTTAAGTAGTATTATTGAGAGGAAGTAGGTTATTGAATGTAATATATTACCTTTTTATTGTTTCGCTCAGCGAGGGGGAACCGAGTTAACTAATATCTATACTTGCCATAAATCTAACATTTCTTGCTACTATTACGACGATAGTGCTTACCGTTAACAATTACACTTAAATCTTAGCCTTGTTAGCGCCAACGTAATTGTTGCCTTGAGTTTGTAGCCGGTAAGCTAAACTTTAAGAGTTAAAAGCACCTGTAGTTATAATTACAATTGATGTAATTAATTACTGTGAGATTTCTTTTTATTTAAGTTAGGGAAGTTGTCAACTTAAGGGTAAATACTAAGCGAGTTTAGTATATGCATTATTATAGTGGCAAGTGAAAAACGTAACTAGTTAAAGAAGCCTTTTTAGGTGATATTAGGGTGTTATAGAGTGTATTTAAATTCTTTAATACCCGCAATTATTGTCCATACCTATTCGCGAAATGTAGCTTCGCCAGCGTAGGTTTTTCCTATTACGTTTTGCCACAATGATAATTTATTAATTATTCAATTAAGCATATCTATCTGTATCTCCTCCTCTTTCTTTTTAACTATTATTGTTACCTACCTTATGGTGGCCGAATTTGTATAATATTATGTAAGGTGGATGTTATGTTCGAAGTAACTCTTTATGTTATCGTATATTTCGTAGAATGTAATAGCTTATGTAAAGAAGGTTAGGTGGTATTTTTTAGCGTGCCCTATAAGGATCTCAGGGAATAGTAAGTGAAAACCTGAAGAGGTAATCTTTATTTATTGATAAATGTTTAGGAAGGGTATTATCTTAGTATGGAGCAGGTTGTAAAGCTTCCCGTTATACCTTTTTACATTGTTTCAAATCTTGGCGAAGTCCGTAAGAAGTTTGTAGTTAATATTGACCATTTTAATAAGTTTTGGTGGCAGGTCACGATATTTATCCTAGTCTTAATTGGTTTTTCCTATCAGTTTAAGTCTTGGAGCTTCCGAGATACAGTGTTAAGGGTAATTGCTAGTCTCTTAGCCCAAGGGGTAAAGTCTTATGGTAGGACCTATAGTAGGCTTTCGTGTGTAGGTAAACCTGAAGAGAGAAGGTTTTTGAGGAGCCTGTCGATTTAATTACTAACGGGCGATAGGTACTTAAAGGTTTTGGGAAATTTAAAAATCTTGTTTAATTGATAGGGGTGTAAAGTGCCGACGTTAATACCTTTAGCCGCGTTGGCGGCCTTTAATCCACGTACTTTTTCACCGCTAAAAACGTACTTCGCGCTATTAAGTAAGGGTGCTAGATTACCAAGTAAGTTAACAAGTTTTTTTATCACCGGCGCATAATGAGGTTTAACTTAGTTAAAGATGAAGGGGAAGCTTTTTAGATTGCTTATAGGGGCATTAAGGGTTTTCAACACCTTTTCTTTTAGGTTCTAGGTTTTAAGGGTATTTTTTAAGCTAAGATAACTCGAAAAGGGTTTTTAACAGCCTAATGGAGCTTTTCTTTAACACGTAAATCCCTTAGCACTTAAGTTTAGCCTTTAATTTGGACGTAACGGTCTTTTAAATTATCTTCTATATATTAATAGTTCAGTCGTCGAAGAACTTGCGATATTTGCAAAAAACATGGTTAGGATTCTTACCACCGTTATATTATAAGATAAAATAGCCGATGAAGTTGGTTGGGTGCTTGTTGGTTAAGTCTTTATCGACATTATGTCCCCAAAGTTCCTAATTGTAATATTTGGTGAAAACTATTTTGAGGTTTTTAATTATTCTTTTCCTGTTGGGGTCCGTAATATTCTAAAAGTAAGCATTTGCGATAGACATTTAACGTTCTGGTTTATATAGGATATATAGGGTAAAAAACTTGGTGATAATGAGCATAGAGACTTGGTATTTTGGCGTAAAGTCATATATAAACTTGGTAAATTGGTGTTGGGCCGCGTAGCGTCGTTTTTTTTTTAATTTTTTTATTTTTATTTTATTTTTTTTGGCGCGACTTGACGATTCATATTGTTTTCGCTCAAAGTAACAAACTTGACGATTGGATTAGCGTAAGGGAAGTGAAAAAAATGAAGTAAGGGCAAAAGTTTAGTGTAAATGGTAAGGTCGAAGGTTTTTATTATTGATAGGGAGCGAAAATTATTTGGTATTTTGGCCGTAGAACTTAGTCTTTTTTTTTCATAATAGTAATACTCGCAATAGTATCAACTTAGCCGTTTGCTAACTTGCCGAACTTTGGGACTTTTAATAGTCAATCTCAACATCTTTAAAAAGGATTAATAAAGATTTCTCAATATTTTCAATAACGATACCATCGTTATCTCTAAACTTCCGTAAAAACCGGCGTAACTTAGAAGTCTTCTTTATTTACTGCAGTAAAAACCAGCGCAACAGTAAAGGCCTTTCGCAAAAATCCTTCCTCTACCTTAACCATCGTTTGACGTAAAGTGTAACTGGAAAGTAGCCTTTTATTCTACTTAGCTAACATATACTTAACCTAATAAGCACTAATTAGTATTTGTAGGGCCTTAGATTGTTGCAACGTTGTCGATTCGAATTGTGGTCAAAGTAACAGTAGTATTGTATTGGTCAAGTGGTGGATGTATTATTCTAGGTTTGACAGACTGCTAGCTGGTTTACACTGTAATTTGTATAGCCAATTTCTTAGTTTGTGCTCTAGAGTGAAGTGCAGAATACTACATTCAACTTACACTCAATGTAGTAAGTCCATAAACAATACACTCAATTTTCAATACAATCAACTTTACTGTTATTAAAGTTGAGCTACTACACTGCATGTAGTACTATTCCAAAAAACTAGTATATTAATGTATTTAAATACTACATAAGCTTGAATTTGAATATATCTCTAGGTTATTAGAATATGTATTCTAAAATATTTCAATATAATACGTGCTTATATTATATATTGAAAGGTTATTTGAATTTGAATTTAAATGTTATTTTACGTCATATGAGTTTACATATTAATATATTTTTAGATGATACGGATTTCTATGTTAATGTTGGTATAAGTTTTTCGCTAGTGTTTCCAAACTTTAAAAGGGTATTTAAAAAGGCTCTCTGAGTTGTTACAAATTACCACTAAAATAGGAGGAATTTTTAACTTCCTGATAATAATGTTAAGGGTTTCTCATAATATTATGTCTACGTTAAAGCCTGTTTTTATACTATAGAACTCCAATGTCAATACGCTTTGTGTAATTCTTTTACACTTAATGGAGGTTTAATAAATTAGGTTACCAATAATACTAAATTGGTTTACCGTTTATTTTTGTTAACGAGGGTTATCAAAAAGCCGATTTTTAAGGACAAATCGGTATTTTTTACAAAGAACCTATCCTTAAAAATCATTAGCTTGGCTCTTAAGAGGTCGATTGAGATTATATTAATTCCGCGGTCCAAATTTCGCATTTGCTATTCGAGCCTTTTATTTAGCCGGTTAACGTTCTTATCCATTGACTCTTATGCTTATTCCGCAATGAATAAATAGTAAGAGGCTTCTGGTTAGCATAAAGTAGTAATATAACTATATCGAGTACGCTATTACAAGTATCGTTAAGTTCTAGCCTCGTTAATCTTGTTAATTGTAACCAAAACAACGCCTTAACTCCTTTGGCAAAAGTTAAGGCCAGCATTAACATTAAATATACGAATTAACGATCCATTGAAATCAAGTTGACTACCTTCCGTTAACGTCATCACCGGTTTGTAATTTTAGAACTTAAAGTTTTTAATAGCATACTATTACAATGCTATAAAGCTAGCCATTTCGACGAAAGTGATATCGTTAGTTTACATACCTATTACGCCAAAGGCCCTTTTTTACGTTATTTAGTAAATACGGATCGTATATTCAAGACTTTATCGCTAGTCGTAATTTAAATTGCAACTAGTAAGTTAGAAACCAGTAAATGCGTACTTTAATTAATTCGTACACTGACTTAATATAACATATTACCGTATTTAAAAGGTATATAGTATGGAGTTCCTATGATAGTTTTAGCAATACAATCCGTTATAAATTCATTACTAACTACGTGTAGGCTGACTTTATATTATAGTCATTAAACGTAAATTTTCCTTTAATATTAACTGATAAACCCACTGCTAAAACAACTACCGAACGTTAACGAATCTTTTAAATCGTTAAAAAATGTGTAAGGATCTGGTTTTTAGCTTTATTACTATATCCTTAAGCGATTAGACGTGATTTTTTGTACGGCTGCCTTGTAGTCTTACCTTTAACCTCATAAATAATCTTTGACTTAAAAATCATAACATTTAGGTCTTAAAGATTAAAATTAGTCTTCGGCACGAATTATACAACCCCTAGAATTAATAAAACGTTAATCTCAACCTTATCGATTTCCTTAAAAAGTTTTTCGGAGTTTTAATTTCAATTATTTATTATCCTCCTTTCTTTCACTTACACAAACATTATTATAAATACGACCTGTTATATATTCCTCCTCTTTAACGTTCTTTCTCTTTAAAGGTCGTTCGCACCGACGGCGTTCCATCAACTTATCGATAACGGGTAAAGAAGGTTCATATTAACTTGGTCGTTTGGCTTAAAATGCGTAAGGGTCTTCATCTTTTAAAACCCTAATATAAAGCTTAAATTGAGTAGTTTAGAAAGGTATAAATCCGTTAAAAGTCTCGACAACTACTTCAGAGTTTTCGATACTTAATATCTTATACGATACCTCTCATTTTCCAGGCTTTAGCCACATAATAACTTCACTTTACAGCGGCAAAGAAATTACGTAAATTATTAGTAGACAGTCTCTAGTATTAAAAGCCTTATTAATCTGACGGCGTGTTGATTCTTTTCATAGCTCCTTTAAAGCTTTTCTATAGGCCGCAACACGTTTCTAAATACTTGCCAAAGGCGGAGATTCACTCGTCAGGTGTAGGTACGCTCCAAAGACCAACAGCGTTAGCACCAAGACATCAAGGTCTATAGTGTCGTTCAGACCTTTTACTGCCATTTATAAACGTACCTTCGAATCTGTAAAACTTTCAATTTTAAGCGTAAGAATATTATACGCTCGGTGAATCAAGGTGTATATCTGTTTAACCTTCCTAATACATTAATAAGCCGTTACAAGTATCTGTTTATATTAGATACCTATTATTTTAGCATCCTTTGAAAACTCCGCCACCGCAAAGTTGGTACTGATATCATAAACGATGATGTTAAATAGGTCGAGGTATATGTTAATTTACAACGTCTTCAATGTTTCCCACATATATTTTACCGAAAGAGACTTTAGGAACTTAGCTCTATAAAAAATGGTTACGAAGTTAATAATATAAAGAATGGGCTTATTATTAAGGTAAATATATATTAACAAAAATATCATAGGTAAAGTCTTTATTGTCTTTTAATATAAACTTAAATATCTAGGGGATTTAGGCATACGTTTAACAGTAGTAGTAAAGTCTTTTAATAACTTTTAGGGTAAAGTATTTCACATTTTTATACCTTAGGGACTTTAGGACTTTGTATAGCTTATTAACAGCTGGATAATCAAAACGACGATATAGTTAACGTATTTCCGGCTTTATTAGGTTCAATACCACTGCGTTCGGTCTTCAAAAATAAAACCATAGATACCCCTAATTAAGGGCAAGTAAAAACCTTTAACTGTTTTTAACCAATTCGTCTGCGTTAACGTCAAAATTAACGCCAAGAGTCTTTGTATCCTTTAAATAAAGTAAAAAAGGGGTAGGAGACTTGAGGATGTAAAACGTAATTACGCTCACAATAATTTAAACTACTATTATCCCTAGTAATAATAATTATTCGCCTAGACCAAAGTTAACTTTAGCCTTGCCAACATCGTAACAATTAATCTCAATAACTGTAATACTTGTAATGATCACATTAAATACCCGTGAGTATATATAAGATATCAGAGGGTTTATGTTATCAAGAAGGTAGCAGAGGTGCTGAGTGAACAATATCGCAACCGTGCAAGTAATGATCAAAAGCCGTGAGACTATTCAGAATATACTGAGACTGAATACTTAGATTGACAACTGAAGAGCTATAAAGGAAATACTATCTATGTGGTGTTGACCGTGTCCTTATATCCTTAATCCTTCATATGCCTTCAGTATTGGTTCATATTAGATCGAAACATGATCTCAATAATCCTTAGTACGTAACCCTAACCCTAAGGTTGCTGACATAAGAGATATCCCCACCTGATGTGTTGGACATCAGGTTCTTAGTGGCTTAGCCCTATACTGGCCTGTTTTCTGACCCTCCGATATTCTTGGGTCATAACAATACTTTTCCTCCGCAATGCTATATACTACAAATAACCTCCTGTTAAGTAACTTACTACCACTATATTTAGCATAATACCTTAAAAAGTATGATTCGCATAACGATTACAGAGTTTAAAGATATATAAGGGGTTAGGAGCTTATTTAAGGCAAAGATAGAGGTCTTTATCACCTAAACAGTATAGAAAGACATGGTCGACCAATTACTACACTGTATCAAAAACAATATCTTCGTGTCACTTGATTTACTTAGGGGTGTTAGCGATGTTAATTGGCTCGTCACCTTTAAAGTTTACGATTTAATCCAAGTAATTCTATTTAAAAACATTAGAATATTAGGCGTAATATACTTACTTTTTATTATTACGCTCAGCAAGGGGGTACCAAGTTAACTAATAACTAAACTTACCACAAATCCAACATCTTTTGCCACTGTCAAGACTATAGTGCTAGCGGTTAACTAGTCCGCCTAAAACTTAACCTTGTTGGCGCTAATATGGTTGCTACCTCTAGTCTAGAGTCGAGGTCGATAGGCCAGACGTTAAGAATTATAGGCGCCCATACTTGCGGTCAACATAGTTAACTACCGTAAAGTCTTTTTTATCTACGTTAAGAAAGTTGCCGGCTTAGGATTACATACTAAACGAGTTTTGTGTGCTAGCTATTATGGTGGCAACCGAGGAACACAACTAGCTAAAGAAGCCTTTGCAAGTAGCATCTAGGTGTTATAAGGCGTATTCGAACTTACTAACGCCCTTAACTACTGCCTGTACCTGTTTACAAAGTGTAGTTTTACTAGCGTAAACTTTCTCAATTACTTTCTAATACAATATCAACTTTTTAATCATCTAATTAAGTATATTTATCGGTATTTCCTCCTTTTTCTTATTATCTATTATTGTTACCTACCTCATAAGAACCCAATTTGTATAATATTACATAAGGTAGACATCATAATTAAAGTAGCCTTTTATACTATCGTAAATTTCGCGAAACGTAGTTGCTTGGATTAGAAATGTTAAATAATAGTTTTTAGCATGCCTTATTAGGATTCTGAAAAACAGTAAGTGAAAACCAAAAGGTAAAGAATCTATTTACTTACAAATGCTTAGGAAAGGTATTATCTTGGTGTCGAGGAAGTTATAAGGCTTTTCATTATACTTTTCTATATTGTTTCAGATCTTAGCGAAGTCTGTAAGAAGTTTATAGTTAATGTTAACCATTTAGATAGGTTTCAAAAAAAGGTCGCGATATTTATCTCAATCTTAAATAGTATTTCCTAATAACCAGGTTTTTAAAGCTTCCAAAAGACTGTATTAAAGATAATTACCAGTCGCCTGTCCCGAGGTGTAAATTACCATAGTAGAACCTATAGTGAGCTCTCTTATATAGGTTAATCTAAAGGGGAAAGCGTCTTGAGGGACCTGTCGATTAAATTATTAAGGGGTGATAGGTGCTTGAATATTATGAGAAGCCTAACAATCTTTCTCAATTTCCTGGTATAAAACGCCAATATCAATACCTCTAGCCGCGTTAGCGGCCCTTGATTCACGTACTCTGTCATCGCTAAGAGCGTACTCCGCGTTATCATGTAGGGGTACTAAACTGCCGAATAGGTTAACAGGTTCCTTATCTCCGGCGCGTAAAGAAGGTTAACTTAGCTAAAGGTAAGTTAGAGATCCCGTAGAATGTATGTATAGGCGTTGAGATCCCCTAACGCCTTTTCATTTTCCTTAAATGTTTTAAGAATTAGGATTTTAAGGACAGTCTTTTTATTAAACCAATTTATAAAATGTTTCTGTTAATCCTGGTAAAGTCTTTTCCAGGATATAAATATTACGGATAATGACTTTCTTTTTTAACATATTTTTAATTATACATTGGATTATCTTCCACATATCTGGTATCCAGTGGTCAAAGAACTTGCGAAAGTCTTAGAAAGCACGAGCGCCGCGGTCGAACTCTTTACCGATGTTAGATTCGAATATATACTGGCTGACGTGATTAGTTAGATAAGCTTTAGTAAAGTTTTTATCAATATCTGTAATCTAGAGTTATTTATCGTAGTTATTAACGAAGACTATTCCGAGGTTTTTAATTACATTTTTCCTTTTGGTGTCGATAAACATTTGAAAGTGAACGCTTACAATAGATATCTTGGCGTTCTAACTTGTGTAGGATATATAAGGCGATTGATTTGGTGATTTTAGGCGTAGGGAACTTGGTGATTTGGCGTGAGGTCGCGTAACGTGGCTTTTTCGGCGCGACTTAATGTTTTCGCTCAAAGCAGCGAGCTTAACGATTGGAGTGGCGTGGGAAATGAAAAAGAGTAAAGTAGGATAAAGGTTTAATGTAAAGTGTAAGGTCGAAGGTCATTATTAGTAGTAAAGAGCGCAAGTTGTTTGTTATTATAGGTTGTTTAGCATAGAGACTAAGTTTTTTTTTTTATATAATAGTAGTACCCTTAATAGTACTAACTTAGCCGTTTGCCAAATTGATGAACTTTAAAACTTTTGATAGTCAATCTCAACATATTTAAAAAGAATCTGTAAAGATTTTTTAGTATTTTCGATAACGATACCATCGCTATCTTGAAACTGCCATAAAAACCGGCGTAACTTATAAGTTTTTTTTTACTTACTTCCGTAAAAACCAGCGTAGCAGTAAAGGCCTTTCGCAAAAATCTTTCCTCTACCTCAACGGTCGTTTAACTTAAAGCGTAACCAGAAAGTATCCTTTTCTTCTGCTTAGCTTATTTTTACTTAACTTAATAAGCACTGATCAGTATTAATATGACTTAGACGTTGCAAGGTTTTCGATTCGAATCGTGGTCGAAGTAATAGTAGAATTGAATTAGTCAGATGGTGGATATATTGTTCTAGGTTTGGCAGACCACTAGCCGGTCTGCACTGTAATTTGTATGGCCAATTGCTTAGCTCATACCATAGAGTAAAGTGCAGCGTACTGCAGTCAACTTACATCTAATGCGGTAAGTCTGCACAAAGCAATACACTCAACTTGCAGTTCAGCATAGTTAACTTTATTGTAAGTAAAGTTGACCTACTACACTGTATGCAATACTATTCCAATACTCGGATTAATAAATATGTAAATTATTAAATACTTTTTTTCGTTAAAACTAGTGGCTTTATGGTATCAAAATAGTAAATGATTGAAGACTTAAAGTTTTGGAATTGCAAGCCAATCGCAATTTTAGCGAAGGATAATTAATTTAACTTCAACGGATTATTAATCCGTATATTTAGTATTAATACTTGCCTTGATTTTCGCCAAAAGAGTTAAGAAACTAACTTAGTTATAATCAATAAGACTACCGTAGCTAGAGTTTAACGGTACGTAAAATAACACGTTTATGTAATGATCACACTAAATACCCATCCATCAATAAATTAAACAGGAACTTTGCTGAACCCTTTAACACCAAAAGAATTATCGCCAAGTTTCTCGAGATAAAAACCCACAAACTCACTTCCCTCAGGTTCCTTAACATATTCAGTTACAATAGCCAAATTAAGGAAGGACTAGCTTTATACGCGAACCTATTATGGGTACAACCACTAGTTTTTTCCCTCCAAACTCGGTCAAAGGTAATTATCCTGCCTATCAACATTAATAGAAACTTTAATCCTTCCCATTAACTAAAAAATATAAAGGGTTTATACGACTAGTATATCATACTTCCCCCTCATCGTATCTCCATAAAAGATACAGACTATACGGCAATCACAAAATTTGTCAAGATCTAAAGAGGAAAGGACAAGTATAATGGTAAGCTATACAACCCCCTCAACGTCAAGTTAGGCCTATTCTTTAACATTTTCCGCCAAATAAAAGTTAAGTTATCAAGATTTCACTCGTTGTTTCCCAGTATCCTTACCGGCTAAACTAAAGACTGTTACCTTCGATACCTGACGAATTGTACCTCTTTCCGCGAAATCTACAATGATATAAAGGGCTATTTCGAATAAGATGTCAACTTTACCTAATATTATACGTACTGGAATATTATGAAGTGGTTATATATGTTAAATTACAAAAAAAAGTCGAAAAGTAAAATTGACCTTCTAAATTAGATGCTTAACAGGCTAATACTTTACCAATAGATAATGGGGAACATGGAAACTGGTGAAAGTACCTTACGCCAATAGGTCCGGCAAGTATTTATAGGTTATAAAGAGTTCGAATACGCTTTGCAATGCCTTGATGCTACCTGCGAAGGTTTTTTTTGGCTAATTACGTTCCTCGTTAGCAACCATGACTACTCGAGTTTCCGACTCGACTTGTATATACTCTTAAGCTCCGGAATTTAGTAACGAAAAAGAAAACCTTTTTAATTCGTACTATATTAATCGATGGTACGGAAGGCTCAGCAAGTATAACCAACAAAGGGTCTAGACTTTTACCTATAAAAAGGGTATTTATCTTTTTCAAGGTCATGCAGTCAGCCAAATAAGTTTAACTCAAACGTAAAGAAATGTTGGATTTACGGCAAATGAAACTATTGATTAATATGCCACACTATCATTAAACGTAACGTAAAGAAAATAATATACTATACATAGTACCTCTTTATCTTTAAATGAGATTATATGAAACGTATCATATAATTTAAAGGAAGTAAAGTTAAGGAGTAGAAAAATAAACCGAAAGTTATCGGTTGACATAAAGATACTAACACTAGTATTAACATCGTTAATAGCTTGGAAACAATATAATGACTAGCCGACTACAACTTTCTATACCGCTTTATAGGCGAAGATTCCTACCGACATCATGATAATAAAGATCTTAACTTTATACACTTTTTCACCATTCGAAATCATTATATGAAGCAAGTTTTTTAAGGGATTATACAAGACACAGGGGTAATACGGTACTTAATTCAAGGCTATTCGTAATATATCGCATTGTGAAAGGATACTAATACTGTTACGAAACTTAATCACACAAATACTAACAAAGTTAAAGTTGGCTTTACCCCTAGAAAAAAATATCCTTATTGGAATCAACGATAGTAAAGAATATTATTAGCCCTATTATTTTCCATAACTTGGAATCTCTTAGCCCTTTCCTCCTTTACCTTAAAGAAATAAAAAACCTCGGTATTAACATTAATGTTTAGATTGATAGGCTAATATATATTAAGGTAGACAAGAGGTTTTCATTTAGCCTTAAGTAGGGGTATCTCTAGTTTTATCTTTAAGGACGAAAAATAATAGTATTAAACTTAACGGAGGCAAAACTTCGTTAACTATATTGTAGGTTTAACCACTTGGTAACTAATAGGCTTTACAAGGTTTTAAAGGCAACTAATTACGAAAATATAAATCTACTAGTACCTAATGCAGTTAATTATCTTTATTATTACTAACAAATACACTCCAAAGCCTCCTTAAGAGTTAAGTTTACACTAAAGAAAAATTAAGACTTTAACTCGGAAATCTTCGTAAACGTGTTTCATTTGGACGGTAAGCCAATACTACACGTTATAGACTCCGCTATAGCTTTTTACGGTTCCAAATTCCCTAAAACTATTACAAAAAAGGAAATATCGGAGGTATTACGTACTTTATGAATTAAAATGTACTTTAGCATATTAAACGTGCTAATTCACAATACCGACACCAACTTTACTACGATAAAGTTTCAAGATAATACAAAGTTAATGGGAATTCAGTACAAACAGGTCCCTATGAAAGCTTACTAGGGTATTAACAAAGTTAAAAAGGTATACTCCCTTTTACGAAAGGTTTACAATATCTTTACACTGAAAATCAGAATCTTTACAAGCTAAGAGGCATGCTTTCAAATGGCGGTGAAAGGTTTTAACGATACCATTGGCTCTAATGAACTTATACCAACTTTATTGATATTTGGAGCTTACCCACGTATAACAACTAAGTCGCCACCCTTGTTAAGTACCTAAAAGCGTACTATGGTATACAGAAAAGCACTAAACGAACTAAAAAAGGAATCGGCACACCGTCAGATTAATAATGCCCTTCATACCAGAAACGAACCTTTAATAATAAACTTGCTTTTACTCTCCTTTTAAAGTAAAGTCCTTATGTAATGCGAGCCAGGAAAATAGGATAGGCCATACAAGATCTTAATTATTACCAAATTAACCGTAGTGGTTAAAGCTGTTAACGACTCTGTAACTTTTCAAGTTACACAAATTAAACTATACCAAAGACCTATTAGACCTTTTAAGTTTAATAAAAATCCTAACGTCGATAACCTTCGAATAGAACGAATTAGCCAATACAAACCTTCTGAGCCAATTATTAACAAGCTAATAAAACGTTAACAGCGTAAAAGATCACCCAAAAGGAGAATACATACTGAAAAGGACGAAGATGGGGATTATAGGCCTAACAAAGCGTAAATGAAGACGTGGATATCTTAAAGAAAAAAGTCTAACAAAAAACTTGCCCTTAAACCAAGGGCTGAAAATATTATCAATATACTAGGCAAGCCTTTTAAGAAAAATAACCACGTGGAAATTAACGGCCTCCTATTATAGGGGGTTATACAGTTTATACCGTTAACGTAATTTAAAGGGTAAGATATCACTATCTTTAAGTCGAGGATAGTTTACGAGGTTAAAGGCAAAACCATGGAGCGGCCGTATAAAAAGTCACGGCTAATCGCTTAAGGATACAGTAATAAAAGTAAAGACTAAATCCTTACTTAATCGCCTATAATCTAAAAGATTAGTTAACGTTTAATCGTCGCCATTACTATTAATTTGACTATTGAAGTAAAGGGTTAATTCACACTTTATAACCGGGATATCACGTAAATATACATGTAATCTGCCACCGATATCCAGCGAATTATACTACTAAAACTACCACAAAACTTAAGGTACAAGTTTCTGGTTAGTAAGATAATATACTATATCAAGCCTTTATATGGATTGGCTAAGATTAGCGTTTACTGGTTCTTAACGTACCAGGTACACTTTAAAAACAAGCTAGGTATAAAGAATTTAATATTTGACCTGTGTTTATTAATTACAAAAGGTAAAGAATTTGATATCGTAGGTATATAAACTAACGATAACCTTTTCCTCGGCGATGTTAGGTTTATAGCGACAGAATAACGGGTTATCGAAAAGTTAGGCTTTTAAAAGTATAAACTAATTAAAACGTTAGCTAAAGACACAACTTGACTTTAACAGATTATTATTCTGTATCTATAGTATTAAGGCTAAAAGCGACACTTACATTAGCTTATGCTAAAAGGGGCAAGACATAAGCCTGATAATTATCGACAAGGCTAACGAGGCAAAGGTACAGAAATACCTAAAGCAAAGGGCTTATACGGCCTATATTACCACGCTATATCAACCGGAGGCATCGTACAATCTTTTTATTACAGCATAGGCATAAGACCCGTAAAACGAAAACTTTAACAAGTTAAACAAACGGATTAAGTAATAAATAGATCACTTAAAAAAAGGAATTAATATGATTTTTGTAAATGTAACGAAGGCGAAGCTAATAATTTTTATAAAATGATTATTTGTCAACAATACCAACCTCACATCGTAAATCGGCCTTTTAATAATGTTCGTTAACAAGAATAGGTCTAAAAGGCAATGTACGATCACCAAGAACCTTATATATTGGATATCTGTCAAGTACAAATGCGTAACTCGGAGTATACTAACCTCAGAAGTCTACGGTATAATATCAAATTTTAACATCAGCATAGTAACTAACTGTATATTAAGGATTGTCACTAAACGACTAGGTCTGCTACCGATACCTATGGTAGTATATATCGATTCCCAAAGCCTTTACGAATACCTATTAAAACTAAAAACGACTAATGAAAAACGTATGATAATAGACGTAATAGTGTTAAGGAAGGCATACGAAGCCTGGAAAATCGATAAGGTTCGGTAAATTAACAGCAAAGATAACCCTACCGATGCTATAATCAAAGCTATGCCTAATAACACCTTGGAAAGATTTGTAAATAATAATACGCCAACTATATAAATCGAGAGATACGTGGATCGCCCAACACGTGATGTAAAGAAATAAGGCTACCTTAGAAAATTGGGAGACCGCTAAGATAATGATGGCGATGGCAGTAGTTTAAACTACTGGCAAAAAGTACGCAAGTAGTGGCGTACCTAATTTGATTTGTACAGGTCTGTGGCGAAAAATCTGCACACGGGATTTGAGGAATGGAGGCCTCGAAGGGGTAGAGTAAAAAGGTCACAACGAGCTGTGATTAATGTCAATTTCAATACAGATTAATCGGAATTAACAGGGGTCTGGCTTATTATTAACTTGTGGATTAAGGAGGGATTTTAGAGGTTGCCACCAATTAAGGGCAAGCCAAGCTAACGTGCAGGCACAAAATAAAAAGCTGCCAGTATTGGAATAGCAATCAAATACAGTGTAGTTAAGTCAACTTTACTTGTAGTAAAATTGATTGTACTAACTGCAATATTGGCTGCAGTTTGTGGGATTGCATTGCAATTGCAATGCAGTAGGTGACCACTTCAAAGTGGGGTACAAGCCAAAGCGTTTGGCTATACAAATTAGTATGCAGACCGGCTAGCAGTCTACCATACTTAGAACTAACATACATCAATCAACAATATTAACGCAGCACCAGTTACTTCGACCACAGTGATTCGAATCGACTACGTTGCAACGATAAAGGCCTACCAACACCTTTATCAAATGTAAGAAAATCATATAAAGCGTGTTAGCTTTAAAGATCTACGATATAATAGCCCTCTTTAATATATATACAATATTATAAATAATACTCAATGTTATGACTAGGTAATTAAAGATTTCCTTTATTCTGTTGGTAATTTATACCGATTTAAGGAGCCTATTTGAATGCTTTTTAAAGTTTAGAATCATTAGTGGAAAACGCCTAATAATCGTTGTGATGACATTTAATAAAGCTTATAAACGTAGAAAGATTAAGGAGTTTCGATACGTTAATAACGAAAACAATCCCACTAATACTATAACGAAGATATTATTAAATAAAACCATTAAAAGGTTTGTGAATAGTAATAGGCTGATTATACGTATCGAGAGCTACGTTAATAGGTCACTTGACAAAGCCAAGTCACGTATTAGCAAACAAGGATATACTATCAAACTAAAAGATTGCTAGAGAATGAAACTAGTGATAACGATTTTTTTAATTGTTATAGTTAAATTGGGGATAATAGTGGGTTAGTTAACTTACGTGGGTTAAGTGAGAATAATAGGTGGCTTAACCCATATTGGTTAAGATAGCCAGTGGCAATAGTGGCAGTAGTGGGCTAATTAACCCACGTGGGTTAAGTGAAGTGGTAGGCGGTTTAACCCACGTTGGTTAAGATGGCCAGTGGCTGCAGTGGGCCAGTGCGCATAAGTTTGTGGCGAAAGACTTGTGTACGGGAGTTCGTAAAGTTGAGACTCGGAACCATGGGGCGAAAGGAGGTAATTAGAGTTAATTTGGCTTCGAAATTAACAGGGGTTTAGCTGGTTGACGAGGAGGAAATTCAGGGGTACCGGAAACAATTATTCGACCACACTAACGTGCGAGCACAAAATAAAAAGCCGTCAGTATTGAAACAGTGTTAACTGCTATTTCTAGCAGGTCAATTGCAATATAGTCAGTCAACTTTACTTACAGTAAAGTTGACTGTACTGACTGTAAACCAGTTGATTGTGGAATGCCCGATTCAGACTAGGGTACGGGCTAAGCAATTGGCCATACAAATTACTGTGCAGATCGGCTAGCGGTCTGCCAAACCTAGAATAAGACATCAACCACTTTCAATGCAGCACCAGTTACTTCGACCAATCGAATCGACTTCGTTGCAATGATAAAGTCCTACCAACATCCATATTATTATACTTATATAGTTATTCAAAAAATCAATTTGTTGTTACTGTACAGTTATTCATTTTTGGTGGGAAAGGTGTGCCGTGGGTAGGGGTAGCATGGTATATTGAGCTATTGCTTTTCCATTTGCTCGCACGCCTACTGCCGCGTATCTGATTGGCGTTGCCATGGGCCACAGGCCTTGATGGAGACAGTGGAGAGTCATAGTGCCCTCTCATTTGAGCTCCCACCAGTACCTCAGCCCCCAGATCGACTTCGATGTCTTCCGGAGAGCAACTTTCTGGTAGTTGTGCCTTTATGAGAGAGAGTCTGAAGATTAGAAACTTGACGTTGAAGCATATTTATCTTATCTTTGGAACGCAACCAATCTAATAGTACCTGGATCTGCTTCCCCGCCATTCCTGAATGTTGTCAAATGCAGGCCTCCATTCCTCGATTCCAAACTCTTGGAGTTCGAGCTCAGCGAAAAGATGATCATCATCCCCATGAATCCGAAACTTATTATCCGCATTTTCATTTCCCGGCTCTTCCATTGTTTGTACCTGTTCTTGATCGTCGTCGTCCGTTTGCTGGAGGGACAACCACGCGTGGCGCCGCGCCGCCCCCCACGGATTCGTCCCGTTTTCCCGTTCTGGAATCTCAGCCGCATGAGCTACAACCCCCCTATTCTTGCAGACGGTCAGGTGACCGTATCGACAACTTTCGAAATACTATTACCTCGTCGTATACACGCTGAGACCGGTGATGATCGGTAACTTACGCTCAAACACATGTATCACCTGTCTGGGAGACTGATGCCGACCCTGTCACAAACAGATACCTATTCTCACTTCCAAGGCGACGAGTGTTGCCAGCAGGCTGCAGCACAAGCTGGAGTTGTGTCTTGACTTTTGATTAGAACCTGCTGCTTACTGCGCGTGGTGCGATGATAAATAGAACTCAATATTGATGGCCCCTGCTTCAGCACCCATCGCCGGCCTTGCACGAGTCGAGACAGTGGGCACTTGTCTCTATCACAATTCCTCGAGCACAGCGAAAAGCTGCATGTGGGCGAGTAAGTTGTGAAGATAAGTTAAACTATGTGTTAGTATATTTGTCCGTACTGTTTATATAAGAATCATAAGAAAATCCGCCTTATTTTCATGTGAAGTGCAACTTCCTATCTCCCTATACCCCCGAACCCCAAAGTCTTGTCATCTTTCCGTTGATCTTACCCAATTCCAAAGTCATGGACTTCACAGGCCCCACACCCCTTCTCGAGCACGTCGCCAATGTCCACCTCGACCTCGCTCCCCAAATCGACGGTAGCAGCACACCCCAGGGCCAGAAAACCTGGATCGAGATCACAGGCGGCAAAATCACCTCTTCACCCAGCAGCAGCTCTCCTCTCCTCGACCTGACCGTCCGCTCTGGCGGCGGCGACTATGTACGTCCCCTCCTGTTCCCCATCTCTCCCTTCCCCTTCCACTCACACACACCCTCCCAGGCCACCGTCCACCCCTCCGCCGCCTACCTAACCCTCAACATCACCATGGTCGCTACCTCCTCCTCCAACGAGCTCTTCCGCTTCGCCAATACGGGCTTCCTCGCCCTCGACGCGAGCACATCTTCCATTATGTCAGGCGAGAGGGACGGGCGCACGGAATTCGGAGAGGCTGAGGTCGCGGAGACGATCACGTGCAATACGAGCAGCAAGGAGTGAATGTGGATGAATTTCGCCACGATGGTGGCGCAGGGAAGGATTATTGCGGAGGGGGGCAGGCTGGTTGCTATTGAGATGCGGGTTTTCAGGGTCCGTATGAAGGCCGTGTGAGAAGAGGCGCTCTTGGTGTCTGTAGTGTCAGATTTGGTCGGAAACAAAAAGACGCATTTCCAACCCGCTGCTCCTCCTACACATCAGTACCCTCCAGCCACAGGACCTAGCGCAGGTCCAAGGAGAATGGAAAGCAACCAGATGGCCATCATGCAGCCTCTCTCTTCAGCGACAACTTCTCGTTACCACCCTTGACAGTCGGATCATGCAAAAATGCATTAGCAACGACCGTGATAGCCGAAGTCGGCTCGGCTATGGCAGACTGAGATCCGCCACCAGATTAGGCTTCTCTGTATGAAACCTGGAAAGCATGAGATGATGGAAGGATGTTTTATGATCTATCCCTCACGGGTGCAAAACGAACAATAGCTGCTTTAGCTCGTGCGGCGAGAGATCGAACCGACGACTGTTCCCATACCATGCAAAAGGACAAAAGCATACCACAGTAGGTATTCGCTGGTGGTCAGCCACCCAACTACTAATCTACCAATCTGAGACTTGTGTATGGGAAATACTATGTACAATGTGATGTGGGGGAAGAGGGGTGCAATGGCGGGGAGAGGCTGAAACTACTATGTACAAAGTACCTACTATGTACAGCGGCAAGCTGCAGCTGCAAGCGCCACAACTCAACGCACTGACCAGCCCAGCCAGCGCTTGCCTTTTCGAGCTGCGGCAACCAACAAAATCACTTTCACCACCAATGTCTCACTCAACCAAACACTGATCTTTCCATTTTTTCCCTCCTCAGGAAGCTCCCCACGACCTTTTCTTCCCGTTGACGGCGGCTCGCCCGGAATTCTCCCGACTCACCCATCATGGAGTCCTCCCGTGGCCCCCCAAGGGTCAAGAACAAGGCCGCGGCGCCCATCCAGATCAGCGCCGAGCAGCTTCTGCGTGAAGCCGTGGACAGGCAAGAAGACTCCCTGCAGAAGCCAGAGCAGCGCTTCGCTGACCTCGAGGAGCTGAAGGAGTTCCAGGGGCGCAAACGCCGAGAGTATGAGGATTACATCCGCCGCAACGCCTCGTCACTCAAGAACTGGACGCAGTACACCGACTTCGAAATCGAATACAAGGAATTCGCGCGAGCGCGGTCGGTCTTCGAGCGTGCCCTGGATTCCCTTTCTACCAACCCGGCATTATGGATGCGCTACATCGACTTCGAGATCAAGGAGCGCAACATCCAGCATGCGCGCAACCTGCTGGACCGCGCCGTCACCTTGCTGCCTCGCGTCGACAAGATGTGGTACAAGTACGTCTACGTTCAAGAGGGCCTCGGCGACATCCCAGCATGCCGGCAGGTTTTCGAGAGGTGGATGGAATGGCAGCCGGACGAGCGGGCTTGGAGCGCCTACATCCACTTCGAGCGGCGCTACCAGGAGTTCGACAATGCCCGGAACATATTCCACCGTTTCGTCACCGTCCACCCTGAGCCGCGAAACTGGTTGAAGTGGACCAAGTTCGAGGAGGAGTTTGGCACGACGGATATGGTGAGGGAAGTCTTCGATTTGGCCATTGAGGCTCTAGGCGACGACCATGCCGACGAGCGTGTTTTTATTGCCTTTGCACGGTATGAAGCCCGGCTCAAGCAGTACGAGCGCGCCAGGGCCATCTTCAAAATCGCTCTGGACAACCTCCCTCGCTCCAGGTCTATGAAGCTTCA
The DNA here is from genome assembly GCA_038502455.1 of Anisogramma anomala. NCBI lineage: Eukaryota > Fungi > Ascomycota > Sordariomycetes > Diaporthales > Gnomoniaceae > Anisogramma > Anisogramma anomala. The sequence goes on along the minus strand of JASMMZ010000004.1, from coordinate 14,799,028 downwards.
CGCGGCATACACTATGTTTGAGAAGCAATTCGGTGATGCAGTGGGCGTCGAGGACGTTGTGTTGTCCAAGAGGCGGAGGCATTACGAGGAACAAATCAAAGAGAACTCCAAGAATTACGACACATGGATCGACTACGCCAACCTCGAACAGACTTCAGGAGACAGGGACAGGGTACGAGAAGTATACGAAAAGGCTGTTGCACAAGTTCCCCCGGCCCAAGAAAAGCGATTATGGAGGCGCTACATTTATCTTTGGATTTTCTACGCAATATTCGAGGAGATGGAAGCCAAGGACATCGAACGAGCACGACAGGTGTACGACGAGTGCCTCAAACTGATCCCACATAAGAAATTCACATTCTCCAAGGTCTGGCTGCTCAAGGCCCAGTTTGAGATTCGCCAAGGCAACCTGACTGTGGCACGCAAAACCTTGGGCCGCGCTATCGGCATGTGCCCCAAGGATTCATTGTTCAAAGGCTACATCGCGCTCGAGCAGAAGCTGTACGAGTTCCAGCGGTGCCGCACGCTCTACGAGAAGCATGTCGAGTACAATCCGGCAACCTGTCAAACCTGGATCGACTGGGCCCAGCTAGAGCGTGGCCTGGGCGACGAGGAGCGCGCACGTGCCATCTTCGAGCTGGGCATCGACCAGCCCATCCTCGACATGCCCGAAATGGTATGGAAGAAGTACATCGATTTCGAGGAGGAAGAGGCCGAGTACGAGCGGGCACGCGCGCTCTACGAGCGCCTGCTAGCGAAGGCCGACCACCCCAAGGTGTGGATCAGCTACGCGCAGTTTGAGATCAACGTGCCGGACGACAGCGAGGACGAGCAGCAAGGCGAGGGCGGCGAAGACGCCGAAGCGGAGCCGCCCGTGTCGGCGGCGGCCAAGGCGCGCGCGCGCGCGGTCTTCGAGCGCGCGCTCGCGGGCACCAAGGCGGAGCGCAAGGCAGAGCGCGTGACGCTGCTGAACGCGTGGCTGGCGTTCGAGCGCGCGCAGGGCACGGCCGCGGACGCCGCGGCGGTCGAGCGGCAGATGCCGCGCAAGGTGCGCAAGCGCCGCAAGAACGACGAGGGCGAGTGGGAGGAGTACATCGACTACGTCTTCCCCGTGGATGAGCAGCAGACGGCCGACCTGTCCGACTTCCTGGCCATGGCGCAGGCGTGGAAGCAGCAATAGACTGACTACACACGGGGTGCCGGGAAATGCACAGCATCTTGATGCCCTTTCGTCTCGGACTTTCACCCGTCCAGTGCGTCGATAGACTTGCTACTGTTTGCATACACACATGTATCAAGTACACGTTTGGTTACCCTGCGTTTACACGGTGTGCGAATCTTCTATGTAGTAGGTGCACTCACTCCCCATTCCCAATAGCCTTGAGACCTCGAAGCTCTTCATTGGAAAGAAACAGGCACAGTCGATCTCGACCGTCTTCCACGGCGGTCGGTCCGACACACCCTCGCCCGCTAAGCCGGTGTTCGTTCCATCACAGTCCTCGAGCAGGATTCAGTGTACCGTGTTCGTGTTGGGGAAAAGCTGGTTCCCTTTCTTTCTTGATACACACACACAAACACACACACACCCCTTCCCGCGCCCAACAACAAACCAGGAATTCCCATCGTCCCGGTCTCCTCATCAGGATCTTCCGTCCGGGGGTGGGCGCGTCCTTCTAGCCCACTGACTGCAGCGTGACATCACCCAACATACCATACCTTTGTGTGAGACATTTGCCGGTTTATGACCATGGCGTGCTGTCCCTTGCCCATCATCTTCCACAAAGGTACGTTCTCACCGCCTCTCGCGGCACGGTAGACACCAGCCAGCGTCTGGGCCGATCTCGGCTCCCTCTCGAGTGACCGACCAGTAGGTGCCAGTGGCCCACTGGCTTTTTCCCGTACCTGGACCACTCGAACACAAACATAGTCCAGGGGCAACTAACTGCTGGCTGGAAAAGCAAACATACACACTCTGTGGACAACTAGTAGCTGTCGGTTTGAGATGTGGTATAATCGGGATAGCGTATCGTCATGAAATCGTCTCCAAAGATCCTCCGCCAGTACAAACAAACAAAAAAAAAAAAAAAAAAAAAATATGCAGTCATGTTCTCGTTCAAGCCCTCTCGAACCACCAACAAACGCAAGGGCTAAGCAACGCCGAGCCATCCGAAAGGGCTCATCTGCTGCGTGCACCTGCAGGGCTTCACCATCCCCCCGCCCCCCTCCTCACCACCACCACCACTACTTACCTAC